>CM039679.1:7875876-8538376 GCA_022537955.1 Schmidtea mediterranea | reverse complement strand
GACGAAGTCGAGATACCCAGTGTAGCAATCAAGCGGGAACTGGGCAGGAAACCGGCGCGATAGGCTCGCCACCGGGCTGAGTTCATATTAATGCAAATGGAAAATCTGGAGAGAAAATATCACTGGAAAGCGAAAATGGCTAGACGACGCTTAGCTCGGGTAAACAACAATTTTGCAAATGGCCTAATTCCGAGCACCGACGGATTCGCTCCAGAATATGTGGTTTCGTTCTAGTTGGACGATTTTGCCTGGCAGTTGATGCAACCAACACTTCGGAGCCGGCTTGGACCACGAAAATCGGGAGACCACGTGTATGCCAGACAACACCCGCAATGGAAATCCACCGATCGTTTTCGCCGAAATATTCAGTCCAAGGGTCGTGACGGACCCGGAAAATAATTTGTAATGTACAATAAACGTTTTAAGGGTTAATCTTTGGCTGTTTGATTTACTTTGCTGAACGAAATAAAAATTATTATGATAAAGGAATGTGAAATAAGTTTGACCTGTTTCATTCAGGAAAATATGACGATGACGAATTAACCTAAGTAATTAATTTACCATCAGATATGTAGTAAAGGATTTGTTAGAATTGATATCACTTGTGTACACACCTAAGTCAGCGGCGATTGAAATTAATTAATGAGTCGACGTATAAATAACGTTAACGCTAATTCAACAACGAAATTAATCAAATACTTTCGATTTAGAGATGGAATCGATAAAACTTCTTAGTCGGGAATTGAAGGACGCACGATGGGAAAACAGGAACTTACACCGTCAACTACTGCAGTTAAGTCGGAACATCCAACAACTCCGCACTACCTGGTCGGAGCCGGCAAAAACGAAGGAGGTCTACCAGCGTCTCACCACGGCCCAACAAGGGTGGAAAGATGAAAAGACCCTTAACCAAGCTCAACGGACCCAAATCAAGGGCTTGGAAGTCGCTCTATCAGCATTCCAGGAGGGAAGTGCGGTGACATATCCACTGGTCTTCACCCGGTACAGTTGGCCTACCGCAACCAGAATCCATCAAAACATTCCAACAAACGTTCTCAACCTCATGCCAATCCAGAAAGGATCGAAAGATTAAGACGGAAACAAATAAATTACTAATTCAGGTTTTAATATCGGAACTCATGTAGTATTAATATAATAAAATTTTTTCTTTGATTGTTCGTTTATTTATGATAATAAGTATACGGGAGCAAATCGATGAGGAAGTATTTAAGGGACCTAAAAAGATAAGACGGGCAGAACCCTTCTAACGGCAGCCCGCTGAACCCGACATGGGGCCGGGCTTAGCAGTTCTGACATCAGAACTCACCTTTGGTGGTCCCGTGACCAGTAGCAACGGGTAACCATTGGCGGGCGTGAAATATTGTATATGATGAGGTCAAGGTTGTAAACACCACCAACTCCACAATAGTTAGAGCTCACCTTTTGAAGTATCATAACCAATGATTACAGTTCTAATGTTGCCTAGCAACGGGTAACAATTGGGTTAGTGTGGTCAAGGCCAGAAACAATTAACCCCACATAAATGCTAAAATAGAATATTTTGTTGGAGTTGTAAATGAGAATCTTGGTAATTAGGTTTTACACTAAAGTGAGGTTGCAGGTCATTATCAAAATTGCGTTACACACCAAAAATATTTAAAGTGTTAAAACCTCCTGTTATAGCCCAAAGGATTCATTATGGCCTTTGATAAAATTCATATAGTTTAATGGCTGAAAAATTATAAGAAATTATTTTACATTATTTAAGTAAGTAAAATTAATTTCAAAATTTACAATAAATTCATTTTAAATCGCAATTGAACTTTTGCAAATTTATGGCAAAGTTTTTAACATTTAATTTTAAAGTTAATGAAATTTTATTTAATTAAATATTTCCTATAAAGTTGTTTAATTAAATCTAATTTAAGTATATTTTGTATATTTTAAATTAAAAATTAAAAATATAGGCATTTAAATGTTTAAAAATTTTATGTAGAAGCCTAAAAAATACCTTGTGGCAATCTAGGAGTATTTGTTAATATTCCTGTTGCTTAATGAGGTTACATAAATGTATATTTATTGTTGATTTAGGGATGTTCATTATTGTTGGCTTGTATAAATGCTTGTATAAATACAGCATAATAAGATGGATAATAAGGATAATAAGATGGAAAATATCAGAAGGAGAGCAAACTGACGTGGCAGTTGCTAATGAGAATGGACTAAATGTGAGATTTATTTGTTTATTAATATTATTTATGACAAAATTAGTGTTGGGCCAGCACACAAATAGCCTTGAGAATTGTTTAAATGCATCAGTAATACAGCACGAAAACCCAGTACAAAGATAACTTAAAATACAATATACAACACCAACTAAACACTTTAAAATCTGAGAGAATATAAATAAATATAAAATCAAAAACATAAAAATAAAATAAATACAATATGCATCAAAAACCGCACGAAATTTACATAAAAAATAACATAATAACAAGAAAATTCGACCGTAAAATGACCATTTATATAAAATTAAAAATTAATGAATTAAATGAATAAAAATAAAATATTTTTGGATGAATAAATTTAATTAAAAATGTTAAAAATAAATTACCAATTTAAATAAAGAAATAAATAAAAATTTAATATAGATAACATAAATAATTTCAAAGTCGAATTTTGTTTAATCGCAATAAAACTAACACGCAAGGTTAAGGCCAAATTATAGGTATAAATACTGATGTGTTTTCACAAATTTTCAGTCTTATTTTTCGGAGGAAAATTTTCATTATAGAACTGTATAACTGGTTGTATAACTGGTTGAGAGCCGTGCATTCAGGTAATTAACACGGGTAAGTGTTTTGCCTGAACACGATCACTCTCAACTGGTGCAATATTATTAATTGATTTTTTCGAAGGGAATCGATGGGTAATTTTTCAATTGAATTTATGCATGACTTTTCAGATCGAATTTATGGATGATTTTTGTTTTTCAAATTGAATTTATGGATAATTTTGTTTTTTCAATTGAATTTATGGATGATTTTTTTTGAATCAAATTTGTGGGTAATTTTTCAATTGAATTTACGGATGATTTTTCAGATTAAATTTATGGATAATTTTGTTTTTCAAATCGAATTTATGGATGATTTATCGAATTAAATTTATGGGATTTTCGAAGTAAATTTTATGGAATGGATACAATGAATTTCAAATGTATGTGGCCGATGTAATATGCTGAATAAATATTTTCTATAGCCTTAGTGCATCGAAACTTTTATTCCAAATGCTATGGTAAAATATTATTTGTTATTCCTTTTTCCGGCCCACAGCCAACACATAACGCAAGAAAGCAAAATCTACATAGTACAGATTTGTGTAAGAGCGTGGAAAATCGCCAATGATATGTACCCGTGAAGGCTCAGCGTGCGGAACGCAGGAGTTGGAACGTCAATATTATCCGTACATAGGGGAAATTGGAGGGTAAATGAGTAGTCCCTTGGCTACTCCTTCACCATCCGTTTCCTGTAAAATTGACATAAATTTTTAACAACAATCGGCTCAAAATCTCTAACACCGAGTAGTCCAGTGGGCACTCATTAACTATAATATGAACATAAATAGATCTTAAGAACAAAGAGAGGGAATGGGTAGCGGGGAAAATTGCGAAATCGTTGCAACAGTTAAAATGGATAGCCATCGGAAAAAGATTAATCCGAACGACCAAAATCATGAAAATAATGTTTTTAAATAAAAATTAAATAATTTAATTTGAGTTGAGGCGGAAAATATGGGCGGGACGCTGCTCAAATTTTCCGAACTAATTCAAATACTTAACAAAAATAGTAACGTAAAAATGGAACGTGTAAAATAAGGGCGGAACGCTGCTCAAATTTTCGAATTTACAAAAATACTTTATCAAAAACCGAAAGATACAGAAGGATTACAACTAAATTTTTATATAAGAAAAATATTTTTAACGCTGAGGAATAATGACGGATCCCTACAAAATCTTAATAATAATAACGATAATGATAAGGGTAATGGTAATTATAATAATAATAATATTGATAATAATAATAATAATAATAATAATGGTAATAGTAATAATAATCATGGTTTTTGTAGTAATGATGATAATAATTATGATAATAATAATAGTAGTAATAATCATAGTGGTAATAACAATAAATATAATGGTAGTTATAGTAATAAAAATAATAATAAAGGTAATAGTAGTAACAATTAATAAAGGTAATATATATAATAGTAACAATGATAATGATAGTAATAATAATAGGAAACATTGTAGTTATAATAGGGATAAGGGTGAAATATATAATGTGGGTGTATTTAACATAACAAAGGGTGCACAGGCCAAAGAATAATCATCAGCATGGACAATAATAAGAAGGACTAAGCAAACGGACATAACAATGAATGATATGAGAGTATAGGTTAACATTTGAAAGGAATAGGAGAATAATGGGACCTAAGAATCAAAAGCGAGCACAGGTCTTCTATCGGCAGCTCGTTGGACCCAGAGATCGTTCGGTCAATTATAGCATTAGCAATAACGCTCACTTTTTGCGGACGATCTACCCACTCGAACACAGTTCCAACGTTGCTTAGCAACGGGTGCCGAGTGGTAAGCGAAAAAATATTTGTATGGGGTTGTCTGGGTAACAACCATATAGTTTCAAAATATCAACACCCAGAAGCTCACCATCAGTAAATTTTAATAAATCAAATATTTGATATTTGCGCTGTCTAGCAAATCAGAAATTTCTCGTCCGCATTCATATGCAGCTGTGATCAGTGATTTGATTGGCCGATATCGCGCGCCTATCAAAACCGACAATTTGCATAAATTTATCAGCTGAGCTGAGGAAAAGTGAGAAAATAAATCAAAATTTTTATTGAAATATTTGATAAAGTTTTTCACAATTTTTCTATTCTGCATTTGAGCAGCAGTTTGTCGTTTTTAATGGCTGATAAATTGGTAAAATAATCAGTAAAAGAAATCCGATCATTTCTGTCACTTGCTGGCCTCCCCCATTTGGCAGCAGCAGCAGCAGGGCTGTCAGGACATTTCACTGATTGGCTGCTGTAAACATTTCCATCTGCCGGATTTATCGCATCGACTTTTACAGCATATTTGAATGGCCATTCCAATCCGGCATCGCAATCGCCACGCATCAAATAGAAACGAACACGAATTGCACCACTCCAAATACTGGTAATATTCACCGCCACGCACATTTTGTATCCATCCGGCCCGGAATAAAATGGCTCGCTGTAAATCCATTTACCTCTCTCCAGTTGCGATAATTTATCGATTTGCCAATCCAAAATTCCGAAATTTATAAATTCTGCATTTTCAAATTTTGTTTGAATCTGCGGAATTTCATTGGCGCATTTCTTCATTTCATTCTGAATCACAAATTTAATCATTTCAATAAATCAATAAATCACTTTTATATTCTGCTGCAGTTGCTGCTGTTCACTGATTTGTTTAAATGCATCAATTTGCTGTTTGAATTGGCTGATTTTCCTCCTCAATTCGATCATTTCATTTTGTAATGCGCGATTCGCATTATTGACTGCCGCTATTTCCTCATTGATTTCTCCTCGGTTTTCCTGCTCCTTCACTTCCATCACGCACATTTTCTGCTGCAATCACAAATATCAATTCAATATTTCAGGAATTTTAACTAAATTGAATAATTTATAAAATATAAATTTCCGAATTTCATGAATAATTATACAAAAGTTACTATAAATAGATTTATAAATAAATCAATAAATAAGCTTGGCAACGATGTTATAAGTAGAAAGCACCATTCAAGCACTCGCTTTACAATATATTTCTACAGATTAACTCTCCTCACCAAGTACAAAATCCAACCAAAATAATAATATGGATTAATTAATATAATCGATAAATCTCAAGCAACCAGTCAAATAGACCAGAGGTTCCCAAAGTGTCGCCAAAATTGTTATTATTTACTTCTAAATTAATTTACATTTAAATAACTTGATCAGCGCCGCTTATGAGCGATTCAGATATGGCAAATGCATTGAGCGGCATGATTAAGGGGCGGCAAATTGACCGACATTTTTTTACGTTTTTTTATATTTTATTTAAATTATTTCAAATATTTTTTGAAACTTGATTTTATTCGAATAAAAATAAAATTAACTATCAAGGTTTATATGAAACCATATTAAAGAATCCTGCTAGACTCCTTCAAATATATTGGAATATAAATGCTCAAATAATTTAGCATCATCTTTGGCCAATGTTTTTATAGCCCTAAGAATTTTTTTAAGTTTACCGATATCAGTGGCTAGCGCTGAAAGGAGATTTTCAAAATTAAAACTAATTAAAACCTTTATACGCTCTAGGATGAGACAAGAACGATTAGATGCCCTGGCTACTTTGTCAATTGAACGTGAAATTGACAAAAACTTAAATGAAGAGGAATTAATTGACAGATTTGCTATTATAAAGGCTCGAATAAAAATATAAATTACTCTTAAATTTTAAATAAAAATATTCATACATTTTTCCCAGTATTTTTATTATTAAAAAGTTTAAGAAATAATATGGGGAGCGGAAGCATTTATGTGTGCACAGGGCGCCACAACTGTTGAGCCGGTACTGAACTTGATGCAATATTTTGATATACAGTCAGGCAAATGTTTGAAATCTGATAACATTTGAGCAATCGAATAATTTACCAAAAGTCAAAATATAGTAATAGTTTAATAAAAAATCAAGTTTAATATTTAATTCTTATTCTAATACAAAAATATTTTATTTATTTCTTTTTTACCTAAAACGTGTATTTTAACAATGAAAGAGAATTAAAAGTTTCAAAATTTAAATTTGTAATATAAATTATAATTTTTCAAATTTATTCAGCAGTTCTATACATTTTCCTTTATAAAAGCTGTTGATGCAGTTTTAAATAGTTGTTGACTTTTATCAATATTTCATTTAAATTAAAAGAATACGCCAATAAAACACTTTTCATACAATATTTTCCGACAGCTTAACTGTCATCTTTAGGCACCAAAAACCAACTCAATAATATGTTGAATTATGACAAATTGATGTTTCTTTATTGTTTCAAACATTTTTTAATATTTCAAAATTTGGAAAATTTATTTTTCTTAAATTGTTTCATTATTTTAATGTATTTTTTAAGTTTTTAGATATTTATTTATTAAAATGTTTAATTAAAATATTTAATTTAATTAAAATATTTTATTAATAAAAAATAATTTGTTTAAATAAATATAAATAATCCATAAATGTGTAGTGTAAATTTTTTTATAAATTTATAATAATAAATTTGCTATGTTGGTAAAACTGAAATGTTTAAGGAATTGGTGTACCGTAATGATTAAAAATCTGTCAACCATAATGCTTGACGATTTGTGTACCTTAATGCTTGACAATTGGTGTATCTTTTATCTTGTAAGAGACTCAGATTCCTCACAGGTTTGTAATAGAAATATCATTTACCCTTATATCAAAATGAATAATTTGTTCGAAATTCCATAAAATGCTGATCATCAAATTTATTATTGTCCGGCTCCTGATTGTTGTTTACGATTGGGAAATTTTCCCCCTTTGTCCGCTTTTCGCCAGTACTTTCATTTCTCTTTGCCGGACACAATATGCTTATGAATGGTAAATTGAATGAATTTCCAAATGTGTGCTTGGTGATATGCTAGACCTGCGGACAGTACATGGAAGGACCTATACAGATTTATGAATTATCTATGAATAATTCAATTTCTTTTTTGAGTTTCTAATCGGTAGAATTATTTACTGTATCCTTTCAAATATAATGATCACCAACTTTACAAACCTTTCCATCTGTCAGATATTGTTCCATTTTCTTCAATTTCAAGAATTTTGCGACGAGTTCCAATGACTGTAAGGCTCAGCTTTATACTAATATCTGAAATTCTAACCGATTTTGGAATTGTCACCGATAAACATAGCATGCCGTAAAACTGGGTTTCATCTCATTGCATTTATCACCGAAGTAAAACAAATATAATTCTTTCTTCATGATCTCACATTTATTTCCTAGCGTCATTGACTAGTAAAGAATACTTTGGCAAGTGTAGCTTTCTACTGTTTATCTTGTGCTAGTTTTGTTATTCTTAAACTGTTTTTCAACATTTCAATTCTTATTTTTGATCTTTAATCCTGGATTTATTTCCAACTAATTTACAAATATTCTATCATTTCTATTTCCACGCTCCAGTTCTCGCATTGGTTATTTATTCTAGGCTGGCCATGCTCGGTAAACCTCTCAAATAGCCGCCACGCAAGCGCGGAAGACAGTTGACATATAAAGTAATGGGACAATTAAAGAAACTATTATTTTTCATTTGTAATTTCTAGCAATGTTGCCGATTTATTTTAGCTTCATTGGGCCGATTTATTCCATCCATTATTATCTGTATTCTCATGATCATTTGGAATATTTTGATTCTATCTCCAATTGATCAGAAAGGTATGTTAGTCATTTTTGTATTTTTTGTTATTAAAATGTAATTAAAACAAAATTCTAAATTACATCTAAAGTTTGAGTTTAAATTTTCAATAAACATTCACTAACAATTAATTGTAGTGAAATTTCACTGATAATAATAATAATAATAATAATAATAATAATAATAATAATAATAATAATAATAATAATAATAATAATAATAATAATAATAATAATAATAATAATAATAATAATAATAATAATAATAATAATAATAACAATAATAATAATAAAAAATGTGAGGTTATGCATAATTATAAACGGACATAAAATTAAGTTTTAAAATGATTAAAATTAAAAATGTGATTTATATTAAGTTTTAATAAATTAGATAAAAATATTTTTAAAAAAGTCGAACTCAAATTATTATATTAATTATTAAATATTTTAATTGTGAAAATTTATATTTTAAATACAAATGAATTTTAAAATAAAAATAAAAGCCGTTGTTAATTTGGTTTAAATATTCGGAAATACAGAAGATATAATTTTGGAATGTAATATGATGAGAGCCATTAACTTGAAACTAGTATACTATTGGGAAATGTACTGGAAATCACTTAATGTATATTATATTCTTTGAATATAATCAAACATAGTGATTAATTATATAATCAAACATAGTGATTAATGATATATAATGATAATGTGATAATGATAATAATTTTTCATAATAATGATAAATAATAATAATAATAATAATAATAATAATAATAATAATAATAACAATATTAATAACAATAATAATTGTGAGGTACAATAATAATACAAGAGAATGGCAGAAGAGCTCGACCGGTCTGCAAATAAGCTAATGAAATTGGATCTCACCGAATCCAGGAAACCTAAAGTTGACAATAAAGAGAATGTGGAAAATAAGAAGATAAAAGAAATGAGATTGAATGGCAACCTCGCCTTGAAAAATAAAGATTACGAACTTGTTATTCAGTTCTATACAAAAGGATTCTCCATTGTGCCGAAGTTCCAAAAATATAATTCGTTATTGCATTCAAATGCCGGCTATGGCTATATGCTGATGGACAAGCATTTAGAAGCTACTGGATCCTTTGAAATGGCCGAATTACTTGATGGAAACAATATCAAAGCTAAACGGCGCAATATTATATGTTTGATAAAAACACAAAGATTCGATGAGGCAGAGAAAGAAGCAAAGAAATTATTGCTAACAAATAGCTGCGAGGAAGATAAAACCTGATGAACGAATTCCTGAATAAAAAGCCAGAATATTTCAAAAAGGATGGCGATAAAAACAAAAGTGAAATTGCTTATTCGAAAGCTTTGAAGAGTCTCACAAATCTCATTGAGAGCAATGAGACTGACGGATTGCTGATCAAAACAGCAGAAGTGTTTATGCAGCTCAACAGGTTATCTGAAGCCCTGATAGATGTAGAAAAGGCAATGAGAAATGAAAAGTCGGAACTAGGCATTCAATTAGTAAAGAATATCTATATTAGAAAAGGTTTGGCTGACATGGAACGAAGCGAATTTACAGAAGCGATGGAAAGCTATAATAACGCAATCAAATGCGCACCTCATGACGTGAGCCTTTATGAAACTCGGGCAAGAATTGCAGAACAAATGACGCGTCACAAGCCATTGAAATGGGATCCAGGGATACAAACAATTGGGTTCTTATATCGAAATGCTTATTGAAAGAACTTTATAAAGAAGGTTATGAAGACACTTTATTGGCTTACAGTCGCATTCGGTGTCCAGAAACTGCAATGCTAGTTCGTCAAGCAGAAGAAGGAATATTAAGGAATTCAAAGGAAACATTTTGTGACGTGCTTGGAGTGAAATTTGGTACCAGTAATAAACATGTGAGGAAAAGATATTTGAAATTATCCGTGAGATATCATCCGGATAAATGGTCAAGAGTTAATGAGTATTTCAGAAATGCTTCTCAGGAGAGGTTCAAGAAAATCTTGGAAAACTACAAAACTTTATCAGATCCCGCACTAAAAATGGTTTATGATATGAGCATTCCGCGGCCGTCGAGGCGCTTTTGAATGCATTCATACGTTTTTGTATTGAATTTTGTTTTTATAATTAACATCTAAGATTTCATTTAATTTTTGACAAACAAATGAAATGAATTATTTTTTATTTTTATCTTTTATTTTTTGTTAGCTTTATTAATCATATTATCTTATAAACTTTTAAATCAATAACGATAATCAATAATTTGTGTAGAAAATGAATGATTGGTTTACAATAATTCATTAGCAGTGCTCATTTGTGACGGATGTTGGAAATGTTTCAACATCTGACTTATGACATATTATTATTATTTTTTATTATTATTATAATTATTATTATTATTATTATTATTATTATCTTTTATTTATATTATTATTATTTATTTTTATTATTTATTATCATTATTTATTATTATTATTATTAATATTATTATTAATATTATTATTATTATTATTATTATTTTTTATTATTATTATTATTTATTATTATTATTTATTATTATTATTATTAATATTATTATTATTATTATTATTATTATTATTATTATTTTTAGTATTATTTGCTGCAACTGCGGATAGGATTGACTTATGAGAAAAAACGTTTAGAAGTGCGAAGAATAATAAATGGATAATTGGAAATATAATATTTAAGGAAGATAAATTAAAAGATATATTATTGTTTGTACTTATGATGATTTTGGGCCATGTTAACATATTAAATCATATTTTATTGTCTCTTAAGTGTATAAAGGTTAAAAAAAACCGGATGTTACCACTTGTTTTCCAAAAATAATAATAAAAATAATAATAATAATTTTAATAAATAATAATAATAATGATAATAATAATAATCGCGGAAAGGAAATTGAAAATTAAGTTATGGTCAGATAAAATCAAGGGAACAGAAGAAATGGGAGAAGATCAAGAAGTTGCACAGGGTTAGGCAGATGAGCGAAGAGATTTATACGGTAAGAGAAAGAGTACCCGAAGTAGAGATAAAAAAAGCTATAGAGATGTCACTATAAAAATAATAGATATATCGGACCGGAAAATGGAAACAAAAGATACATACATAATGTTACTCCAGAGAATATAATTGTAAAACGTTTTTGCTGTGGAAGACAAGGGCATATACACAGAGAATGTCCAAATAGACAGCGAAGAGTTATCACATGTTTTTCATGCAAACAACCAGGGTATATACAGTATGAGTATCCAATTAGATGTAAGAGAGTCATTACATGCTGTGGATGTAGAGTGTAGAGACACGCAAGGAGCCATTGTAACCAAGTAAAATGCCAAAAATGTGGATTAAGAGACCATCGAGTAGAGGAATGCTATACGAATTTGAACAGGATTAAGCAAACATCAGCAAATAGAGATGACGGGAGACAAAGTGGGAATTACAAAAAGAAGGCCAATTGTCAAGGAAGAAGAAACGATATGCGAACATGTATCCATTACGGGAGGAACAGAAGACAAGTTGCATTAATAGGAAATGAAAGTGATGAAGGCGAAGAAGAGAGTTTCTATGTGGCCCCAAACGAGAGACCAACGACAAGAGAGGATATTGCCATGGCAGTTTTCTAAAGGATGTTAGAAGCTCACAAAAAAATAGGACAATAAAGAAAATAGACTTGGGTGAGGACAGAGAGAAGAACCAGGAAGAGATCGATAAGCGAGTATTTAAAAAAGTTAATAGATTTGTTAAAAAGGAAAAGTGTATGAGTCAAAAGTTATAAAGGATTTTAGAGAATTTACGGGAATCACAGTATGTTTTTCGAGTCCGCATCACCATAATACAAATGGAAATGTTGAGAGGCAATTCAGGACAATAAGAAATTATATAAACGTGTCATTAAAAGGAGGGACTCGAACTAGTAGGTCAGGTATATTGTCAGAAACTGAATTTACAGTGAGCGCAACGTTTCAATAAACAATTGGAAAAGTCCGCTAATGTGGTATTGGAAAGTAACCGGTAGATTAAACCATGAAAAACCACAGGAGAAAATTATGACTAGAAGAGATTTCAAAATAGGAGATTCGGTACTAGTTCAGCCTACATGTATTTTGAATGTATTTAAGTAATTGAATGTAAATTGTGTGTATGCGGTTTTTGATGTTTTGTAAAAAATAATATTAAAATTTAAAATTTGACTTATTTTGTGATTTTAAATTTAATTTTTTTATTTAAATTTTATTTAAATGAATTTTTACTTTATAAATTAAAATTGAATTTTGTAATACTAGTTGAATACGATTATTATTGATAAATTTTTTTAAATATTCATATTTTCATTTAGATTTTATAAATGTGATTTCTAGCCTGAAAAAGACTGATAAACGGTCGAAATATATAGCGAAATGTTATTTTAAAGAATATACAGCTGACGTTTTTTAATTATAATAAACAAATCCAACACACGAAAACTGAAAATCAATAGTTTTGATTGGTTGACTACGGATATATAATACAAAGCGAAAACATTAATTTTCGCCTTTTGGCTAACACAACATTTTTGATGGGGACCCAAAATTCTATTTAAAAAAAAATTCTTGAAAGCCTAGAAGCTGCCAAATCGAAACCAAAAATAAACCCGACAAACACTAGTGGGTTAAAAGTAGTCGCATTCAACACAACACACACCGATATATACATAATAACATGTTAGTTACTTGTTGATTATTGTACAGTAAATTTTTAATTTTTTTGTCAAACAATTTATAAAAATAAATATTTGTGAGTCATTTATTATATATATATACCTAAGAGCCAAAAGTTGGGAAGAGCAAAAACCTAACATATAGATTTTAGTTAAATATATTTCACTAATTTTAAAATTCGATATAAATATAAAATATTTCTAATATAATAAAAATTTAAAAATAATATTAAAAATTAAAGACTTTAATGAAAAATGAGTTAATCCATATTATTTTTTGTAATTGGTGAAGAGAGTTAATCTGTCGAAATATATTGTAAAGCGATTGTTTGAATGGCGCTTCTTTTAATAAATAGATTTATTCTCAGAAATTTAATCGTAAAAATTATAGATTTAAGGCATTAAAACGCTTTTTGTATCCGAATATCCACATTTTTTGCAGAAGCTCCGAAAATGAATAAAGAGAAACCAAAATAAACTGAAGTCGTCAGCGATGTGCAGAAATAGAAACCAATGATCCGGAAACTTCATCTAGAAATTGCCTTTTACTTTATTTTACACGATTATGGAAATAATTCTTTGAATTTGAATTGAATAAGTTCTGGTTCAATACCAACTCAAATGTGTCATAGAATTAATCACGTCAACAGTAATCTTTGTAACAAGCCCTCCAGAATTACCTTGACTCGGAAATAAAGCAATGACCCGGAAATTGGAAGCAAATGACTCTGGGTCTGGCGACAGCAATTGTGAAGATAACAAATATTATTTTGCAGTTGATAATATTTTAAGTGAGGAAATATTGGAATCCTTCTCCATCAGTGATTGAACCGGTCATGAGAAAAGTTATAAATAATTCACATGTCTAAAAGAACCCCAACAAAATACCACAAATATTTATAAAAACAAGTTTATTAAAAAACAGATTGCAAATCACACTGAAACAGATAATTGGTTTGTTGTGAAGGTTTTCATACAAATATGTTAAAAATGGACTGCCATAAATATAAATGGTTCCAAATTTACTGAATATCCAAAATGGTCTAAATCATTCAATGAAATGTCTGAAGGTTTTTTACCATATACAAATATTCAAAACTTCCGGTTCGATATGTTGGAGAATTCAATTCGACTCACTGATGAAATGATATCCATATTCTGCTGTGGAGATCGCATTGTCAATAATTATCACTTGATCCGATAATTCGGATTTCATTTTATAATATTGTTATAATTTTAAACAATTTATATTTTTATAAATTTAAATAAATCAATTTATAATAAATCGTTAATTTTATAAAAATCTGAGAATTTCATAAGATTTATGATTTCCGGATTTATGCAAACCGTAAATGTTTCAATCAATCAATTTACCTTCTGATTGGTTAATTGCAGCTCGATATTTTGATTTTGTTGTCTGGATTGGCTGATTTCTTTTTTCAATTGGATATTTTCACTCTTCATTGATTCGATCTCATTGCGTAAATTATTGATGAGCTCAATTAGCAATTTGCTATGACAATAAATGTCCTCATCGAGATGTGATTTCATTTCCTCATTCCTAATCTCATTCATTTCGCATCCGATTGCGTTGAATGGGCAACTAATTAACCGCTTGTTGCATGTTCTCATGTGATTCTCTATCATTTGTAACTCATCATTGAATTCACAATTTTGTCTCGGGCAATTCACCACAATTTCTGATATGCGAATGTTTATTGGCCAATCGATAGCGATGTCAGTTGCATAATTTATCATTCGGTTTTGACAATATCTTGATGTTCCTGGACAGAATTTATCATTACCGTCCAAATGATGCTGAATACAATCTGAACAAAACCGACATCCGCAAGGAGCATGGCAAGCTTTTATCATCATTTTATTACAGATTTTGCATTGTAATTCTTTGCTAACTTCACACGAAATTTTTATTTCATTTTCTCTCATAAACTTCCAAATGCTTTCAGACATTTTATCTAAAATTAATTCAATTGTATCAATAATCTATTAAATAAATCAAAATATCAATAATCAAATGAAAATCATTCGGACTAAATACAAAATTATTTTAATTATTTCAAAATTTAATTGAACCATTTTAATTATAATTATTACTTTTTTTAGTTATAATTTCCGTAAATAATTAAAATTTGAAAGTTTATATTTCAACAAGTAATATAAATAAACGAAATGTTTCATTAACAATTAAGCTCAATATAAGTTTTCGAGCTGGAATTATCAATAAAATAAATGTTATTTTGTATTGTTTGATCCGTTGCTAAGCAACCAGTAGACTAATACAGCTCAACACGCACTAAATAGCCAACCAAATCTCACTCATTATCGCAACATCAGCGGAAAGGTACAATTCACTGTCTAGCTGACAACAATAACCATTGACAACCTCAATATAAAATAACAACAACTCATCATCAATATAGGTAAATGGCATTCATAATTGAATAAATTTCATTCTAGCAAAACTCAAGAAACAAGTGAAAATTACAACGCAAAACACGGCTAAAATCGGCTAAATTGAATATTTCACTTTTGACTGCACTCAAAATCATAAATGCTTTAATATTTATTAATAACAAATGAGCAAATAACTAGAAATATTATTGAGAAGGAGAACGAGAATAATCACTTCTGCTGTTACGGGAATTTCTTCTGGGAGAGTCACGTCTACGGCGGACAGGACTACTGCGGAGGGGAGAATAAGACCTTGGACGGTTGTTACGAGATCTTGACATGGAACAACTTCGTCCTCTGCTATGAGATCGGCCACGTTTGGTGGTTTTTTCTTTGTCTCTCATTTCAGCTGGGGCTTAATTCACATGCTAATGCGCGTCTTTGAACAGTTGTATTGGTCAAAATTGTAGAACATGATTGGAATTGACAAACTGTGATCAATCGCAATTTATTAATTTAATGTTTATCTAAATATACATAAATATATGTGAAATAATAAAATTAAAGTATTAATATATATATTTATTAATTTAAAATATTTATTAATCAATATTCAAACAAACCTATATTATCATATAATATCACAATTTGGGTTATGGTCATTTATTTTGGGTTTGATCGAAAAAAACATTACTTTAAATTCATTGTAAAATTTGAAATTTAATTGGTATTTGAAAATTTAGGTTTTTTATTGAAATTGAAAATTATTTAGATATATTTTGATAGCCAATTGAATGCTACAGAGGATAGAAAATTCTTGGACAAGCTTGATTAGATTTTGGGGCAGTTTAACTCTCTCCATGTCAAAAATAAATTATGACAAACTAAAAATTAGTACATAGACTAATATGATGCTCCTAGTGTTGGGCCAGTACAAGATTTTTTTTTAATGGATTGGAAACAACACGCAAACATAACATTGTTGGGCCAGAACGTAAACGGCCTTGAAAAATGTTTAAATGGATCAGAAACACACACGCAAATACAACATGCAATTTAAATAAACCTGAAAACACCAATTAAACCATATAAAATCTGAGAAATAAAAGAATTAAATATAAATTAACAAACATAAAAATAAATTAAAATATTAACAAAATGCACCAAGATTCGCACGATACCTACACAAATACAACAAGAAAACACAACAAATTCGACGAAATTGAAAAAATCAATTAAAGTTCATTAAAGTGAAATTTAAATTGAAAAATTTGAATTAATAATAATTCAATAAAAATTCTAAATAAAAAATTAATAAAATAAATCAAAGAATATCAAAATTAAAGAATAGAATTTGCTAGAAAATAACAAGGTCGAATTTTGTTTTACTGCATCAAATTTCACACACTAGAAAATTAGGTATAAATACTGATCCATTTTCACATTTAACTTAACCATTTTTAACACTGAAATTTACTTTCGAGTTTTGATTAAAAATCTACTACGAAATTTTTTAGGTGAGAATTATTTATGGTGGAACTCTCTTTCCCCGTCACGTCCCTGCATCTCAAATGGAGCTCTGCTCGGCGTCGGCGTGGGGAGAGTGGTATTTATGTTATTTTATGATGATTTTTATGAATTATGGAATGGTTCGAAATGGGTAACTATGTTGTTTTTTATAATTAATAAATATTATTAATATACCTAAATTGTTTTACATATATATTTTGTTCTATAAATTAAAATTTCGAAATTTTTCCGGCCCACAGCCAACACATAACGCAAGATAGTAAAATCAACATAGTGCAGATGCATGTAAGTGCGTGGAAAATCGCCAATGATATGTACCCGTGAAGACTCAGCGTGCGCAACGCAGCGGTCGTAACGTCAATATTTATCCCTATAGCTGAAAAGAGAAATAAGGAAGAAGTCTCTGGCTGCTTCCTCGTTTCTCAATTCTGTAAAATCGACCTAAAATCATACTACATACGGCTTAAAATCATCACACCGAGTAGTCCAGTGGGCACTCAATAAATATAATATGAACACAAACTGCACCTAAGGTCTATTAAAGGGAAAGGGTACGGGAATAAATTACATTAAATCGTTGATATGACTAATTGAAATTTATAATATGTAATAACTAATTATTGGTATACTAAATTAGCTGTAAAAATTATTCAATAAATAATTCATTAACTCAATTAGATTAAATCGTTGATTAATACTTAAAGATAAATAACTTCTGGATTAAGCTGAATTTGTTCCATTTTGAGTAAAGTTAAAGGGACTTCGCGAAAACATACATACTTTATGGATAAATAAATTTAAAACGATTAAAGTTAAAGTAGTTATAGATTAAAAATAAAATTTTCATATATTAGTTTATTGGTTAAATAGTTCCTTGATTAATAAAATATCTTAATTGAATTAAAAGTCGATGCCAATCAACCAAGTCATTCAGTGATAAAAATTAAACGATTCGAATAAAAGTAAATTAGTTCCCTTAGTAAAGATCAAATAAACCTTGAACAAGAATAAAGTAGAACTAGATTCATGAAGTTACTAGTATGATGTCAATGTTAAAATAATTTCATAGAATAAAGATGGAATAAATTAGTGGAAATAATGATGTCAATATTAAAGCAACTTCACGGAATCGTAATAAAGGTTGAATAAATTAGTTGAAGCAATGAGGTTAATATAGTTTTATAGAGTTGAAGTAATGGTCAAATAAATTAGTTGAAATAAAAGATATGCGAAAACCGAGTAATGAAACCGAACTAAGTTATTACAATCGTCCCTAAACCCAAACTGAAATGATATTGTGATAAGGTTTTCTAAAAATGAAACAAGTTCAGAGACGAAAAACAAAATATATGAATTATTGTTTAAATTAAATTAATATTATTATAAAAATCAATGTTTGAAAAATGAAAAAAACTTTTATTTTAATAATATGCAAGTTGTTAACTCACGGGAAAATGTCGAATACATAAAAATCCATCGAGTAAAAATATTGCCCTAGCATAAAGTTCATCCACTTGCGGATCTCAAACGTAATATACCGTTTTCCTTAAAAAATGGCGATAAGATGTTCAAATTAATTTACATAATAACTTACCCGAATAAGTTTTCGATGACTTCGCCAATCGATAATCCTAAAATGAAATGTTATAAATCACCGGATGTAACTACATAATCTCACTTCCTTTCAACCAGTCAAACCGCGATATCCGCCGGAAATTACGTGCGAACGCCAAACACACGTCGATATTTCAGCGATGCGACATCCGTCATCGCCCTAAACGATCACCAAATTATAGAATGGTTCAATGAAATTAACTTCAACATTAAATTTAAAGAATTGATAAACTTTTATTATAACATATGACGATAAAATTTATCGGAACGAAGGACCATTAATATTATAGAAAATCCGAAAATAGGACAACAAATAAAATAGATAATAATAAATACAGTTGCATAATCCTTAAAATCACAACTTGCGGATAGTTGTATCTTCATTAATGTGGTCGCCACCCAGAATATCAACTCGACAACTCCTTAACATTATCCTGCCTAATTAAATAAAACCAGTTGATCAATAGACTCACCACCCGTGTATTATAAAAGTCACTAGCCTAAGCCACAGTTCCGACAAAATCCTGATCAAGTAAGATTTACTAAAATTCGATGAGAATAAATTGGATGACCCTTCAATAGCGATATAGGTACTATCTATTGGTTAACCACTTAACATGATAAATTAAGCAGAGTTAATAGTACAAACGTTTTAGACATGTCATCCAAGCGAAGCATCAGACGAAGTACAGGCACACAGGGACAATCAATAGTTCAATCGACCACGAGAACATCCGATCCGATACCTCAACAATGGCCGTATCCGACTGCCTGGAAGATATTAGGCTTAGAGAAGGAGCCCTGCGGTCTCTCAGAACAGCAATACCCAGCGGCAGAAACCTATACAAACGCGCAGAACCTCCTCACCCAATGGGAAAAGGTGCAGGAGCAAGTTGATTTGCAGGTGGTTAAGGCGAGGATGTACCTTGCAAACGTGGTGGAAGACATCCTCGTCGGGCGGATTGCAGTCGCCTATCCACCTCGTCCAGTCCGAGATACCCGAAGACCCTACACAGTGGAGGCTCTCAAACGAAGCCTGAAGAGATACTGTCCCGAAGAGTGACTTAATAATGATAGTTTATGTAGTGATTTGATTCAGAATATTAGAAATTTGTGTGTCCTTTTCTTTGTATAGCTAGAATTATTTGCGAGTTGGTTTAAACGAAATAAATGATTATTTAACTGGAGCAATAATGAATTAAATGATCTATTTAATTGTAGCGATGTCCTCCCTACGAATCTTACAGACGGAATTGGACCACGCGAGACAGGCAAACGCGGAATTACTCGCCCAGATTATCCAATTAACCCGCGAGATGCAACATATGAAAACAACATGGACGGATCCCGCAAAGACAAAAACGATCTACCACCGACTCACAGCGGCCCAGAAAGGCTGGGGAGAAGAGCGGCAGCTCAACCAGAGCCTGCGCACGCAGATTCGGGGACTCGAAGTCGCCCTAGCGGTATGCCGGGAAGGTGAAGCGGTAACTTATCCGCTCATCTTCGCCCCAACTCAGTTGCCGCATACAACCACCAAGCCAGCAGAACCAACCACCACTACAACCAACACTCGTCGACCGGGACGCAAGGAACGTGCCCGACGTCGCGCAACACAACTCCAAAATGTCAACTAGTAAATGATATACGTGTGTTTGAATCGAATAGAATAGTTTTAGCCTTAGTTGAGTTGTTACTTTAACATGATCATATGCCGACATTGTCATAAGCATTTTCATCACCCCATCAGTTCGTTCCACAGTCTAATAAGAACCTAATCCTGAATAGTTACGAGGGACAGAACAAAGCGAGCATAGGTCTTCTATCGACAGCTCGTGAACCCGAGGGTTGTCCGAGCAATTATAGTACTAGCCAATGGTACTCAATTTTTGCGGGCAATCCACCACTTGAACACATTACCAACGTTGCTTAGCAACGGGTGCCAAGTGGCGATCAGCATCTTTTTGTATGGCGTTACTAGGGTCACCAGGAGGATAAGCAAGATATGAAACCCTGTAACCCACCAACATGCAAAATTTAAAATCGTACCCATAAACACCAAGTAACCACCTAAAATGCGAGAAAACACATAATTTAAAATAGAAAACATAAAAGTAAATTAAAATATTAACAAATGCACCAAGATAAATTGACATAGAAATAGCAAGATAACAACAATTTGACTGAAAAAGTGACAATTTACGAAAAATTAAGAGTTCATGAATAAATTGAACAAAAATAAAATAATTTTAGTCAGAAATGATTAAAATTATTTGTTAATGATTAAATTGTCAAATAAATCGAGAAAATAATAAAAATTAGAAATAAATTAGACACATAATGACAAGGTCAAATTTTGTTTTAACGCATAAAAATTAACACGCAAGGTTAGGGTCACCGAACAGGTATATATACCAATCCATTTTCACAAAGTTTTAATGCTTTTCACTCAGTGAATAATTACTCTTCAAGAGAACTCTTTATCAGTAATAGAAACAACTCTCGGCAACTATTTCCACATCACGAACGCAAGTATCTTCAGCTAAGCTCTACTGGCTCGTGCATGTGGGAATTCTTTGTCGCGTGATTTTTGAATGAATGAAATGAATCAATGGCCAAACTATGATTTTAACTGTAATGCTTCAATATATGTATTTCGAAAGATGAATTTATTTAATGAGTCGAAATTTTTCTGGCCCACAGCCACACAACATACAAGACATTAAAATCAAAAGACAAATAGTCACACTATGTAAGTGCGGTTTCTCCGCCTATAGTGTGTGCCCGTGAGAGATCTGTCGTGCGTAACGACGGATCTCGAACGTAAATATTCTATCCGTTATAGGGGCGGCGGGATGATTGAGAACTAGTCTTTTGGCTGGCTCTCTTTCACCCATCTCCTGAAAAATCGACCTAAAATTTCAAACTACAAATCGGCTTATATGATAACACCGAGTTGTCTAGTGGGCACTCGTAAAATCTAATATGAACACAAGAGCCTTAGGACTAAATTGAGGTTTGGGAAGTGGGGACTTGAATTTGAGGCGATGTCAAGAAATTAATTTAAATAAAATGAAAAAATTGTAACTAAATTCTTGATTAAAATATCGATGTGACGAAGGGAATAATTCTTCGTAAAGTAATTAAAATGTAATTAATTGAATTAATAAAATAAATCCATGATTAAACTACTTATGTAATGTAAAGAAATTAAATTTCAAAAATGATTAATAATTAAATCGTCCTTTAATCAATTCAGGCTGATGAAACCCATGAACAAGAACCCGAAAAATTAGTGTAAAGAAATGGAACATTACTAAAATGATGGACAACTAAATTATCGAAATAATTAAATCCAAGATTAAAGACATCGAGGTGACAGAGATCAATTAACTTTCGTAAAATGATTAGTAGTTTAAGCATTGGCAATTGATAAATAGAAAACGAAATTAATAATTTTATTCACTAGTTGAAGGATAAAGATGCAATTGATTGATTAAAGGATGAATTAATGATTAAATTGGTTAAAATAATATAATTAGACCATCGATAATAGGTAAAAGGTAACACAAAATAATAATAATAGACCAAACCTGACGTAAATATACTAAATAACATAATAAGATTAATTCATGAGAATGAGGTAAAGTAAGAATAACAAACATCGAAATCCGATTCCATGATTAAACAATAAAAAGATCAGCTTTCATAAAGTAGTTAATAATATTTCGAACACCATAAATCAATGGATAAAATCGAACATTTGGATCTGAATAGCAACTAATGAGACACCCTGACATTGATAAAAGTAATAAATAAAAACTTCCGACTAAATTGGCGAGGAATATAATTTAACAGCATATCACAACGAAAAAATCAAATTGTATAAAATCAAAGATTTAGACACCATCATAACCCCAGTAGACTCTTCGCCAAATCGCAGCCGTCGAGTATTCCACCTAGTGATCTTCTTCATGACGAACGTGTATAGTTGAATATTTCCATCAGATATATTATTCGAAACCAGCGGAATCCGAAGTAGACCTTGACAGAGCTCATCTCTAATTATCCGGCATGGAACAAAAGTAATAATTCGAAGAGAGAGCAGCCTAAAAATCCATTTTCGGGTTGACGATAAGTTTAGCCATAAAATAATCCATTGAACCAAACAGAGAATAAATTCGATCTCAATGGCAACATAAGTAGATAAACTACAGACAGGTCATAGTCTGAGTTCTAAACATGACAAGCCGAATGAATTTTAGACGCGAATGATGAGTCAATGACGCCGACCAAAAAACAAATTTGATGTTGAATAAATAACCGTCACGAAAGACAATTCGTTCATTGACCAGCGTATTAGTCCATCGTCACAATTAGATCGTTGACATGAGTAACAACTTCAACAGAATCAATTGAATTGTTTAAAACCCTCCGACTAATTTTAATTAAAGATAAATAGCATTGACATTGATAACGACTTCAATAATATAAGGTTGAATCACTGGAAAACCACTGACTAATAGTAAATAAAGAGAAAATGATTTTCTATTTTATCAACTCAGCCACGTCACAATAAACATATTCCTACGGCTATAAATGAAACAACAAAAATCTTAAAATTTATCATAAAATTTTTCGATGGACCCTCGATTAACAAGTGCCGATCACAGACGCAAGCGAACAAGGGATTCTATGCAGGGACGAATCTTGAATAATGATGCTCCTATGCCAAGCGAGGAAAGGCAACGAGGTATTTTCGTGTTTTCATTTTTCTTTACGTTTTACCTTTACCTAAAATTTAACCAATCTGAAAACGTGTAGTTAAAATAGAATATTTTACAAACATTCACCCCTTTTTCATGAATAGGCATTTGCAGTTACAAATTATAATTAAATCTATTGTGTATTCAGATCGCAGAGACCCGTATGGAGGATGGCGCGATGACTCCCGGGTAACTCTTCAAATTTCGAGCGCTTCTGCCGCTCGGTATCGCTAAGTCTTATGGGATAATGGATACCTCCGATCCACTTATGGAGATTCAAGCTGGCCTCGACGATCCGAATACCGAGCAGAGGAAGTGGAATTACCGAGCATCGCCATCAAGCGCGAGCCCGGCAGAAATCCAGCGCGAGAAGCCCGCCAGCGAGCCAAATTTACGGCAATGAAGATGGAGGAAATGGAACGCAAATATCATCGGAAGGCAGTTCTAGCCAGACAGCGGTTAGCCCAGGTAAACCGGGATATAGCAAGTGGAGCTATCCCGAGTACAGATGGCTTTTCTCCAGAGTATGGAGTCTCTTTCGAGTTAGATGACCCAAGGATATTACAAATGTCAGCCCCAACCAAATTGGTTCTACTAGAAAAGTTTATTCAGCCAACCCTCCGAAATCGACTTGGATCCCGCCAAACCGGAGACCACACATATGCTAGCCGACATCCCGGATGGAACTTTACTGACAAAAGTCGAAGAAACACTCATTTTTGCGAACCTAAATGAACTAGAAGATTGATTTAATTAGTTTATGTCTTATAATAAATGTTGATGTTTTATTAGTTATTCAACTTTAGCTTTACTAAAACAATCATTACACTAGTATAAATGAATAATATGAGTTTCTAACTATTTCAGTAAATTATAAAGTTATAAACAGTAAATGACATGAAAAGCGAGTCGTGTTTTTGACTAAACCTTAATAAACCAGATTACTAACGCAGGCTACCCGAGATTCATGGAAATAACCTGTTAGTATACTATGTTGGTAATGAGGATAATTAAGAAAAAAGGCCGATAGAATTTAATTAACGTTAATGATGACAAATCGTTAAACATTTTAATTATAGAAATGGAAGCAACAAGAATACTTAATCGGGAATTAAAGGAGCTCAGGCGAGAAAACCAGCATTTACACCGACAACTCCTACAACAAAGTCGAGTAATAAAACAATTAAAAATCCACTTGGGCAAAGCCGGCGAAAATGAAGGAGATATACCAGAGCCTCACTGCAGCACAACAGGGCTGGAAATACGAAAGAATATTAAATCAGGCGCAACGGACGCAGATCAAAGGATTGGAGGTCGCCCTGTCAGCATGCCAGGAGGGTAGTGCAGTGACTTACCCTCTGCTATTCGCACCGGCACAATTGGCCTATCGCGACCAAGAAAAATCCCAATCGACCAACAAGAAAACTAGTTCACATGCCCGACCGGGTCGAACCGAACTGTTGCGTTGACGCGCCCAAGGAGTGCCTAAGTGAACCAGAAAATTCGTGTCTTTTAAAAAACTAAAGCCATTTGGTTGATATTAAATAAAATTGTTTTAGCTTATTATGTTGTTATTTGCAAGTGAATATAGTAAAGGAATATAATAAAGAGAAAGTAATAAAGGGACCTGAAAGATAAGACGGACATAGGCCTTCTAACGGCAGTCTGCTGAACCCGACATAGGACTAACCCTTAGCAGTTCTGATATCGGAACTCATCTTTGGAGGTCCTGTGACCAGTGGTTACAGTTCCAACGTTGCCTAGCAACGGGTAACAATTGGCGGGCGTAAAAACATTTTGTATGTAATGGGGTGAAGGTCATCCACACCACTAACCCCGCACTAGTCAAATTGGAAATTGTAACGCCCATGTCCACCAGTTCATTGAATTTTGTGAAATCGTGCGGAGTAATTGTTGAGAGTATTGTGAATTGAATCGATTTTGTGAGAGTTGTGAATAAAGTTGTGATATATAAATTGGAATAATATCATATTGTATTGGGTCAATTGAATCGATTAAAGAGGGACACCAAGGAGTCAGATCTAAGCACAGACTTTCTATATAAAAACCCAACATATTTGGCGAGCCTGACATGATCAAAGTCGATCAGTTGATTGTTAGTTAAACGAATATTGTTCAAAGAATATTGTAGAAGGGAGTAAAAGTCGTTGAAAAGTTTGTGAATTTGTGAAACTATTAGAAAATTAAAATATTGTGAATTGGTTAACTGAAAATATATATATATATATTATTATTAAGAAAATTTATTAGTAAAGTGAAAATTCAAGATTAAAACGAAAGGTAAATTTTATAATTGTAATAGTTTGAAATTTAGACGAGTGAAACCTTTGTTGAGCAGATCATTTTCTAGTTTGAGAAGCTAAAGACAAGTTGAAATTATAATGAGTACCTCAAGACAATCCATCAATACTAATAATCATGACGAGACACCCGTGTCGACGGTTATAATGGGAAATAGCAAAGAAGGTAATGATTATGCAAGTTGCCAAAAACTACCAGTCATTCAATACGGAGTAGATCCTGTGGAGTTTGTCGACTTTATGGCGGATTATTATATGTACGCTACAGCCCACGGATGAAGCCAGTCGATAATGGTACAAAGATTGCCGTTATATTTAAAAGGAGCAGACAGAGAAGCATAGCAACAAATTGACAAAAGAGCAATAGTTAATGACTGGACAAAATTGAAAGATGCTCTGGCAGCAAAGTTTATCGGCGGTGATATTAAAAGAATAATGCGACAGTATCGTTTGCAATCATCACTAAAACCAGAAAGAGATCAATAAGTTCAATTAGAAATAATCGGCTCCAACAAGCAAGTAGCCAATCACCAAAGTTCAGGCCAAAGTTTGAATCAAATAAGATTATAGATATTCAGAATGACGGGAAAGAAAGTTCAATTCAATGTAGTTATTGCCAGAGGCTGGGGCACTACGTGATTCAATGCTGGTTCAAGAATAATGTGCAGCGAAGCCCAAAACAAATGTGATCAGATTGGGTGAAGGGTGATGGCGAGATAAGTTTTAATAAAATAAATGATCAGCGAATTAATGTTAACTTTCAATGCTATAATTGCGGAAGAAAATGGTATATCTCACGAAATTGTTTACTGGTACATTTCCTAATGTTAGTCAATCCATTTAGTCAAATAAATGATCAGCGAATTAATGTTAACTTTCAATGCTATAATCGCGGAAGAAAATGGTATATCTCACGAAATTGTTTACTAGTACATTTCCTAATGTTAGTCAATCCATTTAGTCAATAATGCTCAAGAACTCAACTGCACAGATGACAGAAAGTCTCTCCTATGCATGTAGCATTACACCCATTACATTTAAATTGATAAACGAGATCAGAACAAAGACCAACTGGAGTTGGAGAGTTATTACTCAACATACTACTTACTAACTTTGCAAAACGTTGAAACAATCTTGAACTGAGTTTTATCTACATGTTTGAATATATTTAAATAACTGAATGTAAATTGTGTATATTATGTATTTGATGTAATATTTTGGGATGTGAAAATAATTTTAAATTAAATTTTTAAAATTCAATTTAAAAGTAATGTTAATTTTTATATTTTTTATTAATTAATTTTAATATTTAATTTTCTTATTTTCATTTAGATTTTGTTAATGTGATTTATAAAAAAAAGACTGATAAGTGGTTTAAATATATAGTGAAATGTTGTAGAATTTACAGTTAGCGTTTTTCAATTATTAAAACTTTGCCTTCTTTCTCATTATATATATATATATATATATATATATATATATATATATATATATATATATATATATATGTATGTGTGTGTGTGTGCGTGCGTGTATTTGGCTTCACTTAAGTAAAACTTTGGGATAAATAATTGGATTTTGGATAATTTCGTAAAGGTGTCAGTTAGATGCCTGCGTTACATGGCGTATAAATACGATTTGCCGGACTTTGTTATTAATTATCAGAAAAACATTATAGATGAAAATGTCCTAGAAATGCAAAAAACGAAATTAATTAAACCAATTTAATTTTAAAATCACTGAAAAAGAATTAATTAATACTAAAAATAAAACTAAAATTATTATTTTATAAATATCTCACGTTTTTGAGCCGTATTTCAAGAATGTGCACATTTTACCTGAGGTTGTGTTTGTCTATTAAATTGCTTAATTCGTTATTAAAATTGGAATTGCTTTTACTCCAGGAATGCAAGGAATTTTTTCTATTAATTGCTTCATAGTGTTTGCCATTTCAGATCCGTTGAGATATGTCAAATTGTGTATGTTCTCTTCGACTCCTAGAGCATTGCGGACTGTCCACAATTGGCAAAGCAATAAAAGGATGCCTGATATTAATACAAGTTGCATAACGAACAAGCAGATCGGCCATACTAAAAGTCCCATCATGTACTTCAATGACCTGAATATGATATAGAAATGAAAATTAGAACGAAGATTTATGAAACCAATACGAAAAGAGATAATAATAAAGTTTATTTCTGATATTAAATTTATAAACTCCTTGATCAAAATTTCATTTTAAACAAACAAAGAGAATTTTAGTAAAGTTTGAAAAAGAAAGATAAGTTGCTCACTTGTTATGAGGATTTCATAAGCATATAATAATAATAATCATTATTAATTATATATTATGCTCATTGAAACAAATATAAATTCCACTGTTATACATGCAACAAAATTGTCATTATTAAAACTTGTGTTTATTTTGCGCGATCAGCTCTATTATTATACTCTATTTGTATACTTGGTTTGTATTTGTTTTCATTTACCTTTTTCCAAAGTTGCTCACGATTAACGCATTTGATTTTCATTAAAATTTCCACAATCAAAATTAATTATATTAAATATATGTTTTGTATTCTTTATATAGATATCTTTTTCAGTCTCGCTTATCGCTGGATCTCTCTCCAGTTGGTTTCTGCTTCCTCCTTATGAACAATGGCTATTCTTCGGAGGCTTCTATTATTTCTTCATTTTAACAAATAACAATCATAAATGCAAGCCCTTCATTCCCAGAGATCAGAAATTTATTTCAAAGAGCATATTCACATCTTCTGTGTTTATATTTTCCACAACAAAAACATTGTTATGTCTTTGGTGGAGGTAGACCACGACTTTCATTATATAACATTTTACTTCTTCTGCTTCTTTATCCATATGTTTTATTTGCTATGCCATGTGCTTATTCCGACATATATCGTTTGGTTCTGCCCAGCAGTTCAGTAAGATTAACATCCTTTTCAAACTGTGATACTAATACCTCCTTTCCATTCAGTAAAACCTTCCAGGGATAACTTCAATAATAAGACGTATCTTTGATGGATAAACGACTAGAAAGAACCTTTTCTACTTGATGGTAATGAAGACCTTTCAATGTCTCTATATTTTGTACATCATAACGCCTAAACTCTGTGTATGATTCCATAATTAATCTTTCTTTTTCAAAATGTATCCAGCTGTTTATTATTCTATATTGAAGGTTTTAGATGCTTGACTTAAAGATTGTCCATTTGCCACTTCTCATATTACAGACATTTTCATCTCCAAGGACAAATGAAAATGCCACGAGGACCACGCCAGTTCAACGGCATTTTTGTTTATTTCACTAACACCTTCACTCACATTTATATGGACGTTCATTCATTTTTATATGCAACAAAATGTTATCTGACATTATTATTATTATTGAATATTTTATTTATTTGCCTCACATTCAATATAGTCATATAATTCATCGCCTTGTTCCATTTAATTGAAAAGAAATTAAAAGAAATAAATTTCTATTGATATAAATTTTCAGTGAAAATCTTGCTTTGATAAGGCATTTCAGTAAATGATTTTCAATGGAGAAAGAGGTTAAGCATCAAATTGATCCAAAATGTGAATTAAACAAGTTTGAATATCTGTAAAATTGTTACAATTTATTCTTTCTCTTGAAAATTTCGTTTTAATGAAACAAAAAATCTATAAAAATTCAAAAAATACGTAAAATTAAATTCAAATATTGAATATATGTTTAAAAAAATTAATATTTTTTAACAATTTCAGAATATTTTGGTGCAGATAAAGAAGGAAAATTCTGTATTAAATTTCATTAAAACGCACATTTTCACCTTTTAATCAATCGCCATTCACTCAGAAGGTGAAAAGCCGCTCGACAGCTCGAATGTTTAATATAAGGAAATTAATCCAATGTCAAATATAAAATGTGGAAATAACTCTTAAACTGTGTTTTTATTACGGACATAATTCTGATATTACAGCTTTATTGGAATGGTTGACTGATATAATATTAATTCTAAATGCTCAATTTTATTTTACACATAATTTCTGACCTGAACGGTTTTAATGCAATATTAAAATATTAAATTACTGCAAAATTATTATGATAATATATAATTACATATAAATTTATACTTGCTAGTACTGCGCAAAATTGCAATTGAAATTTGAATTCGAGATCTTAGTAATATTAGTACCAAAAGAATGAGCAACAGAATAACAGACATAATAATCCATTAATAATAATATAATCAAAAAATAAAAGTAAAAATAATTACAATCAAATAAATAATAATAAAATAATAATAATAATAATAATAAAAATAATAATAATAATAATAATAATAATAATAATATTAATAATAATAATAATAATAATAATAATAATAATAATAATAATAATAATAATAATAATAATAATAATAATAATAATAATAATACCCACCTGTAACAAATATTAGCACGAAAAGAACGATGGTTATCCATACCATTACTCTAACGAAAACCTTTAGAAGTACAAGATAAATCAAAGATAAAAGGAGAGCCAGTAATAAACATCTATAGAAAATTCAATATTAAAAATTAAATTTGTACAAAAAATGTAAATATTTGTATGACAGTTAAAAATTGCAAAACTAACAAGGAGATAAATACATATGATTTCTGGAGGTCACTGACAAGTTTCCCTGTCACATCCGCAACTCTGAACCGCTTATTGCACTCACTAAATTTCAAATATAACATTTAGCAATTCTATTTTTCACAAATAATTTAAGAACAATTGATCAAGAATATAACTAATTAAAACAACGGTCGGCAAAATTGGTCACTTAAAACAAATCTTTTATAATATCAAGGTAAAATCTAACTTTAATGTAATAAGCAAATTATTATTGTGTTAGATTTCTGTTGGGGAAAACATGGTAAATAATATTCCTGATTAATTCAATTAAATTAACGCAAAATATAAATTAATAAATGCAATTTTCTTTCATCTTTTTAAGGAATTCTGAAGTTTTTAGTAAACATTATTAAAAATTCATTTATTTTTATCATGAGAAAAGTTTAAAATTAAACTCGAATCCTTTGTCAAAATAAAGAAAAAAAGAAATTAAAAGATTTTAAGGATAATTTTATAATAAAAATAAATCTAATTAAACAATTTTATTAATTATCAAATTTAAAATTTATTTCAACCGTCTTTTTAAAATGCTCTAATTAAATTCAAAAACTAGAACTCAAAATGCGCTTTTACTTAAATTAATTTAACGGATTTTACTTAAATGTCCTAAAACCTTTACGATGCCTTTGCCTAGATTAGTTATTTTTATGGGAAAGATTTGGATCTCGGTAATATGATAAGGTTTTGAGGAAGCAAGGTTGGAGGGGTTCACTATACAAATGCCAATATACTACAAGAACATCATAAAATTAACTGACTTTATTTATATAAATAATAATCAGAGCTCAGCAACTAAATTTAACCAACAAAATAAAACAAACTTTATAAGATATTTAACGCGTGCTCACTTGAACATGGGGAAATCTGAAAACTTATTAGATATTTAGATATAATTATATTTCAATAGTAATGAGGTTAACCTTTGTACAATTAAATTATATATGATCTCTATGAAATTTTAATGCCATGGAACAATGACTCCAGATTTCAAGTTCAGAAAACCAAATAACCAATTAAGCGCAATAGAAGGGGCTGCGTTTGTTTTTGTATTTTCTGGGGTCCCTGCTAAAGGAGAGTTATATTTTGCTTAATTTCATCCGAATAAACAGTTTTATTTAATGTTAGTATTGTAGGAATTCGATGAATGTATCAATAAAATGACGACAAAAAGTCACATTTTTGTTCACTAACGCAATTTTAATGTCACTCTTAAATATTTACCGAGATATTTGAGTATTCTTTCGTTTTAGGAATTAGTTCCAGGATAAATCCTCCAGTTAGAATAGGTGACATCCTAAGGAGACGTAAAAGGTAGGATTTAGAACCTGTGAACTTTTGTAAAAGAATGGAAAAATATTCATTGATTTAAAATATTAAAAAATTAGTGTAAGTAGCAAACTTGAAAATTTAAAAATTTTCAATTGAAAATAAATAATAATAAATGGCATTATTTTTTTGTTTAAATTAATTACAATTTAATTTCTTTTTAATTATTCCAAGTTGAAATGTGTCATTTTGAAAATATAAAAGTTATACGGAATGATATTTGCAAATTTTTTATTGTATTTGTAACGTTTTGGTACGAATAAAGAATAAAAATTTTAAAACATTAAACAAATCGTGAATTCAAAAATAATTCTAAATAAAAACGTCAGATTCATTTTAAAATGAAATTAATTTCATTGTGATCAAAACATTAGTTACTTTAATTATAGAAGCATTTCGTTGGACTAAAATTAACCCTTATTTTATTGCAGGAGTCACTTCATTTCCCCATCTATCTTTATTTGTTTTCCAGCCTTTCATAATTTGTTCTTATAGGCTACAAACTAATGAATTTTTTCAACAACCCCTTTGTTTCTTATGGATATTTCTTATTATAAAATTATAATAAATATATCAGCATTATCAGGGAGCATAGGGGTGTTTGCCTCCCCCCAAAAGAATAAATTATAGATTATCAAATATAAATTAGAGATGAAATATTTTCCATCAAAAAGATATTGATTGTAACAAAAAAAACTTTTGAATATGAGTTTAAGCTGTGGTACAAAAATTTGAAAAAATTAAAATCAATATGTGATGCAATTTTTTATAAAAATATTTATATTCTTTTCACAATATTTGCTACTTTGCCGTTATCAATTTGCACAGCAGAGCGTTCTTATTCATCACTTAAATACATGAAGTCATATTTAAGAAATACCAATGATGTAAAAAGATTAAATAACGGTTTGGCTTTGTTTTATATTCATCAAGACATTAAAATAAGTCCGGATGAAATACTTTGTGAATTAATGAAGAAACAAAGAGGAATTAATATTATATTGTAATATATTCTATGTAATATACAATGTTAATAATTAATAATATACTTGTTAATTATCTTAAAGTATTTATTTCTATTTTTTAATATTCCAACCGAAATTAAGTTAACAAACTTCACAAAACTTTTAATATTGCTCGATGAATTGCAATAATTAGTAATTTTACACCCTCTCCCAAGCTGAAATCCTGGCTACGTCCTTGAGTATTATTATAATAATATGTGATAATAATAATTATATATTATGTGATTTTTAATTTTTGGTGAAGTAAGGGTGAGACAATTTGTATAAAATATATAAATTTAAAATAATGCATAAGAGAAATTTTTAAGAAATCATTTCACAATTTAAATAGCTAGAAACACTATTTACATTATTTACTCGTTTAACGATTTGTAGATTACAAAGTGTATAAAATCATAAAATGATGTGAACAATTGAATGCATGTTGATTAGTTGTCAACATGTGTTTATGAGTAAATTATCTTCAAAATATTTTTCAAATATAGTTTTATCTTCATAACTTATAATTATCCCGAATTGTTAGATAACACCATCATCTGTAAATTTTGGTAATTTTAATCGACAATTTATCCATATTATTCGTTAAATAAACATCAATTGGTCGCATTCCATTTAAACCCCTATGTGGCGAATAATTGTATCTATAAATTGCTTTCTGTAAAACATTTATCCAGGTTTTATTTCCTTTATATACGAAATATTTTTTCAAGCAATCTCTTAGAGTTCGATTAAATCTTTCCACGTGGGCAGCTTTAAATTGAGAAAATACAGAGTAATGATTTATTCCTTTGATAATTTCTTTAACTTTACTATTATAAAGTTCTTTACCTAAAGAATAAATTTTATTTAATTAATTTATTTAATTGCATACCTAAATCAGTTTGTAAATTATGAGGCTTGCCATCAATAAATAATTCCTTGATTGTTTCAGCCATTTCATTGGCCGATTAGGTTTTTGTTGGAATAGCACGAGTGAATCGACTAAATATATCAACACATGTCAAAAATATATGTGTATCCCTTATTAATTTTAGAGAATGGTATCATTTCCATTAAATCCATTTGCCATAAACCATCAACTCCCATTGTTTTATAACTACGGGTTTTGAATTTCTTCAACATTGGTTTATTTAAACTGTACGCTATTTGCCCAGATAACCAATTCTGAGTTTTTTTCTTTGAATTAACTACTTCCTTCACCAGTTTTCTTACACTACCAAAACCAGCGGGATGTTTTGGGTCTGTCCATACTTTTTCAAGCTTGTCTAGCAAGAAAATCTAAAATGGTTGCATCTCGAGGGTGTTTAAAAATAACCAAGTATTGTACATTTAGATTACGAGTTCTATGACCGCCCCCTTGATGAAACAAGTTTTGAGTAATGAAAATAACAGTAACTCCAATATGTCGAGCAATTTTTGTAAATAAATTATTAAAATCCTTTTCTTTATTAGCTTCCTGGTATAGATCATCGATAATAATAACATCGCCTTGATGTAATCTAGATGATCAATTTTTATCAAATCCTTTAATTATTTTCATTTTTTTAAAATTAATGAGGACTATGCCCCGTGAATATTTGGCTTGAAAAAAAACAGAGACCCCCCCTAAAAAAATTCGGGGGGGGGTTTAAATTTTTTTTTAATTATTTGTTTTAATTGAAGAATTTCTCGAGATTCACTATGACAACGTTCAGGGATTTGGTGACCGATGTGTTGCAAATTGCATTGTTTGTAAAGATAGTATGAGAGTAACATGTTCAAATGGATGTTCATGTTGCCATGATTTCAATCGTGACCAAACAATATATATATTGTTGGCCGAAATGCGTAAAGCATATTACTCGGATATTTTTGATTTGAAATAAAACTTAATCTTTTTTATTTAATCTTTATTGTCAACAAAAATATTTATATTGATTAAAAGTTTCTTATTTTTACAAATATTAATTTATCAATGATTTATCTTTTTTTCATTGAAAAATTATTAATAGACTTACAATTAAATTTTAAAAATAAAAATAAATAAAAAAAAATGTTAATAATAATAAAATAAAATAATAATAATATAAAATAAATAATTAATTAAATAAAAATAATAAAAATATTAAATAAATAATTAAATGAAAATAAGAAATAATTATTTAAATCACTTCATTAAAACAAACAATTAAATTTAATAATAATATAATTAAAATATAAATAAATAATATTATTGACTTAAACAAATAATTAATTTAAATAAAAAATAAAAAAATTCATGATTTTTAGTCGACAGGCGATTTGAGCCAATTTTATTTTTATGGGTTTTTAAGTATGAAAAAATACTTAATCTTTTTATTCGATATTTTTAGATTCTTTAATCGGGTTTGAGCCAATTTTATTCGAAAATACTCCTCACTATAGTACGACCAATCATAGGTGATTTAAGCCAATTTTTATTTTTAGACTTTTTAATCGAGAAAAAATACTTAGACTTTTTTATCATGAATTAAAAAATTTTTTAAAATTTAAAATTTGAACATTTAAACAAAAAATTATATTAAAAAAAATTCATTAATTAAAACAAATAATTAAAAAAAATTCATTCATTTAAACAAATAATTTTAAAAAATTTCATTCATTTAAACAAATAATTAAAAAAAATTTAAACCCTCCTCCCCCGAAAAAAATGTTTTAGGGGAGTTTCTGTTTTTTGGTTTTTTTTCAAGCCAAATATCCACGGGGCATAGTCCTCATATTACACTACTGATGTATATAAATTTAACACAAGAAATGAATGCGCCAAAGGACAGCATAACTATGACTCCGAAGATAAAGGAGGGCAACAACATCCATCGATGAGGCGAAGCCAGGAGAGAGGAGCAAGCAAAGAGAAAAGAGGATGAATGCGAAGGTAAAGTTTCATCTGATAGTAAATTTTCTTTTAATCATTTATTCCTGAGAATTACAAGCGATGCCCAATTTGACGTGCAACACTTCCGAAACATCCCCAAAGAACGAGCACCGACGAGCCAAAAAATGAAAAAAACGATTAAAACTTTCATAGGAGTACCGATTACATCTAATAAATATTCAATCAGCAATAATTTGTTTTGTCTCATTCCATATTATGTAAAGTGTCAGTCATTCACCTATCTCTTGCAAATAAAACCCTGTTCATAATCAATAAATTATCGAACAAGAGATAAATCGCCGTATAAATCTTTAACAACTCTGAATATCATCTATGCTTAAACAACACGCCAATAATCAAGAAAATCCTCCACATACAAATTTAGGCTCTCCACACCCTACAATATTGGCCGGAACTATATTCGTATTATGGCTCGCCACAACACTAGCCAAGGACCCGAATTAATCGCGATCATCCTTCTATCGTATGGTTGTTAGGAAATCGGAAAATAAATAAAATAGATGAGGTCCAGTGACGAAATCGAACCGAAAACTTTAACAAATAATTCGCTCACTACTTCGCCATTCGTTACTTATAGATAGAGATATCCTAAGAGCCAAGTCGAATGACCTTAGAGGAAACTTTAATCACCAGAATACCTTGGCTAGACACCGCTTATCAGCATGAGATGTAAGAAAAATGCCAGCATCATGATATTTTCCCCAAACACAATCGAAATATCTACTAATTTTTCTTGAGAAAGGCACAGTAAAGTTTCTTAATTTTAAACCCATGTATAGAATTATGCCTATTATAGTTCACTATTGTAGACGAATCCTGGATCGATGCTTCGCGAATTACGATGCGTTTCCAGCACGAACGGCAGCCAGATGCCGACAAGCTATGTGGGACGCGGGATTTTTGATCTCCCCCGTGAAGGAATCCAGAGAGGGTCGTCTCAACGACTGCGATTAAATGGATTTACCATGTGGCCATCAAGAGAGAGCCAGGCCGCAATCTCGCCCACGAAGCCAGACAATGAGCAGAATTCAAACTTGCTCGCCTCGAAATTCACCAACAACAAACTAACTGGCAGGTGACCATGGCTAGAAGGCGTCTAGCCAGGATAAACGCGGACTTCCCGTCGGGAGAATCCCCAGCACTGATGGCTACGCTCCAAATTACGGAGTGTCGTATGAATTGGATTATCCCGCTCTGGCAGAACTTACAACGTCCATGAACATAGTAATACCCAGAAAATTGTTACCGAGAAACATGCAGGACTCTGGCGGCAGTCCCGCGAGACAGCAAAAGCATTCATATGCTCGGGATCGGTGCAGATTCGATTCGGGCTCATATCGCAGAAACCAGACGAGAAGATAAGAAGCTTGTAGCATAAAATAAATTTTAATTAGAAACTCTTAGTTCTTTAATTATCAATTATATATACAATTATAAATTCTCGAAAACGGACGTAATAAGGATGAATTATGATAGTTTAGATAGTACATTTAGGTAGAGACCCAGTAGATTTTTGAGTAACCTAACCCTAGACAAATAATAATATACCGATATAGTAATAAATAATGAGAATTTCATAATCAAAGCTGCGAAATTGTTGACGAATAATTTAATTGTAGATACTGATTTTCTCATGACTCTAAGCAAAGAGTTAATAAAATCACGAAAGGAAAACGCAGAGCTCCACCGTCAATTACTTCAAATGACCCGTGAGATTCAGAAGATCCGTGCATCGTGGGTAGAACCCACAAAAGTAAAAGCAATTTACCAGCGATTGACCGCCGCACAGCGTGGATTGACAGAGGAAAAACAACTAGGACAAATACAGAAAACGCAAATACGCAGTTTGGAAGTGGCACTGTCGGCTTGCCAAGAGGGCAACGCAGTGACTTGCCTACTGGTGTTCGCGCCAGCCCAACCAGCGTACAGAGAAGCAACAAGTACTATCAAACCAGCAGCAACTAAACGTTCCCAGTGACGCCCAGGGAAGGCGGAACATGCGAAACGCCGTGCACAACAAATCGGAGACCAAAATTGAAGTTTGGCTGACTTTACAAATTTATTGGTGTGATGATAAATAAAATTACTCTTGTCGTTATTTCATGAGGTAAATAATTGGTTTGACAAATAAATCTGTTCAATTAAAATTATGTGAGTGGGGTTCGCGTAATAATTAGTCCTCGAAAGTATCGGATACATGCGGAAGGAACCGAGATAAGAAATAGCACATAGACCTTCTATCGGTAGTGCGTTGGACCCACCATGAGGCCGGGCCTTAGCAGTTCTATAGTTAGAGCTCACCTTTGGCAGTCTCATAACCAGTGGTTACAGTTCCAACGTTGCCTAGTAACTGGAAACAATTGGGGGGCAGAAGGTATTGTATGTAAAGGAGTCAAGGTTAGAAACCACTAACCCCACAGAATTCAAGTGGAGAACTTTTTTGATTTACATTCTAACATATTCCTAATCCTTTCCTCTAAATTCTTTGATATTTTTAAAGTTCTATTACAATAAATAATAATTAGCGGCATTTGAAAATTTAATATTTACTTTCATTTTTAACGTACGTTTTCTATTAATTTGTTTTTTATTTATAAAAAAAAGCATTTAAAGGAAAACAGCTGTTTGTTGAAAATCCCTGTTTTTCAGAAACTCTTGATACCAGTAGACCAGAAGTAAAAAGAAACAATTAATTTCTAAAAAATATTAAATCAAAAGCTTCAGTATAAGAAAGTTTAAGTACGTCGATGCAAATGAGCATGGAAGTAAAAATCTATCCCATTCTTGTGTAAACTTGGTCTAATTTTTTATATTTTTTGTTTGTTTGGAACCAAATAATTGAGGAAGGAAGCTTTCATTATGAAAAATAAAAATAATTAATTCAATAGTGATTTTTAATATGTCGATTGGAAATCTGATAAATAAGGGTCTTGAGGTCCGAGTGTAATCGTTCCCAAGGAAAGTTCCTGTACCCAATTCTATTTTAATTCAAATAATTCCCCAAAGTTTTGTTCTGTCTGTCACATGCGAAATCTCTGTTTATCATATCATCCCCCAGGTAAAGTAATTATACTGAAAGAAACTGATAACTGTGAAATATACATTAAAAAAATAAAGTAAAAGACACCAATAAAACAAATCATGAAAATAAAAACAAAATGTTGTTATTGTTATTATTATAAATCATAGTACTTGGGTTTTTTACAACCCTCCCTCATGGCCTTATATTAGCTAGTTGTCAGAATGGTTTCCATTGAAGTGGGTATTATTTGAGAGAGGTCCATTCAACTTTCATTTTATCAAAACCCGTAATGATTCATGACTTAGAATGTTCGTTTTAATTCAATATAGCAATATAAATATTAAAAGGAATATTTTAAACTCAAAGAATTCAGAATAAACATAATGATATGGTAATCAAAGAGAAAAAAATCCATGTAAATGGAAGAAAATAATTAAAAAAAACTCTTATTAAAGGACATTAATTAATTTAATTTCCCATTAAAGGGAAAACAAAATAAAACAATTTTTAAATATATATAAATATTGTTGGGTTTAAAGCCATAATTTAAACAAAAAATTAAATTATGTCAATTAAAACAAATTGTTGAATTATTAATATGGCTACCGTGAACATACACATGTACGCAGACAGATATTAAAACTAAAACTAAAAACACCAAATAAAACAAAATAATATATAACAAAAATAAATAAAACAAAATTAATAAAATCCAAAGAAATCCTACAGACAGAAACCCAGCTAGTTGCAAAGAACTGCTCCATAATATTACATCGTTATAACTTTATACAATCCCATCTAATATTTTAGGAAATACTCAATTAATTGTGAAATGGAATTAGAGGACTAATTTTAATTAAAGGGTGAGATATGTTAGGGTTATACAAAATACAAAAAATAAAATATAAAATTTCGAAATTATAAAAATCAATTAAAATTAATTAAAAATATGAAAAAAGTAAAAATTGTTATTTTTCTGGGGGAAAAGTAGTAACCGATGAATAATATAATAATTAATTTATCAAATGTATATTGAAGGGCCAGGAACCCAAAAAACAAATTAATAAAATTATTTTCAGGCGAACATTTTAATCAAGAAATTCATATAAAAGCGCTGACAATAAAAGGAAATCGCCAGTGGTTTAAGAGAAGTTTTAAAAAGTAAAAAGTGTACTGAAGAGCGAAAAGCAATATTAATTAAAAGATAAAATTATATTGTTTTGATTTTACTATTAAGTGTGATATCAATCGGGCGCCTACCCTGTTTTGAACATTTGGATCAATTTTAGAAATAAAGATTTTGTTGGGATTGGTTTTGTTATTTTGATTTATTGAACACGAGGAGTCGGATAGAGTTTTAGTTCCATCGACAAATTTTGTACCATCCTATGACAAAGTTTTTAGTTCCTTTTAAAATTACTTGTTTATATTCACGGGAAATATTCTTAAAAATCTAATTACCTTTGTTCAATCTTATCAAGATCAGGGATTTTGCTTTTAATTAAATTAATCTGTTTTCTTTAATTAGTTAATTAATAGTATGACCAAAAAATGTTTTCTTAGTTTTAAATTTAATTTGGTCATACTATTTGAATGCTAATTTCTTTTAATTCCAAAATATCATTATAAAAATAGTCATACTATTTATTAGTTTGACCTTTAGAAATGTTGGGCCAACACAAATATTTGTTTAAATGAATCGGTAACAACTCGCAAGCACAACACGCAGATTTAAAAATCAGACCCATAAAACATCAATTAACCATGCTAAAATACGAAAAAGAAATAATTAAAATATAAAATCGAAAAACAGAAAAATAAATTAAAATAATAACAAAGTGCAACAAGATCCGCTTAAAAATAAACACAGAAATAACATGAGAACACGAAAATTTGACCAAAAAAAATTTGACAATTCACCAAAAAAGCGAAAGTTCACGAAAGTTGGAAATAAAATTAAATAATTTGAATTGGAAACAATTCAATGAAAAGTTAAAAAATAAAATTGTCAAATTAAATTACAAAAATAATAAAATTAGAATTAGAATATCCCCGAATTATTAAATTAATTAAACCACTCAAATTTCTGATGAAGTCGAATGCAAATCATCTAATGACCTATTTTGAATGGCTTAGTAGATTATATCATTGAGTGACAAAGAAGAATTTATTCATTAACCTGCTATACTACATAGTAAAGACAATTGCACACAAATTACGATGCCTCAGTGAACAAATCAAATATGATCATCGAACATTTCTCCTAAATCCCTTATTTATCATTAATTATAATTTATATCGATGATGTTATTAAGCATGAAATTCAACTCTCGCGGACGAATCATGGGACGACAATTCGATAATTACAATCCAATTTCCGGCGAGGACAGCGGCACGGTGCAGACAGGCGATGTGGGACGCCGGTTATTCGATATCTCCGGTGAGAGGGTCAAACAAACATCGTATATCTCGTTACGATGAAGTGGAACTACCAGATATCGCAATCAAGCGCGAGCCCGAGCGAAACCCTGCCCGAGAGGCTCTGCAAATGGCCGAATTCACGCTGGTCAAATTGGAAGCGCATAAAAGGCAAACCAACTGGCAGGTAGCCATGACCAGGCGTCGTTTGGATCGGGTCAATACAGACATCGCCGCAGGTAGCATCCCAATTAACGATGGGTACGCTCCAGAGTACGGGATTTTTTTGTACGAACTCGATGACCCGGCACTGGAAGAGATGGAGGCTCCCATTGACGTGGTAGTGCCGAGACGTTTAATTCAATCAACCACCCTGAATCGTACCGATATATCACCTAAGGACCAGGACCACTCATACTCTCGTTGTAGGCCGACTGATCCGTCAAATTGTCGTGATATCAACGGACAACGAAGGTTAAATCTGCTGAAGTAGTCACAGTGTATTAACAATAAAATTTAAAATCGTTACTTTGTGAATCTTGGTGAAATAGAACTAATAATTAGCATGTTTAGTTATAAAAATGAGAAACCAATCATAGTAATCAAAATACATTAATTTAATCGAGACTCGACTGTACGAACGCCAGTTAGGCTCCACTTATTAAAAAATTATGATTGATGTAAACTCGTTAATAAATAGTTTTATTTATTGACATGAATGCTCTCAGAACATTTGAACATCAGAAACCATTTGTCGTATGTATGAATGTATGCCCAAGAGATATCATGTTAATAATGTACTGATCTGAAATATATGATTTAATGAAAGAGTATTAATTGTCGAAATTTTTCTGGCCCACAGTCACACAAAATGCAAGATATTAAAATAAGACACAACTTTTCACGTTGTGTAAGTATGGTCTCTCCGCCTATAGCGTGTGCTCGTGATAGTTCCGTCGTGCGTAACGACGGTCTCGAATGTAAAATCATATTCGTTTATAAGGGCAGTGGGAAGATCGAGAACTAGTCTTTTGGCTGGCTCTCTTTCACCCATCTCCCATAAAATCGACCAAAAATCTAATGTACAAATCGGCTAAACTAATCACACCGAGTAAGCCAGTGGACACTCTTAAAATCCAATATGAACATAAATAGCTTAGGATCAAATTTAGAGTCTCGGGAGGTGGAAATTCAATATTGATGTAACTAAATGTAACTAAATATAATGAATAGTAACTAAAATATGACGAAAGTTAATAAATATAACTAAAATTAACGAAATGTAACTAAATGTATCTGAATATAATGAAAAGTAGCTAAAATATAACGAAAAGTAAATAAACATAACTGAAAGTAACGAAATATAACTAAAGGTGACCGAATATAATGATTGGATATAACTAGTTATAGTGAAAATTAACTAAATATAACGAAAAGTAAATCAATATAGCTAAAAGTAACTAAATGTGATGATGTAACTAAATTTAATAAATAAACTCAGGGATAACGCTCGGTACCTGATCAAAAGACTACCTTAAAATTGATAATCAATGTAATTCCCGAGGAAGTAATGAATGCACACCGTTAATTATGTTAAAGGAAATTATAAAAATAAATTAGGAACCCCATTAAATGAATACCAACTTGAAAATATCCGCAAATAAAATTAATGAAGTCAGAAAACTAGAATAACAAAATAGATATAATATGTCCACGGAGATGAAATTTAAATGACCATAAACTAAAGTAGAGTAATTTGAATTCAACCATTTATAACGAAGTCGGGATAACCCTTGTTCGCAGAGTCAATAAATCAGTAACATGAAAGGAAACGAGAAATGGACAGTTAAACATTTAATTAAATACACTTCTCTCCACAAGTATAAGACACAACAACAATGAATGAAATAACTACTTAAAGTTTAAATCATTAGAAATTTTCGGGCGAATAAAATAACCATCGAGAACAGTTTTTCTCGGAAGAAATGGCATAGAACCAAATACAAATAACGATCAAGAACTCAACCATTTAGGATTTATATTAATGAGAACAAATACTGGCAAAATCCACAAATGTAGATAACAAATATTGAAAAAACGAAGCATCATAGAAACCATCGATACACTCTGTATGGATAAATCAATAGTAAATTTTACCACTACGATGGAATCCGATAGGATATTGTGACGGACGTAGACCCAAAAAGATAGAAGTTCAAGTATTGTTTGATAGAGAATGAACCCCTAACAGGGCGTAGGAATGACAGAGGTTCCGAATTTGTGAGTCCACTAGTACAGGGGAACGATTACCATGCATTTGATCCAATATTAAGAGAGACATCGTAGATACATTAACAAGTATGCGAAAATTGTCGTCAACGGAGAGGAATCGAGACTCAATTCATTCCAATAAATGTTGATAAATTGAGAAGTACCATGATTTATTAATATAACATATGAAAATGCCAATCAACCAGAAAATTGGTCCTACAATAAAGCAATAAAATGGAATAATAAAGTATAGATTAGCCAACTGACCATAAAACCGATTACTGGAGCTATAATGTAATATACAGAAAATATGAAAGATCAGTTTTCTCAATCAATCACAAACATAATTAAATTGATAAGGAATCAACGATCTACATTAGGAATAAACTCCGCAATATTAATAAACAAAAATGGAAGGATAAATTGTATTAAATTGCAACAAATAATCAACCATAAATAATAATATAAATAATGGGGAATTGACTATCCAAGTAGCGATGAGTCAATACCCAACATCTATAAATACGGAGTTAAAATCTAGTAATTAACACAAACTAATCATGTCTAACCAACGACAACTACATTCCGACGGTAGATGCGATACCAAGGAACGGCCTGGAGACAGATTCCGAAACCGACTATCGTCCAATGACGCAGGTAGGGGGGAGGACCCTATCGAGCGATCACGAGGTATGACATACATAATACAACAATAAGCTTCCCTCATTAATTACGAAATTTACACGCCTAATGACTGACGCCGATAATCCTTTTTCTAGTGACAACGCAGGATTTTGCTGATTAACATTAAAATATTATTTATGCTTTAATAGTAAATAAATTGATTATTTAGATCGCAGAGACTCACACGGCGAATGAAATGATGACTCGCGGCTGACTTTACAAGTACCAGCTCGATCCGCCGCAAGGTATCGACAGGCCTTATGGGACCATTGATACACGTTGGCCACGTATGGCGAGGCTAGTTGGCCCCGACGACCAAACGATCGCGGAGACGAAGTCGAGCTACCCAGTGTAGCAACCAAGCGGGAACCGGGCAGGAATCTGGCGCGAGAGGCTCGCCACCGGGTTGAGTTCGTATTAATGCAAATGGAAAATTAAAAATATAGGCATTTAAATGTTTAAAAATTTTATATAGAAGCCAAACAAAATAGGAGTATTTGTTAATATTCCTGTTGCTTAATGAGGTTACATAATTGTATCTTTATTGTTGATTTAGGGATGTTAATTATTGTTGACTTGTATAAATGCTTGTATAAATACATCAAAAATATAAAGGATAATGAGATTGGAAATGACTCAAATATCAGAAGGAGCGCAAACTGACGTGGCAGTTGCTAATTAAAATGGACTAAATGTGAGGTTTATTTGTTTATTAATATTATTTATGACAAAATTAGTAAATTTAAATAAATCAAATATTTGATATTTGCACTGTCTAGCAAATCAGAAATTTCTAGTCCACATTCATATGCAGCTGTGATCAGTGTTTTGATTGGCCGATATCGCGCGCCTATCAAAACTGACAATTTGCATAAATTTATCAGCTGAGCTGAGGAAAAGTGAGAAAATAAATCAAAATTTTTATTGAAATATTAGATAAAGTTTTTCACAATTTTTCTATTCTGCATTTGAGCAGCAATTTGTCGTTTGTAATGGCTGATAAATGGGTAAACTTTTTATTAAAATAAATCCGAGCATTTCTGTCACTTGCTGGCCTCCCCCATTTGGCAGCAGCAGCAGCAGCAGGGCTGTCAGGACATTTCACTGATTGGCTGCTGTAAACATTTCCATATGCTGGATTTATCGCATCGACTTTTACAGAATATTTGAATGGCCATTCCAATCCGGCATCGTAATCGCCACGCATCAAATGGAAATGAACACAAATTGCACCACCAAAACGATCAAAATCACCCCTAATTGCATCACTAATAAGAATTTTACGACCAAGTGAATTACCAAAACGATCAAAATCATCAAATAAACTATCACTATCACTATCACTATCAATATTGGTAATTGCACCACCACCACTACCATCCCAAATACCACCAGATAAACCACTAATAATCACCGCCAAGAACATTTTGTATCCGCCCGGCCCGGAATAAAATGGCTCGCTGTAAATATATTTACCTCTCTCCAGTTGCGATAATTTATCGATTTGCCAATCCAAAATTCCGAAATTTATAAATTCTGCATTTCCAAATTTTGTTTGAATCTGCCGAATTTCGTTGGCGCATTTCTCCATTTCATTCTGAATCTGAATCACAAATTCAATCATTTCAATAAATCAATAAATCACTTTTATATTCTGCTGCAGTTGCTGCTGTTCACTGATTTGTTTAAATGCATCAATTTTCTGTTTGGATTGGCTGATTTCCCTCCTCAATTCGATCATTTCATTTTGTAATGCGCGATTCGCATTATTGACTGCCGCTATTTCCTCATTGATTTCTCCTCGGTTTTCTTGCTCCTTCTCTTCCATCTCGCACATTTTCTGCTGCAATCACAAATATCAATTCAATATTTCAGGAATTTTAACTAAATTGAACAATTTATAAAATATAAATTTCCGAATTTCCTGAATAATTATACAAAAGTTACTATAAATAGATTTATAAATAAATCAATAAACAAGCTTAGCAACGATGTTATTAGTAGAAAGCGTCATTCGACAGATTAACTCTCCTCACCAAGTACAAAATCTAACCAAAACAATAATATGGATTAATTATTATAATCGATAAATTTTAAGCAAGCAGTCAAATAGACCAGAGGTCCCCAAAGTGTCGCCAAAATTGTTATTATTTACTTCTAAATTAATTTACATTTAAATAACTTGATCAGCGCCGCTTATGAGCGATTCAGATATGGCAAATGCATTGAGCGGCATGATTAAAAGGGGGCAAATTGACCGATATTTTTTACGTTTTTTTAAATTTTATTTTAATAACTTTAAAAAATATTAAAAATTATAAAATGTTCTAATTTATATTAATAATTTGGCTAATTTTAATATGACTTTCAGAATTTGTATAAAAAATATACATAAGGATAGATATCTATAATAATAATAATAAATATTTTGCATATCTTTAAATGTCTACAAGTTTTTCCTTCCATTTGGTTTGAGTCTGAGCTAAAAATTGTAAGCATTCAAATATTTTTTGAAACTTGATTTAATTCGAATAAAAATAAAATTAACTATCAAGGTTTTTAAGAAATCATATTAAAGAATCCTTCTGGACTCCTTCAAATATATTGGAATATAAATGCTCAAATAATTTAGCATCATCTTTGGCCAATGTTTTTATAGCCCTAAGAATTTTTTTAGCTTTGGTGGGTTACAGGGTTTCAAATCTTGCTTATCCTCCTGGCGACCCTAGTAACGCCATACAAAATGATGCTGACCGCCACTTGGCACCCGTTGCTAGGCAACGTTGGTAATGTGTTCAAGTGGTGGATTGCCCGCAAAAATTGAGTACCATGTGCTAGTACTGTAGTTGCTCGGACAACCCTCGGGTTCACGAGCTGTCGATAGAAGACCTGTGCTCGCTTTGCTCTGTCCCTCGTAACTATTCAGGATTAGTTCCTAATTGACTGTGGAACGAATTGGCGATGTTGGCATACGGTTATATTAAAATAACAATTCAACTAAGTTTAAAACTATTCTATTCGATCTAAACACATTATCATTTACTGCTTGATGTTTTGGAGTTGGGCTGCACGACGTCGGGCACGTTCCTTACGTCCCGGTCGACGGTTGTTGGTTGTAGTGATGGATTGCTCTGCTGGCTTGGTGGTTGTCTGTGGCAGTTGGGTTGGGGCGAAGACGAGCGGGTAAGTTACCGCTTCACCTTCTCGGCATACCGCTAGGGCGACTTCGAGTCCCCGAATCTGCGTGCGCAGACTCTGGTTGAGTTGCCGTTCTTCTTCCCAGCCTTTCTGGGCCGCTGTGAGTCGATGGTAGATTGCTTTTGTCTTTGCGGGATCCGTCCGTGTTGCTTTCATATGATGCATTTCTCGCGTTAATTGGATAATCTGGGCGAGTAATTCTGTGTTTGCTTGTCTCGCGTGGTCCAGTTCCGTTTGTAAGATTCGTAAGGAAGACATCGCTGTAATTAAACAGATTATTTTTATTTATTATCGCTCAAGTTAAAGAGTCATCTATTTCATTTAAACAAGATTGCAAATAATTCCAATTACACAACACAAAAGAACACACAAATGGCTAATATTTTAAATCATCCACTACATAAATTGTCAGTATTGAGTCATTCCTCGGGACAGTATCGCTTCAGGCTTCGTCTGAGAGCCTCCACTGTGTAGGGTCTTCGGGTATCTCGGACTGGGCGAGGTGGATAGGCGATGGCGATCCGCCCGGCGAGGATGTCTTCTACCACGTTTGCAAGGTACATCCTCGCCTTAACCACCTGCAGATCTACTTGCTCCTGCACCCTTTCCCACTGGGTGAGGAGGTTCTGCGCATTTGTGTAGGTTTCTGCTGCTGGGTATTGTCTTTCTGGGATATCGCAGGGTTCCTTCTCTACATCTAATACCCTCCAAGCAGTCGGATACTGCCATGATTGAGGTATCGGATCTGCTGCCATCGTGGTCGGTTGAGTTGTTGACTGACTCTGCTTTCCTACATTTCGTCTGGTGTTTTGTTCGTGTGGCATATCTAAAACGCTCTATTATTATCTCTATTAACTTTATCGCGTTAAATTATTAAACAAATAGGGCCTATATCACTGTCGAGTGGGTCATCTGATTTAATCTTGTTGAGTTCTAGTGGCTCTCTATCTGATTGGATTGCTTTCGAAACGGGCGAACTATGTTGGTGGGATTACGTTTATATGAGGTAAGGCTATTGATCCACTCATTTTATTTTATTAAGCAAGATGATATCAAGAAATTGTCGAGTGGATTTTAAGGGTAGCGGCTATATCGATGGGGTAGCGTCGAATGTAAGTGGGGATTTTAAAGATTTCGTACCTGTATTCTATTTTATTCGTTTACTTAAATTTTCATTTTTAGATTTTCCAATATAACATTTAATCATTAAACCTAGCAACTTTTATCGTCACATCCTATGATATAAATTCATGGATTTTCTAAATCCAATATCAACGTCAATTTTGTTTACCAAATGTTATAATCGAATGATCGTCGGAAGGCGAGAGCGGATGTCGATTCGCTGAAGCGTCGACGTACGTGTGGTGTAACTTCCGGCGGATATCGCGATTTGAACGGTGGAAAGGAAGTAAGATTATATAGTTACATCCGGTGATTTACAATATTTCATTTTAGAATTATCGATTGGCGAATTCGTCGAAAATCTATTCGGGTAAGTTATGCTGCAAATTAATTGAATATCTTATCGCCATTTTTTAAGGGAATCAGTATATTACGTTCGAAATCTTGACGGACTTTATGCTAGTGGAATATTTTCTCTTATGGATTTTTATGCGTTCGGTAATTTTGTGAGTTAACGATTTGTATGTTATTAAAATAAAAGTTTTTTCTCATCTTTAAAACGTTGATTTTTATACTGATGTTAATTTAATTTAAACGGTAACCCATATATTTTGTTTTTGTCTCTGAACTCGCTTCATTTTTAGAAAACCTTATCATAAACTTATAAATCATTTCAGTTTAGGTTTGGGAATGATTGAATTAACTTAGTTCGGTTTCGTTACTCAGTTTTCGCATATCTTTTATTACGCTAATTCATTCAACCTTTACTTCAATTCTATAAAACTATATTAACATCATTGCTTCAAATAATTTATTAAACCTTTATTTTAATTCTATGAACCTACCTTAATATTAACATCACTGCTGATTTATTCTATCTTGATTTTAATTCTACGAAACTATTTTAACATTAACATCGTACTAGTAACTTCATGAATCTAGTTTGATCTTTACTAAGGGAACTATTTTACTTTTATTCGAATCGTCTAACTTTAATTACTGAATGACTTGGTTGATCGGCATCGAGTTTTAATTCAATTAAGGTATTTTTATTAATCAAGGAACTATTTAACCAATAAACTAATATATGAAAACTACGTTAACTTTAATTGTTTCAGTCATTTAACCATAAAGTGTGTATATTTACGCAAAATTCTTTTAATTTTCCCCAAAAGTGAAACGAATTCAGTTTAATTCAGAAGTTATTTGTCTTTAATTATTAATCAATCATTTAATCTAATCGAGTTAATAAATTACTTATTAAATAATTTTCCCATTTAATTTAGTATACCAATGATTAGTTTATTACCCATTATAGGTTTCAATTAGTTATATCAACGATTTTAATTTATTTATCCCCGTACCCTTTCCCTTTAGTAGACCTTAGGCGCATTTTGTGTTCATATTATATTTACTGAGTGCCCACTGGACTACTCGGTGTGGTGATTTTAAGCCGTATGTAATATAATTTTAGGTCGATTTTACAGAATTGAGAAACGAGGAAGCAGCCAGAGACTTCTTCCTTATTTCTCGCTTCAGCTATAGGGATAAATATTGACGTTACGACCGCTGCGTTGCGCACGCTGAGTCTTCACGGGTACATATCATTGGCGATTTTCCACGCTCTTACATGCATCTGCACTATGTTGATTTTACTATCTTGCGTGATGTGTCGGCTGTGGGCCGGAAAAATTTCGACATTTAAAATTTATAAAGACATATAAAACAAGTTATATATATTAATAATATTTATTAATTATAAAACAAACTAATTACCCATTTTTAACCATTCCATAAATTGAAAAAACATCATAGCATAAAATAGAACATAAAACAACATAAATACCTCTCTCCCCACGTCGCCGCCAAGCAGAGCTCTACAGAGATGCTATGGACGTGACGTGGAAAGAGGGTTCCAACCAAATTATTTCTCACCTAGATAATAACTGTAAATTCGAAATAGCTTCAAACAATTAAGATTTTCAAAAATAGTTAAAACAATTCTCAAAGTGGTTTTCAAGATTTGAAAATATGGTTTTTATGGTTAAGTTAAATGTGAAAATGGATCAGTATATATACCTAATTTTACGGTGTGTGCAATTTGATGCAGTAAAACAAAATTCGACCTTGTTCTTTTCTAGCAAATTCTATTATTTATTTTTATTATTTTTCGATTTATTTTTATAATTTTTTATTTATAATTTTTATTGAATTATTGCTAATTCAATTTTTCGATTTAAATTTCACTTTAATGAACTTTAATTGATTTTTTCGATTTCGTCGAATTTGTTGTGTTTTCTTGTTGTATTTGTGTAGGTATCGTGCGAATCTTGGTGCATTTTGTTAATATTTTAATTTATTTTTATGTTTATTATTTTATATTTAATTCTTTTATTTCTCAGATTTTATATGGTTTACTTGATGTTTCAGGGTGGGTTAATTTGAATTACGTGTTATTTTTGCGTGTGTATTTCTGATCCATTTAAACATTTTTCAAGGCCGTTTACGTTGTGGCCCAACAGCTTTGCCGATATCAGTGGCTAGCGCTGAAAGGAGTTTTTCAAAATTAAAACTAATTAAAACCTTTATACGCTGTAGGATGAGATAAGAACGATTAGATGCCCTGGCCACTTTGTCAATTGAACGTGAAATTGACAAAAACGTAAATGAAGAGGAATTAATTGACAGGTTTGCTACTATAAAGGCTCGAATAAAAATATAAATTACTCATAAATTTTAAATAAATATACTCATACATTTTTCCCAGTATTTTTATTATTAAAAAGTTTAAGAAATAATATGGGGAGCGGAAGCATTTATGTGTGCACAGGGCGCCACAGCGGTTGAGCCGGTACTGAACTTGATGCAATATTTTGATATACAGTCAGGCAAATGTTTGAAATCTGATAGCATTTGAGCAATCGAATAATTTACCAAAAGTCAAAATATAGTAATAGTTTAATAAAAAATCAAGTTTAATATTTAATTCTTATTCTAATACAAAAATATTTTATATATTTCTTTTTTACCTAAAACGCGTATTTTAACAATGAAAGAGAATTAAAAGTTTCAAAATTTAAATTTGTATTATAAATTATAATTTTTCAAATTTATATAGCAGTTCTATACATTTTCCTTTATAAAAGCTGTTGATGCAGTTTGAAATAGTTGTTGACTTTTAGCAATATTTCATTTAAATTAAAAGAATACGCCAATAAAACACTCTTCATAATATTTTCCGACAGCTTAACTGTCATCTTTAGGCACCAAAAACCGACTCAATAATATGTTGAATTATGACAAATTGATGTTTCTTTATTGTTTCAAACATTTTTTAATATTTCAAAATTTAGAAAATTAATTTTTCTTAAATTGTTTCATTATTTTAATGTATTTTTTAAATTTAGTTAAAAAGTTTAATATAATAAATTTATAATTGAAATGTTTAAGGAATTGGTGTATCGTAATGATTAAGAATCTGTCAATTATAATGCTTGATGATTTGTGTACCTTAATACTTTACAATTGGTGTACCTTAATGATTGACAATTGGTGTATCTTTTATCTTGTAAGAGACTCAGATTCCTCACAGGTTTGTAATAGAAATATCATTTGCCCTTATTTCAAAATGAATAATTTGTTCGAAATTCCATAAAATGCTGATCATAAAATTTATTGCTGTCCGGCTCCTGAATGTTGTTTACGATTGGGAAATTTTCCCCCTTTGTCCGCTTTTCGCCAGTACTTTCATTTCTCTTTGCCGGACACAATATGCTTATGAAGTGTAAATTGAATGAATTTCCAAATGTGCGCTTGGTGATATGCTAGACCTGCGGACAGTACATGGAAGGACCTATACAGATTTATGAATTATCTATGAATAATTCAATTTCTTCTTTGAGTTTCTAATCGGTAGATTTATTTACTGTATCCTTTCAAATATAATGATCACCAACTTTACAAACCTTTCCATCTGTCAGATATTGTTCCATTTCCTTCAATTTCAAGAATTTTGCGACGAGTTCCAATGACTGTAAGACTCAGCTTTAAACTGATATCTGAAATTCTAACCGATTTCTGTCACAAGTTATCAAATTTGTTTATAATGGTTTCTAATAAAATGTTTTAGAAAGTTTTAATTGAAGAAGAACCAATGATAAAGAAAAATTTCAAAATCCTTGATCAAAGGATCTGCTTTCCGGAATTGTCACCGATAAACATAGCATGCCGATTGGTGGCGTTGCCGTGCGGACTTTTGCTCAACCGTAAACCTCGGTTTGATCTCATTGCATTTATAACCGAAGTAAAACAAATAATTCTTTCTTCATGATCTCACATTTATTTCCTAGCGTCATTGACTAGTAAAGAATACTTTGGCAAGTGTAGCTTTCTACTGTTTATCTTGTGCTAGTTTTGTTATTCTTAAACTGTTTTTCAACATTTCAATTCTTATTTTTGATCTTTATCATACAGATGAAAATTTCTTTTTAATCCTGGATTTATTTCCAACTAATTTACAAATAATCTATCATTTCTATTTCCAGGCTCCAGTTCTCGCATTGGTTATTTATTCAAGGTTGACCATGCTCGGTAAACCTCTCAAAGAGCCGCCACGCAAGCGCGGAAGACTGTTGACATATAAAGTAATGGGACACCTAAAGAAACTATTATTTTTCATTTGTAATTTCTAGCAATGTTACCGATTTATTTTAGCTTCATTGGGCAGATTTATTCCATCCATTTTTATCTGTATTCTCATGATCATTTGGAATATTTTGATTCTATGTCCAATTGATCAGAAAGACATGTTAGTCATTTTTGTATTTTTTGTTATTAAACTGTAATTAAAACAAAATTCTAAATTACATCTAAAGTTTGAGTTTAAATTTTCACTAAACATACACTAACTATTAATTGTAGTGAAATTTCACTGATAATAATAATAATAATAATAATAATAATAATAATAATAATAATAATAATAATAATAATAATAATAATAATAATAATAATAACAATAATAACAATAATAAATGTGAGGTTATGTATAAATTTAAACGGACATAAAATTAAGTTTTAATAAATTAGAAAAATATTTTTAAAAAAGTCGAACTAAGATTATTATATTAATTATTAAATAAAATAAGAATTTTAATATATTTTAATTGTGAAAATTTATATTTTAAATAGAAATGAATTTTAAAATAAAAGCCGTTGTTAATTTGGTTTAAATATTCGGAAATACAGAAGATATAATTTTGGAATGTAAAATGGTGAGAAAATGTACTGGAAATTACTAAATGTATTCTAAATTATATTCTTTGAATATAATCAGACATAGTGATTAATAATATATAATGATAATGTGATAATGATAAGAAATTTTCATAATAATGATAAATAATAGTAATAATAATAATAATAATAATAATAATAATAATAATAATAATAAATAATAATAGTAATATTAATATTAATAATAATAATAATAAATAATAATTATAATAATAATAATAATAATAATAATAATAATAATAATAATAATAATAATATAATATACAATAATAATAATAATAACAAATGAATGATTGCGTTACAATAATCATTGACACGTCTCACGCCATTGAAATGGGATCCAGAGGACAAACAATTGGGTTCTTAGATCGAAATGTTTATTGAAAGAAGAACTTTATAAAGAAGCAGATGAAGACACTTTGTTGGCTTACAGTCGCACTCGGTGTCCAGAAACTGCAATGCTAGTTCGTGAATCAGAAGAAGGAATATTAAGGAATTCAAAGGAAACATTTTATAACGTGCTTGGAGTAAAATTTGGTGCCAGTAATAAACATGTGAGGAAAAGATATTTGAAATTATCCCTGAGATATCATCCGGATAAATGGTCGACAGTTAATGAGTATTTCAGAAATGCTTCTCAGGGAGGTTCAAAAAAATCTTGGAAAGCTACAAAACTTTATCAGATCCCGCACTAAAAATGGTTTATTATATGAGCATTCCGCGGCCGTCGAGGAGCTTTTGAATGCTTTCATACGTTTTGTATTGAATTTTGTTTTTATAATTAACATCTAAAATTTCATTTAATTTTTGACAAACAAATGAAATGAATTATTTTTTATTTTATCTTTTATTTTTTGTTAGATTTATTAATCATATTATCTTATAAACTTATAAATCAATAACGATAATCAATAATTTGTGTAGAAAAATGAATCATTGGTTTAAGAGAGTCATTACATACTGTGGAAGACAAGTGCATATACACAGAGAATGTCCGAATAGACAGCGAAAAGTTATCACATGTTTTTCATGCAAACAACCAGGGTATATACAGTATGAGTATCCAATTAGATGTAAGAGAGTCATTACATGCTGTGGATGTAGAGTGTAGAGACACGCAAGGAGCCATTGTAACCAAGTAAAATGCCAAAAATTTGGATGAGGAGACCATAGAGCAGAGGAATGCTACACGAATTTGAACCGGATTATGCAAACATCAGCAAATAGAGATAACGGGAGACAAAGTGGGAATTAGGAAAAGAAGGCCAATTGTCAAGGAAGAAGAAACGATATGCGAACAGGGATCCATTACGAGAGGAACAGAATACAAGTTGTATTAATAGGAAATGAAAGTGATGAAGGCGAAGAAGAGAGTTTCTACGTGGCCCCAAACGAGAGACCAACGACAAGAGAGGATATAGCCATAGTAGTTTTCTAAAGGATGTTAGAGGCTCCCATTAAGATAGGACAATAAAGAAAAGAGACTTGGGGGAGGACAGAGAGAAGAACCAGGAAGAGATCGATAAGCGAGTAGTTAAAAAAGTTAATAGATTTGTTTAAAAGGAAAAGCGTATGAGTCAAAAGTTATAAAGGATTTTACAGAATTAATGGGAATCACAGTATGTTTTTCGAGTCAGCATCACCATAATACAAATGGAAATGTTGAGAGGCAATTCAGGACAATAAGAGATTATATAAACGTGTCATTAAAAGGAGGGACTCGGACTAGTAGGTCAGATATATTATCAGAAACTGAATTTACAGTGAGCCAACGTTTCAATAAACAATTGGAAAAGTCCGGTTGGTGTGGTATTCGAAAGTAAAATATACTGAGAACGATGGTATAGTAATAAACAGGTAGATTAACCCATGAAAAACCACAGGAGAAAATTATGACTAGAAGAGATTTCAAAATAGGAGATTCGGTACTAGTTCAGCCTACATGTATTTGAATGTATTTAAGTAATTGAATGTAAATTGTGTGTATGAGGTTTTTAATGTTTTGTAAAAAATAATATTAAAATTTAAAATTTGACTTTTATTTTGTGATTTTAAATTTAATTTTTTTATTTAAATTTTATTTAAATGAATTTTTACTTTATAAATTAAAATTGAATTTTGTAATACTAGTTGAATACGATTATTATTGATAAATTTTTTTAAATATTCATATTTTCATTTAGATTTTATAAATGTGATTTCTAGCCTGAAGAAGACTGATAAACGGTCGAAATATATAGTGAAATGTTATTTTAAAGAATATACAGCTGACGTTTTTTAATTATAATGTAAATAGTAAACAAATGCAACACACGAAAACCGAAAATCAATAGTTTTGATTGGTTGACTACGGATATCTAATATAAAGCGAAAACATTAATTTTCGCCTTTTGGCTAACACAACATTTTTGATGGGGACCCAAAATTCTATTTAAAAAAAAATTCTTGAAAGCCTAGAAGCTGCCAAATCGAAACCAAAAATAAACCCGACAAATACTTGTGGGTTAAAAGTAGTCACATTCAACACAACACACACCGATATATACATAATAACATATTAGTTACCGGTTGATTATTGAACAGAGTAAATTTTTAATTTTTTTGTCAAAAAATTTATAAAAATAAATATTTGTGAGTCATTTATTATATATATATATATATATATATATATATATATATCTAAGAGCCAGAAGCTGGGAAGAGCAAAAACCTAACATATAGATTTTAGTTAAATATATTTCACTAATTTTAAAATTCGATATAAATATAAAATATTTCTAATATAATAAAAATTTTAAAATAATATTAAAAATTAAAGACTTTAATGAAAAATGAGTTAATCCATATTATTTTTTGTAATTGGTGAAGAGAGTTAATCTGTTGAAATATATTGTAAAGCGAGTGTTTAAATGGCGCTTCTTTTAATAAATAGATTTATTCTCAGAAATTTAATCGTAAAAATTACAGATTTAAGAAATTAAAATGCTTTTTGTATACAAATATCCACATTTTTTGCAGAAGCTCCGAAAATGAATAAAGAGAAACCAAAATAAACTGAAGTCGTCAGTGATGTGCAGAAATAGAAACCAATGATCCGGAAACTTCATCTAGAAATTGCCTTTTACTTTATTTTACACGATTCTGGAAATAATTCTTTGAATTTGAATTGAATAAGTTCTGGTTCAATACCAAATCAATTGTGTCATAGAATTAATCTCGTCAATAGTAATCTTTGTGACAAGCCCTCCAGAATTACCTTGACTCGGAAATGAAAGCAATGGCCCGGAAATTGGAAGCAAATAACTCTGGGCCTAGCGACAGCAATTGTGAAGGTAACAAATATTATTTTGCAGTTGATAATATTTTAAGTGAGGAAATATTGGAATCCTTCTCCACCAGTGATTGAACCGGTCATGAGAAAAGTTAAAAATAATTCACATGTACAAAGAACCCCAACAAAATACCACAAATATTTATAAAAACAAGTTTATTAAAAAACAGATTGCAAATCACACTGAAACAGATAATTGGTTTGTTGTGAAGGTTTTCATACAAATATGTTAAAAATGGACGGCCATAAATATAAGTGGTTCCAAATTAACTGAATATCCAAAATGGTCTAAATCATTCAATGAAATGTCTGAAGGTTTTTTACCATATACAATTATTCAAAACTTCCGGTTCGATATGTTGAAGAATTTAGTTCGACAAACTGATGAAATGATTGCCATATTTTGCTCTGGAGATCACATTGTCAATAATTATCACTTGATCCGATAATTCGGATTTCATTTTATAATATTGTTATAATTTTAAACAATTTATATTTTTATAAATTTAAATAAATCAATTTTTAATAAATCGTTAATTTTATAAAAATATGAGAATTTTATATGATTTATGAATTGCGGATTTATGCAAACCGTAAATGTTTCAATCAATCAATTTACCTGCTGATTGGTTAATTGCAGCTCGATATTTTCGATTTGTTGTTTGGATTGGCTGAATTTTCTGTTCAATTCGATATTTTCACTCTTCATTGATTCCATCTCATTGCGTAAATTATCGATGAGCTCAATCAGCATTTTGCTATGTCAATAAATGTCTTCATCGAGATGTGATTTCATTTCCTCATTCCTAATCTCATTCATTTCGCATCCGATTGCGTTGAATGGGCAACTAATAGGTTGCTTGTCGCACGTTCTCATGTGATTCTCTATCATTTGTAACTCATCATTGAATTCACAATTTTGCCTCGGGCAATTCACCACAATTTCTGATATGCGAATGTTAAATGGCCTATCGATAGCGATATCATTTGCATAATTTATCATTCGGGTTTGACAATATCTTGATGTTCCTGGACAGAATTTATCATTACTGTCCAAATGATGCTGAATACAATCGGAACAAAATCGACATCCGCAAGGAGCATTGCAAGCTTTTATCATCAATTTATTACAGATTTTGCATTGCAATTCTTTGCTAACTTCACACGAAATCTTTATTTCATTTTCTCTCATAAACTTCCATACGCTTTCAGACATTTTTATCTAAAATTAATTCAATTGTATCAATAATCGATTAAATAAATCAAAATATCAATAAACTAATGAAAATCATTCGGAATAAATACAAAATTATTTTAATTATTTCAAATTTTAATTGAACCATTTTAATTATAATTATTACTTTTTCTAGTTATAATTTCCGTAAATAATTAAAATTTGAAAGTTTATATTTCAACAAGTAATATAAATAAACAAAATGTTTCATTAACAATTAAGCTCAATATTTCTTGTGGTTATATGTAACAATAGTTTTCAGGCTAGATTTATCAGTAAAATAAAAGTTATTTTGTAATTTTATTTTGAGAGGAAGACTTATAAAATGTAGACAAGTGAAATTGAATGAGGTTATTATAGCAGAACCCTCCTTATTGTTGGGCCAGAACGTAAACGGCCTTCAAAAATGTTTAAATGGATCAGAAACACACATGCAAAAATAACAGGCAATTTAAATAAACCTAAAAACACCAAGTAAACCATATAAAATCTGAGAAATAAAAGAATTAAATATAAAATAATAAACATAAAAATAAATTAAAATATTAACAAAATGCACCAAGATTCGCACGATACCTATACAAAAATAACAAGAAAACACAACAAATTCGACGAAATTGAAAAAATCAATTAAAGTTCATTAAAATGAAATTTAAATCGAAAATTTTGAATTAGTAATAATTCAATAAAAATTCGAAATAAAAAATTATAAAAATAAATAATAGAATTTGCTAGAAAAGAACAAGGTCGAATTTTGTTTTACTGCATCAAATTTTACACGTCATAAAATTAGGTATATATACTGATCCATTTTCACATTTAACTTAACCATAAAACCATTTTTGAAAATCGTTAAAACTGTTTCGAAGTTTAACTATTTTTAGCACTATTTTGAAAATTGTTTTGAAAATCTAAACTGTTTGAAATTATTGTGAAGATCCGAATTTTTAGGTGAGAAATATTTTGGTTGGAGCCCTCTTTCCACGTCACGTTCATAGCATCTCTGAAGAGCTCTGCTTGACGGCGACGTGGGGAGAGAGTCATTTATGCTTTCTGTTATGATATTTTATGCTATTGTTTGAAAATATTTGGAATGGTTATGAAGGGTAATTCTGTTATTTTGTCCTAATTAATAAATATGTTGGGCCAGAACGTAAACGGCCTTCAAAATGTTTAAATGGATCAGAAACACACACGCAGATACAACACGCAATTTAAATAAAACCCCAAAACACCAATTAAACCATATAAAATCTAAGAAATAAAAGAATTAAATATAAATTAAGAAACATAAAAATAAATTAAAATAATAACAAAATGCACCAAGATCCGCACGATACCTACACAAATATAGCAAGAAAACACGACAAATTCGACGAAATTGGAAAAATCAGTTAAAGTTCATTAAAGCAAGATTTAAATCGAAAAATTTGAATTAGCAATAATTCAATAGAAATTCTAAATAAAAAATTATAAAAATAAATCAAAAAATAATAAAAATAAATAATAGAATTTGCTGGAAAATAACAAGGTCGAATTTTGTTTTACTACATCAAATTTTACACACCAAAAATTTAGGTATATATACTGATCCATTTTCACATTGAAGTTAACCATTTTTTGAAAAACACACCGTGTTTCGAAACATTTCAAATTATTTGAATCTTGTTTAAATATTTTAAATCTATTTGAGATCGTGCTTTTGAATTTTCAGAATTTTAGGTGAGAATCATTGATTTTGGAACCCTCTTTCCACGCCCCGTACCTTGCATCTCTATAGAGCTCTGCTCGAACGTTGGCGTGGGAAGAGAGGCATTTGGTTTATTGTATGAATTTATGCTATTTTTATGAATTGGAATGGTAACTTGTTATTTTTGTTTTATAATTAATAAACATTATTACGCATAAATTATTTCATATATATATATAACTTATTTTATATGCTTTTCTAAAGATGTCGAAATTTTTCCGGCCCACAGCCGACACCCAATGCAAGTAAATAAAATCTATACACAATTCAGATTCGTGTAAGCGCGTGGAAAATCGCCAATGATCTGTGCCCGTGAAGACCCGGCGTGCGGAACGCAGGGTTGGAACGTCAATATTATCCCTATAGATGGAACGAGAGATAAGGAAGAAGTCTCTGGCTGCTTCCTCGTTTCTCCTTCCTATAAAATCGACCTAAAATCTTTCTACACACGGCTAAAATTCATCACACCGAGTAGTCCAGTGGGCACTCATTAAATATAACATGAACACATTATGCGCCTAAGGTCTATTAACGGGAATGACACGGGGAACGAATAAAATATTAAATCGTTGATATTGATTAATAATTTGTAATCACTTAAGAAAAATATTGGTGCGATTAAATTGAACTTGTCTTTCAATCAGATTAATGTAGACGTATTTCACTAAGTCAACCAAATGTAGTCATTAACAAAAATTACAGTAAATATTTAGTTGATGTAAAGTAAAAATTAAAGTAATTCGTAAAATGTTATCATTTAAATTAATTATTGAGTAAAAGTGTGTAATTGTAAGTGTAAGCATAGGATTAAAATGTAGGTAAACATTGATTAAATTCTATCAAATGAATTATCAAACCAAACTGAGATATCTCATTAAGTTAACCAACGTTGAAACAACTATTGATGAAGACTAAGGGCAAAGTAAAATAATCCATTATTATAGTGAAGGGTAAAGTTCTATTTGGGAAAAATTACGTGATTACTTTATGACAATTTAGTAAGTATCAATGAATAATATTTCGAACGAGAAGATCAACCATCGAGACTCAGTGATTGGAATAAACATTTAGCTGAATTGATTGATTTGATGGACAAGTTCTCTTTAATAATAAAATAGATTTAATTGAATAGCATAAGTGCCGAGTCGACCTAAACATTGAATATCATCGACTAGGTTTTGAACCAGCCCAACTGATGTTGACGACAATATGACTGATTTGAATTCATTATGACAAAAAACCCATTAATTCATATGCAAATTCTCGTAAACATATTAGAACACACAATTATGTAAAATTTATTTCCAGTAAATTACAACTACTCACTCGCGTAAATCCAAAATGTTATATAGGAAATCCAAGAGAAATGATTTAACGAAAAATTTCGATAGAAGTCGAACCATAAAAATGAAATAAATCGATCCATAATTTCGGCGACAAAGAGAACTCCCTAAAAACTTTATGCGAAAAATCAAGTGATCAATAAAATCAATTACCAGATGACCCGATCGTAACTGATGAAAACACTATTCCTTGTCCCAATAGCACCAGATGAGCGACTAGCCAAAAATCTCTGAACCACTGCAAACTCGTCGTGATAAAAGTCGACCATGAAATAATTCACGAATTACCTGAAAGGGATGCATAAATTATTGATTTAAGGAAATTCACTAACTTACCAATCGGCATTCACGATAACATAAACATCCGTTACAGTAGCCGAATCGTGAATAACACGCGTTTCCGGCTTGCCCGGATATCCATAGTACATTATTTAGTTATTTATTATGATCAACGATAATTGTTCATTCATTGTATTTTCCAAGATATGCGTCCTCCGAATAGTCCAGACGAAACATTAAGAGTTCAACCCACGACCGACAATGAAACTCCTTCAGGTAACTCCTCAACTTAATTCCATAATGATGTTGTAATAATGATTGAGACGTAGGGATGATCTAGGGCGTTAACGAATAAACGTTGCAAATTTTGGTTGCGAATCTAAAAGCCCGATTATTGACAAGAGTTATAGCTCTCCCGACCAACGATTTTCTGAAACCTCGTTGACTTTGGTTCCATATGTTCACCGACTCAACCAGACAGCCATGCCATAGAATAACTAAGTAGAAATTGATGACCAAAATCCCGTCCCAACTATCGTGAGAGATCCCCAGAAATCCATATTCCTTTTTGTCATGGAGAGATTAATTTGCTGGATAGTTATATAAGTATTTCCACTTACCTAATAGATCAGATCCTAATCGCAAGCTTGGTAATCGATCTTGACTGATTCATTTTCATGTAAATAAAAATCGTTAAAATTACTTTGTCTTAATAATGTTTGGATTTAATTGTCAAAATATTAATTAATTTAAGTGGTTGAAAATTTATAAACACCCAAAGATTGTGTTGCAAGAATAACTCAATCGGTCGTTTATCCAATTATTTTATATAAGACCAAGATATCTGGTGGTCATTCGACGAGTATCCATTTTAACGTTAGGGATAAACAAATCACCGGTAATCGGATTAGATAAAAGGCCAAATGATTTCTTACACCGACCCCGCTTTAATTCCCGAGAATTATGACACTTTGAAGTTAAGCCATCTCAGTTCCGTTAAATTGATGAGCAATATTAGCCAACTACATACAGAATAATACTAATTGTTTTCCTTCTTTCATTCAGGACCAACCGAGGCTATGCTCGAACTCCCTACCCACGTAGTGGAACAATGGAGGCAGGCATGGAACCGGGTGTATCAAGAACGATACCCTTCCATGCCTGAAGATGACCAACCGGAAGGCATGTCCCCAGAAGAATTTATGCGGCAGTTCCGGAAGCCGTTCGACGAGCCTAATCCTTCCCAAGATATCCTAACTCAGGCTCAAGAGCTCCTGGAGGACCTCCTCCAACTCCAACGTCAAGTCGAAGAAGATGTGGCAAGAGCCGCCGCACACCTGGCCAACGTCCAAGATGACTTGAGGGCAGGACGGTTAGCCAGTAGATACCCACCCTCACCAAGGCCCGTCCGAAACCTCAAAAGGCCAGTATTCGTGATCCCTGGCTACTCACCAGAAGAAGGGATCAAGCGATTTTTTGCTGACGATTGATTCTTGTTTTGATAATTTGAATATTAGTATTACAAACCACTTCTCTCTTTTATTATTATAGTTTATTTCATTTTTATAAAAAACTGTTTGAGTTTAAACCAAATTGTCATTAATAATCATCAGGAAAGTTCAACTCTTATTATTTCCAGAGATGGACCCCATGAAATTGCTTCAAAACGAACTGACTCAATCAAGGCAATCCAACAAGAACTTACACGACCAACTGGTTCAGTTAGTGCGAGAGACCCAGCAAATAAAAGCAACATGGATCGAACCCTCGAGAAGCAAACGATTATATCAAAAACTAACAGCGGCCCAGAAGGGATAGGCAGAAGAAAAGCAATTAGTGCAGAGCCTGAAAACGCAAATCAAGGGGTTAGAGGTAGCGTTATCCGCCTGTCAGGAAGGAGCAGCGGTAACCTACCCTCTAGTCTTCGCCCCTGCTCAATTGGCCTATCGCGAAGCGAAATCCACTCCATCGGCACCCGCAACTACTCCAGTCACCTCGTCCACAGCCAGTCGTCGACCTGGGCGAAGAGAGCGGGCTAAGCGTCGAGCCGCTCGATCTTCCAACCCGCCAGCAATCCCACAACCTTTAAATAACTAAAACATCATCTATGAATATCGTGATTTCCATGTACATTTTATTAGTTTGAATACATCTTGAGGCTTGAAGTAACACTGTAGAAAGGTTAGATAAGTAGTAATCCTGACTTCCTGGTTAACCTAAATTCAATGAAATGAATAGGTAAACAGTAGAAACTAAAACGCAAGGGGACCAAATAATGTTAAAGCGAGCACAGGTCTTCTATCGACAGCTCGTGAACCCGAGGATTGTCCGAGCAACTATAGTATTAGCTAATGATACTCAATTTTTGCGGGCAGTCCACCACTTGAACACATTACCAACGTTGCCTAGCAACGGGTGCCAAGTGGCAGTTAACATTTTTTTGTATGGCGTTACGGGGCAACCATGGAATAATTTAAACAAATGACGAACCCTGTAACCCACCATACAAATTTGGGGGCTCAGCCGGGATTGAATGATTTTCTTGTACAAGTAAACAAAGGAAACGAGAAGCAAGAATTCTTTTATTGAAATGTCGGGACGACATTTTACCAAACCCCGGAGAGATGAAATAAGAGTTAACTACCACAAAGATCGATTGTAAAAATTGATGAGAAATTGTAAAGATCGATGAAAAACGAACGACCTGACTACAAATCAAGAAAGTAAACAATAGACGACTAGCCCACCAAGTACAAATTTGTGATAACAATGAAAAACGACCCAACCGACTACAATTAAAAACCATCAAACCGACTACACAATACATAAAGAGATAAACAATGACTAGTTTGCAAAAACCCAAGCAAACAAACTGATATGAAACCACGTTAAATAGACATCAACGCCAAAGCATTCAACATCCATTAATACTTGATGACACAACACCCTTGTAGGATACCAACAACACGACAAGACGCATAAGCAAACAACATATAATTAAAAGGGCAAAATGCGGGATAAAATGAAATGGGGTAAGTAAGGGGAGTAGCGACAAACGGAAAAAAAAAAAAAAAAAAAAAAAAAAACAATAGAACGATAATAAAATAAATTACAACGGGTGATTATAGTAATTAAAGTAGCAGCTTATTAAAACAAAATATTAAACTAAGAGTTGAATGAATAACATACAATTTAGTTAATTAGTATTTAAATAGATTTAATGGGTAATTAAAAGAGATTTAATAATTTTAGAAATGGAACCAACAAAAATAATAGAAAAACTAAAGGGGATTCTAAACATCGAAAATAACAATCTTGAGGAACTAATTAATAAACAAAAGTTAATTAAACGAGCTAAAGAGGATATATCAACGATTTCCAACCTGTATTCCGACGAACATTGCATATTAATAAAATTGAGCGATATTGACAAAGATGTAACAACCGAAAGAATCTACGAAACTCTGTCCATGAGATTGGAAATAACCAAATTCGGAAAAAGCTGGCACAAATTAATGGAAAAAGTCAAAAATATTGAAGACGAGATTGCAACAACAATGAAAGAGCAAACCAAGGCTTATTTGGAATGTTATGCGTGCAAAACAGAGGAAGCACGAGTAATGGTGATACCTTGCGGACACCTGAGTTATTGTCATGGATGCGCACAAGAGTCGCACTGCATGTTATGCCAGCGAAAGATAAAGGAAAGACTAACTGTTTACTTTCCATAAATTGTTATGATGAAATGAAATAAATGTGTATTGTGCAGTACTTGAATTATTATTAGATGATAAGACGAATATAAAAGAAATATGCAATGTTAGTAATAATAAAACCACCCGACAACGATAAATAAAGGTAATAGACCAAATACATGAAAGCCGAATTAGGGAAATAATCAAAACACATGCACAGAGACACAAAATATTGGACGGAAAAATTTCGACAACCGAGTTTCCTAACGTATGCTTCTTTTTGTTTTATTGATATTATATTTATTGATACTATATGGAGATAGGACGAGGAAAAATGGTTAACCTGAGCTATCTAGTGATAGTACGCTCACCCAAGGGAAACCCTGATCAACCCTACTGAGAAAGGAACTGGTAGGCCAAGTCGCGTATGTCAGCAAGTAACCGGCGAGAGATTGATCACCTCTTTTGGGGAGCTTGCTGATGCGATTACCACAAATTTTGAAGGGGGGAGTGAAGAGATAGACCAAGAGGTGAGAGAAAGAGTGTACACGAAACAGAATTAATAGTTTTGATTAAAGGTACCTAGAGATGATTTTTTTTCCCTAGCTGGTGGTGAGGCACCAGAGGACAGCTACGGACTGTCGTGTTCAGGTTGTTATCAGCCAAGGGACTGATGGCGCTGAGCCGTTCGATACAAAAACCCGGATCACACACTGAGTATCGAACGATTTTTTTTATTGCTGGGAGGAACTCGATACAACAACCCGGATCCCACACCGAGTATCGAGGGCCAAACGGTAGGTGAGATGTGAACTAACCGGTAAATGGTTCATACTCAAAATGTCCTACTAAGGTCGGATAAGGGCGGCCGAATCGAGCCGGGAAATCCGACGGTCAGATAAGGGCGGCCGAATTGAGCCGGGAAATCTGATTGCAGAGGCGGGCAGAGATTAGAAATTTTCCGCGCCTATATTTAATCGCTTCCTTTTCTTTTCACTATTCGGGAAATCAAGTAAACCGCTTTTGGAACTTGATTGAACGTCTAGGCATTTCCATACTTTTATATTCTCCGAGGTACACAACCCGGATCCCACACCGAGTACTGAGGGAATGTTTTTTTTTATTGCCCAGCGAGGAATTTGGTACAATAACCCGGATCCCACACCGAGTGCCAAATATCCGAATGGCGGTGAGTAAAGCGTAACCGGAAGAATGCGCGGCCAAAAGACGCCATGGCTTGAGAGTCAGTGTGAGGCCTCAAACATACCCAAAAGTCACTGATGAGCTCAAGTCCGGTGAAACAATGAGAGATAATATGAATAAGATGAATATGAATATGAGTAAAGATAGAATATGATTATGATCAGATTAAACAGTACAAATGAGATATAATGATGATTAGATATTAGAGGCCACAGAGTGCCAGATGAGATATGATTAGAGGCCATAGAGTGCCAGATGAGATATGATTAGAGGCCATAGAGTGCCAGATGAGATATAATTATGATTAGATATTAGAGGCCATAGAGTGCCAGATGAGATATGATTATATGAGAAATAATAAGAGATATGAGTAAAGATGAAAAATGAGTACGAATAGATGTCAAAGTCACAAATGACCAGTAAAAGAGTTAAAGCCGAAGGCCGAAGAGCCAACGGAAATTATAGAGGGCATAGAGCGCCAGCGATTGAGGATTAAGTAAATGAATTTTTGGGAGACATAGGAAAAATAATTAATGGATTGACTGAGAGCGTGAATATGATGATTTTATTATTGATATTATAATATAGATAATTGATACGACTATATAGATAATTGATAAGACTATATAGATAGTGGATACGAGATTAATAGATAATTATTACGAGGTATAGATAATTAAAAATAGACTTAAAATGAGGGGGGTGAGTCAGATGAAGAAGACCACCACGATAAATGCGAACAAGGGATAATAACGTATATAGTATGGTAAATGGAGGAGAAATTGGTATAGAGTATAGAATATTGGAGTGTTATTTATTTTTAGGAATCAATAGTCCAAACAAAGCAATCCAAGTCAATTTCAAAGCAAAGCAAAGAGAAAATATTTCAGAGCAAACGACAAAGCAAGTGATAATAAGGAAACTTGAATAAACGAGTAGAAAAGAATTGGTAATAAACGTCAGAGTAGCTACGAGTAATAAGCAATCAGAATTTCAAAGCAACCAAAGCAAGAGAAGAGAAACCAGTCAAGTAAACGAATAACCGTAAACATTGATAGCATCAGCAACCACACGAGAAGCAAAAGCCAAGAGAATAGAGAAAAAAGCTTATTAAAAACAGAAGAAAAGAAAAAAATTCGTTACAGCAGAAGTGTCAACACCAGAGTATCAACCACAGCAGCAACAGGAACCGGCACAGATAGCGGATTGACCGATTTTGAATTTAATAGCAGCGAAGAGAACGAACTACGTAATATCGAGAACCAGTTGACAACGATAGAATCAGTAAACGAAGAAGATCTGGACAACAATCCAAACATGACGACTTCAATAAACTCTCCAATTCCGGATGCAAATACAATGTTGAATAATAATAATGTGATGATAGGAGAATTCAGAGAAAAGTTTAGAGGAGAACCGTTTGACGGGAGTCTCCACAAATTGGATACATTTATAAAAGAATTCGAAGTGTATAAAAATATCTGTCACTGGACAGATCAAAAAGTAAAAGAGCGACTACCCTTGTATTTGAAAGGGAGCGCACAAGATGTATTTGTGGAAGAAGCGAGAGATGTCACGAAACTGACAACGTGGACAGAGATCAAAGAGTTCTTAATAAAAATATTCGGAATAGAGAAAAAGGGAAATAGGAAGATATTAGACTTCCTGCATCGAAAACAAAGACGAGACGAATCAAATGCAGTATACGCATGCGAATTAAAGAAATTGTGTAAAGAAGCCTTCGGAGAAACAGATTTGCCCGAAGATAAAATGGTAGACGTCTTCATAAGAGGAATCAAAAGGGAAGACATACGAGCCAACCTTGGATGCCTGGCACCAGAAACGTTAGATAAAGCAGTAGCGATCGCAAATAGATGTGAAGCCCATCTGGGACTGGGATATCAAGTGGCAGTCTTGGCCACAGAACCAACAACATCAACAGTCAATGCCAACAATCAAAACAATAATATCAATCCAGCTATGAATCAATTCATACCCAGAGCACAGCAGATGTTCAAGCCACCAGCAACAAGAAATCCAGAAGATAGAGGTAATAACCAAGTAAGCTATAATAATAATTTCAGGAACAATCCAAATGCAAGCGAAAAATGCTCCACATGTCAAAAAATAGGACATCGATCAGAAAATTGTTTCCGAAATTACAATTGTCAAAAATGTGGTAAACGAGGACATACTGAGAGAATATGTCAACAACTTAACAGCAAAGCGTGCTATAATTGTGGTCAACAAGGCACATCGCAAGGCGATGCAACATAAGAGGAGAGTCAAACCAATCAAGACCAAACAATAACCCTACAAGAAATCCACAAATTAACGTGATACAAGAAATAGACATATTACGGGAAACATTACAGCGAATGCCCATGGAATTAAAAGAGATAATGCAACAGATGCCCGCCAATATACAGCAACAACGAATCAATGTAATGAGAAGCAATGAGGAGATTCAAGAGCTGCGAACCAGAGAATATCAAGAGCAACAACAAGCTGAATGGCAAAGACTACAAACAGAGGAAGCCCAAGAAATCCAGCAAAGATGGGAGAATCGAAAACAAACCCCGAAAAGAATTAATATGATGAGGATGGAAATTCCAGATGAAATTCACACTGCGGAGCAGTGTGTTGAGAACGAAGGGGGAGGAAATATGATAACCGATAATGAGAAAACAATTGAATTGAATACGATGGAGAAAATAGAGGCCATCAAAGAATTTACAGAGGAGGAAAAACAGAGACGGCGACAACTAAAAGAAATGACAACTGAGAAATCAGACGAACCAGAAACGCAAGAGAGTAACCGAGCAGAGGTGATAACGGAAGAGCAAAACGAGGAAACACTAATGTACGAGATAGATGAACTCGAAAATGAAATTATGACAAAAACAATAGAGAGTACACTCGAGAAAATAAGGCAAGAGGAAGCTTTGGAACAAGAGGAGGATCAATTAAAAGAAAAAGAAGCAATCCTGAAACAAGAGAAAGCGGAACTAAGAAAGAAGGCACTAATATTAAAAATAGACGGAGCGCTGAAACATTTAGAACAAGAACAAGCACTAGATCAAAAAATAGAAGTGCTAGCAAAGAGAGTGCTAACGCAAGAAAATGGAAGAACCAGAATTGGAACTACAAAAAGATGAGCAAGAAGCATCAATGTCAAAAGAAAAAGAGATATCAGAACCAATAATAACAAAAAATCGAATCCAGAGGATACTGCTACAAAAAATAGAAACAAGAATCAGAAAAGAAAAGCCCACGTGGAGTGAAGCTCAAATTGAAAACAGAATAAAAGAGATATGGTTCCAAACAAAAGGACCAACAAAGATAATGAAAGAGGAGGAACAACCACATATTAATATGCTGAGACGAATACCAGACGATCAAACAGATGAAGATGAAAGTGAAATAAGCAGTCTGGGTGGAGAAATATTTCAATCATGTGAGGAAAACAAACCATATAAAGATGAATCAAAATCCGAATCAGAGGAAATGGAAACTAATGTGCCAAGAGAAGATGAAACCGAGACATTAAAAGAAATTAATGAAATTGTAGAAGAAGTAGATCGAAATCAAATGTTCTTAAACCTCAGAGATACAACCGCATACAGCAGAATAATGAAACTGATTGCGAAAGGACACCAACAAGATAACGGTACATTTACGGCATCATGGAAAGACATGATAAAAAAGTACCAAGAGAATCTGAAAGAATATGATAGAGAAGAGTATCAGGTAATTATTGATTTTTCCAGAGATACCAAGACAGATAATAGCCACAAGAGGCGAAAGCACAAACGAGTTGTATGATTGGGTAGTGAAAAAGCTAGGACCCAGTTATAAAAATAAACCTTTATATTATCAAGGAAGGAAAATAAAGCGAGATATACACCTAGCGGATGCGCTAATATGGCCAAAAGGAATAAACGTGGTAACATTAAACAAAAACGAAACCGAGGAAACAACAACAGAAATATGGCAAAAAATTCACATATTATATGCTAAAGAAATAAAACCCGGATTAGAAAAAGAGAGACAAAAGATAATGAGACAAAACCAGATAAAAATGACAGAGCAAGCAATAGATCAAGCCAGAAAATATATTAACCGATTAGCGTTAACGAGACCGATTTCCATGAAAATATTTGTAGAAGCTGTACGAGATACAGATATTATGAGATTCGACAATGAGAGAACAGATGAGTTGATAGCCAAATATGGAGAGCACCAAAGAGATATGAGAGGAGATGAACCAATAAAGCTAAGAATAAAGCTACCAAATGATGAAATAAAAGAAATACTAGTAGATCCCGATTGTCAAATGCACGAATTATACCGAGAATAAACAGAGAAATCATCAACCATAATCGAAAATAGTGATTGATGGTATGTAGGAAGACGGGCATAATGTCCACAAACGGCAAATAAGTCACGAGGAACGACCCCGATATACGAATTAGGTATATGGAAGACGGACAAACAATTAATATCATAGCCATGGATGAACCAGAGAGAAAAAATACAACAAAAAAGGAACAACAGATCCAAGAATTTCAAGAGGAAATGAAAAGAAAGATGGACCAATATTTAACAGTCTTACAGTTAATGGAGGACAAGATACAAAGCTAAGCACAAAATTACAAACAATAGATGATTCGCGATGCCGATCAACACCATGGAAAAAGGTGTATGATGAAAAGGCGGAAGAATGGAAATGGAAAATGGAGAGAACCGAACCAAATGGAGAACATAAACCAGGAGAAGCGCAGAAGACGCAGCTATAATGAAATAACTTAGAACTATATGAAGATGAACCATATGAATTTAAGAGGAATGATAACGAAATGGATGGCAACCAGAAGAAGACGAGGAAGATAAACGATTAGAGCTCGACTAGCCCCCATACACATGACAATAGGTGGAATGGGCGCGAAAAGTAAAAATCGGCTGAGGAGGAGAAATCATCCGGTATTACAAAGCCATCAAATTTCTAGTACGAGATCGGGATGATACCGGATGAAATTGAGAGTATACCCAAACGGAGATGGGGTAGGATAAGGAAAATATCTATCAGTGTATTTTTCTAATTAGCTAAGAGCAGTTGACGGAAGTGTAGGAGATGCATTTAATCGAAAAGTCACAATTTCATCCGCTAAACCGGAAAAATGGGGAAGGGCGAGCACAGCGAAAAAACTGGGAGTAGACCCAAGATCTATGATATCAAAGCGAAATCCACTAAAATGTTTGCAGGAGAGTACCACAATTTCTACTTGAAAAATATGTTAAACCATCATTCGTGAAAGATGACACCGATATATATCACACCATCGAAGTAGAAACGAGCGAGAAATGAAAATACGAATTTCAAACAAGAACAAAGCGAGACCGGCGAATAGCGATACTCGAGAAACGATTCCATGAATAAAAATACTTGCCACCAGATATAGACGATCCTGGGAGGAAGGAATTAACCACTATTACGGAACGCAAAAATGTAGAGAGTTAGCATGCGATATTGAGAAACGGAAGAAGAATAAAGGACGAACTGTAACAGATTTAGCAAAATGGATAATCGATTTCTGCATGTAAACAGATGTGGGAGAACCTGCGAAGTATCCTGGTACAAGGAATAGAGGATATTCGGAGGAATAGTACGCGTTGTACAGAGCAATTCGAGAAATATCCGAAAAATGGAAAGCATACCCGAATGGGCAGCCGAAACATAGAGAAGTATAGATTAAAATTATGACAACCAGATTTCGAACCAATTGAAGAGGATTTATCCACGCAAGGTAAGTGAAGTGAAAAAGAGAATACCGTATGAACGCATTTCATTACATTACGAAGGACGATCATTAGATGCGATTCTGAAATTGGAAGTTACCGCCAAATGCAATTAGGGATTAATTAAAAATATATTAACAGTAGCCAAAGTCGCGGGTAGAGAATCAATAAAAGAGAAATCCAAAGAACAACAGGCGACAGGAAAGTTAAAATACGCCAGAAGTTTCCACGCTGCGCAGATTGAAGTATCGTCAGTACGAACAGGGAGGACGAAGAGATATCTGATGACCTAATGATTGTGGAAAGGAAAAACCCGGAGAATTTCGGAATCAAGAGATTTGTCATGACAGAAACGAAGGAATAATCTATAACAGCATGACCAGACAGAGCTAGTATGTGGTCAGAAACTAGGTCGAAATATAGAGCCAGGTAAGAAGAGGAAAATAAAAAGAAAGAAAGAGACGCCGAAGCTCGCACAGAGACGAAGGATAACTGGATAAATGAACGAGGACGCTTAACAACATCCAAAGAAACAGCAGACGAACAACCAAACGAAAGAAACAGGGTACGGCATGGAAAGAAAATCCAGAAGGCACGACCAAATTGACTAAACAGGCTCCGAAAGGAAAACTAAAGAACAGAGGGCAATGGTCAATTGACAACGAATTAAAACAGCTTAGCAAGTACGAAGCAGTTACAGGAAAACTGTAAAGGTCAAGAACAAGGAGCAAATGTGGATCAACTAGATTGATAACTGATATGCTGGATTAAGCAAAATCCAGAAATAAGAGAAATGTAAAACTTTAATAATATCGGAACAGAAGACGAAACAGCTTTTGACAGCATAAAACCAATAATAAATACAAATTAATGGATAATAAATTACGAACCACACCAAAGATCCAGAGGAATTGCTGCTTGATTATAAATCACTTAACAAAAAACGATCTGATGACACCAAACAGATATTTGTGGTAGGAATAGGCCTAACGCTGATTGTACAAATACATGATAGGCTATACAGAAAGCGAAACTCGAAGATACCAACCCAAATGGATATGAATTCGCAATAACAGACATTATCAGGAAGGTAATCGAACCATTCATCCTGACTCAAGGTGGGATGGCAAGCTTTTTATAAATCTGGGAAGCAAAGATTTATTCAAAACTGAAACAATGCAAACAAGTTTGAAGAAGTTTATTAACGGATTCGAGACAACAATTTAATGCAAGTGATCAAAGACAGCCGAAAGAATGAATGCGATAATCGACTACATACTTCGATATAGGATTGATGTGCGTAAAGAGAGTAAGAACGTGTTGTAGTATATGATTTGTGATTAATATTAAAGATTGGGATAAATTACTCACTAAAATTAAACAGAGCGAGTGCAAAGAGCAAATCCCGGTAGATTACAGACAACAGCGGACAGCAGTATCGTATAACGTATATCAAAGAAGGTAGGACTTGTCATTTAAAACGGAAATCATAAGAATGCTCTGTAACAGAAAAATCGTAGCATTTATGGGACATCGCTACAACTCAACAAATTATTAGAAGCTGAACGGAAAACAAGCGTAGTATCAGTAACGCGGAACGAATGTGAAGAAGATCACGAACAGGAGAATCTCAATGCTGCGACGAGTGAATGTAGCAGCGAGGAAGGAAAATAAAAAACTACCGAGTTATACGCTGCGGGAAGAATAACGGGGAGATGGAAACGTGTCAAGGAGCGAGAATACACCCTATTTGAATCAACTAAGTCCAAGGGAAGTATAGTAATCGAAAGCTACAAGTAAAAATTAGAGAAACTATCAAGGATATTCTTGCATCCGGATACGCAAGCGAGATGAGAAGTACCCTCAATGGTACTAGCACAGATAAGATACATGCAATCACGAGGGAATTGTCAACGATCGCTTATCACGCTAGACCAGAACTTGTAGACTCACCCTTATTTGAAAGTGCAATATTTGCATGAAGTACAAAGGAGGACGAGTTGCACAGTGAAACAGAAACAACACACAAAAAGAAAGGGCATAGATGAATTACGGAGAACGGAAGAAATCGGAAAAACCACAAATTACCACGACTATCGATCAAGGTACACCAACAGTAGTAATATAACGATACAACAATTGGAATGAGAATTTATAAAAGGTACGAATGGTAGAGTAAATGTGACGAAATAGGTAGCTAGTACAATTATAAAGGAATATTTTATCACGAACAGCAATTACGAACGCAAAAGCGCAAATAGACCCCACAAGTGTGAACTATAGTCTTATATAAAATAACAAGATGGATTTCTTATATCTTAAAAGGCATTGGCAGTCAACAGAGAAAATATTACTTCGATTTAGTTAAAAATGATTGTTATCCATGTAACAGAGAAATATTAAAAAACAAACTGGCAATGCAATCACGAATCAGATAATCGCAATTTCCCGCATATAACCACTCCAAGAGGGATATTTGGTAAGAATCGTTGGAGAAGTCATGTATACATTACAAATGTGAAAAGACATGCGAACACTACAGAGACTCAACAATTCAAGGAGATAAATGCGATTAAACGAATAGAAATTAATGCATAGGGAAAAATTCAGATTTTCGCTCAACATGACAAGGATGATAAACCAAGAGAAATTTTTACCAATATGTAATCGTATGTTTAGTACTATGTATTTATGGACATTATTCGAAAATAAGAGACGGAAAGTCTGGTTTACCAGTTCAACCCGAAGTATAGTAGGCACCCCAAAAATATTCGATTAACAGAATTAGGCCAGCGAAGAGAATTCAACGTTGATATATCACAGAGTGGAATATAACCAAAACAAAAGATCTGAACGAGCATGAGAACTTTATTATTCCAGCACAAAGGCAAGCCAATATTTATCTAACATTGTAACGATAACGGAGAGACGGTAACAACTTGGAGAGAAAACCCATACTACGACTGTTTACTATCACCAGACCATTTCAACACGCTACAGTCAATATGATGAAAGCATGTGGGGAAGATTCTTAATCTTCGGACAAATGATGGCAGGGAATTTAGGGGAATAATTTTCTCGATCATCTCAAATCGTAAGGAGTAATCATAACACAATGTTAGCATGTTTCGATATCTATAAAAGGAGAGAAAAAATCAACTGGAAAATGGCAATTGATTCTTACCGTTTATTAGCCAAAAGACCATAATGGTCGTTACACTGGACACTCAAAGATTATCACATAGATAAAGAAGATTAGTAGGAATTCTAACTGCAATTAATGAATGGTACGATGAGAAGTCGCGACGAAAATGCTTTTAAAGCAATATGAGAACTAGAAGCCAGAGATAACAGAATTAGAAGGCGACAAAGACAACGAAGCAACTTGGAAGACGCATGGAATAAATTTCATGGAGATGATAGTAGTCACGGCGCAACGACGAACAAACGAAGGACACACAGATGCCTAACTTCAAGGAGCAATCAAAAAATGGGAAAATCGAAGACCAAGGACATAGTGGACATTATAATCATCCCACACCAGCTATACGAATCCTAAAGAAAGCAGCATCATCAGTAGAGAGAAACATGCCAGTAGAACGGACCGTGTCGATACCAAGACCAACAGACATATTAACGCAAATATTCTATCGCGAGTACCATTTACGAACCAAAATTGGGCAGAATGTTGTGATAGTAACAAGAACAGCAAAGATCAAAGAAGTGTAGATCAGGATCCAGAACTCGAACACCATAAGCTATTGTTACAAACATTACCTTGCGACAAACATTAACGGTACCCATAGAAATAAATGGAGTAGAGAATAAAAGCAGATGATTGATAACCGGAGAACACATCTCAGCAAATTAATAAATAGGATAAGAACTACCGGGACAGATATGTGAGCCACTGTAAAGCAAGAAAGCTAAATGGACTTGTAATTATACTTGCGAAGATCAGTCGCAGTTATCAGGAAAAATCTATTCTGGTCATAATCGATATAAGAATGGTTAAAAATCCAATACGTATTTAGCAGTTATCAGGAGATTGAGTGCATACTGCTTAATTGGAACAGATCTGATGCCGGAATTTATTCAAAAGAGATAATAATAGATCTAGGATCATATGGAGCTTGAGAGATAATAACCGCACAGCATACGAATAATGAGGCTATGCTAAAATCAGAAGTGAGTAGCTACAGAGAATCAATATATAGTGCACGGCGCACACAAAATGACTTTGCTAATGTGAAGGTACTAAACGAAGAAGAAATGGGGAGAAATGATATTTCTTGTACCTAATCAACAAATTTGAGAAAAAGGAAAGGAACTGCCATTAGCCGAGAAACTAGTGGTATGTAAACGATAACAGTGCAATTCCGATCAACATTACAAATTTCGAAGAAGAAGATTAAAGTCATTTACGCGAAACCGAAAGAATTGGAAATTAAACCGGATGATGGAATATTCGAACTTCCAACAGCAAAAACTGAGGGAACTGAGGAAAATATGGACCAATCGACAGTCAAGCTACTAAACGAAAACGAGAAAGAACAAACTTATCAAAAATGCTACGGAAGATTTAAAAGACCATGATTTGCAGCATACCGGACTCTAGATCTCCCGGTTACAAGCGAGTTAACGCAAATTACGATACCATTAAGACCAGAGACTACCCAGATAACACTTACGGCCATATGCTATTGCAGGAAGCTCAAAAACAGAAGCAGAAAAAGAAGTGCAATTTTATGTTAGCATACGCCAGGAAGTAATGCGCACAAGTCTGCTCGCCATGCACATTCCAGTAGTGATAGGTAAAGAAAAAAAGAGAGTCGGCAACACAAACACGGGTCTCTCTTTTTGTATAGATGTATCGACGACTCAACGCGCAGGTAACAAAACGGATACCTACCCGTTACCAGATATAAATGAAATGTTACAAACGTTAACGAGAGCAGCATTATTTTACATCGATAGACTTAAAAAATGGTTATTTTGGCAGATAAAGGATCAAAGAGAGGGACAGAGAGAAAAGCTGCCTTTACAATTGGAAAAGACCTATATTCAATTCAAAAAAATGCTTTGGATTAACCAAGCGGCACCAGCCTCATTCCCAGAGATGTGTATGAACTTCGTATTCATGCATCAAACAATGTATCGGTATATATTGATGACTATTTAAATTTATTTCACCTTACGCAGAAAACATTTTATCAAAGATATCCGTAATGTATTGTTCGACTGAGACAATGGAAGTTTAAAATTGAAACCATCTAAATGCGATGATGGGCAAAGGAAAAAGTCCTTCTTAGACATTATTGTGTCAGCAAAGGCAAAAGAACCAGAATCCAAGAACCATGAAGATAAAAGAATTGCCCACTGCACAAAAGACAGCTCACGCAAGTTAGCTAACGAAATTCTTAGGCTTATTTGACGATATTGATCGAATAAGTTCCATCAAGATATTAACGCAACTATTGCGAACACCATACAAGAGTTAAACCAAAAAAAGATACCCGTTTATCATGGGATAAAGGAACAGCAAAACCAGCCTTTTGCAACACCACTCACGAGATAAAACTGATATCGGCACAATATTCGTACATCCAGATTTTAAGAAACGACGTTTTTGTTCAGAACAACGCAAGTCGTATATGCATCGGGGCAGTCTAGGACAATGGATGACGAGAAATGAGAAAACGACGTTATCGATATTATAGCTCGACACATTCACAGGAAACATGAAAAGAATTACTCTGTGACTGCAAAAGGATGAGGGCATTAGGCAATAATCCGAAGTATCCAAACATTTTTCAAATATTTAGTTATTTGGCGGCTCACGAGCGATTATATATCACTACAGATTCAATTCAACCATTAGTATGCAGGCCAACACAAAAGAAGCCTCGAGCATATTGATGAGATGGGCAATGCAGCTACAAGAATCTCACCGTATATCAAATTCAAATCAGAAAAGCCAACGCTAACGGCAGACTGCATGTCAAGATTGTATTTGAGGAACTAATGGATTCACGATGTAAGACGAATATGCGATGATTATCGCAGAAGATATCGATTTTACAAAACTGGAGAAACGAGCAGAAGGAAGACGAAAGAATTAAGACAATAATCGAATTTATGGAAACTAACGATATTGAAAATCATCTCGCAACTCAGCGAGTAAACTTAAAGGAGCATATGGAAAAAACAGACATCCGATATTACAATGGAGAAAGGATGGTTATTATTAATGGATGGTGAGGAACGACTCATGTGTTTTACCGAAGTAGACGAAAGGAAGTATTGATGCATACCATGATGGAAAAACTTGTGAGGACACATGTCTAGCCAAAAAGCGGAAGCAGATTATCGTCAAAAATATCTACTGGCCAAATTACGGAGAAGACGTGAAAGGATGGAATAAGAATTGTCTGATATGCGCAACGAGGAAAAGCACAGAAAAGCAAATGAAAGCACATTTAAAGCCAATGCCAAATTCCACAGAACCAATGCGATGATCAGCAATGGAATGTAGTAGACCACTACAGAAACACGATGGAAATATCTACAATAGTAGTGCAGATATTTATCACAATTCCAGAAGCATCCAAATACCCAGATTTCAAAAAGCCAGAACAATAGCAGAGAATTCCTAGTTAGAAGAAATATGCTGTAGATATAGGAACCCCAAACAGATTATTAACTGATCAAGAACCAACTTTATGAGCGAGATAATTAGGGAAAGTAACGAGATTACTCAGAATGCGACAGCTGAGAAACATCACTACCATCCACAAACAATGGTCAAACCGGAACGATTCAATGGCATACTAATAGAAATGAATGTCGATTATGTAAGCACGACACCAAAAGATTGGGATGATATATAAAAACTATGCCTTATGGCTTAGTTAGGATGCATTACATCAGAACAGAAAAATGAGTCGCATTTAAATTAATGTACGGCAGACGGAACTGTAACATGCCGATAGACTAGAATTCAACCACCAATATCACAGTAATATGAAATTGATGATATATTAACAGGATTCAAAGAACGAATGCAAGAGATCTGCGAAAACGCGCAGGTATGAATATTAGAATTTTAATCAAGAGAGCTACAAGGAATACATTGATAAAAAGCCGAGATGTGCGTGAGATAACTTTCAGTTGGAAGACTGAGGTAATAATCGCGACGCCAGAAATTATCCAGGAGTAGCCAGAAAAAATACAAGATGTGGTTAAATACCATACGAGATAATGTATTGTAACGAGAATAACGCGCCGAGTTTAACATTTTGGTCAACAATCCACTTCACTAGATATTTTACGTAAACGTATAAAGCAGATGTCAAAGCGAATACTAAACAATAACAGAGAACCAGAATTGAGGTATGCAAACAGATCACAAACCAACAGATTAGTTAAACGGACTAAGCGATAGTGAAATAGAACGACATGCAAATATATTGTTGGAAGAACCTAAACCAGCTTGAAATCCAAAATAACTCTAACGCGACCCAGACCATTGTAGACAAGTGGGATCATCACACTAGTTAAAGCCTCAGAGAGATTATGCCAGAATGGGTCGAAGGGAAAGGATTGGATGGGAATAGATAAACAAGTCCAGGGAACATCGCCATTGGATTACGCTAAGGAGCTAGAAGTCACCAGCAGAAATGGATGTATCAAACGAAAAGTTATACCCATTGTATATTCACTAGTGGCAGATCGTAGAAGAAATGTACCTTTACAGTTATTGCAGTACAGCATAGAAACACTCAACGAAATAATGGATATAATTCAATTTATGCAGAAATGGGACACAGCTCAAATTACAAACGTAAGAGGGACAAACACCATAAGTGTTCGCAGTTGCGCAGACGCTCTCAAACAGTCCTGAGATTAATTACTAAGAACCGGGATATCGTTCAAGCAAGAAAGAAATGGAGAAAATAATGTATTACACATATACACTGAAATCGAGACATAAGTGCAATAAAATTTATTAACAGTAACGCAACAATTAGAGAGAGAGAATGCATGGGGTAAAACAATCAAAACATTATTGGGAGTATCGACGCCAAACAAGACGAAAGCAGCAGCAATCTTGATGAAATGGACCTGACGAAGGTCACCACTCAAAGTATTCAACTTAACGTATGGTTAGATAGAAATGTTTCTAGTTGAAAGAAACATATATGGCACTATCCATTTCCAAACAACAATAAAAGCACATGTTTGAGAATGGGGAAAGACTAAAATCACCAACCATCCAAAAGAAACATACGAATTGGAGATAGAAAGGAACAATTATTTGATGATCAGTAAACGATGGCATCGAAAGCAATTAAGATTCCAAGCGAGCAAACAAGAGATAAAAGTAGATGGATGATATAAAGCGCAGAATAATTAAAGTATACGAGGAAATAATTGAAAAATAATGTCTGAGGACGACATTTCAAAGGGAACCCCGAGATGAGAAATAATAATGGAAGGAGGAAATGCAACAGCAAAAAAACCAAGATGATTCAAGATTGCCAAACCAAATGCTTGGAATAAAACAAATACAGCACAACCAAGAGAAAAAGGAAGATCCACGAGAACGTCAAGAGAACGAACAACAGTAATAACGAGGAAAAGAAAAGAATATGATTATTACAACAAAAGGAAAAATCAAAACCGACCGACCCTGCTACAAAAATAATGATATTTGATTATCGTCCATCAAGTTAACGGAAGCTGACGAAGATATCACGAAAGAAATGAGATCGTTCAGAATAACGAACAATAAACGAAAAGGAATTTTCGAGCAAAGGGAATATGCTTACACTGACAATGATACAAGCATAAGTTGTCATTCGATTCAATAGGAAAACAGGAAAGATGGAATCGATCCGAAAATTCTATCATCATGTTCAAACACTACAGACGTATTGCAGAGATAGCTACAAAAGTAGAAACGTTAAAAATCCAAAGTAGAGCCAGGGATTAGGCAGAAAAATTACGAATAATAAACAGAGAATAGAAACAATTGAACAAGTATGGTATACAAAACAAAATTATCGTATTGTTGGAAAATGAACATGACAGCGGAAAAATTGCGAATGGTGATGAGTCTAGAAGGAAATGCGGAATTATAATATGGTGCAACCAACGAGTTATAATAATTGACATTGGCCAAACTGGAGAAAAAAACTCCAAACCAAAAGAAAGAGCCTTATCACGTCGAGCACGAGAAATAAGAAATATAATAAAAGTGAATCAAACCAAAGAGGAGAGAGATAATAGTCGAAAATATGGGCAAAGAACCCATTTACAAAAGTTCATGTATATTTCGAAACTAAAAAAAACGGAAGATAAAATTGAAAGAATCAAATGTCAATCAAATGAAGATATCAAACATCAAAAATACCGATTCCAACTAAAAGAAAACGTGGAAGCAGTATATGTACACGTTCAGAGAGGAAAGATGATTTACTGGAAATTCAATAACAAGAAAGTACTAGAAGCAATTTACGACAAAACGGTCCGGAAAAAGAACAAAAGAGGAACCGTACCAACGCCAGATCAGAGAAAGAAAGCAGTAACTAATAACCATTAGAATCAATGCGGGCAAACGAAGAAGAAATGATTAATATGAAAAACAGAGGTGAAAACCCATCAAGAAAATTTGTATACCGAACCTAAAAGAAACGACAGTAAAAAAAAGAATCCAATGCGAACAAGAAAACTATAACAATTCAAAAGTATCGAATCCCAACAAAAAGAAAACTGGGAAAATACTATAAATTATCCAAAAGGGAACTCAGAGCATGGGAACGAAACAGAAACACGCCCAGTTTCAAATGCAACAGATCAACCTATAATGAAAACAATCTGAGAGAAAACCAAGAAACGAAAATGGAAAAAGGAATGATCATGGATGCACAGCCATTTCAATTCACGAAGCATTTACAAACTCCAGAAAGCACTCAAAAAATGTACAACCAAAAGAAGGAATAAGGGAGACACCCAATGAAGGAGAAATCACGACCGTACAGCTGCCTAACGAAAAGAACTACATGATTAAAATGATTGGATAACAAAGCGGTAGTTAAGCAAGCGTAGTGATTGGCTGATAGTAATTCAATTAGTGAAGAATACCAAATGCAGAAAGAAGACCGGCAAGGAAAAGATTTATGGCCAGCAGTGGAAAATTTCAACTACTTGATATCGAATTGGACAGATACGATGCAGAAAAGAACTGAGGAATACGAAATCCAATAGAAATTCTAGCACAAGCGGACTCTGGCTAAAGAACCGCCATTTATCGAAGCACAACAATGTCAATGAATCTTGATGTATATCAGATAAATGAATTGACGAATATGGGGATTATACGGACATTGCTCGTATAGGTCCCAGGAGACGATGGTGTTAAAACAAGAAAGAGACGTTGTATATAGTGTAAAAAATTATGTAGTATGTAATAGAGTATATTTAATAATATTGTGCAAATTGTCAGAAGTCAGTAAGCAAACAAAATGAATACGACGAATTAAATATGTATTTATAACCTAAAGATGAATCCGAATAATGTAAATTCAACAAATCAAGTGAATACCGACCGTTAACAGAAGCGCAATACAACACCAGAAAGCTGCAATTATTACCTATAGAGATTATAGAAATTAAATCAAGAATATACCAGATTCAGGAATTGAAGCAACGTGGACGACAATGTGAATTAATGACATTAATAAGAACTAATCTCTTCTCTTGGACACAATACTCATCTAAGTATTAAACGGAAAGTGTACAGAGTCTACAACATCCAAAGACAGAAAGCAACAAAACTATACACAATGCAAGAAGAATGAAACACTAATCACAGATCACGTCAATGGACCAAGCTGACGAATTAGAAACACGAACAACCAACACACGTCAGATCCAGCAAGTTGGTGGAATGATAGCATCGAGCCAGAATTTACCGCCTGAACCGGATTCAACAGTAGAGTAAAAATAAAGCGTCCTTAAAGATATGTAATAAAAAACGATAAGAACTAAAGCACGTCGATAATCAGAAAATTTTGTAGATAGCAGACAATTTCGAGAAGAATAGAGAACGAGAATCATCCGAAATACGAGACGAATAATGAAAAATAGAATTAAGTGGTGAACGATATAAAAGAAAGATGAAAATGTGTAAATGTAAAGAACATGATGGAGCGAGACAGACGAAATGCGGGAGCAGAATATGTACGGGAACTGACGATAGAAATGATAGAAACAAAAACAGAAAAAATGCCGGATGCGACGAAACGATCGAAAGAGATAAGATCCTACAACAAGGATAAAGCCCACCAACAGAAATCAACATCATATTCATGCCGAAAAAAATGGGTGATGAAGGACTTAATAAGGAAGCCGAAGTCACACAAAGAATGCGAATATAACGAGTTATTAGCGGAAAAGTCAAACCACATCAAGAAAAAACGATGAAGACATCAGATTGATACCGGAGCAACATTCAGCAATAAAAATGGATAAAATACCCGAAGATTGTGCCATGTATAGAAGAAGCTAACAGGGATGTAAATGAACTTGCAGTAAAAGAATCAGTCCGCAGTCATCGGAAAAATCTGGTCAATATCGAATATAAGATGAAAAATCAATACTATTAGCAGTTTATCAGGAGTTGGTGCAGACGTATAATGGAACAGATCTCATGCCGAATTTATTAAAGAATATAATAGATCAGGATCTTCAATGGAGGCTGGAGAAAAACCGGACGAATTGTATGCTAAATCAGAAGTGAGATGCTCAAGAAAATAATATCCCAAGCGCACAAAATGATGCTATGTGAGGTAAACCGAGACTAGGGGAGAAATGAGTTTTTTGAACCTAATCAACAATTGAGAAGAAGAAAGAACTGCCATTAGCCAGAGAGATAAGGTGTATTAAACGATAACAGTGAATTCCAATCAGACATACTATTCGAGAGAATGATAGTCATTACGAAACGAAAGACTGGAAAGTTAACACTGATGATGGAACATTGAACTCCCAAAACAAAAACCGAAGGAACTGAGGAAAAATTATGGACTGGTGATAGTCAGCTACTAAACGAAAAACGAGAAAGAACAACTACAAAAATGCTAACGGAATTAAAAGACATTTTGCAGCATCCGACTTAGATCTCGGTCAAGCGATGTAACGCAAATACGATACCATTACAATGATACCATAACCCAAACTACGCCCATTATTCGATTAGCAGAACCAAAACCAGAGCAGAAAAAGCAAGTGCAAAAGAGTTAGACCAGGATAATCGAACCAAGTTGCTCGCCATGGCAAATTCCCCAGTAGTCATGGTAAGAATACAAAACGGAACAAAACGTTGTATAATTATCGACGACTACCATAACCAAACGGGATAACATACCCGTTACGCAGACATAAAGAAATGTTACAAACCCTACACGGAAGCCACTTTAATTTTACATCGCTAGATTAAAAGTGTTTATTGCAGATAAAGTCAAAGAAGAGGACAGAGAGAAAACTGCCCTTTACAATTGGAAAAAACCTATATTCAATCAAAAAAATGCCTTTCGATTAACCAACGACCAGCCTCATCCAGAGATGTATGAACTGTCGTTAACTCATGGCATCAAACAATGTATGGTATATATTGATACTTATTTAAATTTATTCTAGCAACCTTCGAGCAACATTTAAAAAGATATCCGTAATGTAATTCGTTCGACTGAGACAATGGAAGTTAAAATTGAAACCATCTAAATGCGATTGGGCAAAGGAAAAAGTCACCTTCTTAAGGACTATTGTGGTCAGCAAAAGCAAGAACCAGATCCAAGAACATGAAAAGATAAAGAATTGCCCCTGCACCAGAAGACAGTCACGCAATGCCAAGAATTCCTTTAGCTTATGGATATATCGAAAGTTCATCAAGAATTAGCAACTATTGCGAAACCCATACAAGAGTTACCAAAAAAGATACCCCGTTTTATATGGAAAGGAACAGCAAACAGCCTTGATAACACCAGAGATAAACTTGATACAGCACAATACTCGTACATCCAGATTTTAAGAAACCGTTTTGTTAGCAACAGACGCAAGTGTATATGCATCGGAGAGTCCTAGGACAAGGATGAAGAGAAAAGAAGAGTTATCGGATATTATAGTCGAACATTCAGAAACTGAAAAGAATTACTCTGTGCTGAAAGAGAGCAATTAGAATAATTCCAAGCTATTAAACATTTCAAATATTTGTTATGGGGTCAGAGATATATATTACTACATAATATCACATTGGTATGGCTGGCCAACACAAAGAAGCATCGAGCATTGATGATATGGGCAATGCAGCTACAAGAATCTCGCCATATATAAAATTCAACAGGAAAGGCCAACGCCACGCAGGACTGCATGTAGATTTGTATTGAGGAAACTAAGGACCAGAATGTAAACGAATATCATGATCATCGCAGAGGATACGATTTTACAAAACGAGAAACGAGGCAGAAGAGACGAAGAATTAAAGACATAATCGATAATTTATAGAAACTAACGATATGAAAATCTCGGACAACCACTCACAGTAAATTAGAGAGCATATGGAAAACACAGACATCGATATACATGAGAAAGGATGGTTATTATTAATGGATGGTGAGAAACGACTCAGTGTGTTTACCAGAAAGTAGAACGAAAGAAGTATTGATGCAATACCATGATGGAAAAACTGGAGACACATTCAGCAAAAAAGCGGAAGCAAGAATTTCGTCAAAAATATACTGGCCAAATATCGGAGAAGACGTTGAAAAGATGATAAAGATATTGTTGATTAATCCACGAGAAAAGCAAGGAAAGCAATGAAAGCACCATAAAAGGCCAATGCCAATGTCCACCAGAACCAATGAGATGATCAATGGATGTAGTAGACCACTACCCAGAAACCAACGGATGGAAATTATCTAATTAGTAGTGCAGATTATTATCAAAATCCCAGAAGCATTCGCATACCAGATCAAAAGCCAGAACAAAGGCGAGAATCAGTAGAAGAATATGCTGTAGATATGGAACACCCAAACAATTAACTGATCAAGGAACCAACTTTATGGAGCGAATAATAGAGGAGTAACGAATGAAATCAGAATTGCGAAGCTGAGAACATCACTGTACCACACAACAATGTCAAACTGAACGATTCAATGGCATCTTAATAGAAATGATGTCGAATTAATGTAAGCAACACCAAAAAGATTGGGATGATAGTATAAACCAGCCTATGGCTTATAGGATGTCAATACACTCAGCAACAAAAATGAGTCATTTAAATTAAATGTACGGCAGAGAATGTATAATGCCGTAACTAAAATCAACGCACCAATATCACAGTATATGGAAATTGATGATTTATGTAACAGGATTCAAAGAACGAATGCAGAGATCTGGAAAACGGCAGGTATGAATATGATTTAAATCAAGAGAGCTACAAAGAATTAATATAAAAAGCGAGATGTGCGTGACCATAACTTCAGTTGGAGACTGGGTAAACGCGACGCAGAAATTAAATCGGAGTACCAGGAAAACTAAAGATGTGGTAAAGACCCATACGGATAATGTAGTAAACGAGATAACGCCGAGTTAAATTGGTCAACATCCACTCACTAGACTATTACGTAAACGTAAGCAGATGAAAGCGATACCATAGAACATAACAAGAGAACCAGAAAATCGAGGTATCAAACAGATCACAAACTCAACGTTGAGTATACGGACTACGATGAGTGAAAATAGACAACGACATCAAATATATTGTGGAAGAACCTAAACTATGAACCAAAATACTCTAACGCGACCCAAAAGTAGACAAATGAATATAGTAAAAGCATCAGAGAGATTATGCAGAATGGGTCGAAGGGAAGGATGGATGGAATAGTAAACAAAGCAGGGAAATCGCCATGGATTACGCTAAAGGAGCTAAATCACCAGAAATTGATCGTAATCAAAGAAAAGATACCCATGATTTCATATGGCACGATGGTAGAAGGAAATGTACCTTTACATATTGCATACAGTACATAAAACCTCAACGAATAATTGGATATATTCAATTTATGCAGAAAATGCGGACCAGCTCAATATCAAACGAAGAGGGACAACACCACTAATGTTAGCGCGAAGTGCAGCAGACGCTCTACACGTCCTGAAGAATTACTAAGATCCGGATCAATCGTTCAAAGAAGATAAATGAGAAAATAATGTATTAACACATACACATGAAATCGAGACATCAAGTCAATAAAATTTTATAACCAGTAACGAAAATTAGAAGAGGAGATTGGGAAACATCAACATTATGGAAGCTATCGACGCCAAACTAGACGAAGCAGCAGCCAATCTGATGAAGGACCTACGAAGGTTCAACCACTCAAAGTAAATTCAACTTAAAATCGATATGGTATAGAATAGAAAGTTCTTGAAAGAAACATATATGCGCAACTACCTTCCCAAAAACAAAAAAGCAATGTTGAAATGGAAAGACTAAATTCACACCATCCAAGAAGAACAATACGATGGAGAAGAAAGGAACAATTATTGATGATAGTACAGATGGATCGAAAGCAATAAGATTCCAGCGAGCAACAAGAATAAAGAGATGGATGATATAAGCCAGAATAATAAAAGTATACGAGGAAATAATTGAAATAATAAATGTCGAGGACGACATTCAAAGGGAACCCGGATGGAAATAATAATGGAAGGAGGAAGTGGGCAAAACAGCAAAAACCAAGATGATCAAGAGCCAACCAAATGCTGAAATAAAACAAATCGCACAACAAGAGAAAAAGGAAGCTCCAACGAGGAAACGTCAATGACGAACAACATAAATAACGGGGACGAAACAAAGGATAATGTTATTACACAAAGAAAACAAAACCGCCGACCCGCTACAAAATAATGATATTGATTAAACGTCCATCAAGTAACGGAAGCTACGAAAATATCAGCGAAAAGAAGAGATGTTCAGCATACGAAACAATAAACATAAAGAATTTGAGCAAAGGAATATGCTTACAACTGACAATGAATAAAGCATAAGTTGTCATTCGAATCAATAGGAAACCAGGAAAGATGGAAATACGACCGAAAATCATCATCAGTCAAACCACTAAAAGACGTATGAAGAGAGGCTACAAAAGAGAACGTAAAAATCCAAGTGAGCCAGGGATAGGCAAATTAACGATAATAAACAGAGAGCTTTTATAAATCTGGTAAGTCAAAATGATCAAAGAAACAATGCAAACAAAGTTGAAAGAGTTATTAAAGGAATCGAACACACAATTAATCAAGTGATCCAAAGACGCCCGACAAGGAAGAATGCATAATCACTGACAATACTCATATGATGAATGTCGTAAAAGGATAACCGTTTTAGTATATAATTTGTGATACATAAAAATTGGGGAATAAATATCACAAAAGAAACAGAGGAGTGCAAAGCACCAATCCCGGTAGATTACAGACAAACAGCGACAGCAAGTATCGTATAACGTATATCAGAATAGACTCATTAAAACGGAAATCAAGAATGTCTGTAACAAGAATGTAGCATCATGCGCGACATATCACTCACCTCACAATTATAGAAGCTGGAACGGAAACACAGTAGTATCAGTACACGCGGAACGAATGTGAAGAAGAATCACGACAGACATCTCATAGCTGGACGATGAATACAGCGAGAAGGAAAATAAAAACTACGCCGTATACGCTGCGGGAAGAATAAACGCTGAGATGGAACGTGTCAAGGAGGAAAACACCCATGAATTCAACTATCAGGGATTAGTAGTGATGAAGTTATTCAAGTAAAGTTGGAGAAATACAAGGATATTTTCGATCCAGATACACAAGCAAATGAAAAAGTACCCTCAATGTCTAGCAACAGATAGATCATGGCAATACGGGATGTCAACGATCGATATCACGCTGAATACCAGAACTTTAACTCACCTTATTGAAAAGTCAATATTGATGAAGACAAAGGACAGTGACAGGAAACAGAACCAACACAAAAAGCCACAGATGAATTTACGGAGAACCGGAAAGAACGGAAAACCCACAATTACCTAGACATCGGACAGAGGTCACACCAACAGTATAGTAAATCACAGATAACAACAATGGAATAAGATTTTATATAAAGGACGAATGGTGAGTAAAGGACGAAATGGTAGCTATACAAATCTATAAAGAATATTTTTATCAAACAACAGCAAACCGAAACGCAAAAGCGCAAATAGACCCAAAGATGAAAACTGATATTCTCTATATAACATAACAGATGATTCTATTATAAAGATTGCACAACAAGAGAAAATATACTACGATTAGTTAAAAATTGAATTGTATCCTGAACAGAGAAATATTAAAAACAAAACTGGCAATGCAAATCACACGAATCCAGAAATGCAATCCCCGCATAACCATCCAAGAAGGGATATTGGAAGAATCGTTGGAGAAGTCAAATGTATACATACAAAAGTGAAAAGACAATTGCCGAACTAAACCCAGAGAACTCCAACAATTCCAAGGAGATAAATGCATAAACGAACTGAAATAATGCATAAGGGAAAAATCAGATTCGCTCAAGCCAGTGACAGGATGATAAACCCAGAGAAAATTTGGGTACCCAATATTTCAGTTGTAGAATGTATAATGGACCATTATCGAAAATAAAGACGAAGTGGTACAAGTTTCCAACCCAGAGTAATAGATACACTCACCAAAAATAATTCGGATTAACAGAATTGGGCCAGCGAACAAAAATTCACCATGATATATCACAAGTTGAATATACAACAATAAGATCTGAACGAGCCAAGAACATTTAATTATCCCAGCACAAAGGCAAGCATATTATCAACTTGTAAACGAAACGGAGGTAAATATGAGAGAAACCCAACTACGAATGTTACTATCAACCAACCATTTCAACACGCTACAAACAGAAATATGATAAAGCCATGTGGGAAGATTCTTAATCTTCGGACAAATGATCGCAAGGAAAATTTTGGAATAATTCTCATCATCAAAATCGTAAAAGTAGTTTGGACACAAATTTAGCAATGCTTCGATATCTACAAAAGAAAAGAAAAAACAACTGGAAAAAGGCAAATTGGATTTTACCGTTTTTAGCAAGACAATGGTGTTCACACATGGAACCAAAAGATATCCACAGATAAAGAGATAGTAGAATCTAACTAAATGAATGGTAACCGAGAAGAATCGGACGAAATTAAAAGCAATAATGAAGACCTAGAAGCCAAGACGAAAACCAGAAGAAGCGACAAAAAAAACCAGCAACTGGAAACGAATGATAAAATTTCAGAGATGATATAGCAGCGACAACGACGGTAAACCAAGGAGACACAGATCTAACTCAAGAGCAACCAATAATGGAAAATCGAAAGAACAAGACAAGTGGACATTATAATCAATCCACACCAGTATATGAATCTATAAGAAACAACAAATCAGTAAACGGAACGTACAGATACAAACCAACAACATTACGAAATATTATCCATACCAACACCAATTGGGCAGACTTAGTACCAAGAACCAGCCAAAGATCAAGAAGTGTGGATCAGGATCCAGAAACTCGAACCATAGCTATGTTACAAACATTAGCTGGACCAACATTAACGGTACCCATAGAAATAAATAGTAGAGATAAAAGCAATGATTGATACGAGCAAACATCTCACAATAAAAATGATAAAATACCCGGAAGATTTTGGCCATGTAGAAGAAAAGCAACATGGATTGTATAACCTTGCAGTAAAGAATCAGTCGCAGTCATCGGAAAAAATCTGGTCATAATCGAATTTAGAAGAAAAATCAATATAAATTTAGCAGTATCAGGAGATAGAGTGAGACGTTAATGGAACCAGATCTCATGCCGGAATTATTAAAAGAGATAATAATAGATCTAGGATCAATGGAGCTGAGAGATAAAACCGGACGAATATGTATGCTAAAATCAGAAGTGAGATGCTCAGAGAAAATAAATATACAGGGGCACCAATGATTGCCTATGTGAAAAGTAAACGAAGAAACTAGGGGGAAGAAATGATTTTGAAGCCTAATCACAAATTGAGAAGAAGAAAGAACTGCCAATTAGCCAGAGAGATACGTGTATGTAAACCGATACAGTGAAATTCCAATCAAGCATTACTAATACGATGAGAAGATAAAGTCATTTTACGAAAACGAAAGACGGGAAAGTTAAACCCGATGATGAGCATTGAACTCCCACAACAAAAACCGAAGGAACGTGAGGAAAAGGACTGGTGATAGCAGCTGACTAAACGAAAACGAGAAAAACAATACAAAAAACTGCTAACGGAATTAAAGACCTATTGCAGCATCCGACTCAGATCTCGGGTACAAGCGAGTAACGCAACATACGATACCATTAACAGATATACCCCAATAACACTATCGGCCATATCGATTAGCAAACTCAAAAACCAGAAGCAGAAAGAAGTGCAAAAAGATGTAGCGCAGGAAGGAATCGAACCAAGTTGCTCGCCAGGCAAATTCCCCAGTATCAGGGTAAAGAAAAAAGACGAACACAACGGTTCTGATAGATTACGACGACTCAAACGCAGTAACAAACGGGAAATACAACCCGTTACCAAGCTATAAATGAAATGTTACCAAACCTAAACGGACAGCATTATTTTACATCGCAGATTTAAAGTGTTATTGCATATATAAGTCCAAAGAAGAGGACAAGAGAGAAAACTGCCTTTACAATTGGGAAAAGAACCTATATCAATAAAAAAATGCCTTTCGATTAAACAACCACCACTCATCCAGAGATGTAGAACTCGTACTCATGGCATCAACAATGTAGGTATATAGTTCGATGACTTATTAATTATTCTAGCAGACCTTCGAGCAACATTTAAAAAGATATTCCGTAATGGTATCGTTCGACTGAGACAATGGAAGTTAAAATTGAAAACCATCAAATGCGAGTGGGCAAAGGAAAAAAAGTCACCTTCTTAGGACATATTGTGGTAAGCAAAAGGCAAAGAACCAGATCCAAGAAACATGAAAAAGATAAAGAATTGCCCTGTCACCAAAGACAGTCACGCAAGTGCAAGAATTCTAGGCTTATGTGGATATATCGAAAGTTCATCGAATAACGCAACTATTGGCGAACCCAATAACAAGATAACCCAAAAATAAAATACCCCGTTATATGGGAAAAGAACAGCAAACACTTGAAACACTCAGAGATAAACGATATCAAGCAACCAATACTCGTAATCCAGATTTTAAGAACCGTTTTGTACAACAGAACGCAAGTGTATATGCATGCGGAAGCAGTCCAGGACAATGGGATGACGAAAAAGAGAACCGAGTATCGGATATTATAGTCGGAACATTCAAGAAACAGAAAAGATTACCTGTGACTCGAAAGAGAGGCAATTAGCAATAACCCAAGCTTATAAACATTTCAATATTTTTGGGGTCACGAGATATATATCACTAAGAGTCATCAATCGCATGGTATGGCAGGCCAACACAAAGAAGCAATCGAGCAGATTATGAGATGGGCAATGCAGCTACAAGAATACCGCCATATATAAAATCAAATCAGGAAAGGCCAACGCCCAAACGCAGACTGCATGTCAAGATTTTATTTGAGGAACTAATGGACCAATGATGTAAGACGAATAGGCATGATCATCGCAGAGGATATGATTTTACAAAATGAGAAAACAGCAGTAAGAAGACGAAGAAATTAAAGACAAAATCGAATTTATAGAAACTAACGAATAAAATCCTCGACAACCACAGTAAATTAAAAGAGAGCATATGGAAAAACACAGACATCGATATACATGGAAAAGGATGGTTATTATTAATGGATGGTGACGAAACGACTCCATGTGTTTACAGAAAGTAAGACGAAAAAAAAGTATGTATTCAATACATGAGGAGAAACTGGAGGACACATGTCAGCAAAAGACGGAAGCAAGATTACGTCAAAAATATTACTGGCCAAAAATCGAAGAAAGACGTGAAAGGATGGATAAAGAATGTCTGATATGCGCAACGAAGGAAAACACAGGGAACAAATTGAAAGCACCATTAAACCCAATGCCAATTCCCACAGAACCAATGACGATGATCAACAATGGATGTAGTAGGACCACTACCAGAAACCAACGATGGAAATATCTAACATATAGTAAGTGACAGATTATTTATCAAAATTCCCCAGAACATTCGCATACCAGATCAAAAAAGGCCAGAACAATAGCGAGAATCCTAGTAGACAAAATATGCGTAAAGATATGGAACACTCCAAACAGATTTTAACTGATCAAGGAACCAACTTTAATGAAGCGAAAATAATAGAGGAAGTAACGAATTCACTTCAGAATTGCGAGCTGAAGAACATCAACCGTACCATCCACAAACAACTGGTAAACCGAACGATTCAATGGCATACTAATAGAAATGATTTGAATTATGTAAGCAGACACCAAATAGATTGGGATAGAAAAAATATATAAACGTCTTGCCCTTATGGCTTATAGGATGTCAATACACTCACAACAAAAATGAGTCCATTTAAATTAAGTACGGCAAGAATGTAACATGCCGATAGACCTAACGAATATCAAACACCAATATACAGTATGGAAATTGATGATTAGTACAGGATTCAAAGAACGAAGCAAGAGAATCTGGAAAAGGCAGGTATGAATATTAGATTTATCAAGAGAGCTTTAACAAAGAATTACATGAATAAAAATTCGAGATGTGCGTGAGCACATAACTTCAGGTTGGAGACTGGGTAATAATCGCGACGCCAGAAATTATCCGGAGTAGCCAAAAACTACAAAGATTGTACAAGGACCAACGAGAATAATGATTGTAAACGAGAATCACCCCGAGTAAATTGGCAACAATCCACTCAACTTAGACCTATTACCGTAAAGTAAGCAAATGAAAGCGATACCTAGACAAATAACAGAGAGAACCAGAAAATCGAGGTATGCAAACCAGATCACAAACTCAACATTGAGTATAACGGACTAACGATGATCGAAAAATAGAAACGACATTCAAATAATTTGTGGAAGAACCTAAAACCAGATGAATCCCAAAATAACTCTAACGCGACAAGACAATGTTAGACAAGAGGATATAATAGTAAAAGCCATCAAGAGATTATGCCGAGAATGGGTGAAGGGAAAGGATGGATGGGAATAGTAAACAAAGCAGGGAAAATCGCCAATGGATTACGCTAAAGACAACCACAGAAAATCGGATCGTATCAAAGAAAGTAATACCCATATATTCACTAATGGCAGATGAGAAGGAAATGTACTTACAATTCAGTACAGCATAGAAACAAACTCAACGAATAATGGATATAATTCAATTTATGCAGAAATGCGGAACACAGCTCAAAATATACCAACGAAGAGGGACAAAACACCACTAATGTTCGCAGTTGCAGAGACGCCTATAACAACAGTCCTGAGAGAATTACTAAGAACCGGAATCATCGTCAAAGAGAAAGATAATGGAGAAATAATGTATTACACTATACACTGAAAATCGAGACAATCAATGCATATAAAATTTATACCTAACCAACAAATTAGAGAGAGAAGAAATGATGGGTAAAAACCAATCCAAACATTATGGAAGCTATCGACGGCCAAACAAACGAAGCAGCAGCCATCTGATGAAATGGACCTACGAAGGTTTCACGCACTCAAAGAATTCAACTTAAAACGATAGTAAAGAAATAGAAATGTTCTATTGAACAGAAACAATTATGCGCCATTCCATTTCCAAAAACATAAACAGCAAATGTTTGAAATGGAAAGACTAAAATTCACCAACCATCCAAAGAAACAATCACGAATGGAGAAGAAAGGAACAATATTGATGATTATAACACAGAGGCATCGAAAGCAAATAAGATTGCCAAGCGAAGCAAAACAAAGATTAAAAGAAGATGGATGATATAAAAGCCAAAAATAAAAGTAACGAGGAAAATTGAAATAATAAATGTCGAGGACGAAACATTTCAAAGGGAACCCGGATGGAAAATAATAATGGAGAAGGAAGGAAGTGCAACACAAAAACCAAAATGATCAAGGATGCCAAACCAAATGCTGGAAATGAAACATCCGCACACAAGAAAAAAGGAAGCATCCAAAAACGAGGAACGTCAATAAACGAAACAACAGAATAAGAGGCAAACGACAAAGGATAATGTTATTACATACAAAGGAAAAAACCGACCGACCTGCTACAAAAACATATGATATGAACGTCCACAGTTAACGGAAGCGACGAAATATATCAACGAAAAGAAATGAGAATCGTTCAGAATACGAACAAAAACATAAAGGAATTTCGAGCAAAGAAATGCTACACTGACAGAATACAAGCATAAGTTGTCAATTCGATTCATAGGAAAACCAGGATAAATGGAAATACGATACGAAAATCATCATCATGTCAAACCACTAAAGACGGTATCAGAGATGCTACAAATAGAATAGAAACGTAAAAATCCAAGTAGAGCCAGGGATAAGGCAAATAACGAATAATAAACAGAGGAATAGAACATTGACAGTAGTATACAAACAAAATTATCGATTGTTGAAAATGAACATGAAAGGGGAAAGAAATGGCGAATGGGATTAGCTAGAGGAAATGCGGGAATATATAATAGGTGCACAACGATATAATAATAACTGCACATATGCCAAAAAACCTGGGAGAAAACTCCACAACACCAAAAGAAGAGCTATCAACGTCGAGCACGAGAAAATAAAGAATAATAATAAAAAGTGAATCAAACCCAAGAGGGGAGAAGAGATAAAGTCCGAAATATGGGCAAAGAACCCATTACAAAAGTTTGTATATTCGAAACTAAAAAGAACGAACGATAAAATGAATAAATCAATGTCAATCAAACATGAAAGATTATCAAAAATCAAAAATACAGCACCCACTAAAAGAAAACGTGGAAAAGTAATAGTACACGTTCAGAGAGGAAGAGATGATTACTGGAAATCAATAACCAGAGAAAGTTACTAGAAGCAATTAACCACAAAAATCCGAAAAAGAAACAAAAGAGGAACCGTACCAACGCCAGATCAGAGAAAGGTAAAAGCAGTATAATAACCATAGAATCAAATGCGGGCAAACGAAGAATAAATATTAATGAAAACACAGGTGAAAAACCCATCACGATGATCAAAAATTTTTGGCGGTATACGAACCTAAAAGAAACGGGAAACAGTAAAACAAAAGAATCCAATCAACAAGCAAAATATAACGAATCAAAAGTATGCGAAATCCAACAAAAAGAAAACTGGAAATAACAGTAATAAATATCCAAAAGAACTCATGAGCATGGAGAACGATAACAAGAAAACCGCCAAGTAAATGCCAACAGATCAACCAGAATAAAACAATCTTGAGAGAAAATACCAAGAAACGAAACATGGAAAAAGGAATGATCAATGGATGACAGCCATCTCTCAATCACGAAGCTACAACTCCCAGAAAGCACTCAAAAAATGAGTACAACCAAAAAGAAGGAATAAGGGAACAACCAATGCAAGAAGAAAATACGAACCGTACAGCCTAACGAAAAGAACACATGATAAAATGATCTGGATAACAACAGCGGTAGTAACAGCGTAGGATCCTGTAGTAATTCAATAAGTAAGAAACTACCAGTAATGCCCAACGAAAGGAATCCGCAAAGAAAAAGATTATGGCCAGCAGTAGAAAAATTCAATTATGATATCGAATTAGGACAATACGATGCAGAAAGAACTGAGGAATATGAAATCATAGGAAATTCTAGCACAAGCGGACTCTGCTAAAGAACCGCCCATTATCGAAGCACAACAATGGTCAAATGAATCTGATGTATACTCAGATAATGAATGAGAAATATGGGGATATACGGACATTGCGTATAGAGTCCCCGGAGACGATGGTGTAAAACGAGAAAGAGACGTTGTATATAGTGGAAAAATTATGTAGTATTGTAATAGTATGTATATATATATATAATGTTGCAAAATGTGTCAGAAGTAGTAAGCAAACAGAAATGAATACGACGAATTAATGATGTATTATAACCAACAGATGAATCCGAATAATGTAAATCAACCAAATCAAGTGAGAATACCACCGTTCACAGAAGCAATACAACAACCAGCAGCTGCCAATGTACCTATAGAGATTATAGAATTAAATCAAGGAATATACCAAGATTCAGGAATTGAAGCAACGTGGAGACGACAATGTGAATTAATGACATTAATAACGAACAATGCGCAAACTCAGTGGACAAATACTCACCTAGTATTAACGGAAAGCGTAAACAGAGGTCTACAACAAGCCATAAGACTAGAAGAGCAACAAAAAACTATACTACAACTGCAGAGAATGAATGAACAATTAACAGATCAAGTCAGATGGCAAGCTGACGAAATTAGAAGACTACGAAACAACCAACAGCACGTAGATCCAGCAAGTTGGGTGGAATGGATAGCATCGATGCCAGAATTTACCCCTGAACCGGATTCAACAGTAGAGTAAAAATAAAGCGTACCGTGTAAATATGTATAAATAAAACGATAGAAGTAAAGCAACGTCGAGTAATCAGAAAATTTTTGTAGATATGCAGACAATTATCGAGAGAATTAGAGGAAGCGAGAATCCATCCGAAGATACGAGACGAATAATGAAAAATAGAATTAAAGTGGTGAACGATATAAAAGAAAGATTGAAATGTTGTAAATGTAAAGAACTATTGATTGGAGCGAGACAGACGAAATGCGGATGCAGAATATGTACGGACTGTACGATAGAAGTGATAGAAACAAAAACAGAAAAATGCCCTGGATGCGACGAAACGATCGAAAGAGATGAAGATCCTACAACAATGGATAAAGCCACCAACAAAGAAATCAACAATCTATTAGTTCAATGCCGAGTAAAAGAATGTGAATGGAAAGGACTTATGAAGGAAGCCGAAAGTCACACAAATGAATGCGAATATAACGAGGTATTATGCGGAAAATGTCAAACCATCATAACGAAAAAGACGATGAAAGAACATCACCAAGTGTGCACCAAGAGAGAAGAGAATGCGAATTCTGTGGAGTTATCGACGAATGGATAAAAATAGAGATGGAACACCGGAATCCAAAAGAGGAACAAATATGTGATCTATACGAAGGGATATGCGAAAATAACTGCGACAGGAAAGATAAAGTCAAATTAAAAGAACATTGGAACGAATGCATCGGCAAACCAGTCAAATGTCCGTTAGAACTATTCAACTGCCGAGCACAATTACCAATCGCAGAAATGCAAAAGCACATGATAGAAAATAGTATCGAGCATGCCGAAATCATAATGAAAACGATAGGGATGTTGGCATGGGAAATAAAAAGCCTACGAACAGAAAATGATGCACAAAAAGCAATAATAAGAGAAATATTAGAATCCAGAAAGAATTTCGAGAGAAGCCAAGGAGACACACTCAAGAAAATGTGCGAAATGGAAAAGAGGATGCAACAGATGACCAACAGCATAAATGAACTAGAAACCAACAGTTCTATAGTCAGAAAACATCCTACAGCACCATTTATATGGAAAATAACCGAATTCGCAGAGAAGCTTCAGAGAGCAAAAGACGGAACACAGAGAATTTTAGACAGCCCACCAATATACAGTTGGGAAAATGGATACAAATTGGGCATTAGACTATACCCAAATGGAGATGGGAATGCAACGAGCACCCATATCAGTGTCTTCATCAGAGTGGGAAAAGGAGATTACGACGAGCTATTAGCATGGCCTTTAAAACAAAACATGATATTAACAATGAAAGGGTATGAGGATTACCGCAATCCAATCAGAACAGGAAATGAACCACAGATGGGAAGACCAACAACCGACTGGAATACAGCGATTGGAACACCACGTTTTTTATCCACAACAACGATTGAGAGGAGAAGGATTCTTGCGAGAAGATAACCTATATATAAAATTAGAAGTAGAGAAGCCAGATAAGACGTTGTAAAGAGGAAAAGAAAGTGTAAATAAATGTAAATAAAATAATAAAAATCAAATAAAAATCAAAAAATTACAAATAATCAGAAAAATCAGAAAAACAAAAATTCAAAAAATAATGACGATATTTAGATGGCAAGCGGAATCAGCGAAGAGATAACAATACAAATGAGAGAAGGACCAGATTCGATATGGACGAGACTATGGAAAAAACCAGAGGAGGAAGAGAAAGTTAATACACTAGCAGCATCAATTATATACTATAAAGACTACGACGGAACAAGACGGCCAACGCAAATCAGAAAAGCGATATACTCACAAAGGAGAGTGAGAGACGAGGAACTGAGAAAAGAGGAACAGAGATATTTGACGTTTAAAGATAATAAAGTATTTACCGACCGGCAAAGTAAAGAAATGGCTGCAGAAGGATTTTATTTTACGGGAACACCAGAACTACCAGACGAAGTAACATGCATCTATTGTAAAGGAAAACTCGCAAAATGGGAAAAGGGAGAGACAGCAAAACGAGAACACCTGAGGAAATTTTCAACCTGCCCATTTAGAATTAATATTGATGTAAGAAACCAAGCGATGAACAGACTAGAAGGACTTCGACAATCAGAATTAGACAAAGATGAAAAGGGAGGTGAGAAAAAGATAACGATAATAAAGAGTTTCGAAGATCCAGCAGAATTAATATGGGAAAAAGAGACTATAAATAGAACATTCGAAGAGAGAATTAAAACTTTCAAAGGAAATCCAAGAGCAGCAGAATTTGCGAGTCAAGGATATTGCCAAACAGCCAGAGGAATAATGTGCGAAGGATGCAAAAATCAACAACCAATACCAGATCAGAATGTCAAAAAGCTAAAGCATAAAGGGAAATGCATGTATAAACAAGAAAAAGAGTCAAAGAACATCGAAATAACAATTACCAATCAGCAAGTGGAAGATATATTAGATCGACCAAAAACGAGAACCCTAATGCTATTATCAGGAATGGATACTCAAAAGATGAGAAAAATAATCAAAGAAAGATTAGCTAATAATTTAGAATGGTATGACTCAACACAAGCAGTAATCCGAGCAATCAAGCGATATCGAGAGAAACCAAAAGAGAATCGAGACAAATCAATAATAAAAGAAGCTATTTTGGAACAGTATCAATGTGTAACATGTTGGCAGAAACATGTAGAAATAATTTATATGCCTTGTGGACATATGGTTACATGCGAAGCATGTGGATTGAAGGTCGATATATGTCCAGTATGTAGAAAGCCGATCAACGGGCGGATCAAAGGATTCCGTTTCGCTGATCAGTAATTAAAAATGGGAGTAATGTGTAAAAAGTGTAAATAAAGATAAACGTAAAAACAAAAAATTATAAAAAACTCAAAAACCACAAAAATACGAGACGATGTAAATTATGATAAAATTTAGAGATGATTGAAAAGAGAGAATAATCGATTATTAATATTTAGAAAACAATTATGAATCCAAACGAGACAAAAGAAATTGTAAAAGAGGCTGGAGAGACAAAACCAGCAGTCAAAGATCAATCAGAATCAATAAAAGTAACAAGTGAAGAAGTAGAATTGTGGAGACAAAGGACGTTGCAGCTAAAAGAAATGCTACTAATCGCCGAAGAGGAATTAATGCAAGAAACCCTAAAAACGAAAAGGATGAAAGAAAAGTGGGAAAGACAACTAGAACAAAAAATAATTTACCCAGAAGGAAAAGAGAAAACGTACCAAGAGCGAGAAGAGGAAATGATGAAGGAATTTATGCAGAACCAAACCAGAATCAAAAACCAAAGGAAAGAGATACAAACCCTGGAGCAAGAAAAGCAGGACCAACAAAGTGAAATCGAAAGATTGCGAGAAGTAATAAAAGACAAAGAGGCAGAGATACGAGAAGAAGGAGAGGAGACGATAAAGATCATACAACAAATGCAGGAAGAAATTGGGCAAATTAGCACCCAATACCGAATAGAGAAGACAAAGAGAACCCATATGGAACAAGCCAAAGAATGGGCAAAACGACAAGCACTCCATTGGAAAGCCAAATGGACAGAGGATAGAGAAAACTCAAGAAGTAATTGGGAATCGCGAATCAGACATTATATTCAGCAAATAGCCGAAGAGGAAGATAGAACAAGAGCGTATAAAGCTAAATGGGAAAACGCAAAGATCGAGATCAATAAACTGAGAAACCAAGGGCAAAAACCACCAAAGAAAATTAGAGAGCCCAGAGACGATAGACAAGAAAGAATGCTGACTCAGATAACTGATCAAGCAAGAAAATGGCGAATAGAATGCAGATTATGGGAGGACGCCAACGCAAAACAATCTAGCTATATAGTGAAATTAGAGCAGGAAGTTGAGTACCAACAAACCAGAGTAAAAGAGATGCAAATCGAGCAGGACGAAGCTCACCGAAAAGAACAAATACAACAAATAAAAACGGAAGACAAAGAAAAGTGGATCAAATCAGAAGCAAGAAGATGGAAGAACCAGTACCAAGAAGCCAAGAAAGAGATAAGACTGTTACCCAAAAAAATATTGAATATGGAAGATTGGGAGCTATGGGAACAAGTCGAAGCGCAGAAAGAAACAATTGAGGAGCTGAACGAGGAAATCCAAACAATGGAATACCATGAGCGAGCCAGACAAAATACAATAAGAAGGCTCAGGAAAACCGACAAGGACCTCAGAAAATGGATTTATCAGCTAAATCAAAAGATAACGGAAACCCTACACGAACAAACGGATGAAAGACGACAAATACAACAATTAAACGAGAGAATAACAGAACTCCAGCAGGAGGTGAACGGACACAGAGGAGTTGCAGTATTCAAAGAAATTCAGTTGAGACATCAACTCGAAGTCAACGAGCAGTTGAAGGAACTAGTTGAAGCAGAGATCAAAACGATAAAGCAAGGATACGAGGAAAACGAACAGAATCTGAGAAAAGAAATCGAAAAGCTAAAAGCGTTGGAAAACACGCATCGGTTGGAAACGCAAGTGGAAGAACTAACGGAAAATACAGAATATCTTGCTTATCTCTTAGACGAAGAGATACAAATATCAAGCGACTTGCGTGAAGAGGTAAATATGTTACAAAGTCGACCACCAATCCTGCTTATGCCGTTATACCCAACCGAAATCCCAACCCAAGTACCCGCCGAACCCGATGAAGGATTCGGGGAGACGGACGAAACGATAGCGTAAATTTAAAGAGAAAAATTGTAAAAAGTGTAAAAAGATAATAAAAACAATAAAAATTATAAAAACAAAAAATTGTAGCCAATGTATATTTAGCATGAATCCAAATGAAATAGAAATCCGAATGAATCTAGAAGACGGAGAATACGTACCAAGCCCAATTCAATTAGTAGAACCAATCGAACAAGACCTACTGAGATATTACAGTAAAAGATGGAGAACAGAAAGAAAGCAATGGCAAGAGTTAGTGGAGGAGCAAGAGTCAGAAATCGCCCGGATAAATCATCAATTAATACAATCTAAACAACTAACCAATATGATAAAACGAAAACTAGCATATAGCATGGGAGAAAACAGAGATCAAAAGAGAGAAAATGAACAATTGAGACGAGAATTAGCTGAAATAAAAACCCGTGTAATCCTGGAAGACTATTGGAAAACCGAAGCAGAACGAATGCGAGACAGCAGAAAAAGCGAACAGAGATACGTGCTACAACTAGAAGACAGTTGTAGAAAAGCCAGAGAAATAAAGGAAAGTCACCAACAAGCTCAGGACGAAATTAAAACATTGACAGATCAGCTTCAGGAAGCGAGACGAAAGCTGGAAAAACAAACAACCAAGCGGGTCAACTATAAACGTCAACTTAAAAGAAAACAAACAAAAGAAAGAAATCTTCAAATGAAAATTCATAATCAACAAAGAATAATCAAAGAAGGTAAAGAACGATTAAAAGAACTCCCAAAATTAACCGAGCGATTAATAAAAGCCCAAGTCCTGATAATGAGATTTTCAGAAAATAAAATTAAAGAAGAGTGCGAGAGACACTCAACCCCAGAAAAGGAGAAAGAGTAAAAAGGGCTAAACTCCACTGTATATAGTTGAATAAAATTGTAAATAGACGTGAAAATTGATTGATATATACTAGAAACGAAAACCATGAACCCAACGTTATGGATCACAATGATAATGATGATAATGATGAGAAGGTGTAATACCGAAAACCCATTAGAAAAATGCGAGAGATCCCAACCCTTTAGAAGAGAGGACAGCACCTGTGCCGATTACAAAGAAATTTGTAGAAATCCCGATAATGAAGAATGTCAGCAAATAAACCTACAATGTATACAATGCCCCATGAAAGAGAACAAGGATGAGACAAAACAGAATATCGAGAAAACCCAAATAATGGTACAAACCCTACTGAAAAATAATGAAGAGATAGCCAATATAAAAAATGAGAACCAAGAGATAAAGAAAACCCTAGAAAAGATCATCAGACAAATTCAAAGAACAGCCAAAGCAAACCCCAAAAATAAACCAATCCAAGAAATTCAAAAAATCGTTCTATCAATTAAAAAACAACTAGGAAAACAAGTGGGACAGAAAAACGAACCCAGTACAACAAGGCTATCAATCAAACTTATACTACCGATTAGTATAACATCCAACATAATACTCTTTATATGCTGTCTCATCCTCGGCCTAACGAAAAACAAACGAAAGCAAAATACCCCAATTCAGAAATTCAGAAGAATGATCAACCAAATCCGAAATACCAATCAAATTAACAAAACTGCAAAACTCTCGCATATTTCTATCAATCACCCCTCAAGATCAACCCAGCTCGAAAGCGAAACCCAAGCCGTCAGTGATTCATTCGAAACCAAATATAACTGATTTACATTGATTTGAACTGATTAACTCGTACTAATCAACAGTGACTTGAACTGATATTACAAAACTTGCACTGATATTAAAACTGAACTATCTGATTTTATTTGATTATGTATCATAGTAGGACCTTAAGTCCATCTTTGCCTTGATGATTTAATCGTACCGTAAAACTTTTTATGAATGCGAATATTGAAAACGGAATCGTATGTAATAGTTTGAAACCAATTTAAATTGCGGGTCGCAATTTTACGGACCCCCGAGTGTTTTATGTTGGGCCAGAACGTAAACGGCCTTCAAAATGTTTAAATGGATCAGAAACACACACGCAGATACAACACGCAATTTAAATAAAACCCCAAAACACCAATTAAACCATATAAAATCTAAGAAATAAAAGAATTAAATATAAATTAAGAAACATAAAAATAAATTAAAATAATAACAAAATGCACCAAGATCCGCACGATACCTACACAAATATAGCAAGAAAACATGACAAATTCGACGAAATTGGAAAAATCAGTTAAAGTTCATTAAAGCAAGATTTAAATCGAAAAATTTGAATTAGCAATAATTCAATAGAAATTCTAAATAAAAAATTATAAAAATAAATCAAAAAATAATAAAAATAAATAATAGAATTTGCTGGAAAATAACAAGGTCGAATTTTGTTTTACTACATCAAATTTTACACACCAAAAATTTAGGTATATATACTGATCCATTTTCACATTGAAGTTAACCATTTTTTGAAAAACACACCGTGTTTCGAAACATTTCAAATTATTTGAATCTTGTTTAAATATTTTAAATCTATTTGAGATCGTGCTTTTGAATTTTCAGAATTTTAGGTGAGAATCATTGATTTTGGAACCCTCTTTCCACGCCCCGTACCTTGCATCTCTATAGAGCTCTGCTCGAACGTTGGCGTGGGAAGAGAGGCATTTGGTTTATTGTATGAATTTATGCTATTTTTATGAATTGGAATGGTAACTTGTTATTTTTGTTTTATAATTAATAAACATTATTACGCATAAATTATTTCATATATATATATAACTTATTTTATATGCTTTTCTAAAGATGTCGAAATTTTTCCGGCCCACAGCCGACACCCAATGCAAGTAAATAAAATCTATACACAATTCAGATTCGTGTAAGCGCGTGGAATATCGCCAATGATCTGTGCCCGTGAAGACCCGGCGTGCGGAACGCAGGGTTGGAACGTCAATATTATCCCTATAGATGGAACGAGAGATAAGGAAGAAGTCTCTGGCTGCTTCCTCGTTTCTCCTTCCTATAAAATCGACCTAAAATCTTTCTACACACGGCTAAAATTCATCACACCGAGTAGTCCAGTGGGCACTCATTAAATATAACATGAACACATTATGCGCCTAAGGTCTATTAACGGGAATGACACGGGGAACGAATAAAATATTAAATCGTTGATATTGATTAATAATTTGTAATCACTTAAGAAAAATATTGGTGCGATTAAATTGAACTTGTCTTTCAATCAGATTAATGTAGACGTATTTCACTAAGTCAACCAAATGTAGTCATTAACAAAAATTACAGTAAATATTTAGTTGATGTAAAGTAAAAATTAAAGTAATTCGTAAAATGTTATCATTTAAATTAATTATTGAGTAAAAGTGTGTAATTGTAAGTGTAAGCATAGGATTAAAATGTAGGTAAACATTGATTAAATTCTATCAAATGAATTATCAAACCAAACTGAGATATCTCATTAAGTTAACCAACGTTGAAACAACTATTGATGAAGACTAAGGGCAAAGTAAAATAATCCATTATTATAGTGAAGGGTAAAGTTCTATTTGGGAAAAATTACGTGATTACTTTATGACAATTTAGTAAGTATCAATGAATAATATTTCGAACGAGAAGATCAACCATCGAGACTCAGTGATTGGAATAAACATTTAGCTGAATTGATTGATTTGATGGACAAGTTCTCTTTAATAATAAAATAGATTTAATTGAATAGCATAAGTGCCGAGTCGACCTAAACATTGAATATCATCGACTAGGTTTTGAACCAGCCCAACTGATGTTGACGACAATATGACTGATTTGAATTCATTATGACAAAAAACCCATTAATTCATATGCAAATTCTCGTAAACATATTAGAACACACAATTATGTAAAATTTATTTCCAGTAAATTACAACTACTCACTCGCGTAAATCCAAAATGTTATATAGGAAATCCAAGAGAAATGATTTAACGAAAAATTTCGATAGAAGTCGAACCATAAAAATGAAATAAATCGATCCATAATTTCGGCGACAAAGAGAACTCCCTAAAAACTTTATGCGAAAAATCAAGTGATCAATAAAATCAATTACCAGATGACCCGATCGTAACTGATGAAAACACTATTCCTTGTCCCAATAGCACCAGATGAGCGACTAGCCAAAAATCTCTGAACCACTGCAAACTCGTCGTGATAAAAGTCGACCATGAAATAATTCACGAATTACCTGAAAGGGATGCATAAATTATTGATTTAAGGAAATTCACTAACTTACCAATCGGCATTCACGATAACATAAACATCCGTTACAGTAGCCGAATCGTGAATAACACGCGTTTCCGGCTTGCCCGGATATCCATAGTACATTATTTAGTTATTTATTATGATCAACGATAATTGTTCATTCATTGTATTTTCCAAGATATGCGTCCTCCGAATAGTCCAGACGAAACATTAAGAGTTCAACCCACGACCGACAATGAAACTCCTTCAGGTAACTCCTCAACTTAATTCCATAATGATGTTGTAATAATGATTGAGACGTAGGGATGATCTAGGGCGTTAACGAATAAACGTTGCAAATTTTGGTTGCGAATCTAAAAGCCCGATTATTGACAAGAGTTATAGCTCTCCCGACCAACGATTTTCTGAAACCTCGTTGACTTTGGTTCCATATGTTCACCGACTCAACCAGACAGCCATGCCATAGAATAACTAAGTAGAAATTGATGACCAAAATCCCGTCCCAACTATCGTGAGAGATCCCAGAAATCCATATTCCTTTTTGTCATGGAGAGATTAATTTGCTGGATAGTTATATAAGTATTTCCACTTACCTAATAGATCAGATCCTAATCGCAAGCTTGGTAATCGATCTTGACTGATTCATTTTCATGTAAATAAAAATCGTTAAAATTACTTTGTCTTAATAATGTTTGGATTTAATTGTCAAAATATTAATTAATTTAAGTGGTTGAAAATTTATAAACACCCAAAGATTGTGTTGCAAGAATAACTCAATCGGTCGTTTATCCAATTATTTTATATAAGACCAAGATATCTGGTGGTCATTCGACGAGTATCCATTTTAACGTTAGGGATAAACAAATCACCGGTAATCGGATTAGATAAAAGGCCAAATGATTTCTTACACCGACCCCGCTTTAATTCCCGAGAATTATGACACTTTGAAGTTAAGCCATCTCAGTTCCGTTAAATTGATGAGCAATATTAGCCAACTACATACAGAATAATACTAATTGTTTTCCTTCTTTCATTCAGGACCAACCGAGGCTATGCTCGAACTCCCTACCCACGTAGTGGAACAATGGAGGCAGGCATGGAACCGGGTGTATCAAGAACGATACCCTTCCATGCCTGAAGATGACCAACCGGAAGGCATGTCCCCAGAAGAATTTATGCGGCAGTTCCGGAAGCCGTTCGACGAGCCTAATCCTTCCCAAGATATCCTAACTCAGGCTCAAGAGCTCCTGGAGGACCTCCTCCAACTCCAACGTCAAGTCGAAGAAGATGTGGCAAGAGCCGCCGCACACCTGGCCAACGTCCAAGATGACTTGAGGGCAGGACGGTTAGCCAGTAGATACCCACCCTCACCAAGGCCCGTCCGAAACCTCAAAAGGCCAGTATTCGTGATCCCTGGCTACTCACCAGAAGAAGGGATCAAGCGATTTTTTGCTGACGATTGATTCTTGTTTTGATAATTTGAATATTAGTATTACAAACCACTTCTCTCTTTTATTATTATAGTTTATTTCATTTTTATAAAAAACTGTTTGAGTTTAAACCAAATTGTCATTAATAATCATCAGGAAAGTTCAACTCTTATTATTTCCAGAGATGGACCCCATGAAATTGCTTCAAAACGAACTGACTCAATCAAGGCAATCCAACAAGAACTTACACGACCAACTGGTTCAGTTAGTGCGAGAGACCCAGCAAATAAAAGCAACATGGATCGAACCCTCGAGAAGCAAACGATTATATCAAAAACTAACAGCGGCCCAGAAGGGATAGGCAGAAGAAAAGCAATTAGTGCAGAGCCTGAAAACGCAAATCAAGGGGTTAGAGGTAGCGTTATCCGCCTGTCAGGAAGGAGCAGCGGTAACCTACCCTCTAGTCTTCGCCCCTGCTCAATTGGCCTATCGCGAAGCGAAATCCACTCCATCGGCACCCGCAACTACTCCAGTCACCTCGTCCACAGCCAGTCGTCGACCTGGGCGAAGAGAGCGGGCTAAGCGTCGAGCCGCTCGATCTTCCAACCCGCCAGCAATCCCACAACCTTTAAATAACTAAAACATCATCTATGAATATCGTGATTTCCATGTACATTTTATTAGTTTGAATACATCTTGAGGCTTGAAGTAACACTGTAGAAAGGTTAGATAAGTAGTAATCCTGACTTCCTGGTTAACCTAAATTCAATGAAATGAATAGGTAAACAGTAGAAACTAAAACGCAAGGGGACCAAATAATGTTAAAGCGAGCACAGGTCTTCTATCGACAGCTCGTGAACCCGAGGATTGTCCGAGCAACTATAGTATTAGCTAATGATACTCAATTTTTGCGGGCAGTCCACCACTTGAACACATTACCAACGTTGCCTAGCAACGGGTGCCAAGTGGCAGTTAACATTTTTTTGTATGGCGTTACGGGGCAACCATGGAATAATTTAAACAAATGACGAACCCTGTAACCCACCAAATATTATTAATATACATGAATTGTTTGATATATATTTTTCATAAACTAAATTGAAATGTCGAAATTTTTCCGGCCCACAGCCGACACATCACGCAAGATAGTAAAATCAACATAGTGCAGATGCATGTAAGAGCGTGGAAAATCGCCAATGATATGCACCCGTGAAGACTCGGCGTTGAGAAACGCAGGGGTCGTAACGTCAATATTATCCCTATAGCTGAAGCGAGAAATAAGGGAGAAGTCTCCGACTCCTTCCTCGTTTCTCACTTCTGTAAAATCGACCTAAAATTATGTTACACACGGCTCAAAATCATCACACCGAGTAGTCCAGTGGGCACTCAGTAAATATAATATAAACACAAAATGCGCCTAAGGTCTATTAAAGGGAAAGGGTACGGGGATAAATTAAATTGAAATTCGTTGATATAACTGATTCCGTGTTAATGTTTGAAATCATTAAACTTATTACTAAAAGAAAATTAAATTCTTATAAATTAGACAAACCTATTACTAACGTAAATTAATTTCATAATTTGAATTAAATGAAGTAAAACTTATTGCTAGAAGTAAATTAACTAATATTTTGGAGTAAATTAGCTAAAATTTATTGTTAAAGGTAAATTAAATGGTGTAATTATAAAAGTATAAATTGTTTAAATTATTAAATCATATTTCTAAAGGTAAATTAAACAATCTCATTTCTAAAAGTGAATTAAAGTAGTTCTCTAAAAGTAAATTAATAAAACTTATTTCTAAAGGTAAATTAGATCAATCAAGCGTTCTTTTTAACAGTAAATTGAATGAATAAATCTTGTATCTACAAGTAAATTAAACTGATAAATCTTAAATGTAAATTGAATTGATAAATTATATTACTAGAAGTAACTTAAACTTATGTTTGAGATAGATTAGGTGAAACGCATTACTAAAGTAAATCAATGCATATTGTGAAACGAGTTAAGTAAAACTCATTACTAAAAGTAAATTAAATACGTAGATGAATTAAATTAGTTGAAATTACCGGTGAATTGATTAAAAATCATTGAGTAAAGTAGTCATGGGTTAAAATAAACTAATCCTTTGAATTAACATAAGGTAATTCATTTTCTAAAGGTAAGGCAACTATAGATAAAACTAAGCAAGCCACTGATTCAATTTGATAACAGTAAAGTAAATTATGGAATAAGAATCTATTAATTCGAAATAAAACTCAACCCACGGATAGGTTATTGAGTGAAGCTGAACTAATGAAAAGTATAAGAATAGAATGACATAAATTATAAATCGACCCATCATTCAAAGGTAAACCAAATAAATAAATTGCTGAGAAGGGATTAATGTAGCTAAACCGATCAACACGAAATTCATAAGAGTCGTTGACGTAAGAGAAAGCTAGCAGTATAATACTATCCAAAAAATTTGTTAAGAACCTGATCATAATAATGTCTCACACCCGTAAAGTTCACAAAACCTGCATCACTCAAATACTTATGCAAATTCCAAATACAATTCACATTAAACTCGTAGGCGAAAATTGACGTAACAATATAATAAAAGCCCAATGCGAATTCGAAGCGAAACGTTAATAAGCGTAAGATGAGAATCCCACAGATAAGTCTTCTTCGAAACGATCAAATAATTTCAGAATACCATAAGGAAATCAAAGACACTGGTTTTTCTAAAATTAAACAATAAAATATTTAAATATGAATAACAGATGTATCTGAAATATTCCAAATTTGCCTCATCACCACGCACGACCATAGTAGATGCCACGATATAATATCAGACAGTAGTTAATTAAGAACCAAAGTTATCCGAATTAGTAAACCAGTCGACCGGAAATTGTAAGTCCAAATCTTAGTAAGTTAATGCCAGCCGAGAATTAGAAATTTCCGTTGACAATAAACGGACCGGATAAACAGAACGAAGGTCATTCACTAACGCATTCGCATTAGATAACGGATGTAGACGCCTACGCTAGTGAGATAACCTAGGGCGAAGGCCAGTTAGGTATTGTAGTACAATTCGAAACACAACGGATGTAGAAACGGAAACCCAAGCTAAGGTAAATCTTACCAAAGGCCGTGATGTCGCTGTCATCCGACTAGTAAATACAAATCGATAAACATCACTACGGATATAGACACGCTAAAGTCCCTGTATCGCCTATCTATATCGTAAGTTGGCAAGGCGGTAAATTATCGCGTGCAACGTCAACTCGTAGAACGTAAACAATTTTAACTGATATTATGTATTTAATAGGTATTGAACCCACCCCGATAATGGTAAGCCTTGCTCCTATTAAAATTTAGAATCAATTGATAATAAATGTTATTCAATATTAGGTATCCCGTGATTTCTAAATGAAATTTGAACAAATAGCACCACCATACGCGCGGTAAGCTCTTGTTTGACGAACATTAATACCGGTAGATTTGTAGGTACAGACTCCCTCATTGCTATCGCAGTAGAATTTCCTAACGCCTCGCAATTAGGGCAACCACTAAAATAGAAGTGCCGTGACGAAGACGTGGTAGATTATATAGCTTCAGAGACGCACCACCCATTAAATCCACAAAAGATGATATGGATAGTTAGCATTCGATAAGTTTACCTGGTGATAGACCCAATGATAATAACAACCTGGTCGATAGTGAGTTTAGTATACAATCTAAGTGAAATATTCAAATGAATTGTTTGTTTCATCCCCATATGCCAATAACTGATTTTGGTGTGTTTTCAGAATATGCCGCTCGAATGGACCAACACCCGAATGCCCGACGAACAATGCCGGAAGGACTCACACCCAACCCCCGAAGTGTTCAATAAGATTCGACAGCGGTGGCCGTACCCCACTATCTGGAGGGTACTGGGCCTAAACAGCGACCCCTGCGGACTCGCCGGTCAACAATACCCGGCAGCAGAGACGTACATGAATGCGCTGGAACTCCTCACCCAATGGGAACGGGTGCAGGAACAAGTGGACCTACAGGTGGTCAAGGCGAGGATGTATCTCGCCAACGTAGAAGATGACATCCTCGCCGGGCGAATCGCAGAAGCATACCCACCCCGCCCAGTCCGAGATACCCGACGCCCATACCCGGTGGTTCCGCCGAGAAAGAGCCGAAGGAAGTCATTTCCGAAAAAATTAGAACTCCAGAGACCCTAACAATTAATATGAACTAGTTTGATGTTTGTTATTAGTGAAATAGAAATGTTCTTTACCTTGTCTTGGTGTTTGACCATTTGTTTAAGAATATTCGATTCAATCGATATGTTTGTTATAATGATAAAAATAACTTATATAAAGTATTAACGTTAAACTTAACGAACTTATCCATTATAGTTATGGCCTCTAACCAAATATTACAAGCGGAATTAGATCGCGCGCGGAGCACAAATGCGGATCTCCTCCATCAAATACTCCAACTGACAAGAGAGGTCCAACAAATCAAATCGACTTGGGCGGACCCGAAAAGAGTCAAAATGTTATACCACCGAATATCTGCAGCACAGAAAGGTTGGACCGAAGAGCGACAGCTCAATCAGAGCCTGCGCATCCAGATACGAGGATTAGAAGTGGCCCTAGCTGTTTGTCGGGAGGGGGAAGCGGTCACCTACCCGCTCATATTCGCCCCGACCCAGAGGGTGCAGAAGGACCCCCAACCAGTAGAGCAGTCCTCAACTCAACCAATAAATCGTCGGCCGGGACGCAAAGAACGTGCTCGACGCCGAGCTGCTCAGCAATCAAAACCGTCTCGTTAACTGTTGATAATTCACATTTCTGTCTATTTAAATAAAATAGTTGTGCTTACGGTTACAGTGCTTCTTAAAAGGTGCTTACACGCAGATATTATTATGAGTACCCGCGTCGCAACTTTAAGTCATCTCTCCACATTCGCTCGTGAATTTACTTCCACAGGGACAGAGCTAAGCGAGCATAGGTCTTCTATCGACAGCTCGTGAACCCGAGGGTTGTCCGAGCAACTATAGTACTAGCACATGGTACTCAATTTTTGCGGGCAATCCACCACTTGAACACATTACCAACGTTGCCTAGCAACGGGTGCCAAGTGGCGATTAGTATCATTTTGTATGGCGTTACCAGGGTCACCATGAGGATAAGCAAGATTTGGAATCCTGTAACCCACCATTATGATCATTTGAGGAATACCTTATTTTTTCTTCTGATGATTTAACCAGGGTTTTAACGGTTTTAGAAGACCCCAACTGAATGATTCGCAAGCAAAATTCGTGGAAAATTTACTGAAATCAATTTATAAATACAAGTAATTTCTTAAATCGTATTTTGTTTATTTGGTTATAATGAAAATAATGACTAAATATGAAGGAAATGAATTTTATTGTAATTATCTTTACTCTAGTTGCTGTTTTATCAATTTTTCTTTAAATTATCACCTTTTACATTTACTCGGTTTCTAGCCTTTTTATATGGAGAAATGATGAACTCGATTTCACATGAATATTTCGCGTGGAATCAATTATATTTTATCAAAACATAATGGAACACGCAGTATCAGCAGCAGTCAAGTTTGACAAGCAATTAATTCCTGGCAACAGAGAGGCAAATTTATGAAAGCAATGCATTCGACTTGTCATTGATTGATAAGTGCAAATTTAAAAGAGAAAACCAACAACAAAATGAAAATGGAATTATTTTATTTCGACGATTTGATCAACATAATTGAAAATCCACCGGGAAATCAAAAAGTAAAAGGTTGTGAGTTTTGTCAGGAACCAGAAATAACACGAACAAATGGAAATATCAAAGAATAGTAAAAAGGAAAACGAAAACCAAATGGATATTATTGTAAATGTCAGCAAATAACAACCTATAAAATGCAGTAACACAAATGAGAAGATCGGGTGAATAAATTGAGAAGAAAACCGAGACAACGCTTAAGAAAGAAATATAATGGTAGAAAACAACAAAAAAGAGATTACCAGAATCATGAAGCAGCTTAAATCGGTTATTCAAGTTATTTAACGCGACTTTCAAGTATTTTTTAAGTGATATTTTATTGCTTCTATCGATTGTCGTAACCAAAAGTACCAGTTATGCGACTGTGAGTTCCAAAGTGTATTGCAAAAGTTCTATAGGGTCATAATAAATACTTCTGTTGTAATATTGAATTATTTGTGCATTGTACTTTGGTGATCCAATTGTGTTGATCAATAAAAGTTATATTGTCTGAAATCCGTTATTGATATGCAACACGCACTAAATAGCCAACCAAATCTCACTCATTATCGCAACATCAGCGGAAAGGTGCAATTCACTGTCTAGCTGACAACAATAACCATTGACAACCTCAATATAAAATAACTCATCATCAATATAGGTAAATGGCATTCATAATTGAATAAATTTCATTCTAGCAAAACTCAAGAAACAAGTGAAAATTACAACGCAAAACACGGCTAAAATCGGCTAAATTGAATATTTCACTTTTGACTGCACTCAAAATCATAAATGCTTTAATATTTATTAATAACAAATGAGCAAATAACTAGAAATATTATTGAGAAGGAGAACGAGAATAATCACTTCTGCTGTTACGGGAATTCCTTCTGGGAGAGTCACGTCTACGGCGGACAGGACTACTGCGGCGGGGAGAATAAGACCTTGGACGTTTGTTACGAGATCTTGACCTGGAACGACTTCGTCCTCTGCTACTAGATCGGCCACATTTGGTGGTTTTTCCTTTGTCTCTCATTTCAGCTGGGGCTTAATTCACATGCTAATCATCCATTTGTAAACTCAACATCAATCTCTCTACCTAAACGCTGCGCACCATCCAATCGTGTCTTAGCATCTTCTGCGTCTCTAAAATCTTCAAACGTACACTGAAAGTTAAGAAAAATTATCCTTTAGCGTTTGATTTGATATTGTTGTCTTTGAACAGTTGTATTGGTCAGAATTGTAGAACATGATTGGAATTGACAAACTGTGATCAATCGCAATTTATTAATTTAATGTTTATCTAAATTTACATAAATATATGTGAAATAATAAAATTAAATTATTAAAATATATATTTATTAATTTAAAATATTTATTAATCAATATTCAAACAAACCTATATTATCAAATAATATCACAATTTGGGTTTTGGTCATTTATTTTGGGTTTGATCGAAAACAAACATTTTTTAAATTCATTGTAAAATTTGAAATTTAATTGGTATTTGAAAATTTAGGTTTTTTATTGAAATTGAAAGTTTGTTAGATATATTTTGATAACCCATTGAATGCTACAGATGATAGAAAATTCTTGAATAAGCTTGATTAGAATTTGGGGCAGATTAGTTTAACTCTCTCCATGCCAAAAATAAATTATGACAAACTAAAAATTGGTACATAGACTAATATGATGCTCTTTCGAGTATCCCCGCTAGTCAAATTGGAAATTGTAACGCCCATGTCCACCAGTTCAGCTGGCGTTATTTCAGGCAATTCCAACTGTGGAGTTGGTGTTGTCAATGTCCTTGACCCCATATGCAAATTATCATCTTGTCCCCAATGTTTTACCCGTTGCCAAGCAACTTTGGTAATGTAACCTCCGGTTATAGAATCGCCAAAGGTGAGCGCCATATAAGAACTGCTAAGGCCCGATCCTACAGCGGGTTCAACGCACCACCGATAGATGACATATGTGCGCTTTTCTGTTCTTGGTCCCCTCACTTATATGTATAGTCAGTCATCCCTCTCACTCTCTGATTAAAATTTTTTATCTCACGGAACTTGTTTATCAATAATCAATAAATTTATTTATCAGAATCTTTTCAGTTTGATTGTCCCGACGACCTTATTGCTCGACGCCTTGCGCGCTCGAATTTTCCTTGGCGTCGTTGAGGCCATTTAAGTGCTGGTTTAGTTGCGCTAGTGGCATCACGAAACGCCAACTGAGCCGGTGGGAAGACCAAAGGGTACGTGACGTATTGGCCTTCTTGACAGGCCGCTAATGCCACTTCTAGCTCTCGGATCTGCGTTCTCATAGCCTGTATCAATTGCTTCTCTTCAGCCCATCCACGCTGAGCGGCGGTTACTCGTTGGTATAGAACCTTTGCCTTTGACGGTTCTATCCATGTTGATTTGATGCGATGGATTTCCCGAGTCATCTCTAACATCTGCCTGTGGAGGTCTGTATTTTCTTTTCGTGCATCTTTCCGAGCCTTGGTTAAGCCTGTGTCGGTGACCATTACTACAACAAAAAATTGATTTATGAATGTTCTCAACTTATACGCTGAATTGGTTTACTAAATTTTCGAGATGTATTAATTTGAGTAGTATAAGGGTTTCTTGTTTGGGTACCTATTTTATATAATTGTAAACGCAAAAAATCAACAAAATTTTGAATAATATATTAATATCGATCAACAAAATTCCGAATATTATATTAATATTGATTACAAAGTGAATTAGTGTTAATTTTTTGATCAATTATACCGTGAAGTCGACGGTCGATCTCGCGGATCTTGCATTGATGTCCAGCGGGTGTAGGTAGGATCCCACTCTGATCTTTGAGTTTCACCTCTTGTTCGCTTGGTTTCCGTAAAGACCTTCTTCGGCACTGATACCGTCATTGGCGGGATCGGCTGGTTCACTCTCGGATCATCGAGCTCGAATAAGATGCCATAAGAGGGGGCATACCCATCCGTGCTCGTAATCAAACCAGCAGCAATATCCTTGTTGATCTGGTAAAGATGTCGACGGGCTCGATTCACTTCTCTATTAGTTTTCTTTTGGTAAGCTTCGAGCCGGGTTAGGATGTCTTCTGCCCGTTCTCGAAGTTTGCGAGCCGGATTTCGTCCGGGCTCCCGTTTAATGGCTATATACGGCCGTTCGACATCCTCCAATTCATCCTGCCTCTCGAATCCGGAATTCCTCACTTGGGAGATTGAATACCTCTCATCCCACATTGCCTGTCGATATTTAGCGGCGGAGTTGGATGGGAATCTCATCGTCACACGAAATTCATTCACCCAAGAATCTAATTGTACGGAGAACATTAATTTTATAAATAATTGAATAAATTGAATTGTTTTAGAGAAGAATTAATATATGGGTTGAATGAATTAATTAAATTTAAAACTAATCTACAGAATAAGCTGGTTAAACCACGAATTAATGCCTATGTAAACTGAACTAATTAATCTATAATGTATTTAGTAGAAGGGTAAAAAAATGTGAATTGATGTATGATCGACCTGAATTAAATCAAATTAGAAGAGATCGGTCGCGTAGGAGATATTGAAATACGAATTAAATCTATATATAACGTAGACCAAATTCAAGATTCTACTGAGCCGACAATCTAGTTTGAGTTTGTGACAGGGTGGCTTGGGTTGTTTCTCGCTCGTGACCCATTGAGGGTTCTTATTTGGTTTAGCTTGTTTCCATCACTTATCCCGTTAATGAGTATCCCAATCCATGGGTAGTTATTCGACCTTCAACGATGAAAATTCGTGGATTTGTAGTAGATTTACAGAGTGTTTTTTGGGTCTCGGTGCATTTAACTACAGGTTTGGGTAATCGGTCCTTTGACCGGATAGCATTTGGGCATTCATCATACGGTTTCGATGTGGCATGTACAGATGTGGCATCATTTGGGTCGTTTCTACCTTAGGTATTTGGTCGGTTGTCGTTTTCTCATGCAAAATAGTGAGCTTATTGTTGACTAGGTAGTTCTGGGACTAACGACTGGTTAATCTTTGAGTGCCATGTAGGTTTCGCATCTTAGATACAAATAAAATAAATTCATCATCACGGAAATTTGGCATTTATCATTTATTCAATAACAAGCGAAATTAGAAACATAAATCTTTGGTCTTCGAGAGTAAATGCGGTGTCTTTTTATCAGCAATATTAGTCGACCTGTGTTCACGGAGTAGGCGGTTTGCGGTACATAAATGATTATGATCAAAATTAATTAATTGGGAATAAATGTTTACCTCCTTGGGTGCCGGTTCTTTGCTCCATTGTAATTTCATTTGACTCCGAGTAGTGCGAGTGTTGGTCCTTAAATCTCGGATCGTTTCGTCGATAGTTACTCATGTTGACTGAAATATCTTCCTATAGATTCGTTTATTTATATCATGAATCTCACTCCGATCGAGTATGTGTGTCGTCTACCTCCTTTCCTTCACCACCTGTCTGTGTGTGCATAAACAGCATATATTTGTACTCTTTGCATGCTACTGCGAAAATCGATTTGTGCCAGGTGTCTCCTACTACGTGGATATTCTCTGCTCCTCTTGGTGTCTCGCCAGATCGATTGTGTGATTGAGATATTTTAATGGTTATTTTTAACCTACTGAACAATCTATCCGTTTTCTGTCACTTTTCAAATTGGTTTCTTTCAGTCCATATTCTGATAGGATATTATCTTATCGTTTTCATTAAATTAATAAAATCTTTAGGAACTAGCAAAATGATGAATGTTTCCGACAAGTGTGAGAATCGTAACCGTCATCCCGGTAGGTTAAATTTGTTCCTGTTTATCACTCATTTGTAATGTTTAATAGGATCAATGTCGTGTGTTATGATATACACGTTTGAAAACGATCTTTTCGCGGCTATTGTTACAATTCATGGGTGGACACGCAATTGCGATTTGATTGTATATTCTGTGATGCCTATGACCTTACTCTATTCATCACTTGATAATTTCCTGATTGATTTGATTTTTATTTGTTGGATTGTGTCGATTATACTCGGATTTCTGTCATAATAATTCGTTAGAAATTGTTTGTATAATTGTTGTTTAATTTTTTGTCGCGAAAATTTGCTCGGATCATTTTATCTTAGTTTCTTATTATTTAACAAAAAAAATAATAGTTATGATAATATATCTACATTTTTAGTGATCTTATGAAACTTTAAGTAGATGGAATTATTTGCCGTAAAAAGTGATTTATCGGGAAAATAATCGCAAGTAATATTATCTGAATATTTTGACTAACAAGTTCCTGGAAGGTTATTGATCCTTATTACATTTTTTCTCGTTGAACATTTTTTAGATTATTATGCTGCTTTCTAATTCTCAGTCATCGAGTTGATCTTATAAGGTTAGTTATAATAATTAATAAATTCATCCGTTACGTAATTAATTAATTAATTAATGATCGAGTTAGATTATATTCTTTTCATAACAATGATTTCCGAGCATATCCCACTTTCTTCTCTCCAAGTTGATCTTAGGATGATTGTGTTCATATTAAGATTTTAAGAGTGCTCACCGAGCTATTCAATGTTTGAGATTTTTGCCGACATGTGAAATTGAATTTTAGGTCGAAATTATGGAAAAATGGGCGGTGGAGGAGCAGCCAAAAGACTACCTCCCCTCCTCCCAATTTCCCCTATAACGGTTATGATTTGACGTTTGGGCCCTGCGTTATTCACGCCGGAACCTTCATGGGCACAGGCTATTGGCAGATAAACTGCTCCTACACAGCCTGAGTAGTGTGTATATTTTACTAACTTGCGGTGCGTGAGTGGCTGTGGGCCAGAAAAATTTTGACAAAAAAGGTTGTCTGATTAAATATTTATTTCATATAATTGTCATAATGATAATTGTCATAATACACGTTTGTAACTGCATTCATCATAACATTAAAAAATCTTTCCCCAAGTCGACACAGCAGACAGAGCTCTCATGAGGTTGTCTGGGTGCGACGTGGAGAACGTCATTGAACATTTCTTCACTCACATCGATTTAATTTCTTCAGGTAAAAACTGATTTAAACTGGTTAAGACTGGTTTTCAAGTTTCGTAAAACTGGTTTCAAGTTTATGAAAAACTGATTCTAAGTTTATGAAAAACTGATTAAAACTATGTAAAAATTAATCAGTATATTTACCTATTGTACGACCCTAACCTTGCGTGTTTTTTTTTGATTTAGTAAAACAAAATTTGACCTTGTGATTTTCTAGAATATTCTATTCTTAATTTTTTTATTTTGTAATTTAATTTGACAATTTTTCTTTTTTGAGTTTTTAATTGAATTATTTCTAATTCAAATTATTTGATTTTTATTTCATTATCATGAAATTTCGCATTTTGGAAAATTCTCAAATTTCGGTCAAATTTTAATGTTCTCATGTTATGTTTATGTTTATTTCGTGCGGATCTTGTTGCACTTTGTTATTATTTTAATTTACTTTTATGTTTTATAATTTTATATTTAATTGTTCTTTTTCTCATATTTTAGCAGGGTTAGTTGGTGTTTTAATAGGTTCGATTTTATAACTGCATGTTGTATTTGCATGTGTATTACAGATTCATTTAAACATTTACAAGGCCGTCTGTGTTTTGGCCCAACATAAAACACTCGGGGGCCCATGAAATTGCGACCCGCAATTTCAATAGTCTTTTTCCAGATTCTAATTTTATACACTGGTTTGAGTCTACGAGCTTTCTGGTCGTGATCTCAATATCCACATTCATAAAAATTTTCTACGTTATAAATAAGTATCAAGATAAAGATGGACTTATGGTCCGGCTACTATACATAAGATCATAGTGTAGTCAAAAATAAAATCAAAATTGAAGTCAATTAATTTAGTTTTCAAAATCAATGTGAATCATATAGTAAATTTGGTCTCGAACGAATTATTGACGGCTCGGGTTTCGCTTTCTAAGTGATTTTCTCTTTCAGTTGGGTTTGATTGGCATGGTTGCTTGATGGAGATGCATGAGAGTTTTGGTGTTTCGTTGTTTTTCTTTCACATTTCGGATTCGATTCCATATTTTCCTCGTTTTCTGGATTGGGTTATTTTGTCTTTGTCGTTTTGTTATCGTTAGGCATATGATAAGACAGCATATCAGGAATACGATATTCAATGCTATACTGAGTGATATGATTTGTTCGATTTACAGGATTGTTGAGTTGGGTTCGTATTTCTGTCGAGATTTATTTTGTTGTTGTCTTTAGGCTGTCAGGATTATTTTCAGGATTTCACGTATTGGTTTATTCTCGGGGTTTGCTTGGACGGTTTCTTGGATTTGTCTGATGGTTGTTTCCAAGATTTTCTTTATCTCTAGGTTCTCATCTTTTATTCTTGATGCCTCATTGTTTCTATTCAAAAGGGTTTGTATTATTTGTTGAGTCTTGCTGATACTTTGTTTTAATTCATTGTTTGTCTTTCCGTTTTCTTTTGTCAGGCATTGGTTGCACTGTAGGGTTATTTGTTGACATTCTTCGTTTTCGGGGTTTCTGCAAATTTCTTGGTAATCTGAGCAGGTGCTGTCTTCACTTCTAAATAGGTGGGTTTTCTCACATCTCTCCAAGGGGTTTTCGGTAACGCATCCTTTCGTCATTATTACTATCATTATCCATAGTTTTAGACTCATGGCTTTCTTTCTAATATACATTAGTCATTTCATATACTTATTTACACTTTAATCGTCTATATACAGTTAAGTTTATCCATTTTATTCCTTTTCAATACCATTATCAAAAACAACACTAATAAATTATTATTTAAATCTATCAACAATTACAGCATTAAATGATTCATCATAAGATCAAAGTTATTGAACGCGCGGTGTTAAGAACCCGTTCGCATCAAGAATATGTCCTATCAAGCGTGCCTTGTGCAGTTTGAACAACCTCTCACGCTCTATCTTGCTAGGCCTATTTCTCTTCCTATTTCTTTTCGGCACTTCTACTAGCGAGCGCGAGGGTCCTGGAGTCATGATCTTTACACCAATGTCCTTCCCAGTTATGAACAATTGATTATGAAAATTTAAATTATAGGCAACTGTGAGGTTATAGGTGGTTATTGTGACCCTGACCCCAAGCATATAATTCTATCTGACTGCGACTGGTTACCAGTTGCTAGGCAATGTTGGCACTGTAACCAATTGTTTAAAGGTGAGCTTTGTTTCCAAAACTGCTAAGACCCGGTCTACAGCTGGTTCAGCGAGCTACCGATGGAAGGTCTATGCTCGTCTTATCTCCTTTAGGTCCCTTACTCACTTACTTCAACTCGTACTATCTTGATCCTCAAATAGAGATTTATTTCCGGTGTCAGTATATTTATCTTGAGAAAACAAACAAATGACAAAAAAGGGTTTTATTTATCAATGCATTATACAATCGAAACAACAATTCTTGTCTTAATGCAATTTTTGTTGTCTCTGCCGCTTCCTTTCTGCCCTTCCTGGTCTTGCGCGGGATTTTGGCTTGAATGGTTGATCCACAGGACTCGTCGCATTTTTGTAAGCCACTTGTGCTGGGGCGAAGACCAGGGGATAAGTGATGGCCTGCCCCTTCTGGCTTGCCGCTACGGTCACTTCCAAACCACGCATCTGGACCTTCTGGGCTTGGTTCAGGGCTCTCTCCTCCTGCCAGCTCTTCTGCACCGCGTCGATTTTTTGATAGAGTCGCTTCACCCTAGCCGGCTTGGACCAAGTGGCACTAATCCGCTGCAGCTCGCGGCTTAATTGCAGACATTGCTGATGCAGATTTATATTCAGAAAATTAGTAGGGAATCACAGTCCCAACACTATTATTATTTTCCATTCACCGCTATCCCTGAGTGTGCATAATTATATTTGCTTTAATAACTTTTGGGTTAAACATCGTTATTCAAATTAACCAGAATAAATTAAACAATGTAATTGACACAAACTCACTTATTGAAATAAAGGACACAACAAAATTTTAATTCCAGTACTGTCTTTTGTTCATTAAACGCCTCCGCGAATAGGCGTACTCCTCAGTGCCCCAATCCTCCAGAATGTCCTGAATGTCTGGTTGTAGTAAACTCTTCCGGACCACCAGGTGAACAGGTGCGTCTCTCCCAGTAGTGCCGGATCCCGATAATCATGGGCCACTTCATAAGTGGGCAGGTGCCCGTCTGAGCTAAGGATACGCCCGCTGGCGATATCCCGATTTATCCTGGCAAGGTGCTCCCTTTGTCGGTTCGCTAAATACCTATAGCTCCACTCCAATTGCTCCAGGAGGCGAAAGAAACATATGCTTATACAATCTCAGATACAGAATGTCACAGGAACTGCAGACGACTGGGCATTACAGTGATTTTTGACAGCTAGTAAGTATTAGTCTACCACATAAACAAACAAAAAAACAAAATAGTGATAGGTCAATTTCAAAGCAGTTCAATTTGATTCTTTTTATACTAGTAATAGTACGGACGCGTTTTTTCATCATCGCTGGGCATGATTTAACTTGTTTAGGATAGTGGTCGTAAATTATTAATCGTAATTTTGGGGTCTTCGTCATATTTTACCAAACTATTAATAATTTATAAGGTTTTAGAAGCCCGATGCATCGATCTCCGCAAGCCCCTTTCCCGTTAACCTCAAGTTGATCCTAGGGAATTCTTTATGTTGATTTTAGAGTTTAAGAGTGCCCACTGGACTACTCTGTGTTAATATTTTAGCCGTTGAGTAATGATATTTTAGGTCGATTTTTCGGGAGTAGGTAGAAAGGTAGTCAACCAAAAGATTGCCTCCCGATCTCCCTTCTGCCCTTATGATAATGAATGAATTGACGTTCGAGTCCGTCGTTACCCACGGCGAGATCTCTCACGGACACGAGCAATTGGCGGACTTACACAGCACTTACACTGCTCGATCTTTATGTAATATTTTACTAACTTGTTGGTGTGTGGCTGTGGGCCGGAAAAATTTCGACACAGAAAGGTTTTACAATATTGTTAATATATATTTATCCAATACCAATTTCGTTTCCATTCATCATTGATACTCATTTCAAACTCAGTTACAATAACAGCAAGTCATTCTTGCTTACTTTCGATAAATAAGTTCGTGGCTTTGAATAGCGTTTGATTTAGTAATAACGAGTGACTCGAGTTCTAATCGTCAAACTGACTAAAACTGGTTGTTTTACTAACATTAGTTGTTGTAAATTCTGTGAAAATGGATCGGTATATATACGTATTTTTGTGGCCCTAATCTTGTGTGTTAAATTTGATGCAGTAAAACAAAATTTGACCTTGGGACTTTCTTTGTATTTTCTAACTTTAATTTTCTTATTTTTTGATTTAGTTTGACAATTTATTCTTTTAACAAATAATTTAATTGTTTCCAATTCAAATTATTTGTTTTTTAGTTCCAATTTTCATGAAGTCTTGTTTCTTTAAGTAAATTGTCGATTTTTGGTCAAATTTTCGTGTTTTCGTGTTTTTTCTGTGTTTGTTTCGTGCGGATCTTGCTGCGTTTTGTTATTATTTTTATTTATTTTATGTCTTTAATTTTAAATTTTTGTTATTTCTTTCTCATATTTTAGCATGGTTAATTGATATTTTATGAGTCTGATTTTAAATCTGCGTGTTGTGTTTGCGTGCTGTTACCGATTCATTTAAACAAAATTGTGTGTTGGCCCAACACAACTTTATTCATTAGTCTTCATATGCTCACGGCGCACTCCCATTAGGGATGGAATTATACTCTCTGGACAGGGGAAGAGCTGGGGCACGCGCATTTTATTTGTCTTATACGTTCAGGAAGAGTATCTACAACAGTGCTCAATGTCCCCAGCATTGCGGCCAACTTGCTATGCCCAGTGCTGGGGACACTCTGAGTCTTCATATTCACACAAAGCTTCACAAACGTCAACATGTTGTCAAGACGCTCGTATGTAGTCATCAATTACTTATATCTCGAATCTAAATTTCGTGTCCATAATAATACTAAACTAATAATAATATTAACAATACCAATAATAACTTTAATAATCAATTTCGGATTAATTGTATTTACATTACCCTTAATAATAATGATATTAAATTTTTATTTCTAAAATTTTCAAAAAATTTATTCCTAATTTTCTAGACAGAAATTTATTTAAAACCCAAAAATTTTTAATTTATTAAAGTTAGAACTTAATGGTTTAAGAGAGATTTTGTTATATATCATTTTATCTATATATGATCCATCCTGCTTGCCATTTATTACCATGGCAATGGATCAAACAATTTGTAATTTCTATAATAAGTATTAATTTTTTCTAGATACTTTTAACTAGTATTTTTTCAGGAAATCCCGAATTTTCAAAGATAAAACGAAATTTCCAATGGCCTCTACTGCCACTGATGCTTGTACCAAGGTATATTTATCTTTTTTTTCTCTTTTTTCTCGGTTAATTATGCGTTACAGGACCCCCAATCTCCCTTCAAACTAAGCTCGAGAAACTTTCTATTTTGGAATTTATTTTTTATCCTGCCTAAATTTTCGTTGTGGGAATGTACTATTGTGATATTAAATAGATGATCGTTATATTTAATTTATTTATCAATGGTAGTTTATTCTTTCCTTTACAAAATTTGCATATGATGCGAGAATAATAAAAGTAGTAAGCTTGATAATAATGATATTGGCAAAAGTAATGATATTTTAACAATAACTACGTTAATAATGACGATAATACTGCAAATCGCAATAACTCTAGTGGGTGATCATGATAGGAATAAAATATTAATAATAATGGTATCCATTCTAGTAATAATAAAAATGATAAAGGTAATAACGATAATACTATTAGTATTGATGTTACAAGCAATAATGATAATAATAAGGATAAGGTTAGTAATAGTAGTAATGGTAATAGTGTTGATGAAAATGATAATAATAATAGTAGTAATATCAATAGTAATAATAATATGGATTCAATAAAAATAATAATATTAAATTAATAACAACGATAGTTGTACAATAATAGTTGTACAATAATACTAATAATAACCATAATAATAATAATAACATTAGGCTAATGATAATAGTAATAATGATATTGATACTAATAATAATAATAATAATAATAATAATAATAATAATAATAATAATAATAATAATAATAATAATAATAATAATAATAATAATAATAATAATAATAATAATAATATTAAATTAGGAACGGTAATAACAACAGTAATAACAATACTAGATTAATAATAATAATAGTAGATTAACAACCGCAATAATAATAATAATGATAATAATAGAATACTAATAATAATATTATATTACTAATAATAATAATAATAATAATAGTGATGGATTATTATTATTATTATTATTATTATTATTGTTATTATTATTATTGTCGTTATGGTTGTCAGGGATATTATTACTATTATTATTATTAATATTAACGAAACTATATTAATAATAATAATAATAATATTAAATTAGGAACGGTAATAACAACAGTAATAACAATACTAGATTAATAATAATAATAGTAGATTAACAACCGCAATAATAATAATAATGATAATAATAGAATACTAATAATAATATTATATTACTAATAATAATAATAATAATAATAGTGATGGATTATTATTATTATTATTATTATTATTATTGTTATTATTATTATTGTCGTTATGGTTGTCAGGGATATTATTACTATTATTATTATTAATATTAACGAAACTATATTAATAATAATAATAATAATAATAATAATAATAATAATAATAATAATAATAATAATAATAATAATTATATTCAAAAATTATAATTTTTTAATTCCTTTCGATTCAAAATTAAATTTTATATATTTATTTACAGAAATTTTTATTTATTTTATTTTTCTTTAAATTCTCCATTTTTTCTAATTTTAAGTTTTCAAAAACACACAGGCGTTATCGTGCTGGTTAAACAAAATCAGTTTTTGCCCAACAGTTTTAAATGCAAATATTTTTGGAGTTAACAAAATTCACAAAAGTAAAATGGGAAATCAATAAAAATATCGATATTCGAAATAATAATTAAAAAGGCAAAATCAATCAAAATTTTAAAATAAATATTTATCGCGGGAAACAGGTATGGGCGGATGCCAAATGAAGTGACAAACCAAAATATAATAAAATTAAATCGATTGGGGTCTCCCAGAAGGAAATATTTAATAAAAATAGAAATTAATTTAAAATTAATTGGTTAATGGAAAACCCGAGCTAATGGGAAGTCAAAGCCAACAGAAAACCCGAACAGTGTGAGAAACCCGTAACGTCAAATTTTCTAATTAAGGAAAATGAAATTGGTTGACGAAGGAAACACGGGATAAAAGGGGAACCCGCCACCAAAATAATTATTGTAAATAAATGGAAACCCCTGGAGCCCAGAAATAACTAATTTGGTTTTGGACGGAGAGATGTTAAAAATGCCAAGTCAATTAATTTTGCAGGTGACTTGATTTGCAAGATGAGTATAAAAGGAAAAGGCAGATCAACAAAATTGCCAGTTGGTCGAAGAGAATATTTCAGAGAGTGAAGCAAAGGAGGTAATAAGCTTAAAGATAAATCAACCAGCCAAACAAATTAAATTCTTGCGCACCAGAAAAGGACATCTCTTTTTGGAAGACGTATCCCTTCGCATTGAAATATTGTCAAATTGTGCAGAGTAATTGTATAGAGTATTGTGAATTAAATCGATTTTGTGAGAGTTGTGAATAAAGTTGTGATATATAAATTGGAAATAAATCTTATTGTGTTGAGGTAATTGAATTGGTTAAAGAAGGACACCAAGGAGTCAGACCTAAGCACAGACTTTCTATATAAAAACCCAACAACCGGTTACGCATCAAGTGACGGAAGGAACAAGAATTCTAGAAATTCGTGTATGACCGAGGATGTGTGGTGTTTTTGCGAGGGGATTGCATATGACCAATAAATGTGGAACAACGTCAGGCTAGGTCATGTGAACCTTTCGTGGTAATTTAACGGGAAGCATTGCGAATAGAGAGCTTTACGAAAAATGGGATGGTCAAACTGCTACCACATTTGAAGAAATAAGAGGAATGAACCACTTGGATGGATCAATCTAAGGGCCCAATACGAATCGTATGTTTGCAGACTACCGATCGTATAGGTAAAAATATATTGTTAGTTGTTATCTATGTTTTTCTTTGTATATCTGAATATAGAATGCGAATATTGAATTTATATAATGAATATACATGTTTAGCCGAATCTGTCGATAAATAATATATTATGTTAAAATAAAAACGAAATAACGAAGACCCTTAAGTGAATATGTTAAGATACGATGAACAAGGAGAAGGATGAAGCTCATCAATGAGTGGATAGACTCAAGATGAAGTGACAAGTATTGAAGATCACTTGGTTCAGGCCGCACCAAGTGACGAAACTTTGCCAAATTAACGCGATACTGAAAGAACAAGCGAAACAGGATCAAGTAGAGATATGTGCCCTCAAAATACAGCTAAAAAGCCCAAGAGACCTAGAGTCAGGAGAAAATCTGTCGACTCTTTTAGGTACTTTTCTGAAAGTTTAATACTATTTGGTTAATTTCAAATTTGTTTAAAAAATTAAATTACAAAAGTTGGTTAATAAATTGAGTTTGTTTATGTGGATCAAATGGTATTTTAGAGTTTTGTAATATTTAAAATTTGATGAGTTTTCTGGTGATTTGTAAGATAAATAAAGATTTTCAATAAAGTTATAATTTGGATTTTATTCTTGATTACAAAATACTTATTTAAAAAATGTACTTGATAATGCATTCGATTCACGTATGACAGCTGGCTATTCACGAATTATTCATGAAAATGATGTATCTCAAATCAAAGAACTCTTTGAAAAATTAATAATTTGTCCTGAAACTCCAGTTTGGGATCATATTAGAGATATATGGTCAAGTCAAAACAGTAACACTATTAAAAAAAAGTGGCCATATCAAAGATAATCCAGATGAATTGAAGATTGTGGACTCCATGGAGAATGAATTTATTCTAGATGAATGTTTCAGGAAGCACCATTCTGCAATAGACTGGAGATATTACATTGAAATTATCACTATTAATTAAATTAACTATTAGCTCAATTAAGGAATCCGCTTTCACCTTTTTACGTATTTAAAACAATTACCACAAAGTTCCTGGATATTGTATCCAAAGACAATCTTCCACTAGTGAAATCTTTTTGCTATGTTCACTGGTTTTAATTCCAAAGTTTCTCGTTCACTTTTAGTTGTATCACTCTTCTATTTTTCTTAAAGTTTCACTTTCCTAGCTTCTCGTCTGATCTCTCTTTTATATTGTGTTTGTCTCTGCGATTGGGGAACCTTAAGTTCATCAAGTTCAGATTACAAACTGTTAATTGATGATTCGAAAATAACTTCCACTTCCAATCAAGAAGACGCTAATAATTAGATTCCACGAACTTTAGTTTGGTATAGGTAATTGATGAATCCACGAGTTTTTCTCTAATACCAATCGCTTTCTCAGTATGATCTACTGTTTGTTTCTTATCTCTAGCTCTATTTTTTTGAGCTCCTTTTCTTCGACCTCTAACACCAACATTTTGGGCTTATATATTTTAAAATTGTGAAAAATTTCAAAAATAATGCATTAAAATTGAATTTCAAGATGTCAATTGTCTAACTAGTCCATTAAAACAAGGATCAAAAATTGGGACTGTAAAGATCAACAAATTTTGAACAATGTCAAAATTGATGATTTAATTGACGATTTTAAAAATGTTTTTAAAATTACACAATCGTTACGCAATCATCAAATAACATAAACTAATCTTTATTAAATAATCTTGGGTAACAAATATGTAAGCGTCATAATCAACGATTTAAACAAAATTTCAAAATTACATAATTATCGATTTAAATTTTTTTTATAAAAAGGGTGCTTGGAATAGTTTGGAGTGCAAAAATCTCTCTACTTTGATTGATTTACACTTGTGAACCTTTTGAAATGTTAAATAAAGGTTTTTGGAATTCATTTTGAGAAGTATGAATGTTATTCAACGCGCATAAATATTGAAAGCTTTTTACATGAAGCCCAGAAAAAAGCCCAAAAATGTAATTCGAACTGTTTTGTTATATATAAGAAATAAATGTTTGATCTATAATCATAATGAAAACAAATACAATAATCAATATTAATAATTCATCAATAACAATTATTATGAAATAAATCCATGTATGATTATGAAATGTAATCATTGCACTTACAATTACTGGCACATAGAAGTAGAACAATTTGGGCGATATGCTTTTCAATAGCATCCCGTTGAAAAACACAAATGATAACGTTCCTATATAAACAAACGTGAAGAAATATTATTAGAAATTATTATTTACAATAAAATTCGATAGATTTTCTGTAAAATTTTATTCTGTGTTTTCACGTTAATTATGAATATTATATTCAAAAAGTTAAAATATATTAAAATGTATTAAACGCTTTAAAAGTTTTCAAAATTGATATTAATTATAATCGTATGTTTTTTGGTCAATTGAATAAGTAACTTATATATATAAATTTGGTTGAGGGGGGGGGGAGAAATCAATTTTTACATTCATTTCGAAACTTTTTTTAATTTGGTTATAATCTTTCGATTTGATTTAAATATTCCCCCGGGTTTTCAAAGAATCATTGCGACTTAAAAGGTAACTTCTTTATGCCACTTTCTCAAAACTACTTGTCCTCAGTGGCAAAATACAAGCTTTCTCACGAGGCTAATTTCAAACCACTAAGAGCATTTGATATAGACAAAAACAGATGATAGTGACTTGGGCCAGATTCGGACTATAAGGTGGGTGCATAATAACTTTCCAATCAAACTCCCTGAACTTTTGGTGGGTCACCATGGATGTGTGAGGTTCGGTAGAACACAATGCCTTTCCTACTGTACAACTCTGGGCTCTTCTGGTCGGTTGCTTATTTTAATTGGTCCAATCGCTAGCAACAAATATCAATAAATATTTATTATAAAAATGAGATAATAAATAAAATTACATAAACCACTTTTTAAAAAATAATTCATAATTTTCAATCAAATTTAAGCTTTTACTTTTAAATAAGTTAATATTATATTGTTGTGCCAGTACAAGATTTTGTTTAAATGGATTTGAAACAGCACGCAAACATAACCTGCAAAAATTCAAATCGGACCCATAAATACCAAGTAACCACCTAAAAATGCGAGAAAACACATAATTTAAAATAGAAAATAGAAAACATAAAAGTAAATTAAAATATTAACAAATGCACCAAGATATGCACGAATTTACATAGAAATAGCACGATAACAAAAGATTTGACCGAAATTTGACAATTTACGAAAAAGAAAAGAGTTCATGAATAAATGGAACAAAAATAAAATAATTTTAGTCAGAAATGATTAAAATTAAAAGTTAATGATTAAATTGTCAAATAAATCGAGAAAATAATAAAAAATTAGAAAAAAATTAGACACATAATATCAAGGTCAAATTTTGTTATAACGCATAAAAATTAACACGCAAGGTTAGGGTCACAGAATAGGTATATATACCAATCCATTTTCCCAAAGTTTTAATGCTTTTTCACTCGGTGAACAATTATTCTACATAGAATACTTTAATCAGTAACAACAACTCTTGGCAACTATTTCCACATCACGAAGCAAGTATCTTTCAAGTAAGCTCTACTGGCTCGTGTATGGGGAAATTTATTGTTGTATGTGATATGAATGCCTGATCTGAACTAATAGACGAACCATGATACGATTGTATTCAAAATATGTATTCTGAAAAACAAATTTGATTCATATGTCGAAATTTTTCTGGCCCACAGCCACACAACAAGCAAGATAACAAACTAAAACATAACTAGTCAGACTGTGTAAGTGCGGTTTCTCCGCCTATAGTGTGTGCCCGTGAGAGTTCCGTCGTGCGTAACGACGGTCTCGAACGTAAATATCATAATCGTTATAGGTGCGGTGGGAAGATCGAGAACTAGTCTTTTGGCTGGCTCTCTTTCACCCATCTCCCGAAAATTCGACCTAAAATTAATTCTATACAACGGCTAAAATGATCACGCCGAGTAGTCCAGTGGACACTTGTAAAATCTAATATAAACACAATTACATTAAGATCAAACTGAGAAGGACGGGAGGTGGATCTTCGAAATCGATGAGACGAAATTATTTAAAGTAATAAAATAACGAAATTAATTGTGAAGGAATTGATAGAGAAAATTAAATGCATTAAAGTGATAAAATAACTAAATTAAATGTATTAAAGTAATGAAATAACTAAATGAATTGATAAAGAAAATTAAATGCATTAAAATGATGAAATAACTAAATGGATTAATAGAGAAAATTAAAGGTATTAACCTAATAAAATCACTAAATTGATAAGGAAAATTCATCGTATAAAAATAATAAAATAACTAGATGGAATTAATAGAGAAAAATTGAATGTAATATAAGAACACGAATCGACATTAATAGAGGAAAATTAAACGTATCAAAAGTAATAAAATAACTGTATGAATTAAAGTGGATCGAGTTAATTGAAGGTATTAAAGTAATGAAAATAACTAACGGAAATTGAAGTTGCTAGGGATAATTTAATACAATGCAGATAATTAAATAAATCGAAGTCGATAAAGATTACCAATCAAGGCCAAAGGTACGAAAATAACTAAATGAATTTAGGTTATCTAAATGTAAAGCTACCAAAATAACTAACGAATCAAAGTTTCTAAAGATAAGCAAGCATGTATTAAAAGTCATAGGCATAATTAAACGAATAAAATTGATTGAGTGATAATAAAAGTTATGAGAATGATTACATGAATTCGAGTTGATAAAGAGAATTAAGTACATTAAAATCGAGGAAAATAAGGTGAGGGCGATAATTAAATGCAGATAATCACGCGAATTAAAGTTGATAGAATTAATTAATATATGCTAAATAAATAAAAAAGTTAGCAAATTAACATTGAAGGAGTAATCCCAGTAATCCCATTGAGAATAAGCGAAGATAGTGAAACTCGAAAGAGAATACTTCTACTTGGTCAAAATTTAACCCCGTAACTTTAAACGATTGGAGACATAATAATAATGGATGAGAGAGTAAGATTATCATACGTTGATCGGCATAACGACAAACTCGCCAACCCAATAAAAGCTCCGCTAACCTTAAATAATAAACCGCAGTAGAAAAGTCGGACAAATGCCACTGCAATAACTAAAAATTAAACAGCTAGTTTATACAAAAAGGTAATCAACACCCAACAATCAAAGTAATCATATAATCAAATAAAAACGACGCAAGTTGAATTTAAAGTTTTCAAAAATTTGAAGAAATAAACACAATCGATAGTCAAAGAGTCGACTTTGCTAGTATCAATTGGTAGGACATCGCTCACTGAGGGCTGTAAAGAAAGGACAAGCATATTCGAACGTCCACAACTGAAGGATTTGTCGAATATTGGAAAAGCCGATTAGTGATCCAAGTAACCATACGAGAATTATTGAGTAGGATAATTGAATCCACGTGAACTGGACCGAATAGGAATCTAACGCTGAATGAGTAGAGAGGGAATCCGATCAACGGCAGTAGGGAGGTTTATCTGGAGAGCACATTAATCGAATACTGTCCCCTTGAAACTATTACATAATAGGTTGTGAATTATCCAGATAAATAAATCATTGAGGAGATGCCAGTGACAAAATGAGAGAGTTGACGTGATTCAATTAAATATCATAAGGGCCGCAAATCGACTGGAAGTTAATTAACAAATCAAATTTAATGGACCAGCCAGCTGTGCATTTGACCGTCAATTGTAGAATAAAACAATTAAAAGAAAATCATCTGCTTGAATCAACAGCAGACCTGTCTTGTAATTCCACTGATTTTTCTCAGCCAAGCGAGAAATATGAGATAACGGTTGAATATTGCCGGACAGGAACCCGGCACCGGAAGCGTGCAATCGAGCCGAACACAGCGCTATGAAGATGGAGGAGCTGGAGAAAAAATACCATCGAAAGGCGGTGATGGCCAGACAGAGATTAGCACAAATCAATAAGAATATTGCGGATAGAATTATTCCTAGTACCGATGGAGCTCCACCTGACTACGGGTCTCGTTTGAACTCGACGACCCAAGGCTCCGACAACTCTGATCTTACCGGAAGAATTAATTCACCCGACAGTTCGCCATAGACTCGGACCAAGGCCACAAGATGAACATGCCTATACTCGCCGACATCCAAAATGGACTTTTACCAGCCGAAATCGTCGTAATGCGGATTTCACAGAATGAATAACATCCTATGTTTGACTACACTATTATATTGGGAATAAATAAATTTTAGTAGTTCAATTGTTTTTGTTTTGTATCATCACGTAAAAATAAAATCTGAAAGATCTTAGCTACCACGAGAATAAGGACCCTCTTCACTTAAACAGTATTTCAGATAAATAAATAAGTAATAAGTAAAACGCACTGAGAACGAAAGTGACCAGAACTAAATGATACCCAATAGAAATGCGGTACACAGAGGAAAGAAATTGATAAATATATTGATAGCAATAATGATAATAATCATCTCTTAACTGATTTTTAAATTTAGAAATGAAGGCGATGCGAATTCTGAATCAGGAATTGAAGGAGCTCCGGCGTGAGAACGCACACCTCCATCAACAACTTTTGCAGCAAAGCCGCGAGCTCCAAAGGGTAAAAGCCACCTGGGCGGAACCTGAAAAGATGAAGAGTATATATCAACGACTGACTGCGGCCCAGCAAGGTTGGAAAGACGAGAAGTCCCTAAATCAGGCACAACGAACACAGATAAAAGGATTAGAAGTTGCCCTGTCAGCGTGCCAGGAGAGTAGTGCGGTGACGTACCCCTTCGTTTTTGCACCGGCACAGCTGGCTTACCGGGACAAAGACAAGCAGAAATCGTCCAACAAGCGATCCCATCCGCATGCTAGGCCAGGTCGAACGGAGCGTTTGCGCCGACGTGCCCAAGGTGAAAGTACAAAAGCGGCTAACTGAAATTTGTGAAACGAAATGTTTAATAAACTGATGTTAAATAAAACAAAATTATGTTTTCTTTCCATTATTGATTTGTTTTCTGAATAGCAAGTAAAGTGTGCGAATAAAATGAAAAAGGAGAAAAGTAAGGGACCTGAAAGATAAGACGGACATAGGCCTTTTAACGGCAGTCCGCTGAACCCGACATATGACTAAACCTTAGCAGTTCTGATATCGGAACTTACATTTGGAGGTCCTGTGACCAGTGGTTACAGTTCCAACGTTGCTTAGCAACGGCTAACCATTGGCGGGCGTCCAATTATTTTGTATGTATTGGGGTGAAGGTCATCCACACTACTAACCCCACAATATTTATAATTTATAATTGGCACTTGGGCAATAATAAGTTTCGGATTTGTGGAAATATCGATTTTGTCAATGTGCAGAAATGGTAAAAACAAAAAATTATTATTTATTTATATTTTTCAAATTTTTACTAAATTTTATATTTAATTTTAAAAATATTTTCAAAACATTCCAATCACAAAGCAATTATCATTCAATCTTTTCCAAACAAACGAGATTTTTCCCGCAAAAGTTGTTTTACAATATTGTTGGGCCAAAACACAAACGGCCTTGTAAATGTTTAAATGAATCGGTAACACACATGCAAATATAACATGCAAATTTAAATTCAAACCTATTAAAACATCAACTAAACCCTATCAAATATGAGAGAAAAGATAATAAAATATAAAAAAATAAACATAAAAATTAAATTAAAATAATAACAAAATGCACCAAGATCCGCACGAATTAAATATAAACACAACACGAAAACCCAATGATTTTGACCAAAATTTGACAATTTATTAAAAATACCAATTTTCATGAAAATGAAATAAAAATCAAATAATTTGAATTAGAAATAATTCAATTAGAAATCTAAAGAAAAAATTGTCAAATAAAATTTCAAAATAATAAAAATTAAGATTAGAATACACAAGAAAAATCCAAGGTCAAAATTTGTTTTACTAAATCAAAAAGAACACGCAAGGTTAAGGACAAAAAATAGGTATATATACCGATTCGTTTTTACACAATTTTAATCGTTTTGAATCGTGTTAAATCGTTTGTGAAATCATTTAACAGTTTTTAAAAATCTATTTTTAGGTGAGTGAGAGTTTCATTTGGAAACTCTCCACGTCGCGTCCTCGCAACCTCGGTAGAGCTCTGCTTGGATGTCGGCGTGGGGAGAGTAGTATTTTTGTATGATTTCTATTATGGGCAAGTAATTTGTTATATTGTTTTAATATTAATAAAATATTTATAAAGCATAAAATCATTTTGTTTTCATTAATTATTCGTTTTTGTCGAAATTCAGTAAAATCATACACATTATTCAGATTCGTGTAAGTGCGTGGAATATCGCCGATGATCTGTGCCCGTGAAGACCCGGCGTGCGGAACGCAGGGATTGAAACGTCAATATTATTCCGTATAGAAGAAGGGAGAAATAAGGAAGTGGTCTTTTGGTTACTTCCTCGTTTTTCGATTTCTTTAAAATCGACCTAAATTATTATTCTACGTACGGCTCAAAATTATCACATCGAGTAGTCCGGTGGGCACTCATTAACTATAACGTAAACACAATGCATCTAAGGCCAAGTAAAATGGATGGTGACGAGGGAAATCAAAAGTAAAATCGTTGTTATTACGTCTTAAATAAAAGTTGAAATTAAAATTCATGGAAAAACAGTGAATAGAAAATCCCTAGAGAATTAAATGTAAAACTTAACTTCGCACATTGTAGAAATACTTTTGTAACACTTTTCTGAATTATAAATCCGCATACCAATAATTCTACATTGGATAAGGTTCCCAGTAAAATAACCCATTAATGAAGTATAACACCCAAAGGTAACTTACCTATAGCTGTAATTTAGAGATTTCCAAATAAATAAACTATTCCAAATATAATAAATCCAAAGCAATTTACATCATGAATATCATAAGTAACAAGAAAGGTATAATTGAACTGATAACAACGGCGTCAAAATAACTCCAACATAATAAGTAAATAGATAATTAGCGAATCCCAACAAGCCCAGATTGCCTCATGAAAATACAACCGAGTAGATTTGAAAAGGATACCATAATCATCATAAGGTAAAAGCATTTGCCACTTGGAATAAACATTCCCGATGTCTAATCAATGACAATCATGGGTTATAAACTTTTAATATTACCTGATCACGGGAGCCAATGCTACGGTTTCCAACTTAGTTGACAATTATCAAAAGAAAAATAATGCACCTAAATGTCATGCGACTTGGGGAATATCAGCAAAATTCAACGATAATTAACGAGTGATGTCAGTCAACGTCAACATCCATCCTAAGGGAAAAGAATTTAAGTTCAACTTAACCTGATTACCCACTCGAGTAAAATCTTACCCAATTTTGTCTCGCCCAAATTAACCAGTAAATCGAAATTTGCAACCATATAACTCCGATGATCGGCATCCACGAGTAACTAATTCACTAAAAATTCAACCGGTAATGTAGCTAAGCAACAAAAATTATTTTTTCTATAAAATTGATTAAAACAAATTTGTCCGTCGCCTACCCAAAATATTTGAACGTTGTCGATTGAAATTACCCAATTTTTTCCTGGAAATCCATAAATCCACCCACATCCGGACGCGTCACCAATTAAAACCACGATCCAATCTCTTCGGATAATCCACCCAAAAATCAATATAACAGACTATATAAATAAATAGGAAAAGTAAATTGACCCACGATTAGTATTTAGGGATATTGCTTCCACAAAAATTCTCTTCCTATAAATGTTCATATTCCTTACCAATCAGTGTGCGGCGCGTGTTCACACACCCGTTGAAACTCCATGCGTAAAAATATAAATGAGCGCAGCTGTTAAACGTGACTTTTGTTTTTCCTCTAACATTACTGAACATGCAGCCAGATATCGGAGATATAGCCAACCAGAGAACATGCAGGGAAGCAACCTCGAACCCCGACCCTCAAACTAGGAGTAAGTTCCGAATTTCATTTTCAAATAATCACGGAATAACGACCGCATAAATAGAATAGGCAATTTTTTCACCTTTTTCAATAAAATAACCTTGTTTAGAGGCATTTTAAATTTCAGGTTTTATCTCTTATTAATAGTTTTGAATAATTACAATTTTTTTTTCTGTTAATCAAAATATATTTAACTCTATTCTTAGAAATAAATAAACATTATAAATCCCAAAAGATTTTTACGAACATTCCCATGGATTTCACGAAGCTAATTTAAAACAAAATTTTTTGTATCATTACTTATAAGTATACGTATAGTTTAGATGTCTATGTGATCAATACGGCCATTTCGACTTTTATAAATAATAAATCATGCTAACAAAATGCTTTCTGATCAAAATTCACTAGTAAAATTCCCTATCATCAATAATGAACGAGTGAAATTTTCTGATCAACATTATTTAATAATATTAAAAACGAGCGGCTCATAATTAAAGTTGGAAAGTATGAAATAACAGAATAAATTATAAAATTGATAATTATGGTACAAAATTTCTTTCCACGGTTCTTCCGATAGAACTTTTTCCATTCCTTAAAAGTTCATTTTTATTCATCATTCTTAATCTGGTTGAGGTTAAAAGAGGAGTTGATATGGAAGAATGGAGATTTAGAGATTTATCCTTGAGACTTACTAACCCACAGGCTTATCACCTATACCTGCCCTGGACGATCGTATTCATTTTACTAAATCATTTTTCTATTATCTTAATTTTATTCAGTCCAAAGAATCAATGGCAGCTAGGCAGGAGAAATTTTTATGGATATTTCGAAAGTAAGTTAGGAATAGAAATAATCACGCTAGTTTGCTTATCGACAAAGTACGAAAATTGATTTAATAAACCTTACCTAAGGATCCTCCTATATTTCCTATAAATAATTTGATCAGGAGTTTCGCAGAAGTAAGTCGTGCAGATCTACTAAATTGACTCCCATATTAACTTTTTATTTTTTTCTTTTTCCTGATTGATACCAAACAATAATAATTAAGGTAATGATAGGTTTAAACAAGGAGCGTTAATAAGATTCTTAATTTTATCAGTCTAACTATTAGTATGAATCAAATTGATTTCTTTTAACTTTATTTTTTCGTTTACATTTTACAAAGATCGAATTTGCCTTTTCAATGCCCCTTAGATAATGCCATATCATACGGATATTCACGCTTTAAAGATCAGCTTAGTAGGTGCCATTTGGTCCTACTTTTATGTATTGCAGAAAATCTTATTGTCAAGTAATAGGCTAAGTGGAATCGTACCGATACCTATTTTAATTATGAGTTGAGAACGTTTATGATTGTGTTAACATTTAGAAGACTCAGGACCGTTGATGTGTGTCCCCACTTCTGTTGCCGATCGGTGGAGGTGGGCATGGGAACAATTCCGACAGGAGAGATGTCCCGAGTTTTCCCGACCGGAGCAACAACAACTCAACGGGCAATCGGTGAAGAGTGACCACAACCCAGGGCTGGCTGACCAACAATGAGAGGAGTGGAGCCCGGTCTGGGAGATCCGCGAACATGCCCGCCATCTCCTTGGTCGTCTCGAGAACCACCAGCGGCAAGTGAACATACAGGTGATTAGGGCCCGCCAATACTTGGCGAACATTGAGGAGGACCTCTTAGCCGGTCGAATCGCCAACATCTACCGCCACCCACCTCAATACAAGGCTCTACTCAACCACCAGGAAGACCCCAACAGGCCTAAAGTCACTCGGGTTCGTAACACGAAGTGACCCGTGATGATAAAATCCAACTGTTCTCCGGAAGAATGGGTGGAGAAGGTGTTCACAGACTCCTGAACTGTCATTCTATGGTGGAGACCTTCTAGACTAATCGATCATCCCTGATGTAGTTAAAATTTCTTTTTAATAAATAGTTTGTTCTCTTGTATGACCATTTTTGATTGTTTGATTATTACAATAGAAAAGTTTTCTTATGTTTGAAGACATACATATTAAACAATTCCGAGTCAACATCTATTAATTCGAATATTATTAATTATAGCAATGGACTCCCTACAACTGCTACGAACGGAACTGGCCCGTACCCAGCAGACTAACAAATCTCTACACGAACAAATCCTTCAGCTAACCCGAGAAATTCACTAAACAAAAGCCACCTGGATGGACCCGACTAAGATTAAAACACGACGCCAACGGCTCACTGCTGCTCAAAAAGGGTGGGCCGATGAAAGACAAATGAACCAAAACCTTCGAATACAGATAAGGGGGTTGGAGGTTGCCTTGTCCGCCAGTCAGGAAGGGTCGGCCGTAACCTACCCTCTTGTTTTCGCACCATCTCAGTTGACCTATCGGGAGTCAGTGACCAATACAACACCAGCCGTAACCCCAACCACAACAACATCCAACAGCTATAGGCCGGGGCGAAAAGAACGGGCCAGAAGTAGAGCCGCTCGGTTATCAAATAAAACTCAATTAACTTAAGTGTGACCTAATTTGTTCATTTCATATGCTTGTTTGTAAATTATAATTTCGTGTTGTTTGTTCAAAGAGATGATTTAAACTTGATAAACATTAAAAACCCCGCAGTCAACATACGAATACCCTTACTCCCACGAGTAGTAGTCTAGTAGCTATCACACACAATGGACTTTCAAAGCGAGCATAAGTCTTCCATCGACAGCTCGTTGGACCCAGGGATTGTCCGAGCAATTACAGCATTAGTAATAACGCTCACTTTTTGCGGACAATCCACCCACTGGAACACATTTCCAACGTTGCCTAGCAACGGGTGCCGAGTGGTAACTAGAAAATATTTATATGGCGTTACCGGGGTAAACACAAGAACGTTTAAAACAAACATCAAAACCCTATAACCCACCAATATATTACTTTTAAATTTTTTAACTAAAAATTAAAACAAACTATTTTAGTTCTAAAAATATTTATTATTTAAAAGCTATTAAATTTTTAAAAATTTTTATCTAAATTTATATTTATACAATATTTTTAGTTTACAGCTATTTTTAGGCCAACGAAAGAACTAAATCTCCTTACAAATACTTGATTAGAAGATTAAATTGTGTAGGAACTTCAGATTAGGATAAAAGTCCAAAAATAAAATGATGCAGTTGAAACAGTTGAGAACAAAAAACTCCACAAGTTTATTTGAACATACATTACCTTGGTAATTTTATAAGCTTTGACCGATGTTCGACGTAAGTAAATTTGTAGTAACTGATGTTCGATTAAATATTCACTTTGAGAAATGTGAATACCTTGAAGACGAGAACATCTAGCAGAATAGCTTGATGGAGATTAACATTCCAAAGAAAATGTTGAGGATACCTAAATAATAGAGTAAAATATTTAATAAACATGTAAAATGATTGGGGAAAACAATCATAAGTGATTAAGATGTGGTTCTGAAGCTTAATAAAAAAGGAATGAAAAAGAAATGTTGAATAACGAGAAGGGAATAAGAGAAAATCAATAAAAGCAGACAATTAAATAAAAGAAGGTCATTTATAATTAACAAGTGCAAATTTAGGAAAACAAAAACAAAAGGAAAATTTGCATGTTATTTCGAAAGCTCTTTCAAGATAAGGGAAGAAATGTTGTTTTGGAATCCGAGAAAGGGCACCTCTAAAAATGATTTATCTGGACAACTGTCAGTGATTATGGAGGCCCAAAATGAATTAGCGTTAAAAGATATCAGAAATTCTATTCGACATCAGTAAGTGTTATTGAATGATGGAGTATAAAAAGGAAGCGCAATTGAAATCAACAACACTAAAAAATAAGGCAAAACTTGCGAAAGACAAAAATTGCGAGAGACAAGAAATTTGCAGGAGACAAAGAATTACAGAATACAAAGAAAAACAAAAGGAATTAAAGAGAAATTTGAAACAGAAATCAAGCAAGGTCAAAGCAAAGCAACTAAATCAGATTTACCGATCTCAGAAACCCACCGCAGTAGTCAGGTGATTGTAAAGCCAATTGATCCGAAAAGTGCTATTCTTCCCGAAGGGTCGCAATAAGCACTAAGTGTGATCGATTGATAATTCGTTGTGTCATTTTAAAGTGGAGATAAAGTGTATTAATCAATAAAGTTTATATCGTTTCGAGTTCGTTACTGTTGTTTAAAGCACGCTTGGAGTCAGATCGACAATAATTTCCATTCGAATTCACCGACAACCTCAACAAAAATATTAATAGAATCTGGAGATGTTTTGAAGATCATTTGATACGACTAAGACTGGATTTGTTTAGTGAACAAAACATATGATCAAAATTATCAAAATTGAAATTTTGCTCATCATATGAATTTATATTTGTAGTTTCTTAATTTTGAATAATGAGATAATTGATAAAAGTGGCATTCAAGTAAAAAATGACAATATTTAAACAAAAATTTGGATTAGAAATTGATTAATAAAATAAACATTAATCAATAATTAAATTATTTATTCAAAAATATCTGAAAAGGATATTTCAACAATTATAGAAAATATTATTTATCTTATTAGTCAATTTAAACAGTGAAGCCAATCCTGCTTTAAAAATTTTATTTTAAATAAATAATGAATGATTATGTTAAATTTTACAAAATAACAAAAAACTGATGAATAATAGAATTTTTTTGTTTTTTTTATTATGAAATAATGTTAATTTATGTTTTATTTTTTTAGTTATTTTGTATGTTATATTATTACTTTATATTTGCGTTTTTATTAAATGAATTCACTCCAAACAAATCTTCATTTTTACAGTAAATACTTTCCTTGTGACCATTTCTGTTACTTTTCTTTTCATTTGATGATTTGATTTACAAGATCTAAAAGCTCATTGAATTCTTTCTCTTTTTGTATGCATTCGGCATTTCTTTTGACACTATTTTTCATGGAACCTATCTATATTTTCTCTCCGTGGTTTATAATTATAAAATGCTTCAAGTTGGCATTTCACACTGAAATATTAGAAATTACTAGAGTGAGCACTCGAGAAAATTGTTGATCTGTTACAATATGATTCACAGGCAAAAACTACAGAAAATTATAACTATATTGAATTCTCGTCAAATTTCTGACACAAAAATATAAAATATAACCTATAACAGTAGTGGGATGTGTCACATCCAGCACATGTCACATCCAGCACAGTACCCTCTCCCCCCCCCGACTGAGAGAAAATTTTTCTAAGTCCAAAAGACAAAGACCATGACTCATTCAAGGTCATTTAAACAAAGACCATGACTCATTCAAGGTCATTGGATGACTCATCATACTTTTCAAGGTCATTTAAACAAAGACCATGACTCATTCAAGGTCATTGGATGACTCATCATATTTTTTCAAGGTCATTTTAACAAAGACAATGACTCATTCAAGGTCATTTAAACAAAGACCATGACTCATTCAAGGTCATTGGATGACTCATCATATTTTTTCAAGGTCATTGAAACAAAGACCATGACTCATTCAAGGGCATTGGATGACTCATCATATTTTTTCAAGGTCATTGAAACAAAGACCATGACTCATTCAAGGTCATTGAATGACTCATCATATTTTTTCAAGGTCATTTAAACAAAGACCATGACTCATTCAGGGTCATTGGGTGACTCATCGTATTTTTTCAAGGTCATTCAAAAGTAGGTCAAGGTCATTGGATGACTCATCATATTTTTTCAAGGTCATTCAAAAGTAGGTCAAGGTCATTCAAAAGTAGGTCAAGGTCATTCAAAAGTAGGTCAAGGTCATTCAAAATTTCTCAAGGTCATATTATTTTTAAACATTTTTAAATTTAAATTTACTACTTATAAAAATAAGTAGTATATATTTTGTAAATTTATTTTATTATTATTTTTATTATTATTACTATTATTATTATTATATATTGAAAACCGAGACAAATACAACAAATTTATTATAAAGAGACAATTCTACTATAGTAGTATTGTCTAAGAGCTTTATTCAAAGCCCATTCCACATACTTCCGATATCGGGCGGCGCAGCAATGACATCCATCACCACAAGGGTATTCGGGTTCCATATCTTTTGACAAATTGTTTTGTTCGATATCCCATAGGAACTCATATATTACAGTAAATATCCATATTGATGTATGATTGAATATCAAGTCTGGAATTATTGATGCAGGCTTATCCATGATTCCATGTATTTCTGGATAATAGAATTCCAGACGTTCTTTAATAACTTTAAAATAATCATCTAAAAGCAAGTAATAATAATAATATTAATAATAAATTACCGTAATGTTTAATTTCATTCATAGCTTGAACTGCGCTCGGTACAACCATTTTAATGATAAAAAATGAAATAACAATTACTTTTATACTAATTTAGAGACACACACATCTTTAGCTATAAACAATAAATATTAATTTATATAGATTTAAAAATGATTAAAGAAATTTTATTATTATTATTAGTTTTTAATATGGCCAACTCAATTGTTGTAACCGATCAAGGTAAAAATTCAACAAGATGTGTATGTCCAGATACCGCTATATTGATGGATATTTTGTATATGATAGATAGGCCTAGATATTTGAAAACTCCAGTCAAAAGATTATCTGAAAGAATGAGTAATTTAGAATTCCGATTTGAACATACATATGAGACTTTAAAAAGAGCTAAAAACGAATTATATGATGATATTATATATTTAAATAAGACCATTGGTACTATCAAAAATGAATTAAGAAAATCAATATTAGAATTGAAAGAAAATCATAAACTTAATGAAAAAATGATGAATCAAGTTCAATATAGTATAAAATTTCATTCTAATAAAACAACTGATCAGTTCAATCGTATAATGAAATTACAACAACACCCAGTTAACAGTGGCGGCAACAGCTTGAAAGAAGTTAACAGTGCCAACAAATCATCATTGCCATTTCCATTATATATTTTTACATATTTTCTTAGTATTACATGATTCTGATTGGTCGAATATAGTATAAATAAGCTTACACTTTCATATATTTTTATAAAATGCCAGAAACTAAATTTTTTATAACTTTGTTGAATGAGCTGGTCTCTAATAATAGAGAAGAAGATGAAATCATTAAAAACATGAAATTTATGGTAAACCGTACCGAGAAAATCGTTGAAGACATCCCATTCGATTATGAAAAAATTCTCAATTTGCCACCATTGGAGAGAAAGAAGGCATTCCAATCAATATTTAGTTACATGTTCGATGAAAATAATAAATGGATGCGAATAATAGTAGGATTAATGTACATGAAACACATGATATTAAAATCTGGATCTGACTATGAAAATTATTTCCAATGGTCTATAGAGGTATATTACTTTATATTGTTATTAATTTATTATTATTTAGGTGATAGAAACAAAAATTGATCCGTGGGTAGAATCAAACGGTGGATGGACAACGATTATTCAAGTTGCCGCAGAAGCCAAACGCTCTGATATTTATATCGAGAATTGCAAATTTTTATTAAAACTATTCACTGGAGTATCTGTTTTATATTTATGTAATAAGGTTTATCATAGATTTTAATAAATATTTCTTTGTTATTTTTATTAATAAAAAACTATATTTTAAGGATTTATTGATTATTACATGTACATTCTTCATCACCACAAGATTCTATCATAATATTTTCTATAACATGATCAATACAATTCTTAAATTCGGTAGGCTCATCTTTTTCGGTAGCTTCTTCAACATTAATAATTTCTTCAGAATCATTAATAATTTCAGTATCTCCATCATTAACAATTTCATCACTCTGACATCCAGAATCACTCTGACATTCAGATTCGCAATCCGATTCTTTACTCAATGCTTCAACTAGAGTCAACATATCTCTAATTTTTACACCGGTTATTTCTTCAAGTTTATCAAACAAAAAGTTTATTAAATATTCTAAACCAAAATTAATTAATTATTTATATTTTATATTTTACCTTTTTCAGACATCATTTTAACACTATTTTAAAACTACTTATAATTTTGTTTATAGAATAACAAAGAAACATTAATACATTTATTAAACACTATACATTAAAATAACTGTGAAAGTCTAGCAGTAACAATTTTCCAGATTGGAGAAAGCACATCGTTTTGATCTGCTTTATATCCTTGGATTGTTATTGTTATATACCAGTTTTCCTGTTCTTTGAATCCAATTTCTGTAAATGCATCATAATATCTGGTATATTGACTCGTGAAGAACGCATTTTCATTGCATTTTAAATTGGAATTGATCTTTTTGAACGTATTATCAATATCCTTGATATCTAACATTGAGAGAGTGCCAGCAAGAGATTGAAATTGAGTCTTATTGAGTTTGACCGGATTTGCCAATTGCATATTAATAGGCTCCTTTAAAAAATACATTTTATAATTGTGGAACATCTGAACTGGTTGGACGCTTATTTTCTTGGTCATGTTTGATTTATGATCTCTATAAGGTGGTGACGCACTTTTATACCCTTGACTGATACTGATTAACCAATCAGAATCATGCATGATAAGTGCATGATAATTGCATGTTAAGTGCGTGACTGTATGTAAATTAACTAGTTGAGTTTTATGATTTTACACATATCATCTATATAAAATGTATTATTATTTTTATTATTATTACTATTATTATTACTATTATTATTATTATTATTATTATTATTATTATTTTTATTATTAATATTATTACTATTATTATTACTATTATTATTACTATACTAATAAAATTACTATTATTACTATTATTATTATTACCAAAACTAACAAAAATAAAACTATTACTATTATTATTATTATTATTATTACCAAAACTAACAAAAATAAAACTATTACTATTATTATTATTAATATTATTACCAAAACAATAACAATAAAACTATTATTACCAACACTAACAAAACAAAACAAAAAATAAAATTCAATACATTTATTTTCGAAAAAGTTGGTATTTCGAAGAATTTCTAACTGATTTTGCCAGGCACCATTCCACATAGCGCTGGTATCGAAAATCGCAGCAGCTACAACCCAGAATACAAGGGTATTCGGATTCCATCTCCTTTGGTCTTCTGTCAAGCTTAATATCCCATAGAGCTTGATCAATTATGTTAAAAATCCATATGTTGGTGGTTGTATAGACCAAATCTGGAATTACTGATTCAGGCTGGTCTTTGACTATTGCTCTGAGTTGAGGATAGAAAAAGAATAACCTTTCCAGTAACACGGCCTGATATTTATCTGAAAACAAAGATATTAATATTAATAAATAATAAATAATAAATTTACCATAATTTTCGATCTCTTTTTTGCTTAATTTTGTGCTTGAAGTATTTTCCATTTTAAAAATGAAATAAAATGAATAAGCAAGTTGTTTTAATCAATCATTAGCCAATCAGATATCGACCAATCCGGTGATTTCATTTTGTATATCACAAACAATATTTTTGTACTCTAGATTTCGCACCCCTAATATAACTATTTTGCCACTAGCAAACACGTTAACACACATTGGGTTGTATTTTAAAAGCCTCAGTGCAGGAAATAATTCTGGTTCGAACATACAATGACATTTTGTTGACATGTTGTATAGATTGATAGATTGTCCTATATCCATGGTAACTGTAATTGACTGTATTTTAAGATCCTTTATTCTATATTGTAATTTATTGACATCTAAAGGTTTCTTACATCCCATGATTCTGCATTTGCCTGATTTGAAAAATATTATAGGATATTTTCCACTCTTATCTACAATTTGCTGGGGTTTGCCATTTGGAAACGTCATTTTTGATACATCGAATGTTCCTTTATAATTTATATTTGATAACATAATTAAACAATAAAGAAATATTAAGCTATATATATATAATTTTTAGGAAGAGTTCATTAAATCATATAATATAAACAAAAACCTATAATTATACAAATTAATAATGGAATTAAGAAATGATGCGGTATATCAAATCGTTGGCCCAAGTGGTAGTGGTAAAACTATGTTTGTGTGTAAATTACTGAAATCTAATTTATTTCAAACAAAATTCAACAAGATTTATTGGCATAAGGGTGCAGATGAAGAACATGGATTAACTCAGGATAATTTCTGTAAATTGAAAAACATGAAAATAGTAAAGGGTTTCGATAAAAACTGGTCAAGTCGATTAAGGAAAGGTGATGTCATCATTATTGATGATTTGTATCAGGAAGCTAATAAAGAAAAGGATTTTAATAATTTATTCACAAAAATCAGTAGACACGTTGGTGTTACTGTGATCTTTATTACTCAAAATCTATTTCATCAGGGTGGCGCCCATCGAACAAGGAATTTAAATGTTCAATATTTAGTTATTTTCAAGAATCCTAGAGATGCAACAGTTATTGATTTTCTTGCTCGACAGGCATATCCTAATAATCGTAATTTTCTCATCAGTGCATTTCAAGATGCTACAAAATCACCACATGGATATATATTTCTTGATTTCACACAACAATGCAATGATGATTTACGGGTAAAAACCGATATTTTCAATAAAGAAGGTGCCATGGTATATAAACAAAGCTGAAAACTTTAACATGTAAAAATGTTTATGAAATCCAGGCTTAAAAATATCCGAAAACTTAGACAAAGTATTAAAAAGACTATTAATAAAGTTCCACCAAAAACCAGTTATACACCATCTAAAAAACTAATAACCGAGAATTACCCTGCAATGAATCTAATTTCGAAAAACATTATTAAAAAGAGTAAGAAAACAGATAAAATTGTAAAAAATCATAGGAGTTTCCCATATTTTAATGCATTGTTAAAGGCTTCGAGTATGAAAAGAATGTCTATTTTACAATCATTTCCAACTTTTGTTGTCGATGATTTACTCAAAATTCTATTAAAAGTAGTCAGAGGTAAAATTAAAATCAGTAATTCTAAAAAACTAGTACTGAATAAACATCGTAAGCCTTTGTTATCACTAGTAAATAATAAAAATCGTAAGCAAATGAGAAAAATCATATATAAACAACAAGGTGGTTTTATTGGAGCAATGTTACCATTAGCATTATCATTATTATCACAATAAACGATGGGGCAATCATTACCTAATGTTAAATTAAAATTTAAATCATCTTGTTGTAATGGAGAAGATTTGGACGAACCCAGAAGACGAAGCAGGTTTCGGTGGAGTGGCAAAGTTAAAGAAAAGAGTCCCAAAGTCGAAAAAGGAAACGCAAAAGTGGTTGTCAGATCAGCTTGCGTACAGTTTAAACAAACCGATGCGGAAAAGATTTCCAACGAGAGCTTATAAAACATTCGGTATTAATGATTTATGGCAAATGGATTTGATGGAGATGATACCGTATTCGAAAATTAACAAGGGTTATAAATATATTTTAACGTGTATTGATGTTTTCAGTCGTTTTGCTCGCGGTGTACCAACAAAGACAAAATCTGCAGAGAAAATATCTAAAGCAATTAACTCAATGTTTAAAAATGAGCATCCAGACAATTTGCAAACCGATTTAGGTATTATTGTTATTATTATTATTATTATTATTATTATTATTATTATTATTATTATAATTATTAATATTATTTTTATTATTATTATTATTATAGGCAAGGAGTTTTACAATAGTAAAGTTAAGCAAATCCTGGATCGTCTCAAAATAAATCATTATTCTGTACATTCTCAATACAAAGCCGCACATGTTGAAAGATTTAACCGGACATTGAGGGATAGATTGAAGAAATATTTCGTGCATCAAGGTAATAAAATATGGATAAATGTATTACCGAAAATACTTGTTAGTTATAATAATTCATCACATCGAGGTCTGAATGGTTTGAGACCCGTAGATATCAGCTCGAAAACATTAGCTAAATCAGTACGGTCTAAAACAGTTGCTATTACAAAACCAAAATATAAAGTTGGTGATCACGTTAGAATTAGTAAAATATCTGCTTCACCTTTCATCAAAAATTTTGATAGTAATTGGAGTGATGAGGTATTTCAAATTACTAAAATTAATACTAAACAGAGTCCTGTAATGTATGTTATTAAAGATAGTGATAACAATTTAATACAAGGGAAATTCTATGAACAGGAATTACAAGTTATTTCCAAACCTACAGTGTTCAGAATTCAGAAAATATTGAAAACTAAAATGGTGGGTAAGGATAAACAATACTATGTCAAATGGCATGGATATCAAAAACCCTCATGGATATCATCAAAAGACCTAGTAAAATGAGTTTCTATACAATTTTACCGAGTAATAGTTGCCCACTAATCCATCCGGAAAATCAAGCAAGTAAATTTATGGTTGATTTTTAAAATCATATTTATTTACATGGAAATTGGGAAGTTGCTTTGCAAGACTTTACATTTGTGTACAATACATTCCCATTTTATAGTCATTGTAAAATCGGATTCAAGAAACGTGTACCCAAAACCTGTAGTGGTATTTTCTCAATCAATAATTTTGAACGATATTGTCATATTCCGAATCAGATTTTAGATGAAAATTGTGGCATGTTTTTCAAAGATGGATTGAATGTTAGTTGTGATTATAGTCCATTTACAATAAAGTTTGAAAGTATTGAGGATGCCAAGCGAATGAGTTGTGATAAGCTTAGCATTGTTGTTCCTGGTACTGAATACCTAATACGTTTCAAAACATTTGATGAGAAAAGTGTAACAATCGAAAACATCAAAATATCAGTATCATATATTAATGAGGTTGAAGAGACATTTACATTTACTAATGATTTATATATTGAAACACTTGAAGAATTACATAAATATATTTCATTCAATTGTTTACATATATTTAAAACTATTGAATTTGTTAAAGATGGATTATGTAAATTCAGTCTGAATAATAACATTTGTGAAATTACATTTGATAAAAATTTGGCAATTACATTGGGATTAGATAAGCAAACATATAGGACAAGTGCTTTTGGTGTACGCAAACCAAAAATAATAAAACTTCATAGGCAAATGTTCATATATACTAACATCATCGATCCTATAATTGTTGGTGATTCTTTGGTTCCTCTTTTGAAATCTGTTTGGGTTGATAAACATGACCAGGATGAAGTTGTCAATATAAATATCGATAATCCCATGTACTTACCCGTATCAACATCATGTATAAACAATATAGAAATAAATATTCGTGATGATAGCGGTAAATTTATTGAATTTAGTAAAGATACAAAAACTCATTTGACATTACATTTTCGTAAATTAGATGGCCAATAACGATATTATTAGTATGTATAGTGGTAGCCAAAGTGGTGGCGAATTACCATATTTTATTGGTAAACAGTATGGATCAGGTTGGTTGAGAACAATTGGTAGATTTGCACTTCCTATTCTTAAACGCCTTGGAAGTTTTGGTATGAAAACTGCTAAAGATGTGATAATGAATGAGCAGAAAATATTGCCATCTCTGAAATCAAATGCATTATCCGAGTTAGGGAAAGTTCTACCTAGTGTTGCAGGTATGTTTCAAAAACAAGAACCTGCACCAACACCGATTCCAAAACGTAAAAGACATCATAAACATATAAACAAACGAATGAAAGGACATGGAACTATATTTCAAAAATGATTTGTGGTAAATCTGAATTGTGTTTATTTGATAGACCGTCTCCCCAAGCAGTAATTGAAATGGGGGCCTTTGAAGAGGTATTCCCGATGAATTCTATTATGGATAGTAGAACCGATATTGAATTTTATATTAATGGTTCCCAAACTGAATATTTAGATTTGAATGATACATTGTTAACTGTTCAGATCAAAGTTGTAGATAAAGATAGAAAACCGTTGGGTGAACCTAGTGATGTAATACCAAACAATTTCTTGTTTCATACACTTTTTAAAGATGCAGTTCTCGGATTTAATAATATCAAGATTGAGGGTGGTAACAGTACATATATTCACAAAGCTCTAATAGAAACTATTATAAATTACAATAGTGATACTAAAAATACATGTTTAACTCCTATGGGTTATGGTAGTGATGATGATAGGAAAAAGTGGATTAAAGGATCGAAATTATTTACCATGTGCTCATCATTACAACTCGATTTTATGGATCAACCGAAATATTTACTCCCAGGTGTTAATGTACACATTAGATTGAAAAGATCTGATTCGGCATTATCACTAACAAGTGCCACCACAACACCAATTCTTCAATTAGTTGATGCAAAATTATTGGTGAGAAGAGTTCGGGTTGAACCCTCTGTATTAGCCGGTCATCAATTGGGGCTTAATTCTAAGCATGCAATATATCCATTGAAAACAAAGGAAATTGTTCAATTTGCTATTGCTAAAGGTTCAGCTTCTTTCTATAAGGAACAAATATTTGGAGATAGAAGAATGCCCAACTTTATATTGGTAACATTTCAAAGTGAATCTCAATATAATGGATCATACTTAACATCGAGCTCAATTTTCAAAAACTTTGGTGTAACATCGCTAACTTTATCGAAAAATAGTGATTATAGAGAAACATATACTCAAGATTTCGAAAATGATAATTATTGTGCTACATATATGCAGAGTATAGTTAGAAATATGGGTTATTTGGATAAAAACCTTAATTGTGGTATAACTCTTGAAGATTTTAAAAGCAAATATCCATTCTTCACATTTGTTTTGGCACCCGATTTCGATTTAAATCAGAGTCAATTACCTCAAAATGGTAATTTACGATTAGATATAAAGTTTGCTAAAGCTACAACTGAACCGGTACATGTTGTAATATATGGAGTATTTGAAAATGAGGTTCAAATAACTGCAAACAGAACAGTGTTGGTTTGAACGAAGTTCAAACGTTGTTGGTATAAATGTATAGATAATTTATGATAGTTTGTCATGGAGTAAGTTTTTAAATGTATTATTAATATTATTGATGTAGTTCTGTTCAGGTCTATCGAATTGGAAAACAAATACTAGGACATGAATTTTTAGGGGTTTTTCCTCTTGATAAAATTCCATATTTACGTAATAATCAAGCCATAATCGTCAATACTCAATCATCTCATCTCGGTGGAGAACATTGGTTAGCAATATATATGAAGCCTAGCAAGATATTTGTATTTGATCCTATGGGTTTCTATTATTCGGCTTTAATGGTTTCAAAACTGCAAACAATGGGTAAACCTATTGTCTATAATAAAACTATGTATCAAAAACCATGGACCTTAACATGTGGCCAACATTGTTTAGCTTGGTTATTATCCAAGAGATTTGATGATTAATAAATGTATTAATGTTTATTGTTGTGTTTTAACTATTAATATTTATTATTATTATTTTTATTATTCTTTTTATAAATATTATTATTTTTATTTTTATTATTCTATTATTACTTATTATTATTATTTTTATAAATATTATTATTATAATAATAATTATTATTATTATTATAATTATTATTATTAATATTTTTATATTATTATTATTAATATTATTTTTATTATTAATATTTTTATATTATTATTATTAATATTATTATTATTATTAATATTTTTATATTATTATTATTAATATTATTTTTATTATTAATATTTTTATATTATTATTATTAATATTATTTTTATTATTATTATTATAAATATTATTATGTGTTTAATTAAAGATAATGCATCATCACAAAGACAGTGCATGATAAGTGCGTGATCACAAAGACAGTGCATGATAAGTGCGTGATCATCACATGATAAGTGCATGCATACACAAAATTGAATAAAGAAAACACATGCAAACAAAAGTATGTATGTGATTTACAAAGAAAACACATACAAACAAAAGTATGTATGTGATTTACAAAGAAAACACATACAAACAAAAGTATGTATGTGATTTTACAAAGAACGCATGCAGTCACAGTGTAGACTGCATGTGTTTTACAAAGAAAACATGTCTAAAAATCTCTCACCTATATGTGTGTATTGCTTAAATGTGATTGGCTAAATCCTGAAAATATTATTCTCTTTATAAACATTGACAAATGTAGAATTTGTCACAATTATTTCAAAATTTACTCGCGGGATTTCAAAAATTTTAAAATGGAGAACTCAAGAATTTTACGCCAATTGTTGGTCGATGAAAATGGTAAGAATTTTTAATTTATTTTTAATTTTATTATTATATTTTTCTAGATTGGTATACTTTAACAGAAATACAAGATCAGTTAGATCGTCAAAATGATGTTATAATTATCGAAGATGATGGTAAATTTTAATTTTATATATGTTTTATTTATAAATTATTTTAGAAGTTATTTTAATCGAAGATACAATTGTTATCAGCGATAGCGAAGAGGATATTATCGAAGATGATGGTAAATTTTAATTTTATATATGTTTTATTTATAAATTATTTTAGAAGTTATTTTAATCGAAGATACAATTGTTATCAGCGATAGCGAAGAGGATATTATCGAAGATGGTAAATTTTAATTTAATTTTATTATATATTTAAAAAACATTTTAGTTGATTTGAGTGCAGATGATCATCATAATGCCACCGTTTTTGGAGATGCCCCCATTTCTGGGGATGACAATAATTATGCCACCGTTTTTGGAGATGCCCCCATTTCTGGGGATGACAATAATTATGCCACCGTTTTTGGAGATGCCCTCGTTACTGGGGAAGATATGGAGGACCTCTCTTCTATAGAGGATGATGATTCGTCGGAATCAGGAGATAAATGTTAGTTTTTTATTTATTTTTATTTATCGAAATTAAGTTAATGATATTTGAAGTATTATTAAAATATTACATCAAATATCAATAATTTTTAATAATTTATAATAAATTTATAATAAGGATCTATTTATTTCAAAAGTTTTATGATAAATATATTTTTAAATTGATGAAATTTAAAGTATTATTTTAATAATACTTCAAATATCATTAATTTATAATATATTTTAAAAAACTATTATTACTGAAACATATATTAACATAATAAATTATAAACAAATATAGTTGAACAAATAGTTTTTGAATTATATAAACATTTTTATTATAGATCTTACGTAATTGAATTATATATATGAATTATATAGGAATTATTTTAATAGATATTTTATTTAATAGTTTGCAGTGAGCATGCAAATATTATTGTATTTAAGGTTTTATTTATTAGAATTATTTAATAGTTTGCAGTGAGCATGCAAATATTATTGTATTTAAGGTTTTATATATTAGAATTATTAAATAGTTTGCAGTGAGCATGCAAATATTATTGTATATAGGTTTATTTGTTAGAATTATTAGATATTTTATATCATAGTTACTTTATATAGGTTTTTAATTTAATATTTTTATTAGGCACTTTTTATCCAAGATATTGCATCTCATCATTGCAACATAATGAAAGTTGCCATGAAGAAATGAAAAAATATTACCGCCATAGATTTAATGGCATCAACTTTTTTATCTGCGCCATATGCAAAACATCCCAGAACATTAAATATAAAGAATTTTATAGGGAACATGGGGTTCATTTAAATTCTTTCAAGTCGAGTAAAATAAATATGTTTAAGAAAATTAATAAAATAACGTCGATATTTTGAATATACTACAAAATAAAAAAACATCAAATAAAAAGAATAAAAGACCTGCTGCACCTATTAAAATTAATATCCCAAATAAAATAATTAAAAAAGAAGTCATCGAAATCAGTGATGATGATGACTCTAATATTATAAATAATGAAAATATTATAAATAATATACCTATTATAAATAATGAAAATATTATAAATAATATACCTATTATAAATAATGAAAATACTATAAATAATGAAAATATTATAAATAATATACCTATTATAATTAATGAAAATACTATAAATAATGAAAATATTATAAATAATATACCTATTATAATTAATGAAAATACTATACCTACTATAAATAATGAAAATATTATACAATTCGGAGGTTCTGTATTAGAGAATGAGCCGAACATTTCAGTAAATTTAAATGGCGCTATCAAAACTTTACGTTTTCATATATCTAACGCGCAACTAATTACAGTAACTTTAACTGAGCGAATCAGTAATAAATTAATTTTTGAGATAAATAAAATGGGGAGCGTTAAAATTCAATTCGCGATATTAATTAAATTTGAAAAAGATGGCGAGATCCGTGACAATTATTTTTCAAATAATGCGGAGACATTTTCAGATAACTTTTTAAGTGAAGGGGTTAATAAGCTTAATGAAAAAATAGAACAATTCACCCATTTAGGCAGTGGATGGCGTGTTATTAATATTATGGAAATTCACTTTATTTTAACAAAATATGCTCCTATTAATCGTTTGTCTGGACATAAATATATTAAAATCCCTTCTGCATTGAAAAATAAAGGAGCCATAGTAAATATAAAAAACAATGACGACAAGTGCTTCCTTTACTCTATTCTTTATTTATTAAAGAAAGATATAATTGGTGAAAACCCCCAAAGAGTCTCTAAATATACCGAGTTTTTAGACGAATTAGAGTACGATGAGATCACGGATTGTCCCACGACTTTAAAATTAGCAATAAATGTGTTTTCGTACACACCAACTGTTATAATTGATGAGGTTCCAGATAATTATGTCTTTCACCATCCTCATTTAAGTTTGATCCATAGAAGCAAAGTCACTGACGGAAACCCTATTTATTTATTACTACTTGAAAATAATGATAGATATCATTATACCGCTGTGACCAATATCAACTGGTTAATGATTTGCCATCAAAACCCTGACTGTAACATTCAAATTAGATGTCGTTGGTGTCCACATTACCTTAATGGGTTTAGATTAGATAATGCATTCAATACACATGTTGCATTATGCGCCAAAAATCAGACTGGCACAACCCTATACACGCTCCCCGAAAATAAAAATTTAGAATTCCTAAATTATTCTAAACATATCACCCCACCTTTTGTGATTTATGCCGATTTTGAATCGGTTTTACCTCCTGATGATAGACATCATCAAATTCATATGCCTATTGCAGCAGGCCTTTTATTAATTAATAATTATACTAACACAAAATCATATTATTACTTTTACGGACTTGATTGCATTCCTGATTTTCTTAAGAAAATTGAGGAAATTGCAACTGAAATTGTTATTCCGTACTATGATTCGGAAGGTGATAAATTGATAGGGCCTATGTCTTTCAGTGAGGTTCGACAGTTTAAATCTTGTCGAACCTGTTATTTATGTAAAAAACCGATTGTAAATCCGGTTAGAGATCATTGCCATTTTACTGGTAATTATCTAGGGGCAGCTTGCCGAAAATGTAATATAGCTCGTAGGATTTATCGGTTACTACCTATAGTCTTTCATAATTTAAGAGGGTATGACCTTCACCATATTTTAAAATATGGTCTCGATCGCTTTCCTTCATGGAATTTAGATATCATACCGACCTCTACAGAAAAATTTATTTAAATTGTATAACAACAGTCTGTATGGTAAATCTGTTGAGAATCTTAAAAAGAGGATGAATTTGCGATTATGTAATTCAGCTGAAAAGTTAATTACATATTCGTCAAAACCGGCATTTAGAAAAACAATAGAGATTACTGATGATCTTTTTGCCGCTCATCTTAATAAGGACTCAATATGTTTGGATAGACCTAGTTATATCGGTCAATCAGTTCTAGATTTATCCAAACTACGGATGTACCAGTTACAGTATGTTGAGTTACAAAAATATCGTGATATTTATAATTGTGATATCAATCTAGTAGCGGGTGATACAGATAGCTTCTTTTTGGAGATAAAAAATTTAAAATTAGAAATTTTATTAAAAGCTATGATTTCGGATGATCTGTTAGATACATCAAATTATGATCCTTCTCATCCTTTATATTCTAGACGACTTGACTCGGTTATTGGCAAGTTCAAGGATGAGAGTAAAGGGTTAGGATATAGCGAGTGGGTTTTCTTGCGCCCTAAATGTTATAGCTTGCTAGGAAATAAATCAACAATGCGAGCTAAGGGTGTAAAATTACCGGGTACCGACATTAAACACCAATCATATTTGAATTGTTATAATAACAATAGTATTATGTCGGTACCTCAAACTAGGATAGGGACCCGAAATCATCAGCTGTTCACTTTTAAAAATTCTAAAATAGCATTAAATAATCATGACGACAAGAGAGCTTGGGTAGGGAAAAACTCGAGTTTTGCATATGGTCATTATAGAGGGGTTGATGTCCTTGATGTTGGTGGTAATATAATCATGCCTGAAACCGATCCAACAGTTCACAATCAGCAATTTGATGAGATATTTGAGAATGTTATTGATATTTATTAACAAATTTGTATATAAAAATAAAAATTGTGAAAATTTCTCTTTGGTATTTTCATTTGTTATAATTTATTATTATTATTTTTATTAGCAATATTTTCATAATCAAATGCCAAGCGTGAAGAAACGTGAAATAAAACTTGATATTTGTTTAATTGTATAATTAATAATTGATTTACTTTTATGAAGTTGTTTTTTTTTTTTTATATATAGTTGTTTTTATATAGATGTTTTTTATATAGTTGTTTTATGTATTTGTTTTATTATATATATATATATATATGTATTATTAATAAAAAGTAATAAAAATAATGATAATAATATTTATAATAATAAATAAAAATAATAATAAAAAGAATAATAAATAAAACTTGTAATAAAAATTAAAACCTGTAATAAAAATTAAAATATGTAATAATAATAATAATAATAAATATAATAATAATAAAAATAATAATATTAATTATAAATAAAGCTTGTAATAAAAAAAAAATTAAAACATGTAATAATAATAAAAATTATAATCTTAATAAATAAAACTTGTAATAAAAATTAAAATATGTAATAATAATAATAAAAATTATAATCTTAATAAATAAAACTTGTAATAATAATAATAAAAATTATAATCTTAATAAATGAAACTTGTAATAAAAATTAAAATATGTAATAATAATAAAAATTATAATCTTAATAAATAAAGCTTGTAAAAATAATAAAAATATTAATTATAATAAAAATAATAATAAAAATAAAAAGAATAATATTAATAATAATAATAATAAAAATAATAATAAAAATAAAAAGAATAATATTAATAATAATAATAATAAAAATAATAATAATAATATTAATAATCTTAATAAATAAAACTTGTAATAATAATAAAAATATTAATAATAATAAAAATAATAATAAAAATAAAAAGAATAATATTAATAATAATAATAATAAAAATAAAAAGAATAATATTAATAATAAATAAAGCTTGTAATAAAAAAAAATTAAAACATGTAATAATAATAATAAAAATTATAATCTTAATAAATAAAACTTGTAATAATAATAAAAATATTAATAATAATAATAATAATAATAATAATAATAAAAATAATAATAAAAATAATAATAATAATAAAAATAATAATAAAAATAAAAAGAATAATATTAATAATAATAAAAATAAAAATAATAATAATAAAAATAATAATAATAATAAAAATAATAATAATAATATTAATAATATTAATAATAATAATAATAATAATAATAATAATAATAAAATAATTGACTTGATTAAAACAAACAATTTAATTTAATAATAATAAAATAAATGTACAAAATATATACTACTTATTTTTATAAGTAGTAAATTTAAATTTAAAAAATGTTTAAAAATAATATGACCTTGAGAAATTTTGAATGACCTTGACCTACTTTTGAATGATCTTGAAAAAATATGATGAGTCATCCAATGACCTTGACCTACTTTTGAATGACCTTGAAAAAATACGATGAGTCATCCAATGACCTTGAATGAGTCATGGTCTTTGTTTGAATGACCTTGAAAAAATATGATGAGTCATCCAATGACCTTGAATGAGTCATGGTCTTTGTTTCAATGACCTTGAATGCGTCATTGTCTTTGTCTTAAAAATTTTTTGTACTTTTGGACTTAGAAAAATTTTCTCTCAGCGGGGGGGGAGGGGGTACTGTGCTGGATGTGACATGTGCTGGATGTGACACATCCCACTACTTATAACGAATTTCAGACAGTAAAATCTGTTTGAGAAAACTCTTATAACTTTGAACATTTGTTGAGAAATTTAGGTGAGTTGTTACTTTTATTTATGTGTAAGAAATTTTGAAATGTTTTAATTAGCAATTTTAAGGCAATAATACAAAACTATCTGGTTGAAAACAAGAGGTTTTTTATGGAACTTATTTACCGTGTAAATTGAGGGTTTGGTGAAAAATAAAAATATTATTCAATTTGTTGGGTTTTAATAAATTAAATAATAATAATCGGTAATTTTGACTCGATATTTTGACGCATATTTGAATTTATCACAAATTATACATCAGGCAAATTACAGCGAGCAATAATACGCGTTATGATCAATTAATGAGAGTTTGGCTTCTTGTATTTTTCACAACAATTACTTTTAATATTTTGATCATGTCTCTTGATTTTTATAATAACTGATTCCTTTATTTATTCTGTGGTTCCATTCTTTTGTAAATTACTGTCTCCACAATATTCTAATCCAAAGTCTTTCCAATCCCTACCTGATTATTCATGTTGTCATGATAATGGTCTTTCAAGTTTTATTTTGTTTACTTTCCTTATTATTTACTCAACTAGGGTTTTCCTTATTTAGTTAACTAACGATTCTATGGTTTTGAGCTTTTCCTTGTCTTTTCGACCCTTTCCTTATAGCATTCATTACCACTATGATCTTCACCGTTGCTCAATCTATATCTCCCTCGTATTTCTCGTTCAAATTAGATAATTTATTGATTTTCTATACTTTTGCATTCACTGAATTGACGGTGTTCACCCGGTTAATTTATAAAATATTATCAATTTTACAACCCCAACAAATTTAATAGTAAGATAATTATATATCACATCTAACATAGCGATGCAATATGTTCTTACGCCATTTGCACGATGTACTTAAGTACATAAATGTCATAACGGATAAACAATTTATTGTTATCTACCTAAGACATTTAAACCTTTTACACAAAACTGCACTGAAATACTTTCTCTATTTTTAAGCTAATATCAAAATCAACTTAGTGAATATTTTCTTACAAATCATGTGGATTTCAGCTACTTTTTAAAATAATTTTTAAGAATTATATTTTCATTTCATAAGGATATGAGATCATTATATAAGCTCTTCAATATTATTTCTATTCCAAAACTTCATATATACAGTAAAACTGCTTATAAAGTACACCCACTAAAAGGAACACCTATTTTAAAGGTAAAAAAATGAAAGTGAACCGTATTTGTATTTCTAATGGGTATTGGCTGTTTATACAAGGTACATAACTATAAAGTACATTGTTTTATTTTTTATAATTTAAAAAACTATTAATTAACTCAATAGAAAGAATATCAATAGCCCTCGATTTACACGATAGATTGGTTGCTAAAAAAGTACCGTGTAAATCAAAAGATATATATTAGCTTACCTAGATTAAAATGAAATTAATTGCTTACCGAGATTAAAACTTGTGTATATTTTTGGTTTTTTGAATTCTAATTTTGTTTTAAATTTTTTTCAAAACATTTTGTGACCATGTTAAACTGAAAACTAGTGTAAATATAAATTGAATTTTCCGAATTTTTTGAATCATGTTAAACCAAAACCTTTTAAAATCGAGTACCGCGTAAATCGAGGGCTCGGTAGATACTTATTTTTAAATATTTTATATTTTTATGATCATTAAAATTTTATTGATAGAGGTTGATTAGTCAAATAATATGAAAATATTATTAAAAGGTTAAATATTAAAAACAATTAAGTTGTATTAATATTAGGAAAATTATTTTATAATTAAATTTTTATGAGCCCATATAAAAATGAAAAATCGTAACAACACCATAGCAACAAAAATACAGTTTGTAGATTTTTAGAAGATAAATATTATAAAATATCTATCTATCTATCTATATAATTTTCGGGGTTAAAAATAGTAAATTTATAAATAAATTCAAAAGTTTAAATGAAAATATCACTAAATTATTTTATGAATTATCAGCACATAAACTGTAGTGATTCTGATAAATTTTTCAAATATGTATCACTGTCAGGATGTTTGGTCGATCGTAGTTTTTCTATGTTAAATAACATTTTAAAAAGCTATGTCTAATACATTTGACTATATAAGAATTATCATTTAATATTATACAAGTCTTTATGTTATAGACTTGTATAATAATGAAAGATAATTTTATGAAATATTGTAAAATAATTATACATATATTTTTTTTTAATACAAGTTATTTAATTTATTATTATTTTATCAGGTAAATTTTACCCAAAATATTGCATGATCTCAAAGAATCATGGTGAAATATGTCACGAAAAAATGAAACAATACTATGTCCATAGATTTAATTGCATTAGGTTTTTTATTTGCCCTGTATGCAAAACATCCCAGTCCATAAAATACAAAGCTTTTTATAACATTCACAAAGACCATTTAGATTCATTTAAAATAATTAAAAAGGAGCTGTTTCGTATCAGTAATAAAAATAATGTAAATATTATGAATATTATAAATAATATACGCCCAACAAATATAACTAAAAATAAAAGACCTGCTGAACATAGGCCATCTAAAATACCAAATAAACTTATAAAAATCGAAGTCATTGAAATCAGTGATGACGAATCAATTAATAATGTAGATATTATAAATAATGCAGATATTGTAAGCAATGCAGATATTATAAATAATGTAGATATTGTTAATAATACTATTAATCAAGTTGGTGGTTCATTAGAACCTATTATACAAATTAATTCAAACGACGCAATTAAAACCATTAAATTTGATACATCAGAGGCCCGACTGATAAAAATAATGTTAACTGAGAGAATCAGTTCTAAATTAATTGATGAGATTGGAAAGATGGGGGGTGATTTTAAAATTCAATTTGCTGTTTTAATACAGTTTGAAAAAGATGGGGAAATCCGCGATAATTATTTTTCCAACAACGCAGAAAAATTTTCAGATAGTTTTTTATCTGAAGGAGTTAATAAACTCAATGAAAAAATAGAAAAGTTCACCCATTTAGGCAGTGGATGGAGAGTAATCAATATTTTAGAAATAGATTTTATACTTACCAAATTTTCCCCAATTAGTCGTTTATCAGGTCATCGATATATTCAGACTCCTTCTGCTATTGCATCTAAAAAAGCTATTATAAATGTTAAAAATACCTACGATAAATGCTTCCTTTATAGTATTCTGCCAATTCTTAAAGAAGATTTAATTTTAGAAAATCGGACTAGACCTGCAAAATACACCGAGTTTTTAAACGACTTAGTATATGACGAAATTACGGATTGCCCAATGAAATTAATAAATATACCCAAATTTGAAAAGAAAAATGACAGTTTAAACTTAGCAATAAACGTCCTTTCTTATACTCCAACTGTGATAATTTACGAGGTTCCTGATAGTTATGTCTTCCATCATCCTTATTTAAGTATAATTCATCGTTCAAAGGTCATTGGCGGAACACCTATTTATTTGCTTTTATTAGAGAAAAGTGATAGCAATCGCTACACCGCGGTGAGTGATCTGAATAAATTAATGAATTGTCATCAGAATCCTGATTGTCCAGTTCAAATTAGATGCAAATGGTGCCCATACTGCCTAAATGGTTTCAGGCTGGATAATGCCTTTAATAAACATGTAGCTCTATGCGCTAAAAATCAGACCGGTACAACCATTTGCACATTACCCGATAACAAAAATTTAAAATTTGAAAATTATTCTAAAACCATCACCCCTCCCTATGTAATTTATGCCGATTTCGAGTCGGTTTTACCACCTGATGTTAGACATCACCAATTTCATATGCCTAGTTCAGCAGGCCTTTTACTAAAAAATAACTACACAAAAACACTACAATATTTTGAATTTTATGGACCTGACTGCATTTCTTTATTTCTTAAAAAAGTAGAGGAAATTACTGTCACAATTGTCCTACCTTATTATGATGTTGAAGGAAAAAAGTTGATAAGTTTTATGTCTTTCGCTGAACTACGAGAATTTAAATCATGTAGAACTTGCTATCTTTGCAAGAAACCGATTGTAAATCCTGCTAAAGACCATTGTCACTTTACAGGTAAATATCTTGGTGCAGCGTGCCGAAAATGTAATTTTGCGCGTAGAATATATAAGTTGCTTCCGATAGTGTTTCATAATTTAAAAGGTTACGATCTGCATCATATTTTAAAACATGGTCTCAACGGTTTTCCTTCTTGGAATTTAGACATTATCCCTACCTCGACTGAAAAATTTATATCTTTAATTGTACATAAAAAAAATTGGCTGTTAGATTTATAGATAGTATGCAATTTGTAAATTGCTCTTTATCTAAGGCTGTAAAAACACTTACTACACTACCTCTTATTACCTCTGCCTTTCCTGGTTCTATTATAGATTCTAAAGGTATATTTCCTTATGATTATGCCGCATCTTTTGATGTTCTTGAAACTACTTATGAATTGCTTCCTAAATGGGAGGGTGTGACAGATGATGAGTATGCGACTGCTGAATTGGTTTGGATGCAACAAAACTGTGGTAATTTGCGTGACTATATGATGCATTATTTAAAAGTTGATGTATTCCTACTCGCTGATTACTTTCAACAGTTCCGTGAAAATGCCATTGCATATAATGGTCTTGAACCTTTAAATTTCTATGGTATTCCTGGAATGTCATGGGCGTCAGCGCTTATGACATTAGATGAACCCATAGAGCTTTTACAGGACATGGAAATGTTCAAATTTTACGAGGGAGGAATACGAGGAGGGTTAACGTTTGTTAACAAACACTATGTTGCTTCTTCAGAGGACACCGAATTGCTGTATATAGACATAAATAATTTGTACGGTTGGGCTCTTAGCCAATCTTTGCCGTATGCTGATTTTGTTTGGGTGTATGATGGTTTGGATGATGTATTGAATGAGTGTATGAATGTTGCGGATATTGAAATCCTTCCATATGGATATACTATGGAAGTTGATATTGATATCCCTGAAAATTTCCATGATTTTTTAAATGACTTTCCGATTTAACCGGAAAAGATGTGCCCACCAAATTCAAAAGTTGAGAAGCTAATGCTCACGAATTATCCAAAGAAGAATCATGTTCTTTATTGGAGGCTTCTCAGGCTTTAGCTTTCGCTTGGGGCTAAGGTTGTGAATGTACATAGATGTATAAAATTTACACAGAAACCTATTTTTAAAAATTATATAGATAAAAATACTGACTTGCGAGCAAATGCAGTCAGCGAGATATATAAATATTTATTTAAATTATATAATAACAGCTTGTACGGTAAATCCGTTGAAAACCTTAAGAAGCGAATGAATTTGCGACTATGTAATTCATTTGAAAAGTTAATTACATATTCGTCAAAACCGGCATTCAGAAAAACCATCAAAGTTGATGAGAATCTTTTTGCCGCGCATCTTAATAAGGATTCAATATGTTTGGATAGGCCTAGTTACATCGGACAATCAGTACTAGATCTATCCAAACTACGGATGTATCAGTTGTAGTATATAGAGCTGCAAAAGTATAGAACTAATTATAATTGTGATATAAATTTAATTGCCTGTGATACGGACAGCTTCTTTTTAGAGATAAAAAATTTAAAATTAGATACTTTATTAAAAGCCATGATTTCGGATGACCTTTTAGATACATCTAATTATGACCCCTCTCATCCTTTATATTCAAGACGACTAGCATCCGTTATAGGAAAGTTTAAGGATGAGAGTAAGGGGGAAGGGTATAGTGAGTGGGTTTTCTTGCGTCCTAAATGTTATAGTTTATTGTGAAATAAGATGACTATGAGGGCTAAGGGAGTAAAATTAGCAGGTACAAATATAAATCATCAATCATATTTAGATTGTTACAATAATAACGAGATTATATATGCACCTCAGACTAGAATAGAGTCCCGGAATCATCAGCTTTTCACATTTAAAAATAGTAAAATAGCGCTAAACAACCATGATGATAAGAGGGCATGGGTTGATAAAAATGTTAGTTTTGCCTATGGACACTATAGAGGGCTTGATGCAATTAATAGTGGTCATAGTATTACAAGAACACAGCAATTTCAAGATATATTCAAAGAAATTCTGGCTCCTGATTGATCATCAATTTATCAGACGAACAATTATGTGAATTTTGTATATTATATATTTTTGTATATTTTGAATTTTGTATATTATAGAAAAAAAAAATAAAATTGTACATTTACTTATTTTATTATGTTTTTGATTATTATTAGTTTCCTTTTATATAAAGGGTTATAAAACATGTTCACAATAGTTATATTTCGATTTTATCTGCAGTATCAATGTAGGATTGAATAAAATCTCGATATTTACCATACACATCCAGAATACATTTTATTTAGAAATAATATGCAACTAGATAATTTCATTATTGACTTACTGATTCATTTTTTTTAGTAGTAATAAATAATCATAGGTTTCTGTCAATAGCCTATCGATTATTAAAAATGTCTGATTCCATTTATTTCTGAATTCCGCTATCTTAATTTAGAAGATTAATAAAATAATAATATTAATAATTAAAAACTTGTAACAATAATAATAATAATTTTAAAAAAATATTATTAGTTAAAACATTACTTATAAAAATAAGTAATAGAATAAAAAATTAAAAAATATTAATAATTAAAACACTACTTATTTTTATAAGTACTAATTTTAAATTTAAAATTTTTAAAAATAATATGACCTTGAGAAAATTTGAATGACCTTGAAAAATTTAAATGGCCTTGAGAAATTTTTCGATGAGTCATGGTCTTTGTTTGAATGACCTTGAGAAAATTTAAATGACCTCGAGAAATTTAAATGACCTTGAGAAATTTTTCGATGAGTCGTGGCCTTTGTTTGAATGCCCTTGAGAAATTTTAAATGACCTTGAGAAAATGTTGATGAGTCATAGTCTTTGTTTGAATGACCTTGAAAAAATATGATGAGTCATCCAATGACCTTGAGAAATTTTAAATGACCTTGAATGAGCCATGGCCTTTATTTCAATGACCTTGAAAGTGTTTGATGAGTCATCCAATGACCTTGAATGAGTCATTGTCTTTGTCTTAAATTTTTTTTGTACTTTTAGACTTAGAAAAAAATAATTTTTTAATCCCCCCCAAGGGGGGTTGATCCAGCGGTGACACATCCCACTACTTACCACTCAATACATTGTTGAGATAAAATTCCTTTCCAAAAAATTAAAACATTTACCCTCAAAAACATAACTCTTTTAGATAGAATCACTCTTTTGCTTTTCTAACTTCTTTTTAATTTCTTTGTCATTTATCAACAAGTTTTATTTTCAATTCAAGTTTCTTTTTTCATGATTTCAGAATATAAATTAATATTTCCATTTAATTAAGTAAAGTGATATTAATCATAAATCACTGGGAAAAAAGATGTTCTGAAAACTTGTGTGCATTTAGAAAAGTCATAAAAAATGAAATTGAAAATAATCGATTAATGGTGAATAAGAGAAAATAATTTGCTGTAACTGAAGTAAAGTTATAGAAATTATCTTTTACTACATAAACTGTTCTGACAGATGAAATCTACTATTACTAAAAATTGGAAATAAGATGATTTTTACCTGACAACATTTCGTAAAATAATATTGAAAGCATTTTTAGCAGCCATACAAAAACATTGGCCATAAATTGCTATCTAAAATAATGAAATAGTTTTACAAAGTAAATTTATAAAAATTCTGTATAAAAACTTAGAAAGTAATCACTTTTTTACAAAATTAATATCCAATCAGCAATAAATTTATTGAGAATATATAATTAATTCAATAAATTAAACTTATTATATCATTATTTGTTTCTATGTATAATATTATCCAAAGTTTTATAGTTTTGTTTTAAAATCTTGCTGGCAAGATTTTTTCACTTTATTTTCATACTCGATCGAATACTGCATAAGTGATTTCTATTACTCAAGATAAAAGAAGAACAATAATGATTCAAAGTATTCCAATTCAAAATAATCGGTTATCTTCAAGAAAACTGATTTCCACAACATTAACACCAATTCATACGACACCGAAGACTATAGGGATCGATAAAAAATCAGGACTTTATATCAGGGGTTTTCAATCTTTTTTAGCAGCGGAGCACTATTATATATTATTCCCAGAAGTGGAGCCCCAAAAATTAAAAATAAGTTTAAAAATGATAGATACACACGACATTTATTTAATTTATTTTAATTATAAAATAAAAGTAGAAAGTTAAGTGATTCAAAATGAAAATATAATAAAGAAAAAATTATTTTAGTTCAATTAGAACAATAAGCTTGCTTCAATTTGCACATTGCTTTAAAATCGGATTTAATTGGCGACAATTGTAGTCTCATATCATCCTCAGCATTCAATCTGTTCCGATTGTATCCATATACAAAATTGTATATGTATTTTTTTGATAGAAATTTTTAATTCAAAATATATGGAGAAAATATTTCGTTGCCAGTATACTTAATTATAATACGTCTATGATGAAGAGTTTCATTTTCCCAGCCTGCTATTTTCTATTAAATGTTAGAACCAAATCCTGTCTAATCTTAAACTTTTTTTATTTGTTTTTTTCATATTATTTGAAATTTGAAATTTTTTTTTCGAAGTAGAGAAAACAAAATGGATATAAATTTAAGCAAATTAATTTGATTTTTACATCCAAAATTTGAGAAATTGTAAAATTTCGCGGAGCCCCTGTAAGTTTTCTGTGGAGCCTTTGAGCTCTGCGGAGCACACATTGAAAACCACTACTCTAATACATTTTGGAAATTATGTTTCGTTCTCGATTTATTCTATTTCAATATTTGTGTTGTGGCTTTTCTACTTGAATTTGAAGGGCCTTAGATCTGTGAAAATAATTTTTTGAAATATTTGTTGTAATTTTTAAATACAATTTTTCTTGGTTTTATTTTGTGCTTTTTTAAGTTAAATTAAATCTTTTAATAAATGTTTAATAACTAAACAATTAAGATGGATATTCATGCTAATGTACTTAATGTTGGACTAAGCCTTTTCTGAGACCAAAATCAGTATCATCAAGTTTCAGAAATAAAAATACAAAGATTATTGGAAAAAGAAAACGATAATAAAAGCATTGTATTAATTTAAGAGTTGGGGGGAAATAAATCCAATTATGACAAAAACAATGTAAATCAGATGCAAAATGGGAATGATAGTGATCTATGCCGCTGTTGTTATCTATTTAGTGAATTTGTGAAGAAAGACTTTCAGGAAAGTATTGACTGTGATGGGACAGTTAATATGAAGGTTTTCAGTGGGAATACTATTCATCGCTTTCAAATATTACAACCTCAAAATGACCTTTGGTAAGCTAAATGGCTTTATAATTGAAATTTATGATGAGGTAAATAAGGTTAATACCAGCATTCAAGGAAAATATGAAAGCATTTGACAGCCTTTGGAAAATCACATATTGGAAAACAAATAGTAGAAAAAATTCCCGAGGAAATCGTTTGCGTTATTACAAAACATTTAACTTATTTGGAGGGAGAAAGATTGAAAGTTACTTTTTTTTCTTCAAACATACAAAATTATGAGGGGCCGCAAAATCCGTTTGTACGACTGATACCTCGAGTTGTGGATTTTTCTATAAAGAAGATGAAGAATTATCCGTGGAGAAAGTTTGGAAATATCTAGAGTAAAATAGCAAAAAGTATGATTTTTTCATTTTATTTGATTCCTTTTTTTTATTTGCGCACATATATATGCACCTTGCCCGGTGAATGTCTAAAGTCATATACAGTCTCAAAATCTGGATGTTCAAATGTCAATTCAAACTGGCTCCTGCAGAAGAGAAAGGATTGCGTGATGTCTGCGTTTTTATCGTACGTATCTACCTGAGAGCTTGGATCTCCGAACCTTAAGCATCAGATGCTCCTTACCTGCTGTTGCTGAAGTCACTGCTTCAATACTCATCAATTTATTTAGCCATCACAAAGTCAACATCACGCAAGTTTTCAAATCACTTGTGGTGCTTGTCACAGGAATTAGTTAGCTTAGCCCTGTTTGATCGTTGAGGCGGTTCGTTAACCAAGAGATTGATGGTGAGTGCCATGCTGAATGAAGAAAATGAATATCAGGTTCAATTCAAACGAATGAGTGTTATTCTTGATTCATTCAGAGACAAGAACTTGGGAGATTTTGTTACATCAAAGTCAATGACACTGATCTGAATGATGGACTTACCAGATGGATTTCTCATGGTTGATCCGGACTTATGGGAGGACAGAGATGACTACAAGAAGGCTGGGAGACAGTTGAGTCTCTAAAGGTTGTCAATTACCACGCTGAACGCGGAGTGGAACTCATTTAGAAGTACAGTGGACAAATAACCCGTGATGAAGCACAGCTTCAGTTCCTGTTGCAAGTTGTCAAGGATCATCGCAAAATGTATCCTGATAGTCAATGAATTTAAAACAGTGGGATATTGTCAAATCGATACTGTGAAATCTTTCAGAAACTGAACAAACAAATCACTAATACTGTGCTTTTGTGTTGAGAAATAAACACTATGTTGACTGTTAGTTAAAATAAATATTCTTAATTTGCTAAATTTTCATAAGTTTTGTAATCTTTGAGGCACTTGAGCTACTCCTAAGCATAAGAATATTTTGCTCAAACATTTTATACAGCATTTATATTTTATAAGTAACATATTAGAGGGGTAAGACTTTCAAAAAAGAGAATTCAAAAATTAAAAGAAGGAAATATATTTTAATTAATTATGAAATGGAGTAAAATATAATTGGCAGAGAGACAGAAATTGCACGATTCTCTCAAAATCATTTGAATATCAGCAGGTTAAGCAACCACATTAGCACGAATAAGTACTGAATTTTTGACGCGCCAGAGTTTTATGAAAAATAGGGAGTGACCGAGGGCAATATAACCCGACTGTAAGGCAAATATCAAATTTTGGTGTTTTAATGCGACTGAAATAGTTGAAAGATGTTTCGAACAAATTGAATAAATTTTGATTATATTTTTGCACCGGTTGAAATGTGAAAATTACAACCGAATAATATATTCTTACCTCTTCTAAAATCACGATTATCTATCAAATGTTTTCTAATAAATATCAGAAAATGATTTCTTATAAACTTATAAAGGTTGTTATACAAGTTTAAATGCACATCGGACTTCTAGGTTATTATCTTGTAAATCCAGTTACTCCATTTGTTCCATTTCAATCTTGAGACTTTTGAAATCCTGAATGAATATAAATTTCTTTCGCTTCCTTCAGAACGCTTTAACTGTTGATTAATTCTTTGCTGACTTTTTCTGTGATCATTAATGGCGATCTGGCTAAGATTTAGTTCCTTGAATTATTTGCTTCTAACCTCTCAGTCTGACATTTCCATTGTCAAGCTCAAGGACTTTTTTCCAGAATTAATTTTTAATTATTTTGTATTTGTACATACATAAATATATAAATCAAGAAAATAAAATTACTAGCAATATAATTGAAGAAAATTTTAAATTATGACTAAATAAATTTCATAGTGATAAAAACAGCTTTCCTTGGGCGTATCTATTATTCATAGTAATATATAATTAAAACCATTTTCCATATTTATATGCAAATAAATTCAGCTTTAATAATTTTATTCAACGATATTATAAGAATAAATGATGAATTATTATTATTATTATTGTTATTATTATTATTTTTATTATTATTATTATTTTTATTATTATTATTTTTATTATTATTATTATTTTATTTTATAATCTAAAATTTTCAATTAACAAATACTTTGTAGTGTTGGGTCAGAATACAAACGGCCTTGTAAATTGTTTAAATGAATCGGTAATACACACGCAAATACAACATGCAGATTTAAAATCGGACCTATAAAACATCAACTAACCCTGCTAAAATACGAGAAAGAAAACAATTAAATATAAAATTATAAAACACAAAAATAAATTAAAAATAATAACAAAATGCAACAAGATCCGCACGAAATAAACATAAAAATAACACGAAAACCTAACAATTTGACCGAAATTTGACAATTTATCAAAAATGCGAAATTCCATGAAAATGGAATAAAAATCAAATAATTTGAATTGGAAACAATTCAATTAAAAGAATTCAAAAGAAAAATTGTCAAATTAAATTACAAAACAATAAAATTAAGAATAGAATATACTAGAAAATCACAAGGTCAAATTTTGTTTTACTAAATCAAAATTAACACACAAGGTTAGGATCGTACAATAGGTATATATACCGATTCATTTTTACACAATTTTAATCAGTTTTTAACCAGAATCAGTTTTTCATAAACTCGAAAATCGTAAAAATCGTATTATATGGCAAAATATAGTTATTACAAATGAAATTCTTCCATAAATGCTTTACATTTTCAGGCCCACAGCCAAAACATACTGCAAGATAATAAAATCCAACACATGATCGTAATCGTGTAAGTGCGTGTATTATCGCCAATGATTCGTGCCCGTGAAGGCTCCGGCGTGAGAACGTAGGAGCTGAAACGTCAATATGATTCCGTATAGGGGAAAAGGGCGAGGGGGAGATAGTCTTTTGGCTATTTCTCCGTCGCTCATTTCTCACAAACTCGACCTAAACTTATTTCTCACATACGGCTAAAATTCAAACACCGAGTAGTTCAGTGGGCACTCATTAACTATAATATAAACACAAACGCGTCTAGGATCAATTAAGGGAAGGTGACGGGATTTTCACTAGTAAAATCGTTGCTATGCTTAAATATAAAGGATGTTGCTAAAAGTCATTAAAGAACTTGTTAATAAAACTAAAATACTACAAAGAATTTTCCTTAAGGTAATCAAACTAAAATGCTATGCTAAAATGTAAAGGATCTTGGTAAAAGTCATTAAAGAACTTGTTAATAAAACTAAAATACTATAAAGAGTTTTTCTAAAGGTTATCAAACTAAAATGTTACGTTCAATTGCAAAGAGTTTTACTAAAGATTATAAAACTAAAATGTTATACTAAAAATGTAAGGAATTTCACTAAAAGTTATTAAGGAATTTATTAATAAAACGAAACGTCATGATTAAAATATCAAGATTTTTTTTGTTTTGTAATAGAGCCGTCAATGAAATTCACTCTCGGAAGGTCATACTTAGAATGTAAAGATTTTTACTAAAATGTCTAAAGTCATTGAAAGAACATTAAATAAACAAAAATCTCGAAGTATCTTAACTGATACTCAAATTAATCTAATTATTACAGTAAATGGATAAGAAATTATAATAATCCAAAGCAAATGGTAAAAGTTTGCCAAGCGGAATTTACCCCAAATTAATAACTGTCCCAGGAAGATATAAAAATTCTAAAGACCCGAAAATTTCAAATGTGCATTCATGTCAAGTTCCCCAGAACGTGTTAACTAATGTAATAAATCCTGAGACAAAACACGAATTACCACCCATAAATAACAAGAGAAAACCGTGAATAGCATCTCAGAACTTAGCACCATACAACGAAGTAATCTATCCGGAAGTCACTAAGGTCGTTTATCGATAAAATGTACAATAATTGTCGGTTGCATGAACCAAATAATAGGGAGAATTAACGAAACAAAATATCAACACGCCAAACTCCATAAGCACATCAGAATACGTTAACACCGTCAATATAAAAGTTCAAAAGAGGACAAACAAATATACTCGAATATATACCAACTACATCACAATCACAAAATTTCTTCGTCATTGAAAACATCAGTAACATTAATCCCGCCTGAAAGTTTTATCATAACAGAATTGTGACGAGGACAAGAAGACCTCAATCGTACCTAACCGATATTGTCCCGATAGTATTGATCCGTAGACATGTCCAGAATGACAGTAAGAGAGAATTCCAAGATCTGAGTAGCCGACATGAAGTTCCGGAAAGAAACGAACCCGATCTAAGAACTAATAATTACACAACTATAAATCGTAAAGAATACATTTTGCCGTACCATTGCACGTCGATTCCCAGCGATAATCCCTAAAACAGGCCAATTCACCGATAATTCCTTCCCAAAAGATTTTTATCGATAAGAACATCAACCGTAAAATTCCAGAGCCAAATGTCGAAGTTAAATGAATGCGATTTCATAAATAAATCCACGGGAAGAGAAAATAAGTACAAACTTTCTTCAAAATGTCTTGAGACGAAGTTGGATAAGAATGTGCACTGTGCACACCAATTCCTAGAATATTAACCGATAAAAGTTAATTGACACGACTATTTACCGTAAAAGGGCATACGCACATGCTACTGAAAATTTGTGCTTAAACTAACCGACTTGGTTTGAATACGCACCCCGACGTGTGATCCAATAGGTGTGCACTAGCCGAATTTCCTACCCAGTAGACACACACTCCAGTATAAGAACTGGCTCGACTGAAAATCATTTATTACAATTCATTATTAAAATGTCCCGAAAACCAGCACCAATTTCCAGAGAACAACACGGGAGTGAGGAACCCAGCACAGTGGACAGTAACTTGCCATTATATTCGGGTAATTTATTCAAGTTTCTTTCATCACGATATTAATTTCATTATCGAGTACTAGCGCAGATACGACCAATCCGACGAACTATTACTAATGTAGACCCGCTGGCCAGGAAAATCAGAAACTCATGATAGCCGCTATTCATATCATAAATAAATTATTGAGTCGATAAATCTCGTACTGTTTTGGTTTTAATTACAATTGGAGTACTCCACGACGCATTATCTAATAAAGTTAGAACGAAAGGCGAACTAAGTTATTCAAACCATTGACGAATGCCCAATCGATAGTTGACCAAACCTGATAAGGCATACCGAGACCCGATCTATTATCACAAGTCGTTAGTAGAGGCCAGGAATTAGTTGAAACAGACCCGCGATGAAGTTGGATGCGTTATTTCTTTGGCGTAGGATTCACTTTGTGCCACCCGATTGTAATGAAAGTAAAGTAATCTAATATTGAAATTAATTTGGACCTCTAATGAATTATTAGTACATAAAAGTAAAATAATCTATTATTGAAATTAATTTAGACTTCTATTGAATTATTAATACAATTAAAATAGTATAAAATTCGTCTTTACTACGATAAAAATAAATTTTCGTGTATCATAATCAGAATTTTTATTATAGGTAAATTAGAATTTTCTTAATTAATTTTATTTGGACATCTATTACTATAATTATGCTTAAGCCAAATTGTTACTTGTTATCATCGCGACTAAAATGGATTTTTGTTTAACATAAATATGATCATCAAACGTTCTGTACCCCAACTGTGATAATACAAGTTGAAGTGTAACCAACACACCGGACCTTGTTTTTGATGAAGACTGTCAAATGCATTTCAGCCATCCTTGAAATATCGGCCATTAGTTCATTTTAAAAATCATTTTGCGATTTGTATTTTTAACCTCATAGAGAAATTAGATTGTTGTTCAGGTTCTCAAACACGAATTTCGTTCCACAATTTCATATATACAGTGACTTCTTTTGGTAAACACTTCTGATTTCTACTCATGTTCTAATTGTAATTTTAAAGATTTTTGACCATGTATTAGTAATAATACCAATAAAACCTTGATATCATTAAATGATAAAAATGTTGGAAATAATAAAATTATCGGAAATATTTATAAATCCTCAAATTAGTTTTTAAAAATAAATCCCCATCCGCATAAAAAGCTCGGTGCAGAATCTTCAGAATTTAAAGGTTAACGATTTTCCGTCATTTCTCTTCTAAAACTTCTATGACCCAGTTATTATAGGAGGGTACCTCAACGCAGCGGGGTTACGTGTCGATAGATTGTATATGCACACTAATTGTATGTGTACTAATTTTAAAAGCTTTTATATTATTAAAAAATGGGACCACTCAATATCTTTCTCCGTACAAATTCCGGTAGGGTATAGGTTGTGTAGGACATTGAACAAAATAAACCCTGAGAATTCATCAGCCCAAGCGAAATGAGAATAGCTGAGACATCGACCCTAGTGATTTGTCGGAGGAAGACCTCCGTGGAACAACGCTGCACACGAACTAAAGGCCACTACCAACGAATTACGGGAATAGTGAAACCATCACTGAAATGGGACCCCGATCCAGGATTTCGACGCATAACGTGAACATACCGCACTGAATAAGTTATAAGACTAGTTAATAAGGACGCGTAGAATGTCAGACGTTATTTATCAATTAATATTTCTCGTTTTTTAGAAGACTCGTGGATTGATGCATCCCGAGTAATCGGCCGGTTTCCGGCTCACTCGACTGCCCGATGCAGGCGGGCGATGTGGGACGCGGGATTTTCTATCTCTCCGGTACGCGAAACCCGATCTGGCACGAAAAGGGACTCTGACGAAGTTGACCTCTCATACGTGGCAATCAAAAGAGAGGCAGGAAGAAACCTGGCGAGGGAGATGCGAGGACAGGCCGAGTACCTACTGGCGCGCCTCGAAAGACAAACCCAGTACTGACGGGTATGCCCCGCAATACAATGTTTTATATGAGCTGAATGACCCTAAGCTCCAGGAGCGAATGACCGATGTTTTTTTTTTTTTTTAATTGGTTTTTATTCATTTGCTGCCTTTCGGCCAATTGTGCGAGCGGGGCTCAGCACTTCATACTATTTAGCTTTTTATTCTATCTACACAAATCTGCAACGCCGATGAGATACCAGCATTGCCTCGTAAACATATTTTACACAAGACTAAAAGGGAGGGGTATGACATTTTTTGTAAATGATACATGTTCTCGGTATATGTGATAGCATGCAATCACCGCATTTGGGCAAGCTATCCTGGCCAGAGATATGATCTCAGTCTTTGTCAACCCGATTTTAGAGAGAGGGGCATTATTCTTCTTATCCCATGTGCCCAGACATCCAACCACTATAGCAGATATGGTGGCAGTTTGATTAAAAGCCTTTCCGATCTGTAAGGATAGATCTTTGTACTTAACATAGTTGTCTTCCTTTGCTTTTTCAAAGCCTTCAACCGAGTCATAGGGTACTTTTAGGTCCAGGACATGTATATCCTTATTCCGTTTGGACCTAATTACCATGTCGGGTTTAAGCTTTGTTGGAATTGAGATATATTTGGGGGATTTTTCCACATCAATCTCAAAGCCAATTTTTTCTAGGAAGGCAACTATGCTTACATTTTCATGCTTAACCCTTCGAGCGTTTGGTTTTGCACGACAGTGATTGAATACGTGTGTCTGGGTCTCCTTATCAAGATGACAAAGTCTACACTTTGTGTTAATATTATATTTCAGACGGTATGCGCTGTAATTAAGATTTAAGAGGTTATTTCTTGCACGCACCAAGAAGCAGTACTGTGCATCATTAAGGGTATCACTAGCTATTAGGTATTTAGCAGTGATACTATCCCCAATAGAGGCTGCAATGCGTCCCTGTACTCTCATCTTGTACCATTGCTCAGCATAATGGAGACCTACAAAGTCATGGAGCTCCTTAGAAAGTGTGTTAAGGTTACGATGATCTATATAAGAGGTGCGCTTTTTGTAGGTCATTTCAAGAGAGAATTTGTCTTCAGCAAATTTTAAAGAGATGTATATACAGAACTTTCTCTTGAGAGCCATTGCTGATTTTTGGAATTTCACAAAGAAAGAGGTGTTGTGAAATTCTTTGCTGACCTCACAGTTCAACCATCTCAGTCCAGCTTCAAAGTTTTTACTTCCTCTAGAATGGGCAAGCTCGGCTATTAACATATCTCTAAAGCCGCGATTAGAAGAGTGAAACAGTCTTTTTATTCCAGTAATGCTCTGAATAAGATATTCATCGATAGCAGCGGTAATACCAAGACCTCCCAGTTTGCAGTGAGTATATAGGAAATAGTTATTAAGGGCCAGGAATTTATCTCCAATCATTGTTTTCAGCAATCCCTTTATTTTCTGATCGAAGCCCAGCTGCTTTTCTCGTCCTTGTGTAACTCTATTCCGATCACAGTCAAGGATTCTATGACCGATGATGCAGTTGCGTAAGGAGAATATAAGCTTTGAATGGATAAATGTTTTGTATGCATTCAGCTTTTGTGATGGATGCAGATATGACACAAATAGGGATCTGGTTAGTGCCAGTGCTGAGTCAAGTCGGCCATCAATATCTTGATTACGTTTGTAAGAGAAGTCAACTCCAAGATATCTGTATTTGTTATTCTCAGATATAGTTGGTATCTCTTCATCATATAGGTGTAGTTTTTTGGTATCTGAGCCAGCGCTATTGATTGACAAATATCCCGACTTTGACGGTTTAAACTTTAGGTTTGCAAAACCTGCCAATTTCACAGTATTTTCCAAGGTTTTCCTGATTCCTGGATAAGAGTCCGAAAGAAGAACCAAATCATCAGCATATGCTAGAATACTGATGTTTAAGTTGTGCAAAAGAAAAGGGTGGTTATCCAAGATAGATTTTAGGATGTAATCAATTGATAGGCAGAAGAGTGTCATTGATAATGGACATCCCTGTTTAACTCCCTTAATAATTGGGACAGGCTCAGACATAGTTCCCTGGCAGTCAAACATAGTTCTCACATCCTTATACCCATGCCAGCCAGTGTGTACCAAATCAGGTCATGAGGCAACGAACCAAATGCGTCGGTGATGTCGAGCCAAACGATGTGTAGTTCAGTTTTACATCGTTTAGCACGGTCAATTGCTATGTGCAGAGTTGCATTATGTTCAGCACATCCGAAAAAAAAATTGCTTTATCCAATTTTCATTCTTTGTTTTAATTTTCGTTTCCAGGTTGTCTTTAGAAATTGAGCAGGATCCAGAGTCAGAATTAGAAGAATTCTTTGATTCAGAACAGTTAGCTGGCAATTTAAATAGATTTTATTTCATAAAAACAGACTCCGAAGAGTCTGTGTGTCCTTTTAAGGGGACTAGCCCGACCATTAAGTAGGTCAGACTCAATCAAGGTTTTCTCTGGATCTTATTTTAAATTCTCCTTAGCTGTCCGGTTGAGATAACCAGGCAAGTACAGTCCGCTTTTCCGCCTCGGGTTCGTTTCGACATTGTGAATATTAATATATCTTTAATTTGTATGGATTGTTTTCTTTCAGGTTTCGTTTCGACATTGGGAATATTAATATATTTTTAATTTGTATGGATTATTTTCTTTCTAAAAGTTAATTAATTTCCATCCTAGGTGAAGCCATGGTGGACAGAGACCAGGTTTCGTTTTGACATTGTGAATATTAATATATTTTTAATTTGTATGGATTGTTTTCTTTCTAAAAGTTAATTAATTTCCATCCTAGGTGAAGCCATGGTGGACAAAGACCAGAAGTAATTAGAACTGTTTTTCATAACATTTATCAGTATAATAAAGAAAAACCCGATAAAAACAAGTAGCATAAAACAAAGATGACTAACACTTATTCAATAATTATTAAACCAAAGTGAAACAATACAAATAATAACACATATTAACACTCAAAATAAAATAATAAGGGGTAAATTCCTTTCAGAAAAACATAAAATTATTTATAAGACTATTCCACAAAAAAGATAAAAAACAATAATTAACACTTATTCAACAATTATTAAATCAAAGTGAAACAATACAAATAATAACACATAATAACACTCAAAATAAAATAAAATAATAGGGGGTCTTATTTTTAAAACACTTCAGAAAAACATAAAATTATTTATAAGAATATCCCACGCAAAAAAAAAAGAAAAAATAAAAGACATAAAATTAGACATAAACATAATACCCAAAAAACCAAAATCAAACATAAACACAATACTCAAAAAATATAACCAGCAGTAAATATGAGGTCATTTCAACAAGAATATAACTATTAAATAAAAAAATAAAAAAAAGTATAGATAATAGATAAAATAGAAGTTATTTGTTATTAGTTATATGATTCATAAAGATCATGTAACTTGCCTCTATCGCCGCTTTAATGCACATTCTCGCCATCTCTCCTATTTCATTTACTCCTAATCCTAACTTTTGAAGATCCTTATTATTCTCTTTATCCCAGGATCCTAATGATCCAACTATAATAGTGTATACTGCTGTTTTGCAGTTGTTAACTTTACCAGTTTCAATAGCAAGGTTCCTATATTTATCAAGATTCTGTTTGCGTGCATTAATAAAATTTGTTTCATTATCATAAGGCACTTTAATATCAACTAATGAAAGTTTTATTTTATTTTTGTCAGTTGTCTTAATAATAAGATCAGGTCTTAAGGTTGTATCAACATTAGGAGGCGATTTTTCTAAGTCTATGTCAAAATTTTTACTTGCAAAAAAATTGTGTACAACTTCAAGTACATGATTATGCTTGTTTCTCCTTGCATTTTGGAATAGGATACAGTGGTTTAGTATGTGGGCCTGTGTTTCCCATTGTATTTTACATAACCTACAATTAACATCTTTTTTATCTTTATGGTTAGAGGGGTTAGAGTTTAAGTTTAAGCTGTTATTCCTAGCTTTTATTAAAAAAAGTATTGATTATCCCCTAATGTTGTAGATTTAATCAAGTGTTTAGAGAACTGGCTTTTCCCTATTGTTTCAGCAATGTGACCCTGATGTGTCATCTTGTACCATTCGAGGGCATACCAATCACCGGTGAGGATGTGCATTATTTTGGAGGCCTTGTCAATATTTTCATTATTTATCACTATTTTGAAATCATTTTTACTGATTTCAAGACTAAATATATTATTAATATATGTTAATTTGCATATAATAGAAAATTTAACATTAAGTCTATATACAGACTTTTTAAATTTTAAAAACAAACAAGGCTTACCAACTTTCTCATCATCAATATCCCCATTCAGCCATTTCATCGCCATTTCAATTTCATTTTCTAAATAATTAAATCGGGCCCTTACACATTCTATAAGTTCCCAAATAATAAAATCTTTCATTTTTAGATCGCTTGACATAAATAATCTGGTAAGTTGAATAGTGCTTTGGATAAGGTACTCATCAATACTAGGGACTATACCTAAACCCCCCCATAGAGCAGAGTGCATATATAAAGTTATTACTAATATTCTGAAATATATCACCTATAGAATTTTTTATGAGTCTCTTAATCTTTTGGTCAAATTCAAGTTGCTTAGTTCTATTGTCTACAATGCGGTTTCTATCACAGTCAAGTACCATGTGTTTGACAATGCATGTTCGAAATGGAAAAATTAATCTAGAGTGAATGCTAGTTTTATACACAAATAGTTTTTGTGAAGGGGGGAGGTCAGATAAAAAAGTTGCTTCAGCGTCAGTAAAGGCTTTATCTAGAATACTATCTATGTTGTGGTTGCTTTTCCCCCCCAAAACCTACCCCTAGATATTTGTAAATGTTATTCTCATCAATTATTGGAATTATTTCATTATATATTTTTAATGGCTTTTCATCGTGATTCCTATTGTTTTCATAAAAACCGCATTTAGCAGGTCTGAATTTAAGTTTAACATCAGATGTATATTTAATTATGTCAGTCAATATTTTTGTAATTTTAATACGGTTATCAGATATGAGTACTATATCATCAGCATACGCTAGTATACTGACATTATAATTATTAATTATTAAGGGATGCTCTTTCAGAATATTAGTGATAATGAAGTTAATTGCCAGACAAAAAAGTATCATAGACATAGGGCATCCCTGTTTAACTCCATTGGTGATTGGGATGGTTTTAGTTGTTGTGTTTTCGCATTCATAATAAGTGTTACAATTATTATACATATTTTTAAAAAGTTTTATAGTATTATTATTAATACCCATATTTATAAGTACTTGCCAAATAAGGACATGAGATATACTGCCAAAGGCATCAGCCAGGTCCAACCATACAATATTTATATTAGTCCCCATGCGCACTGCTCTTTCATTTAATAATAATAAAACTGAGTTGTGCTCCGCACACCCATCAGGACATCCTATAGCTTTTTGGTTAATATTAATAAGGTTATTTAATTTTATCCATTCAAGCAGCCTACGGTTTTTAAGAGTTGCGAAAAGACGATATGAGGTATCTAAGATTGCCAATGGTCTCCAAGAAGAAAGGTCATGACTGCTATTTTCTTTCCCTGGCTTAATTATTAACTTAGTTTTAAAGGTTTTCCAGATAAGGGGGGAGAAAGATTTAAATAAGATATTGTTAAAGAGCGAGCAAAGGATTGAATTATCAGGGTCAATTTTTTTCCAGTCAAGATAAGATATTTGGTCTTTACCAGGTGATGAAGATAAGTCAACAATTTTAAAGGTATTCGTTATTTCGTCAATAGTAGTAGGTTTATGAATAAAGTTTTCAGGATAATATGGTAGTTTATATTTAAATTTAATATCATTAATTATAATAATCTCTCTTTCGAAGTTCAATATTATCCTGTCTGGGTGCGGAGACAATGTATTTATAGAGTTATTAAAAATTTTATTAATTGTACTTTTATAATTAATATTAAAATTAAATCTAAGTTTATACGTTAATTCAATTTTTTTTTGATATTAGTAGATGGTGGATAAAAGTCAGTTTTTCTAATCTTATGTTTAAGAGGAAAAATACATTCATGAATACGGATAATTTCAGCTAAACCTTCATCCGGGTTTTCTGAGTTATTATTTTGAAGAATTTTAATATTGTTTAGTATATTAGTGTATTTTAATATATTATCAATAGGAGCCCTATCTATTATAACTTTGTTAATAAGATTGTCTAATCTTTTCCTAATCTCAGATATATTAGGTATAGTAATATAGTTATGATTAATAGAAATACATTGAATAATATGACAAATAAAGAAACCGCTTTCATTAGTGTTGGCACACATTGGATAATTCAATTCAGTTAAATTTATATTAGATGGGTATATAATGTTTTGGATATTTCTAATTGTATCTAGGATCGTATCGGCTATTTTCCTATGTTTTTGCAGGCTGTGAGGGCTTAAAGGATCTATAATTGTAGCAAAACACTTAAGTTTATTAAAGTAAAAAACCGGCCAATTTACTGTTGATGTTTTAAATGGTAAAAAAATCTCATTCCAGTTTGAGTATTGACAAAAAGGAAAAGTTTCAAAAAAGGTCTTGAAATTCTGTTTGATGAGGGCTTCAGTAGTGTATGAATGTATAATAATTGTTGACCCTGTGGCAACAAATGCGTGCAAAAAAAGGTTGATGGAATGCTGATCTAGTCAGTCATTTCCAATATCTTTAACTGAGACTGGTATGTTATCTGGTATCACTCTTAATTTGTCTTCAACTGGTAATACTCCTATATGTTTATTGTGGTGTTCTATGATATTATGATGTTCTAATGTTTCGCCGCAGTGACATATGATTTCATTTATATTACATGTTTTTCTTTTATGTTTTTTCGCTATGTGTTTTACTATCTGTGCATATGTCGATTTATAGGTTAAGTCGTTTTGGCAATGTTTTTTAATGTTTGTGTATCTACAGTTGAGGATTCCCTCAGTATTCATTATTAACTCAAGTATTTTGTTTTTGTTGTTTAGTTCTTCTCTTGTGACAGGGAAATGTTTATAGTTATAGTTATTATTATTAATCATAGAAGTATTATCAGTTTGAGTTTGAGTTTTGAGGATATCCTCTTCAATAATTATTTCAACCTTCTTTTCCGCTATATCAAGGTTGTTATAAACAGTAAATATTTCCTTGGTTGCTGTGTTTGGAATTTCATAGGAGTGTGGAGATTGTGAAAAAAGATCTATGTCTGAGTTAATTTGTTCAATTATTTTATGCGTCTGTGTCTTAATAAAAAAAGTCATTACTTTGAGTTTGTGTTATAGGACTATATGACATTGTTTCGTCAGATGCTGTGGTATTTGAAAGTAGTAATTTATGGTCAATCTCCATATTTAGGTTTATTGGTATAACGTTTTTTGGAATAAAAATGTTTGGGCAAGGTTTTAAGTTGAAGTTAAAGGTGGTACATTCATTTTTTCTATGTGTGGGTTAACAGGGGTACTATCTGCGTCAAGGTCAACAGATTTTGGTTACAATAAGTTACAATAACAGATGCCACCCGATACTGGAATGAAATTTGCAACACTTTTACTTTTGATATCAATATCACTGAAACTATGCAATTACTTCTTACAAAACCCCTCCATTATGAAGACTTTCAATCGAAAATTAATTATGCATTAAAAACTTTTCAGGATGCTATTACGGATGCGGAAACTTATGAAAGATTGATAAATCATAAATACTTAAATTTCTTCTTTAATAAAAAATATTTTAATAATTCCAAAAATCTTTTAAATACTAATAAAAACCTTATACAAAAACAATACAAAACATCTCAACAAATGATTATGAGAATATAACAAAACATACACAAACAATAGAAACACAACATGCACAGCCTACTTTTTATAGAAACGCATTAATTAAAAATTTTAAAAACTCTGAAAATATCTTTATATCACTAAATAATTGCACTGACAATTTTTTTAATAATCTTAACATTTATTTGCTTAATATTAAACTCGAAATAAAAAATGAAAAACGTTTTATAAAATTTTTAATTAACTATTTCTACATATTTTACTTAAAATTAAAAAAATTACTCAACAAAAAATACCAAAAAACTAACAAAAACTTTAAATATGACATACCTCTATTATATAAAATAGGAAATCTGACTAACAATTATTTTTTAAACACTGAAAATTATTTTATAAATATTAAAAAGAATTTTAAACGTGATATTAATTTATTTTTAAATGACTTTTATTTTATTATAAAATTAAAATAAAAAGAATGTTGTTTAAATATTCAAATTTAACCAGTTTAGTTCTAAAAAACAAGCATGAAAAAAAATATAGTGTACGCAGCTCGTCAGCCTGAGGCCGACTCGCTAACCCCCATAGGTATTAAAACTATTGTTAATACATCTACCACCGATGAAATCCTTAATAAACAACAACCTATGAATACTAAAACCCAGAATGATGACTGCGATGTTGTGGATATAATAAATGCCGGTAATATTTCGAAAAATGTCATTACTAGTCATAATAAACCTAAATCGAACTTAAACCTCACTAGATCAGCTATAACCACTAATGACGTTGCACTTCTAAAACCAAAGTTATACGTACTAAAATACAATTTTGACTACAACGAAATTTATTATGATGAAGAAGATGATGCATACTATGGTGAGGAGGAATCATGCTTTAGACCTCTTTATCACTTACCTAATAATCTGACCCCTGACGAAGAAGAAGCTGAAGATCGTAAATACTATCAACCATCTACTATTGTTTCTTACGCACAAATATCGCGGACAAAACTTACCAAATCATGTATTACTTACACCTCTTGCACACCTTGCACTGAAACCTTTCCTGCTACTATACAACCTGCCTCTGATACTACAAACTTACTTCCTCCACATCCTATTCAACTTCTTGACAAAAAAGAAAATCTTATTCAATCTACATCATTAACTAATAGCTTTCCCACAAATTTTCTACGTAATTCAACTCCTACTAACCCCGACGATTCAATTTCTGATGTCTCTGTTCTTACTAAAACACCAACAAAACTTCAATCACCTAAAATACACTTCGACAAAATCATAAATAGCACTATTAAACTTAACACATGTTCAACTCCTAAAAATGATCTCAATAAAAAATCATATAATCACCAAAAAAATAATCTCTTCAACCTATCAACCAACTCATCTGAAATTGATATTACAAACTTGTCTGATAATACTACTGACACATCAAATATCTCCAAATCACTATATAGTAATAACACCTTTGATTTAAATACCTTACTTGACTACTCAAATCGTAATAAAAATTCAATTAATACCTACATAAACAACACTTCTTTCAAAACACTACCATCCCTCAATTATAAATTTGCTCTAACACATTACAAAATTAACAATAATACTACACTAAACTACCCAAAGTACTTGACTACCAATAATAAAAATATTGAAGCATACAAAAATTCAGCTTACAACTTTATTTGCACACACTACAAACTTGAAAACAATATTATCATCCACATCCCTCTTACTAACAAATCAACTACCTCTGACAATCTAACTTCGGATCAACCTCCAAATAAGCAAACTTACAACATTAATAGTTCTTGTAATATTAGTCATGACAGTATCGACCTTAGTGACCCTCCTAACAGTGATTATACAGAAAAAGACAACCAACCTGATGAATACAATTTATACCATGGTGATCCTGATTACGCTGATTACCTGAAAAGCTTACAGTATGAAGAAGAATACTCTGACGGTGATTATTGATGTCGTTTCTTTTGTTTAATTTTTTTCTAACTGTAAAATGTTGCTTTTATACTTCTACAAAGATGTAGAATACTTTGCTGCTGATTAATTTTGTTGTTTTGTTGTTTCTATGTAGCGGTTTTTATTATACATATAAACTCTTACATGTGTCGTAATTATGGTTATTACGCTGGTTACCTGAAAAGCTTACAGTATGAAGAAGAATACTCTGATGGTGATTACTGATGTCGTTTCTTTTGTTTAATTTCTTTCTAACTGTATAATGTTGCTTTTATACTTCTACAAAGATGTAGAATACTTTGCTGCTGATTAATTTTGTTGTTTTGTTGTTTCTATGTAGCGGTTTTTATTATACATATAAACTCTTACATGTGTCGTAATTATGGTTATTACGCTGGTTACCTGAAAAGCTTACAGTATGAAGAAGAATACTCTGATGGTGATTACTGATGTCGTTTTTTTTGTTTAAATTCTTACTAACTGTATAATGTGCTTTTATACTTTTACAAAGATGTAGAATACTTTGCTGCTGATTAATTTTGTTGTTTTGTTGTTTCTATGTTGCGGTTTTTATTATATATAAATCCTTACATGTGTCGTAATTATGGTTATTTTTGTTTTTTCTGTTGTACTGTTCTGCTCACCATGATTTTCTCATTGGCTGGGTTGTTAAAATATCTCTAGAAAGGAACAAAAAAGACACTAATTGAAGAATACTATGGAATTGGAGAACCCTGATGGAAATGAATAAACTGATGCCTGACCTAACAGATGATTCGTACCAAAATTCTAATAAACTACAAATACCACCAATATTACTACACGAATACAATACTGGGATGGAGAATGGAGCTGGACCTGAGCTGAAGACGGGATTAGAGATGGATGAAGATGCAGTGCTTGCCCGATTATTGCAATTGGACAGAAGATACGAGAAAAGATTAAAACAAAACAAAACTCCTGATTTAGTCTGACCTACTTAATGGTCGGGCTAGTCCCCTTAAAAGGACACACAGACTCTTCGGAGTCTGTTTTTATGAAATAAAATTTATTTAAATCACATTGCGTCAAAGCCGTTTACCAAAATCTGAAAACCCAAATCAAAGGCCTGGAAACGGCACTGTCGGCATGTCAAGAAGGGGCTGTGGTAACTTATCCGTTGGTCTTCGCCCCGGCACAGTTGGCTTACCGAGACACGATACCTCCGGCAACACCCAAAGACAGACCCAATAAGTACCGGCCAGGAAGAGCTGAGTGCGCAAAACGTCTGGCGGCTCAAAGTGGCAGAATGTGATCTAAATTGTGAACATATCGTGTTATTTAATAAATGGTATAAATAATAGTTCAAAGTGTTATCCGACCCAACTCAATCGAAAGATCCCGAAGTTGAAATCTGTAGTAATTACCAAAATGAAAAATACCTTTAGTAAGAGACCTAATGAATTTAAATCGAGCGCAGGCCTTCTATCGGCAGCTCATTGAACCCAGGGATGGTCCGGTCAGTTATAGCATTAGCAATAACGTTCACTTTTGCGGATGATCTACCCACTTGAACACAGTTTCAACGTTGCCTAGCAACGGGTGCCGAGTGGTAAGCGAAACATATTTGTACGAGGTTGTCTGGGTAACAACCATATAGTTTCAAAATATCGAAACCCAGAAACCCACCAAATCTCAATAAAAACTCGGTGGACCAAAATACTTTCACAGGACGCCGATGACCTTCGTAAAATTAACAAGAATCTATAATTAAGAAAAAAATAATTCGAGAACCATTTAAAAATCCAAAAGTCACGCCATAAGGTAAAATCTCCCGTAATTACTACAAACCACTCATAAAATACTCCGAAAAATAAATTCATACCATAGCCGCTCTAACATCAATAAATCAAATAATTGTATATACTAAGTTCCATCATTCACAACACACATTTGAAATAAAAATAACAACAATTTAAAGATGCAAATCACTAATTTATTAGAAAAACCCTGCACGAAAAAACCGAGCCGCCAAACCATTAATTCCAATTTGGAAATCGTCGTAGGTACGGTTAAGAACCGCCAATAGTTATTGAGAATCGCACAGACGAACTAAAGCCTTTTACGTAAAACGCAAAAATCGCGAGTCATTGTATCCAGCCAGCAAATCGCATTTCGAACAATTCCTCAGCATCCATGGACTCATCTGACGGATAAGCAACACAATCTCCGTGAACATCTATCATAGAAACAATCCCACGTAAGGCCTAATGACGACTAGACATTAAATAGATATAAAAAAGCAAAAATGTAATTTTACCAGTTAATAGCACCATTGGTGAATCTGGTCGTTCCAAATTTCACGTTTAAGTCATCATTGAATAACAGCCTCGGTCCATTTGCTAAAAAGATTTAACCATTATCAAGGAACATCTACATAAGAATTTCATACTTCAAATTTGAGTGTCTGAATTAATTAGCAACTGTGAAATTGGAATTCGTCGTAGTTAGGCTGAAATAAAAAATATCGAGGTAAATTTAATTTAACTTATTCCAAAGAGAAATTACTGAATTTTCCAATTAATGATTCCCTTTATGAATTGTGAGGACAGAAGAGATGCCGCCTGGGAATTGGAGGCAGTGACCAAATACACACTGGCCACCAGCACCTCGACCTGACATTTAATAGAATCAATCGATTGGGAGAATTAAGGCACACCCATCTCTCTCACCTAGTGGAATAGTAGTATACACACACACGGGACTTGCGACCGTGGTGTGCGTAACAACAATAAAAATCGATCCAAATACCGATGCTTGTATTTACATGTATATATAGTGGATGCACTCGATTCCCACATTTATTTTTCATAATTTTTAATGCATCGGAATCCACAAAAATCAAACATGGCAGTCGAAACTCCACGGAAGGCCGAATGGAAGGTAACAAAAATGGGGGAAGGTAATCCTAATAATATTAATATAAAATATTTAATCCTTGCTTCCGAGCCATAGAACTGAATAATGTACTACCAACCTTGCTGACCCGACGATGATTTTTCCCAATCAGAAACGCGATAAAGAGAACATGTAGAAAATACGAATTAGTATTGTATACTATGATTATCCCAGTATTATCCGATTAAACTAGTAACTATGTCCAGATCAGAATGAATAGAATGAGCCAAACCTAATTCGTTAAGGAGACTATGATCCATTTCTGCTAAGTAGGATTGTGAAAATGAAGAGCAACTTCCATATTCTACTTACTATCAGAATCTAATCAGAATAGGGAGTAGGATACCAGTTACAGTACTACAGGGTTTTCATTCCTTGGTCCGTTCGACCTGTTAATATTGATGATACCTATGAATTATTGAACTTAACTTAATTTATTGGATTTTATAATTAAAATGTCTAAGGAAGTTTTTGTTCGTGATAGTTAAATTTCTATTATTGAATTTTATCTTTAATTACTGAAATCTCAGGAAGGATAATATTCCCAGTAATTTTGTCCGGTTTAATTATTAATAATGATTATTTTTAGTTGTTGATAGTGATTATTTTTAGTTTTTGATAATAAGTATTTTAGTTAATGGTAATGATTATTTTAGTTATTGATAATGAATATTCTAGCTATTGATAATAAATATTTTTCTTTTGATTAAAACTTTCGAATTAAGGATCTGCAAGTAATTTTGGATTTAATTTATCTATTTAACAATTCAAGTAGTTTTATATTTAGTATCAGGTATTAATAATAAATATTCTTTTATCTGATTAAAACCTTAGAATGAATGATATGTAAGAAATTTTGTATTTAATTTATCTAGATTAATAATAGGTACATGGTTCTATATTTAATTCCTTCAATGCTTATATATGCCTTTTAACTATCGAACTTTTCGGACCATTAACATTTAGATTCTGATGCTTGGTTCAATGAACTGTTAAGTCATTGATATCCGGAAAAATATTTGTGATTAATCTAATGAGTTTATAAGACATTGTCATTCCCGAAATTTGGCTCTTAATTATTTATTAGAACATCAAGTGGAAATATGCTATACATACAGTTTATTGGATTCATTCCGGGATAATGTTTCACATTTTTCCTCGAAGAATATATATTGAGCTAATTAAGTGAAAATGACGTTTCGTATTTCCCTCCGAAATCCAGATTCCATCAACACGAATCCGTACAGTCGATACTTGGAGCTAAGTTGACCGTGTCAGCCCAGTTCCAGTAAGAAAATTATGGTTCTACTTAAGCTATTGATTTGGATAATATTTTGGTGTAATAAATTTTCTCCAAATGTTCTTCTCTCATAAATTGTGATGCTTAAAAATCGACCCTGAACTGCCAACACTCCGGTTAAAGTGCTTTATATACTCACCAGCAGCTCCGCAAACATTCGAAGAGTATTCTTTAAAATTTTATCCCTAAGCTTCCTGAAACGTATAGTATGAAAGATAACGGAGAACAAATAGAAACCCAAGATTGTGTCACAACGTTGTAGAAATCGCCAGTAAAAGACGTATTCATCCGCCATGACGCCCCTAGTAGCAGTTAATGACCGAAGAATAAGTTAGGATATGTACCCCAACACCTGGTATACCCCACTAATTACCCATACCCTTCAAACTATTAATTCGATATTAGTACTCCTCCACAGTGGCGAGTACGGGTTTTCTTGGATGCATGTAGCCGATGAATATTATACTTCTTAGGTTGAGACAGACCACTAGACCACAGACCTCGGATCTAATATGATAATAGAATATTATTCGTTCAGAGAATTCCTGGATCGATGCGTCCCGGATCATCGCTCGGTTTCCAACACACTCGGCTGCCAGATGCAGGCAAGCGATGTGGGACGCGGGATTTTCAATATCCCCGTCCGAGAGACAAGGTCCGGAAATCAAGGAAGTTCGGAAGATGTAGAACTCCCTTACGTGGCCATAAAACGCGAACCTGGCCGGAATCCGGCCCGAGATATCCGAGGTCAGGCGGAATTCATGTTAGCTCGACTAGAGGAGCACCAGAGGGAGACAGCCCGCCAAGTAGATAAAGCCAGACGATACTTGGCCCAGATAAAAAAAGACATTACGGAGGGCAGAATACCTAGTACGGATGGGTATGCCCCTAATTATAATGTGTCTTTCGAATTAAATGACCGGAGGCTACACGAGCGAATCGCAGGCATGAACGTGGTGATACCATGAGAAGTTTTCCCTCGAGAATTGCGGAACGAGGAGGGACACACGGAGGATCGGCGCGATCACCCATATGCGCGCGAGCGTCCGAGTCGGCGATATAATTCGGGTCGCTCCAAGTTTATGGATTGATAATGTAGTATAATAAATATTTAGGAAATCTTATTTAATTTTTCATTCTCGTTAGTAACCCTCGACTATATATCTTAATACAACCACATGAGTACTTATTTAATATAGCAATAGGATGTGATTTAATAGGTACTTCTTGTTGTAGATATGTCCAAAAGCAAAGTTTTACAAGAGAAACTGGACAAAGTCAGGAACAGCAGGAAGGAGTTGCGACAGCAGATTTTACAATTAAACAGTGAGATCCAAAAGATCAAAGTGATTTGGATTGAACCGGGAAAAGCCAAGACAATCTATCAGAAGATGACCGCGGCAGAACGCGGGTGGGCTGAGGAGAAACAACTCACCCAGTCACAAAAGATTCAAATACGCGGCCTGGAGGTAGGGTTATCAGCATGCCAGGAGGGCAATGCGGTAACCTACCCCGTCGTTTTTGCACCCGCCCAAATTGCTTATCGAGAATCCAAGTCTGTTATGGTGCCAGCATCTAAAGCTCCCAAACATAGGCCGGGGAGGGTCGAACGTGCAAAACGCCACGCTACAAAGGCACCTGGACAATGATCTGAAATGATCTTAGTATTAATCAATAAATGTTTTACTTAAATTAATCTTCTGAATTTTATTTTTGATAATAATAGAGAAGAATCACAGGGAATTTACAGACAATTGTACGAAGCAAGATGGCAAGGGAGGAAAAATATTAAACACACAAGTGAGGTACCAGAGAGAGAAAATCGCACACGTACCTTCTAACGGTGGTGCGTTGGACCCAGTTTGAGGTCGGGTCAGAGCAGTTCCTACGTGGCGCTCACCTTTGGCGTTCTCAAAAACCAATGGTTGCATTTCCAACGTTACTTAGTAACGGGTAACCATTGAGGGCAAGCAAGTAGTTACATCTGGGGTCAAGGTTGTCCAATCCATAAACCCCACATTTGTAAAATCTGGAAAACATCTGTTGAGTACTAAAATTAAAAGTCAATTTCCGTGAAATATACGCAGAAAACGTCGGTTAGCAGATTATGGTTTGTAAGGTGATTTTCCCCTTATATTTTGGCCTTTTCTCAAATTTACATGATTGTTTGGCTCAGAGCCACAATTTAAACAAAATTGTATAAAAATTAAAACAAAACTAAAGAATAATGAAATAAGTCACTGAACAGAAGCATGCACCACAAGAAGATACTAAAAATCAATAAAAACATATTAATTAAAACAAATTAAAAATATACCAAAAATTAAATAAAAACAAATAATTAAATAAAATCATGAAAGCATACAGCCGCATACAGAAACATACGAAAAATAAAATAAACTGCCAAAACCTTGCAAAATAAGGTTTAGAAAAAACATAGGCAGAAGCGGCGACCAAAAAACAAAATTGAGGGCTAAAAATAATATTATAAGAAAATAGTAATAAAAAATAAAATCCAACTATAATATAAAATATATATTAAAAAATAGAGAAAAATACACAAAAATTAATAAAAATAGTTTAAAATTAATAAAATAATTAAAACGCCCTAAAAATGGCAAAAAATTGCTCATTGGTCGCACACACGCACAAAAATAGTATATATACAGTGACAAATTTCATTATTTTTAACTTATGCAAAATTTTTCAACCTTTTCTTATTCTGAAAATTTTCAACTGTCAAAGCGTAAGGATTTTTGTTAATTTTAGTTCATTTATTTTTTATATGTTAATGTAACAAATTTTCGATTAAACTTTTATGATGTTCATAATGTTTTTGCTTCAATGTTTTCGTTAAATAACTATCATGCATACATATACGTATATATCTTTTCGAGTCCTTCAAAATCTTATGTTACATGTATTTGAATAGAAGTTCATGGGACGGATCTCGTGCCGGCTGGTGGGTTAAGTCCCCTAGTTGAGCTCGCGGGTCATGCCTCGTGGACACGTCTGTAGTCCGCAGTAGGGTCTGGCAATACGCACAGGACCTCCACGCAGGGCATCGTTGTACAACTCGAAGCGACTGCTGAAAAGTGGCCGGAGCGAGTAGGAATAAAATCACGGGAAGAGCGCTATTCAGTTAAAGGGATATTAGGCAAGATCACGGGATGATCTAAGAAACGTTTTCAATCTCGGACAAATTAACAAACCAATACTGGGTAGCAGGGGTAAATATAAAAGAATAAATAGCTGTGTATTTACATAAAAATTAGAAAATAAATAACAAAAATGTCTGAAATTTTATTCGTTCGATGGTATCACATACATGAAATAATAGTCATAGACCCCAGCATTGAAAACAACCCCTGTAACGCCATAGTATATCCAAAAACAATAATCGAGAATACTCTGAATGGTAAAATGAGTCTCATACCACTGATAGACGTTCCGAGAATTTTCATCGCGAATAGGTTGAGTACCACATCTGAATTGATCGAAATTAAGCATCGATATTCCGCATGAGTGTCAAAGAGATAAGCCCATTACTCAAATGACATGATCAAGTAGACGTAATGAACCCGAGTAGAGACAATATCAAGAGGTTTCCGACCTAAAATTCGCCGTCATCATCACTTAGGACGCGTAACTCCCAGTAGAAATCAGTCACCATGGAACCATTTCTTGCAACTTTCTGGAATTGATAGAACCCTCGAGAAACGTGCTAGCCTAATCTACACCCATTGTGGTTGCGAATCCAGTTGCACCTGACAGGAGATCAGCCCATTCACCAATCGGCGATTAGAGAAATCTGAGTGAACAATTTGTCTTTCCATAAATCAATACCGTCACATTAGGATTGCCTATAAACTACTCACCTAGCACAAATACTGAAAATTCCATGAGTTAATAAAATTGCTAAATAACGACTATCAGCAATCTCAAAAAATCAATGATTTCTAGTTTACTAGCTTAATCAATGCCACCGCAATTTTCTCATCACCAGCATTATTAATGCGAACTATTGATTTGTGGTAGTCGTTCTAGTCGCCAACACTTTAATAACAACACAGATAACTCAAATCGGTACTCTATTTTGCGGCTTTACCCAGTCCCAACACCCTAGGAGTATTTTCTTCCAAATTTGGATTTAATAGTACAAGGAATAACGCAATTTTAGGTAAGTTTAATAATCGAATCTCTAGTAATAAATAATGATCTATAATATGCATAATTTTTGTCCGTAAATATATCTAAGATAAATTCTTTTTATCGTTGTAATCATTGAAATCGCTGGCAGGGTCTATAATTAAATAATGGTAAAAATCTTTACTCTATAAATATTTATAATTAAACAATTGTAATAATCTTTTTTCCATAAATATCTGTAATTAAATAATAGTAGTAATCGTTACTCCATATCTATAATTAAATAATGGTAAAGATCTTCACTCTATAAATATCTGTAAACAAATAATTGTAATAACCTTTACTCCATAAATATCTGTAAGTAAGTAATTGTAATAATCTTTACTCCATGAATATCAGTAATTAATTAATTGCAGTAATCTTTACTCTATGGATAGTGGGAATTAAATAATCGTAATAATCCCTAACTATTAGTAAATATCATAACCCTATCTCGTGATAATTAAAAAGGAGTCCCATTAGTCGGTGATTGCTGGTAGAATAAAAATAGTGTAACCTTAAATATCAGTAGCGACCCTAAATTATGGATAGTTGATAATGTCATTGTTAATAATTAGTAGGTAATCATTTGCGATACTTTAGTTATCAATAATTGAGAAGTTATATAGTAATATAATAGCCTAACTAATCGTAGAAGCTCCGACTTTAACAGCAATCACGGTTAGTTATACCAATTTAGAGATCGGTCAATTTTTTAGAAACCGATAAATTTCCTTAAGCGGTAACGACTTAAAATTGTATAAGTACTATGACGAAGGCCCGTCTAATACGGTTATCCGTATAACAGGAATAGAGTAAACTAACTCACACTACATTAGGTAAATGAACTTAGACACGAACGATAAATTCGACAAGATGTTTAATTCCCCTAATTATCGTACTCTTCTAGCTGATTTAACCTATATCTGCGGTTAATGTTATGCTTTCCCGAGAGAAACAATGTCGCCCAAAGGATCGTCTATAGTTTGGCCATGTCCCTCCCGCTACCCCAGTCGACTAGACATTAACCCCACATTACCTCTCAGTAAATTACTACTTCATAAATTTCCTCTTTTCCCCTTTAGAATATGAACTCCGAAACCGGCTCATCTCTGAACAACCTTCCGCGGATTCCCCGACTTTCACCGTCGGTAATCGCGCTCAGACAACAACTTGAAGATCTGGAGAAGAAATACAATTCACTTCGGTCGAAATATGAACGGGTGAAAGGCACCTGGTCCTCTCCAGAAGTCACCCAGGGCCTACATCAGAAGATAGCGAGATTGACTCGGGCTCGAGATGAATTAGTCACGGAGTCGCGTAGCCAGCGACTGCTAATCAAAGAGCATTCTATGGCTCTCCGCCAAGCATTTACGGACGTTGAGCTTTGAGCTCGCGTCCCGGGAAGTGTTCGGGCCCGTCAGTTAGATATCACACCCGAACACCATCTACCAATCGCCGAGCTCCAATCAATCCCAACCACCTCGACTCCTCCACAAAGTGAGTCGTCCCAAGTTCCAGTGGCGGAACCGAATGCCAATCCAGCCCGTCGGCGGCCTAATCGAAATCGGCGCCGTCGGGACAGTCGGGTCCGGGAAGTTGCACTCTTTCGGGAAACGGAGCCCCTTGAAGCTCCGTACCGGATCGATGATCTTTTGCCCCCATATCAGGAATTCGAGATTCCGGGGCTCGATCCGGATATACTTTACGCTCCTACCATAATTCTCCCATCGCCAGCTCGCTCAATCCACATAAACCTAGTGGACGAAGATTCAGACTCCCCTAGAGTCGCCCAAGCTCTCGATCGCTTGGGTTTCAACGATATCGCCGTTCTCACAGGCGATGTACTCCAAACCTCTCCTCAATCGGAAGTCGCAGGACCCTTCACCCGTATTGAGGGCAATTACGACGTAAATCCCCCAGCATATTGGCCAGCAAAGCGTAGGTGCCTTCCTACTGACATAGATGCCGATGAGGATTGAGCCGAATACGAATCATCACAGCCTATCTCCGTCCCTTATCTTCATGGATTATCATTCCGCCTATCACGTTGTGGATATGACTATTAATCTGTAATATTACAATACAAATTACTTGTGTTTCTTTTTCTCTTTCTTTGGGGATAGGGTCAATTAAGTTTGGGTCGAAAAGGATGAAGAAATCGATAATAGTTGGCAGTAATTCATTGGATGGGATCTGGTAAAACGGGTTGAACGATGAGAATGATTCCCACGACTACCTCGACTTAGCTAACGTAACTACAAGGGAGCTTATAGATAAGCTAGTAGATAAGATGCGTAAGTCCTTCCATCGGCAGCAAGTAACCAGGAAAGCGAAGGTCCTTCGGGGAGTAGCACTAGTAATAGCGCTCACCTGCTCGAATGGCATTCGGCCGTTGCGTAAAGTACCAGCATGATTTCGGTCATGGGTACGCAATGGTTATCCAAATCGTGAGGCGTATCGGGAAAGTACCCCCTAGAGGTTAAAGGTGACAGTCACACTAATAAGTTAAGCGTTAAGGTATTAAGGTAAGATTCCCATACGTCCAACATGATGCTGCTACACAGTTTTTATATGGTTTACTATAGATGCTTTTGTATAGTTTTACCAATAAATCTCAAACCCGAGCCTACATAGAAGCAGGGTTGCCAATAGTTGAGTACCAAAAATGAGAAACTTTTTTTCAATAAATTTATTTTCTTTATATTCTTTTATCGTATACACGTTTTTTACAATAACTATATAAGATTAGTAACTTATTTCTTACATTTTTAATAACAGTGCACAGAAAATATCAGCAAACATTAACAATGCACTTACACGTAAACAAGAACATCATAAACTGTTAGAAACAAACTGACATGTTGAGTACTTCACAAATATTCACAAATGGGAAAAAATATATTTAAAGGTTAAATCTAGTTTACGCAATAAAAAAGTTACAAGCAGCTTTGAAAACAGATAATACGATTGGATGTTTCAGGCCATCTGATTTGATTTTTAATGTGTAAAATTTGAAAAATTTGAAAAAAAATACATTTATATAAATAATAAAGAGAACAAAAATATTTTCTCAACAGAGAGAACATGTTCACTTGAAAAGAGACCTATTGGCAATGCTATATAGATGTACAAATAAATAGTCGGTAAAAATAAATTTTATTTTCAGAATGTGTGATTTAAAAGTTATATTGTGCTAAAGATATTTTATCAATCAGCAATAACAAGGTTGTGATTGGTTACTTGTCTGTTAATTCATTCCAATTTTTATATTTTTACAGAAATGAATGCAAAATCATTTATTCATAGCAATATGTGTGTAGATATTATCGGAAGAATGGTGGCTGCTGTTCTGTTTTAAACACTAAACATGAAACATTTACCAATTTGTCGACATTTACATCCAAATACCCACTGTTGTGGTAATACTCAACCTAAATGGTTTTTGCGTCGAGGAAACCGACTTTCGTCTATTGCAACAGTTGTGTTAGGTTCACCTATGACAATGGGATTATTGATCAACGTATTGAACCACATCTCTCTAATATAGTTATTCCAGTCTATAACAGATGACTTGAAAATGTTAAGTTCGGTTTCACAGAAACGTATACTGGTCAACTATTTTGACCAGTAACAAATGAACAAAGCAATATGCCTGTATGATAGCCGTGATCATTGTGCCATGTCCCGAGCCGAAAAAGTATATCCTGCCGAGATGAACTCTGACGACATCTCTAACGATCCTGACGATCTGTAATCGACAAAATCAAGACATGTTTGTTTGAACAACTCAAATTATGCATAATTCCATGTTGTTGAAGGAACTGTAGACTACTTCTTTTATCATTAAATAAAGCGGATAATTGTAACAAATTCAAAACAAAAATAACTCCTACTAGTGCTTGTTTATCTATCTATCTATCTATCTATCTATCTTGTCTCGAGATATCTTGAGAGATAAATATTTTATTCAAACAAAATTTATTTCATCCAAAAACTCTATTTCAGTCTAACTACATATCATTCCATCAATTACACACAGTTCCTTAACAATTCCATAAATTTTTCTTTACCATTTGCTGATTTTACTTGCAAAATCTCATAAAGAACATCTGGCTAGTTTGTTACTTGTGAAGAATAACCTTCTGAATTCTTCCTATCACCAGTATATACATTTAGACATTTGAGAATCATCATCAAAGACAACTATTATTCTAACGAACGAAACTCCTCTACAATAAAAATGAAAACATATTTTTCATTCAAATTCTCGTATTCATTTTCCATGGTTAAATATTCCATCCACGTCCATTATATTCGGTATTTTTATAGATCAGTCCCCCATGAAATAATGCAAATTTGTTACTGTCGAGATAAATTTTCAGCATTTTGAAGTTACTTTTACCAATATTATTTTCAGTAAACTTATTTAACCAAGATTTATATGACTTTTGTAATATTTCACCACTGTAAGTCATTCCAAAGTATTGGATTGTGGTTGGTACTTAAAAGTATTCGTTACAATTCCACTGATCTCTTTTTTTCTACTCCAAACTCCTAGCCTAAAGAAACCTCAATTTCTTCTTTCAATTATTTCTCTCGATTGTGTGTCATTGTATAAATGTTTGGAATTAATTTATAGAATACATAATATTTTATATCCAATGATGGCTGGCGAATAAATAGTGCTCAGGATGCCATTTAAAATTAACAAATTCATCTACTCAAGTTTTGTAATAACTTATGACAGCTATAAATTCAATAAATAACACCACTCAGAATTTTCGATGAAGGACAGCTATTGTTGTAATGAATGTCACATATATTCATGGTCATAGTGAGGTAATATTTTTGATAATTTTTAAAACAAAAAATATCAATTTAACACAATTTTATAAAATCAAACTATTTAAAAATATTCAAAACATTTGTAAATGTATAAAATATTTTATTAATATTTTATAAATATTTATTATAGTATATGGGAAAAACATTTATTTAATATAAAAATTTTAAAAATATTTAAATATTGATTCAAATATTTATTTATTAAAACATTTAATTAAAAATTTGTTAAGAAATAATTTGTTTAGATATATTTATATATATTGATCGATACTATTTGAGATGATGTTTTGTGCCTGAAGATGACAGTTAAACTGTCGAAATATATCGTACGAAGAGTATTTTATTGGCGTTTTCTTATAATAATAATAATATAATTTAACTAAATTACTATGTCAGCTAATTTCCGCAATATTTATGTATAAAATGAAATATGAAATATTTCTACCTAAATAGATCCATAAAATCAAAATTTAACAGGACTTTTACTTTCTGCTTCTTCTCTGATAGATCTTTTCTTTCACACAACTGTTTTCAAAATATAATACAGCACAAAATTGAAGAAAAGTAAATATCTCTTCAATAAATATTTTATTGTTGTGAATTCAACATGATATGTCAATGGCGTATTCTTTTATATGAAAGTACAAAATGTATGCGTGAGTGCATAGAAGAATACAGTCGTTTACACAAATCTGGAGTTACAACATGATTTCATATTTCATTTTATGAATAAATATTGCCAAAATTTGCTTACATAGTTATTTGTTTAAATTATAATTACATAAATGATTCCGCTATCGACAAAAAAAGATTTTAAAGTTTAAATAATAATAATAAATAATAATAATAATTGTAGTAATAATAATAATACTAATATTAATAATAATAATAATAATAATAATAATAATAATAATAATAATAATAATAAAAATAGTGACAAATATTTATTTGCAGTTAATGAATAGAATATATAATGCAAATCACCGAAGAATATAAAACAATGAAAACCTTATATATTCAAACGCATCACACTGTAACAGTGCCACTTTTACTTTTTGTATGCAAAATTATTCTCAAAATGATTAGTGATAAGTTCATATGTGCTATAATATTTATTAACACGTTGACGGACAATTGCGGCTATAGCCGTCAAAGCGAAGTTCACAATGTGGCATGACTGCTATAGCCGTCCAAAACGAAACGGTCGTTTTTAGACACTACGGCTATAGCAGCACAAATGTGCACTTACTGGCGTATACGTAGAAGCATAGTGTCGTGTTTTGAAAACATCTTTTTAGGTTGAAGTTCATATTTCACCTGTTATACGAGTTGCAGATTCAGTATGCATGTGGTTGTGAAGGGAGTAGTGCGATCGTAGTGTCAATTTTCGAACTTCGCTTGTTCCTACTGTCCGTCAACGTGTTAAATAAAATGATTTTAAAAGTTTATTATTTTTAGTTCTAAAATTAATTATGATTAATTTTAACATATTGAAATTGCGAATTTTATCATATAACAATTGATAATAATTAAGTAATTTAGTATTTTATTTCTTCTTGATTTTTTACTGTTAGTTCCTGGATCAACAGTAATTTATTTTTCCAAGAAACAATTATATAATACAAAATTTCTTAAATTAAATAAAATTACGCATTAATTTGGCGCTATTTTCTACCTTAAACTATTGTAGCTTTTCTGACTTTTATACTTAATTGCATTTTTGAATTAATAATGTTGGGCAAAAACTGGTTAACCCCATATTTGTTTGACCAGCACGGTAACGCCTCTGTGTTTTTGAGCGGAAAACTTAAATTTAGAAAAAAATGAAAAATGTAAAGAAAAATAAAATAGATAAAAATTAAAATTTTGTACACAAAAATATAAAAATTTAATTTTAAATCAAAAGGAATTAAAAAATTATAATTTTGGAATATTCTAGAAAATTCCTTGTTTTACCGTATCAAAACACACACACGAGAAATCGTGGAATATAAGGAGTTGCTGGGCAGACAAATTTCAGTACATTTTATTATTTTTAAGTACTCTCTCTCTTAAATTTACTATTTCTATTTGTGCTATTAAATCTACTTTTATTTTTATTTATCAATCAATGTGAAGGAATCATAAGAAGTAAACGTTATTATTTCTATATTTTAACGTCAATTTTTATTATTTTTAAATTTTGCATTATTATTGTACGTCATTATTATGGTAGACAGCATTATGAATTTTGTTATTCATTGATTATTCTTTTGATTATCATTTTAATTCCAGCTTTTATATAGGACATTTTTATAGATTTATTTTGATTTTAACCAGATAAGAATTTTTATGCTCGAACCTCCATCGCGGGTAATAAATTTTAAAATTTTTAATTTTCGCTAGTAAATACCTTTTACAAACCATAACCCACACGCACTCAAGTCAATAAAATGAAATTTTTGTAAACCCAGATCAAACTGGTGGCTAGCTGGAACCGCTCAGTATTCTCCCTTCCTAAATCCTATCGCCCAACCCTCGAAAGAGTAGTGTTGAGGTCCTGGGAAAGGTCTAAATATAAAGGCTAACAAATGACTAAGAAAAACATATAAAAGTTCATTTAGACGAAACGAATCAAAAATCAACCATAGGGTGAATTACAAATAAAACGCAACTCACTAGTTCACATAAATTCAGGTTAAAGAAATAATCAAAAAATTGTGAATTTTAACGTATAGTTCTAATTAGTACCGCACGACTGACCACAAACAACCATATCTGATAAAGATCCACTTAAAGTATGACTTTGAACATACATTCGTTTAGACCCATAGTCAGATTTTTATATTATTTTTATTATTATAAATTTTTTGATATTATTACCCTAAATGTTAATGTTAAATTGGAAAATTTCACCTTTATCTTTGCAACGGGGGTCAAAATCCAAACCACATCAATTAAACCCATCTTATTTTGATTTTATATCAGTGTTAAAACGTTACTTTAAATTTTCATAAAAACTATTATTATTACTAATATTGATCGGAATATTATTATTATCATTGTTATTAACTTTATTATTACCAGTAACATTATTAATATTATTAATACTATCAATATTAGTATTATTATTATTATTATTGTTGTTATCAGTATTATTATCTCTACTATTATTGTTGATATTATTATTATCATTAATATTATTATTGTTATTAAAATTATTACTATTATTCTTATTATTGTTATTATTATTACTATTATTATTATTATTAATATTATTATTATTATTATTAATATTATTATTATTATTATTATTATTATTATTATTATTATTATTATTATTATTATTATTATTATTATTATTATTATTATTATTATTACTGTCAATATTATTATTATCATTTTATTACTATTATTCTTATTAATAATATCATTAATACATCAAAAAATTAAAGAAAAATCAAAGAACAATAAGAAAACTCCACTGATAAAAATATTTTATGCCAAAATAAACATAATGCACATTGATAAATTTCTGTTTCCTAAAATTGCAAGGAGATTGTTTGGGAACCTGAAAATTCATGAAAAATTAAATTAAAAAGTATCAAAAAATCGATACTTACTTTTATTATAGGAATTGGAAATTCTTTAATAAAATGCCATGGTAATAAATGGCTAGCAAAGCGGAATAAATTTAGGTAATACTATCTACATTTGAATACCTTCTAAATCCTTGATTTTTAAGGGTTAGGATGAGAATTGGTAATGTACAATAAGATGTTTTACTTATACTAAGGTTAATTACATTATATAAGTTAAAATTTTATAATTTACTATTTAGATTAGGGGGTGATCCAGAGTGTCCCCAACAGTGTTCCTATTGCATTGGCCGGTGCCACGTCTATGAGTACTGTTGTAGATACTTTTCACAAACTTATAAGGTAAATAAAATGCGCACACCCATCCCTTCCCTCATCCAGATAGCATAATTAAATCACTGAAAGGAATGCCACTGTAAAGAAGAATTGTATTTGTGTTTAATTTTGATCTTGGCTATAAAAATAATTTGTAACAGTTAAATATTTAAAATGTTAAAGAGTTAAATAGTTGAGATGGGGATCGATAGAATTAGAGCACGATGTCTTCTACGACAACTCGTGAACCCATATGAGTATTAGGACATTGGCAGTCTTTGAAAAGAGGCTCATTCTTTGCTAATATTCAGCCCACTAGTTCACAATACCAACGTCAATTTTGACGGGTGACTAGCGGTTAAATTTCTTATGCAGGCGCTGGGTGGGAAGTAGTTACCCTTAGACAGGTTTAACATTTTAATTACTCATCATTGCCTAGCAATAACAAACTCTATGTGAAGTAATGGTTTTTCCCTTTTCTTACAAACCACTACAAGATCTAGTCTATTGGTATTAGGAATTGTCCTCCAATTTGCCAATTCGATTGATGACGGCAAAGATTTGATTGGATTATTTTATTTGATATTTTGGAGGACTGCACTGCAAATAATCCGAAACCAATGGCTATCGGTAGTATTTTTTCAAATGAAATTAGTTTATTGTTTTATAGAAATATTCCTTACAGCGTTATGCAACTGTATTTTTATGCACACCTTTTCCATACAGCTAGTAATAGCCGTATAGTTTTTATTTGCTCGTTATAGTAATGAATTTGGGCCGCCTAAAATATAAATGAATTAACTTAAGCGTTGCTTATAGCAGCGACGTTTGCTTTCACTAAAGATTGTAAATTCAAGAAGATTTAACCACACAATCCTTCTCCATTTTTGTTTTATTATGTTACCGATTTTTCTCAGATTTCCACATAGAAAAGTTTAAAGTAATACACAGGAAATGTCAGTTGGATTGTAAAACCGTTCCAAAGTTCATTTCCAAAAGTTAATAATGTTGGGGTATCACGAAAAAGCACAGTAAAATCGATACAACACAAAAATGATAAAAGTGCAATATTAATTAAAAAATTTATAAAAATTCGAAAGTAATATTGATCGGGGGAAATTGGTATGGTTGAACGTCAAATTGAGAGACGAATCCAGAAATAATAATAAAAATTTAGTGAAGGATAAATAAAAAAATTAATTAAGAAAAATTAATTACTAATGGGAAGCCCGAGTCAATGGGAAGCCCGAGGCAATGGGAAACCCGAGAGATGAAGATAACTCGGCGTATAGACGGAATAATATAGCAGAATAAATTGGCCTAAACAACATTAAATTGGCGCTACTGAGTTACGAAAAGGTAATTATTTCGTAATTAGTAATTTAGTAATGGACCAAACGTTGTTAACAAATGTCAGTCTGGAAAGCAATTATTGTTAATAATTTAATAATGTAGAAAATGTTGTTGACAATCGTCGGAAAACAGTCTGAGCAGGAGTATAAAAGAAAAAGGGAAAAACACGAAAGGGCAGTCATTATTAACCAGAGTGGATCGACGTGAACGAGTAGTAACTAGGTTAGTAGAGGAATCTAAATCCAAGTAAAGTCAAAGTTATCTATCAGAAAGGGTGGTTCTCCCTTGGACAACCTACCTTAGGATAATCAGAGTCATACGCTGGTTAAAAGGTGCAAATAAATTAGTGAAATTGTGATTACAAACATTGAAATAAAACAGATTGAGAGTAACTGTAATAAAGTGCAATTATTCTGTGTTGGGTTTGCTTATTTGATTTGAAAATGACACGAGGAGGCAAAGGGAACCGACTTTCAATAATAATAACACAACATTTTGGTGAGCCCGACGTGATTTAAAGTCGGCTGAGAATAGTGCTGAAAATAATTGAATTGTTTAAAAGGAGAAAAACTGAGAAAAAAAAGAAGAGTCAGACCAAAAATAAACTGAGAAGAGAATAAATTATTGAATTAAAAGAAAACTTTCAAATTATTGAGAAACTTCGTGATTCATTACGACAGAATTTATAAAGAAAATTATTATAAAATAAATTCCAAAATTAAAACAAAAGGTAACATTAATAATTGTAACATTTTAAAATTCAGACGAGAAAATGTTGTACAAAAAAGATTTTATAATTTGAGAAACCAAAAGCAATCAGAAATAATGGCGAGCAATTCCAGTAATAATGATCAAACTCTGGTGTCTACTGTGACAACCCCTGTATCCAATGTCCAAACAAATATGTCTACTACTCTTAGTAATGATTATGCAAGTTGTCAGAAACTACCAGTTCAACAATATGGAGGAAATCCTGTCGAATTTGTTGATTTTATGGCTGATTACTACATGTATGCCACTGCTTACGGATGGAGCCAATCAATTATGGTGCAACGGTTACCATTATATTTAAAAGGAGCAGCGAGAGAGGCTTGGCAACAAATTGATAAAAGACTCATTGCCAATGATTGGACCAAGTTCAAAGATGCCTTAGCAGCTAAATTAATATTAAACGAATAATGCGCCAAAAGTTTTACAATCGAGTGCAGAGGCCAGACGAGTCGGTAAGTAAATTTGCTTATCATTTGACAACCCTTGCAGAGAAAGCTTACGAGATTAAACCCGAACAAGTTGATGTGGCAAAACAAGTGAAGGAATTGTTGCAAGACCAATTTAGGACAGGAGTTAGAAAAAAAATTAAAAAGCCCCTATGTTATGTATATTTCAACAATTTTGATGAGTTAATTAAAAAGGCTATGAAGATTGAATTGAATTTGAAAACTACTCAACCAAAAGCAGAATCTTTTACAACTAATAATGAATCGAGAGACAGATCAGTATCGCCAATCAAAAATAATTTATTCCCCAAATCCACCAGTCCATCACCAAAATTCAGAGTAAATTTTGAGCCAAGGAAATATACAAATAGTCCAAACGAAGAGAGAGAAAGACCAGTTCAGTGTAGTCATTGTCAGAAATTGATACATAATATAAATCAATGCTGGTTTAAAAACAATTCCCAAAGAGGTCCAAGTCCGGTCCAGTGTGATCATTGCCAGAGAAAGGGACATAGTAATAGTCAATGTTGGTTTAAAGATGAAGAGCAACGAAGTCCAAAGAGGATGTGGACAGATTGGTTGAAAAGCAATGGTGGGAAAAGGTTTAATAAAATGAGCACCAATAGTCAGCGAATTAGTGATAATATACAGTGCTATAATTGTGGAAAGAGAAGGCATGTATCACGTAACTGTTTCGCAAGATCAAGATCTCCATCAACTTCACCGTCACCTCAAAGAGATAGAGTTAATTTACGAGGCCGAATTCAATGTCATTCATGTAGAGGTTATGGACATATGGCGAGGTCATGTCCCAGGAATAATGAGAAATTCCAAAGGCTAATCCTAAAGAAAATTAGATTCCAAAGTGACAAATCACAAGCAGACAACGTTGCTTTTGTGCAGCCAGATAATTTTAATAATAGAATTGAAGACAGAGTGAAACAAATGAGTCAACGTTTGGATCGTTTAATATGCAAGTTTGAATCTGATGAAGAGACGGATAACCACATGATGTATGAGTCGCAATCAGAAGCATCAGACACAGAGTTGAAAAGAATGATGATTAAAGATGATCTACAAAGCGAAAAGACAATAATGATTATGTCGAGGATTAATAAATTAATAGAAATGAGAGCAGCGGAAACGTCTAAAATAATGACATTATTACTGGAATTGAGTCAAATGTTACTGAGTGTACAAAGATTGAAAAGTGTAATTGAACTATTTGCTGAATATTATGAGGTGAATTTAAAAGATAGAGATGAAATAACAAATATGATGAAAATATTTGGGAAAGCGTTCAGAGAAAATAAATGGTTAGATTTTATTTTTATTGATGTTTTTTATGAAAGTAGAAATAGTGTGATCTGTATTCGTTGTGAAATTGGAGATTATGTTAAAGATTTAAAAGATAGATTAAAAGAGAATAATGGAAGACAGATAATAAAGGTGAAATTTAAGAATATATATTTAGAAGACGATGAATTTTTAATAGATTGGGGTTTATACCTGGAAATAAAAATAAATTGCAGGTTGCGTGTATGATTAGGGAAGAAGTAGTGGAAAAAAGTGATTTACAAGAAATAACAAGAGACTTAAGAGATGCTTTAAGTGATTGGGATGGAATTAAAATTACGGAGAAATTAAAATTAATTGATAAAATAGAACTAGAGGAAAAGGCTAAACTAGAAATAGTAAACATAATACAACCATATTTATATGATAAATCGAGGCATGGAGAAAAATTAAAATGTTTGATGCGAAGATTTGGTAGAGAATTAAGAGAAACTGGAATGGAATTAAAACCATTTATTATAGCAATAGATTATGAAGATTGGGGAATAACAGAGTATATAGAGGAACATTGGTGTACAAAGGTTCAGAGGTTACGAAAAAGAGCTGCAAACCAAATAGGAAAAAATGGAATTATTGTATTGATGTTCAAATATGAAGAGTTAGATGATGATGAATATTTATGATTGTGGATTTAAGCCATAGGAATTAGATGAAAACGGATACCTATATGCCGATGGAAGGGCAGGGTATTTAGTAAATTGTGTAGTAGCAATAAAGGAACAGAAAGTGGATTCAGTGAATAATTCGGAGAATTCAAATACAGATATAGAGGAAAATAACGTAAACGGAATAGAACGAGAAAAAGTAGATGAAATTTTCAGTGATAAGAAAGAAAATGAATCGAATAATAAAATTCAGGTAGAACATTTTGAAAAACAAGAAATTTTTGAGGCACCAAGAGGTGAAATAAATAGTGAAATAATTGTTAGGAAACCTAGAACTTTATAAGAGATAAAGCAGAGTTTGGTATGAATTGAACAGGAAGTTGATGAAACAAAAATAACTTATATGGTTTTAGAAATTGGAGCTCGTGCGATAGCAGAAACGGAAGATTTGGGAAATTTGATAGACGTTACGGCATGAATCTCAAATGAATATTTTATGAAGTGGGTTAAAAAGAATGGAGATTGAAGAAGTTGTAATAATGACCTTACAGTAAATAAAAGTGATGAAAAAAAATTATCATGCAAACCGTTAAATGGAAAAGATAGCCATTAGCTAAGAAAAAAGATGATATTCCCATGGGCAATAGTTATGCTCTTTATTTTATGTACAATAACTACACAAGCTACAGGAATGACAGCTTACAAATGCGATTTATGGAACCCATAACAAGAATATTACTAGACGACCATACTAAGCCAAAATTTCTTCAATGCAATAGATTGCTTGCTCCGTTGTATCGCTTAGCACAGGATTCATGGATAGCATTACCAGATTATCAAGGAGTGAGAACTCCGGATAAACTAGAATTAACAAACCTAGAATACCTAGTAAATTTTTTATCCTTAAATAAGATGGCACAAATGGGTTTCTATGCAAGTGAGGATATCGAAGAAGCTCAAAGAAATTTGTTATTTCCGTCAAAAAAGGAACGTGTAATCTCAGAAATGATTGATACAAAATTGCCTAATGAGGAAGGTAAAGTCAATTATGAATACCTTCTAACACCAGATCACTTTAGAAAGACAACATATAAAACGATGAAAAAGATCTGGGGGAAATTAATGTTTTTAAGACAAGCATGCGCAGGATTAATTGGATTCTATTGGTGGGTTACAGGGTTTCATTGTTTATTTGAACTAACCGGTGGTTGCACCCGTAACGCCATACAAAATGATGCTAATCACCACTTGGCACCCGTTGCTAAGCAACGTTGGTAATGTGTTCAAGTGGTGGATTGCCCGCAAAAATTGAGTACCATGTGCTAGTACTATAGTTGCTCGGACAACCCTCGGGTTCACGAGCTGTCGATAGAAGACCTATGCTCGCTTTGCTCTGTCCCTCATGATCGTTCAAGATTAGGTTCTTATCTGCCCGCGGAGAGATGACATTAAGGTTGAGTAACATGATGCGAATGTTTGGCATATGAATATATCAACGGAGCAAATTGAATTAAGAACACGACTACTCTATTTATTTAGCAACGCGCGCAATGTTCACAGGTTAATGATTCTGAAGCTGGATTGCTCGACGTCGGGCCCGTTCCTTACGTCCCGGCCGACGATTGTTTGCTGGAAGGGTGGATTGTTTCACTAGTTGGGTGTTCTTCTGCGACATCTGGGTTGGGGCGAAGACGAGCGGATATGTTACCGCTTCCCCCTCCCGGCAGACTGCTAGGGCGACTTCGAGTCCCCGAATTTGCGTGCGCAGGCTCTGGTTGAGCTGCCGCTCCTCTGTCCAGCCTTTCTGTACTGCGGTCAGGCGGTGGTACAATGCTTTCACCTTTCCCGGTTCCTTCCAGGTTGCTTTAATCTGTTGCATTTCGCGGGTTAATTGAAGAATCTGGGCGAGTAATTCCGCGTTTGACTGTCTTGCATGGTCCAGTTCAGATTGTAAGATTTGTAAGGAAGACATTACTACAATCAAATAGATTATTTTAATTTACTATTGATTAAGTCAGATAATCATTTATCCCATTAAACAAAATCACGAATAATTCTAGCTATAATAAGAAATAACACGTAAATTTCTAATATTTTAAATCAGTTACTACATAAAGTCTATCATTGTTAGTTCATTCGTCAGGGCAATATCTCTTCAGGCTTCGTTTGAGAGCCTCCACGGTATAGGGTCGTCTGGTGTCTCGAACTGGGTGAGGTGGATAGGCGACTGCAATCCGCCCGGCAAGGATGTCTTCCACCACGTTCGCAAGATACATCCTTGCCTTAACCACCTGTAAATCTACCTGCTCCTGCACCCTTTCCCATTGGGTGAGGAGGTCCTGTGCGTGCAGGTAGGTCTCCGCAGCTGGATATTGCCGTTCCGAGAGACATGGTCGTTGCAACTGGTCGAGTATTCTCATGGTCGGCGGGACTCCTGTCTGTTCCTGTCTGGCGGTCTCTCGTCTGGTAATTCGTTTGGGCGACATGTCTAAACATTACTGTTATTAGGTTCGATTGATTCACCAACCTAAGTTATTTGCAAGCAAATTGTGTCTATGTTACTAGTAAGGGTGTCATACACGTGACCATTGCCTTCCTTTACGCGATGGGACATTAATAAGCCGATTGGGTTAATGTGCGGGTCTGGTTCTTTAAGGTGCACTCCTTTATAGGGGAAATATATAATAATATGATTAATCATATGGATGAGATAACCTGATGTTTAATTTGTTCAATATATGCATATTAACATTAAAACTTTACATGTAGGCGGATACCCGTGTATTGACCTAAGAGAATTTGCACATGGATTTAAAGTTTGTTTACCAACTCCATGTACGGTCAATTCGAACTTTAAGATCTAGACCGGATGTTGATCCGAGATAACTTAGTTGTACGTGGGTGTATCCTAGTGGGCGAACGATTTCCGGCGGATCTTACCATTACAACCTAAGCAGTTGACTAAAGGTGATTTACATTGTTTACATCCGGTGATTGTATTATTCGTGTCGCATTTTCAGAATTACTGGTCAACTGTTTCGCCTACACTCGATTATCTCAATTCTGGTAAGTTATTCCGTTGATTAGTTTGAATGTACTTTACTAGCAAATTTTAGGAAAACTTCTACGCTTACCGAGGTTTTCAAGTAGATGCGATACCCTTCTATTAGAATAATTTCGCTATGTGGAATTTCATTTGTTCAATAATGTGATATTATCTGTGAATTTATTTTAGTTCTAACTAAGGGGTCGGGTTATTGGTAATGTATTCTGTTGTCCATTATTCAAATTACTAATAGTTTCTCTGAGGCTAGCTGGATCGACTATTACTTTAATCCGCGAAGTTATTCTAATATTAATTAAATCCGTGAATTCAGTTGTACTTTAATTTACATCGTAAATTATTTGATTTCTACCAAAAACTGTCTTACGGTTATTCAATTCATCTCTAATTTTAATCTATGAATTACTTTAATCCACTAATCATAGTTCGTTAAGGAACTTATTTTATTTATTCTTATTCAATACTTTACTTTACCAAAAAAATTAGGTTATCTTGGTTTGACTCAATAGTTATTTGAACTAATTTAATCATTTTTATTGTTACCAATAATTTGATTCAATTTAATCAACGATATTTTTATTTTTGTTCATTTTAATTTTAATCAATGATTTAATCTAAACGCTTGATTTTTCTCAATCACCTCTTCAATTTTATCAGTGAATTACGTGTCGTTACACAAATTTTAGTCAACAAGTCAACTAAGGGATCCCTTACTATTATTCGAGAATTACTTTACTTTTAATCGATACATTTCATTATTTGAAATTAATGAATTCGATTCGTGATTGCCTACATTTTTCTCGGTGGTTTCAATACGTTACTCGTCCATACCAAGGATTAGATTGATTTTATCGAAGCGACTCATAATAGTTTAATTGATGAAATTATTTGCCATTGCCCTAATTTTAATCAATAGTTTACGATCATTTAAATTATGAATTATCTTTACCCAATATTTACTTTAATTTTAAGCCATAAAACACTTTACTTTTACGATCAATAGTTACTTTAATTTTTATCAATAATCGCAATTCAATCGAATTCAATGATTTCCAATAAATTTTATCTATTTCAAAATATTAATCCAAGATAGTTATAACAACGATTTCAGTTAATTTAATCCCCGTACCATTCCCTTTAATAGGCCTTAGACGCATATTGTGTTTATATTATATTTACTGAGTGCCCACTGGACTACTCGGTGTGATGATTTTAAGCCGTATGTAATATAAATTTAGGTCGATTTTACAGAATTGAGAAACGAGGAAGCAGCCAGAGACTTCTTCCTTATTTCTCGCTTCAGCTATAGGGATAAATATTGACGTTACGACCGCTGCGTTGAGCACGCTGAGTCTTCACGGGTACATATCATTGGCGATTTTCCACGCACTTACATGTATCTGTACTATGTAGATTTTACTTTCTTGCGTTATGTATTGGCTGTGGGCCGGAAAAATTTCGACATTTTAATTTATGAAAACATATAAAATAAGTTAGGTATATTAATAATATTTATTAAATTATGAACAAAATAACATAATTACCCATCGTTGACAATCCATAAAATATCATAAGATAACATATCATAGCATAAAACAAAAATACCTCTCTCCCCACGTCGACGCCGAGCAGAGCTCTACTGAGATGCAATGAACGTGACGTGGAAAGAGGGTTCCACCATAAATAATTCTCACCTAAAAAATCGAAATTGACTTGGAGATAGTTTTTAAAATAATTTTCAAAACGATTGAAAAGTAAATTTCAAAGTGGTTAGTTCGAAAATGGTTTTAAACAATTTTCAAAAATGGTTAAGTTAAATGTGAAAATGGATCAGTATTTATACCTATTTTTCTCGCGTGTGAAATTTGATGCAGTAAAACAAAATTCGACCTTGTTATTTTCTAGTAAATTCTATTCGTTAATTTTATTATTTTTTGATTTATTTTTATAATTTTTTATTTAAGATTTTTATTGAATTATTACTAATTCAAATGTTTCGATTTAAATTTCATTTTAATGAACTTTTATTAATTTTTTCAATTTCGTCGAATTTGTTGTGTTTTCTTGTTATATTTGTGTTGGTATCGTGCGAATCTTGGTGCATTTTGTTATTATTTTAATTTATTTTTATGTTTATTATTTTATATTTAATTCTCCTTTTTTTTCTCGTATTTTATAGGGTTTAATTGGTGTTTCCAGGTTTATTTAAATTACATGTTATCTTTGCGTGTGTGTTTCTGATCCATTTAAACATTTCTCAAGGCCGTTTACGTTGTGGCCCAACACTATGTTGTAATTATAACAATAGAGGTAATAATGTCATAAATATTATCGGCTCATAAAATATACGTAATATCCGGATGGTCAATGAAAATGATTATTGGTTGTTTTCCACTTTTAGCGAGATTTTTCATTACTCATCATCAATATAGAGAAATGGTAAGTGTGAGAGCACAACTGAAAACTGATCAAATAAGTGAAGTATCTCTATGTGCAGCAAGTGATCACAATAGCGATAATAATGATGACATCGATAATAGTAAAAAGGAGCAAAAATATTTTCAAAAAGGAATTATGAAGAGTGAGAAAAAGCCAGAACTACAATTTTTATTAGCACCTATGCCAAAACTTAGCGGAATTGAAACGTTTTCAAAGTGGTATACACCAACGTTTTTGCCAACGGCACCAAAGTATCCAACTGAAAAATTGAAAGAAATGAAATCAGTGGAACATATTCAATTTAAATTAGATAAAAATTGAACCTACGAGCGCTTAAATTGAACGGAAAAACATTCTCGGATTACCATGCAGTTATGCAATGATGACGTTAGGAAATAAAGGCAAACAGCCTCGAATAAACATTCTATTTAATGGAAGAAAAGTGGAAGCTTTATTAGATTCAGGTTCCAGTAATACTATAGTATCAGATGAATTGTTGACAATGGAAGAGAGATCAAAGATGAAACTAACAAGGAAAGTAATAAGGTCAATGTTGCACAATGTTTTAAATATAATTGGGAAATTAAAAGCTGAATTAATCATTGGTAATCACGAATTAGTGCATTATGTGTCAGTAATGAGAAATAGTCCTGTTGGATGTTTAATTGGTATGGATGTGATGGAACAACTACAGGGAATTTATCTTGATATAAAAACTGGGAGATTAATGAAAGAACAAACAGACGAAAAAGGACATAAGGTGAAAGAGGTGTTTTTAAATCAGACGCTAGAATTTCCAGCAAGAAGTGAGGTAATATATTATGCAGATGTGTTAGATATTTCAGATGACGAGTGCATATTTGAACCAAATGAGAAGCTAATAGAAAAATATGAAGTACTAATGTGTGATGAAGTGGTAAAAGTCAAAGACCAAACAGTGCCAGCTGCAGAAGATACTAAGTATCAATTGAGATCTCAAAACAAAAACGTGAAAAGACACACCGCGCTCAAACAAAAGGCAGCGGAAAATCCCTCACCATTGAGATATATCAACAAAACTTTGTTCGTTGCAACACTTATGATAATCAATGTGTTAGGGTCAATGCGACTCCATCGTTTCCAAATTATGCTATTAAAAGGATCCCGTTAATGGAAAAAGTTGATATTTATGCCACATGTAGCCAAATGGTATGGATCTATCGTTGTGCACCGACCAAAGAAATAGAAGTAAGTAATTTACTGAATTATTTTGAACCTCCAGTGAAGTTGAATTTTAATAAAAAATACTTATGTAAATCGTCAACTAACAATAAATTATGAATACCCATGGTTAATAACACAAGTGCAACCCCAAATAAATTGTACTAAAATAATAAATCTGATTAATATTGAAATATGGACAAAAACTCTAAATAATTATGTTTCCATAAAACCAGTGCTGAATGGAATCAATATATATTGGGAACCCCAAAATTCCCAACAAGTGAAAATAATTTTTCAGAATTATACAATCGATACGTTGAATGTTAGAAAGTCTTTCGTGCATTATGCGAATCTAAAACTGCATCATACCTATGATATCGCAATTCACTACTACGAAAAGGTATTGCAAGATAATGGTACAGAGAGTAATGACCGGTGGGTCAATATCTATACTAGTCGGAAATCAATTTTGTTGCAAAACGAAACAAATCGAGTTCATTTATAGCTAGTTAACCAAAAACTAAACATTTCACGGCAAGCATGTATGAATGAAAAAGTTGTGATCTGTTATTGTGGGAAAATCCAAGCCACGTTAACAAGTAACTTTACCTTTAAAATATTAAAATTTCAGCAAATACGATCTATATCAATTTCAAAAATGGTGATGATAAAAATCAATTATTACAAACGAATATCAAATTTCAATCCATGGGAAATCATTTTTGTCGAAACAAGATTCATTCGAGTTGTATATAATTCAACGGGACTCATAAAGAACACCAATTATTCTCATTTCTCTAATGTAAATATTTGAAAACAAAAACCAATATTATCTTCGTTCAATGATTATATGGCTAATGTGCAAACTCAGGAGAACAATACTACATCATCTTCATTTGATAACAATGAAATCATATGTGTAATTTTATCGATCATTACAATCAGTGTGATATCATTTTCCATATCTTTGAAAACTAAGGCAACAACTTGATCGTCAATCCATAGCCCAAAGACCTTGGATTGTCTATGAGGAAACAATCGTGTAGTGAGATACATTTATTTCGCAATGCAATTATGATAATGTAGTAGTACAGTATAAGTATTAACTTTTTATTTTTTTGAATAATGTAAAGATTTGCACCTTTCGATCATTGATGAGTTTGATTGGTAGTTAAGAGCATAGAAGGGGAAGCAAAATTTGCGCAGGTGGAAAATTTTAGGAGCAAAGAAAATTTATTAAGGGGTATATAAGGGATAAAAAAGTAAATAAAAATTAGTTTAAAATTCAAATTAAAATAGGTAATTAATTTTTATTAATATTATTATTTATACCGCTACCAGTTAAGGAAGTATCTCTAGAGTACTCCACCTTGATTCTAGCGTCAACTTTTAAATTCAAAAAAAAATTAACTAACTATATTTTAGCAATGCAACAAATTCAATGGGCATGGACAATTTATGATAGCTACCTGAAGCTACACAGAAACAATGTTGGACGGAATCCATACATCATGCAGGAAAATTGATGATGTTGAAATACCAAAAAAGCAACCGTCAAGGAAATATTCGTTGGAAGAATATCGGAAGCTTCATAACACCGCTTCAACATCAATGACCAGAATTACAAAAGAAATTGACCTCACATCAGCAGAGGATATGGAAACTGATGGTGAAATTCAAACTGTTCAATTAAAATGGGCAACAGAAAAGAGGATTGAAATAATTGAGGAGATCCTGGGTTTAATAAACAATGAACCGATTCATCGAATCCAACCAATATTCGAGCATGAGTCAAGTATCAAGGAAATAAATAGGAAAACCAGTTGAACTCTTGAAATTAAAGAAAGAAATTCCCTCAGACCTCCAGATTCAAATTGAAGGACACAGTAAAAATATTTTCTTCAACAAATAAAGATTTCAATAAAAAATATAAATTGAATAAATTTGTTGTTTTAACAAATATTCAAAAATTTTAACAATACTTAAAATTTTGGAAATTTATATTTAATACCGAAAATAAGACCTATTTCGTTTTTTGGCTATGAAATTAATATAAGACCGGGTCTTATATTCTAGGAAATATTGTATAATAGTATTTACTAATATTAAATTCATTAAATAAATATTTTAAATAACTTATTTTTATTTCATGTTAGATCAAGATAATAATCGATGGATGCAAGGAAATTTAAATTAAAAGCTGTTGGGGTATTACAAAAGCATGGTAAAATCAATAAAACACCAAAATTATAAAAGTGCAATATTAATTAAAAATTTACAAAAAATCGAAAGTAGTATTGATCGGGGGAAATTGGTATGGTTGAACGCCAAAATCGAGGGAAGAGTCCAGAAATAATAATAAAAATTTAGTTAGGGGTCCCTAGAAAATAATATAAGACAAAAAACAAAAATAGGAAGCCCGAGTCAATGGGAAACCCAAGAGATCAAGAAAACCTGGCTTGTAGACGTAATAATATAAAAGGGTAAATTGATCTAAACAATATAAAATGGGCGCCACTGATCTATGGGGAGGTAATTATTTCCTAATTTGTAATTTAGTAATGTAGTAAACGTTGTTGACAAATGTCGGCTAAGGTGGTCTGTGGGAAGTAATTATTTTTAATAATTTAGTATGACAGCAAATGTTGTTGACAATTGTCTGAAAACAGTCTGAGCAGGAGTATAAAAAGAAAAGGGAAAACACGAAATGGCCAGTGGTCGAAGCAAACGAGTAGTCTAGTCAGGTCAATAAAAGAGTCTAAACCCAAGTAAAGTCAAAAGCTATCTATCAGAAAAGGTGATTATCCATTGGATAACCTACCTTAAGGTAATCAAATTTATTCGGTGTTTGAAGGCGGCAAATAAATCACATCTTGTAATTACAAAACATTGAAATAAATCGGATTAAGTTGTAACTGTGGTAAAGTTCAAATAAAATTATTCTGTATTTGGTTTACTTATTTGATTTGAAAAGGACACGAGGAGTCAGAGGGGACTGACTTTCAAAAATAATAACCCAACAAAACGTAGTGATAAAATATAGATACCCCTCGCTGAATTCTCTACTAAATATACGATGGTATTAAATTAATAAAAATCATAAAGCATCTAAATAATACAACCAAAATACCCATTAAATAGGATAACCCTCATAATGAGTACTAAAATGAGAATATATTGACCAAGTAGTAAAGACTAGTGAATGACTTAGTTAATCGCGTAATAAAATACCTCCTTAACGTCATAATCAGTTCAAATCAGTTACCACGTGAGATAATTACATGAGATAGTAGATTTATTAATGACCCAATAGTCCATAACATAATAATATAAAGCTTTAAAAATCACAACAATAATTCCAGGTATCAATTATAATATTTCCATGAGGATGGAAAAATAACCCAGCAATGACTCGTGGCGAACATCTGGAGAGATAGGCTGAAGTAGAGAGTAGTTCTTTCATCTACTACCATGCTAACAGAGATCAAACGGAAGTATTAAAACGACTTTTCGCCGACTGACGCATTAGGAAAGTTTAATAAGTTTAATAAAATAATTAACGTAGTGAAAGTCGCCAATATCAAATCCTATATTGCCATTGAGACTTCTTTGTTAATAAATGGTTTAGAAAAAAATCTAAATGTCAATTTCACCTATCGACAGGGAGGAAAATTATATCGATTCAATATCGGTAAATGTTACACCACACATCAGTGAACCAGGCAGTTATAAATAGCTTGAAATTGAAAAATAGATCATTTCTGTCACTAAAATGAATACGCAAACGAAAGACAAAAAGAAGGAAGGAATCCTGATGACCCCGAGGACGAGCAACAAGAATACAAGACGGACCAACTTCGACGAACAATGCAGAGTTAAGCAGAGGAAAATACCGAAGGAATGGGATCATACTGGTAATTATCTAAATTCATTTATAACCAGTTTTAATTAATTTTAGACGAGAAAAAAGCAGAGGTCGGCAACAATTTGATTATCATTCAGAAGTGGAACTACCATATATATCTCAATCAAGCGCGAGCCCGTGGCGAAACCCTACCCGAGAGGCTCGTCAAAGGGCCGAATTTATGCTGGCCAAATTGGAAGCACATAAAAGGCAAACGAACTGGCAGGTAGCCATGTCCAGGCGTCGTTTGGATCGTGTCAATACAGACATCGCCGCAGGTCGCATCCCAAGTACCAATGGGTACGAAACAGAGTACGGTATTTTGTACGAACTCGATGACCCGGCACTTACTCGAATTAGTAATTCATCCGTTTCATCGGCACAGATTTTGGTTGCGTTTTCTTCGGATTTCGATGCTTCCGGCGGATTTTCGTCCGATTTGACGAATGTGGGATGTTGTTCAGCGACTAGCATTGCCGCTTCTTCAAGGATCTGGGCTGCATTATTCAGGAGAGCGACTTCCTCAGCTCGGCGACGTCGATTTTTGCTTGGGTTGTGTTTTTTGCTGGATTTGAGGGTTTGCGGAGGACAAGTTGCTGTTTTTTCGGGGATATGACTGACTGAAATCAAATTAAACTTTATTGCCAAGTCTCGGCCGGGCAATCGCTTTGCCAGCTCTGCTTCATTAAAAGAGGCGATCAGGACGGCGCTCTGATCATTAATAATGATTCGCTGAGCCCGGTTTTCAGTGATTAGGTCTTCTCGGCACCTTGTCAGCCGGTGTATTTGCGTATGGAGAGCTTTCACAGCCTCAGTGGCGAACCATGTGCCGAGCGTGTGTTCTTGCTCCGCAAATAATTGGTCATATTTTTTCTGGCATTCTATGTGGGAAGTATCGTAGTTGTTGAAATTGGATGATGTGGATTTTCCGGATTTCTGCGGCGTTAGTTTTGGGATTTTATATCCTGACTGCATTTTGACAAGAAGTTTTCTTTATAATGTACTTGGGAATAAAAGAAACTAAATGGGGAAGAATTTGTTATAATAAATTTATATAAGTTTAATAATAGATATAATAAAGGATAATAATTAATTAGAACTTTCAAACAGCACAATCCTACATCAGACTCATATTTAATATTAATTTTCACGGTAGCTTATTTAGCGTAGAAATCTATTGTTAATCTGTTCACAATAATATTTAATAGACAAAATGAAAATATTGATGCTCCGGTCATTATCCGATTTACCATTAACTTTCCAACTCTTCATTTTCGGTTCGTTCCTTACAGACTATCATTTCGTTACTTTAATTTTTATGATTATCGCTTTTATTAAGTAGTTTATTCAGTTCCTATTCTTAATCCTAGTCGATCCCGTTGACGGTGAATTACGACGGTGTCCTACCCCGTTATCATTGCAACAAGGCCTGACCAGACTAAGCAGACACCGAAGGGTGGATTGTGACAAAGCAACACATCAACGTCCTGCCAACTTAACGGCCGGAATTGAATATTGCTTTGCCATTCTCCACGATTAGCATATATGCATATATACAATTAAATTTAGGGGGACCTGTCACAGATACTAAAAGTATCGCGGCCACCCATGATAAAAAAATTTTTTTTTAAATTGAAAACTATAAACATTACATAAAAATTTATTAAACAAATTAACAAGCTTACCAAAAATTTCAAAGTTCGAATTTTTAAAATTTAAAAATTATTTTTTAAGGTTAAATATTATGAAAATGGCTGTTATATTTATACTGTTTTCGTGCGTGTGTGCGACAAATCAGATAATTTCGAATCTTTTTTGGCCATTTTTTCGGGGTTTTTAAGGCCTTTTATTTAATTTTATATTTTTCACTTTTTTTATTTATTTTTCTTAATTTTTTTAATATTAATTTTATTAAATTAACATTTTTTATCTCTGCTGATTTTTATTTTTGTTCTGGTCGCCTGTTCCGCCAGTGTATTTTCTAAACCTTATTTTGCAAGGTTATAGGCGGTTTTGTATTTTTACTTTATTTTTGTAAGTATATTGCGTGCGAAATTTATTAATTATTTGTTTTAATTAATTATGTTATTTTTTTATTTTGTATTATTTAATGTTTTTATTATATTTTTGATTTTTGTTTGTGGTGCGTGCTTGTGTTATAATAGCCATTCTCATAATTTTTCAACATGACTTTACATTGTCATTTTATTTTGTTTTAATGATGGCTTATAGCACAACAACAGTATGGATTAACATTTGACGGAGATATCAGAATAATGGGACTTAAAAATCGAAATCGACCACAGGCCTTCTATCGGCAGCTCGCTGGACACATGGATCGTTCGGTCAAATTCAGCATTAGCAATAGCGCTCACTTTTTGTGGACGATCCACTTACTCGAACACAGTTCCAACGTTTAATAAATGTATATTTATTGTTGATTTAGGGATTTTCATTATTGATTGCTTTCAATGCTTGTATAAATAGAGCAAAAATATAAAGGATAATGAGATTGGAAATAAGTCAAATATCAGAAGGAGCGCAAATTGAAGTGGCAGTTGCTAATGAGAATAGACTAAATGTGAGATTTATTTCTATTAATATTATTTATGACAAAATTAGTAAATTTATAAAATTTAAATAAATCAAATATTTGATATTTTCGCTGTCTAGCAACAGAAATTTCTCGTCCGATTCATATGCAGCTGTAATCAGAGCTTTGATTGACCGTTATCGCACGCTTATCAAAATCGACAATTTGCATAAATTTGAATAAAATTATATTTGATAGTTTTTTACAATTTTTCGATTCTGCATTTAAGCAGCAATTTGTCGTTTTTAATGTCTAATTTGGTAAAATAATTATTAAAAAAGATCGCATAATTTCTGTCATTTTCTGGCCTCTCCCATCCGGCATCAGAAGCATTAGCAGTGCTGTCAGGACATTTCACTGATTGGCTGAGGTAAACATTTCCATCGTCCGGATTTATCGCATCGACTTTCACAGAATATTTGAATGGCCATTTCAATCCGGCATCGCAATCACCACGCAGCAAACAGAAATAAACACAAATTTCACCATCACCACCATTAATAATCACCGCCAAGCACATTTTATATCCCCACAGTCCGGAATAAAATGGCTCGCTGTAAATCGATTTATTTCTCTCCAGTTGCGATAATTTATCGATTTGCCAATCCAAAATTCCGAACTTTATATATTCTGCATTTCCAAATTTTGTTTGAATCGGCGGAATTTCATTGGCGCATTTCTCCATTTCATTCTGAATCTGAATCACAAATTCTATCATTTCAATAAATCACTTTTATATTCTTCTGCATTTGTTGCTGTTTACAGTTTTGTTTAAATGCATCAATTTGCTGTTTGAATTGGCTGATTTCCCATCTCAATTCGATCATTTCATTTTGTAATGCGCGATTCGCAATATTGACTGCCACTATTTCCTCATTGATTTCTCCTCGGCTTTCCTGCTCCTTCGCTTCCATCTCGCACATTTTCTGCTGCAATCACAAATATCAATTCAATATTTCAGGAATTTTAGCTAAATTGAATAATTTATAAAATATAAATTTCCGAATTTCCTGAATAATTATACAAAAGTTACTATAAATAAATTTATAAACAAATCATTAAATAAGCTTGGCAACGATATTATTAGTAGAAAGCGTCATTCAAACACTCGCTTTACAATATATTTCGACAGATTATTGTAAGCAGTCAAATATTTTTTGAAACTTGATTTAATTCGAATAAAAAGAAAATTAACTATCAAGGTTTTTAAGAAATGATATTAAGGAATCCTGCTAGACTCCTTCAAATATATCGGAATATAAATGCTCAAATAATTTAGCATCATATTTGGCCAATGTTGTTATAGCCTAAGAAGTTTTTTAACTTTGCCGATATCAGTGGCTAATAATAATAATAAATAATAGTAATAATAATAATAATAATAATATTAATAATAATATTAATAATAATATTAATAATAATATAATAAATAATAATAATAATAATTTTAAAAATAATAATAATAATAATATTAATAATTATTATCAAATTAGATAAAAAATAATTTACAAAGTTCGAAAATACAATTGTTACACTAATTATTAAATAAAATAAGTGTTTTATTATATTTTAATTGTGAAAATTTATATTTTGAAAAAAATAAACAAAATTCTAAAAGCAAACATGATGAAAAGTAAAGGATTTAGATCGTGTACTAAACGACGCCATCAGAATTCATCAGATACGAGAGAATGGCAGAAGATCTCGACAATACAGCAAACCATTCCATAAATCTCATAAATTATGTAGGAAACCTAAAGTTGAGGATAAAGAGAATATGGATAATAAGAAGATAAAAGAAATGAATGAGATGAGATTGAATGGCAACCTCACCTTGAAAAATAAAGACTACGAACTCGCTATTCAGTTCTATACAAAAGGATTCTCCATTGAGCCGAAGTTCCAAAAATATAATTCGTTATTGCATTCAAATGCCGGCTATGGCTATATGCTGATGGACAATCATTTAGAAGCTATTGGATCCTTTGAAATGGCCGAATTACTTGATGGAAACAATATCAAAGCTAAACGGCGCAAGATTATATGTTTGATAAAAACACAAAGATTCGATGAGGCAAAGAAAGAAGCAAAGAAATTATTGTTGACAAATAGCTGCGAGGAAGAAAAAAACCTGATGAACGAAGTCCTGAATAAAAAGGCAGAATATTTCAAAGAGGATGGCGATAAAAACAAAAGTGAAATTGCTTATTCGAAAGCTTTGAAGAGTCTCACAAATCTCATTGAGAGCAATGAGAATGACGGATTTCTGATCAAAAGAGCAGAAGTGTTTATGCAGCTCAACAGGTTATCTGAAGCCCTGATAGATGTAGAAAGGGCAATGAGAAATGAAAGTAGGTAGTTAGGGGCACTCTGGCTCATAAAAAAAACATAGGGGGGGAGGTTATTTACAGATTAAATTTCGGATTATCTTGATTACGTAATGATGTAATCAACTTAATTAATTTTGTGTGTATTAATTTTTTTAATTAAATTTTTATGTGTATTTTTTTTGGAAATTTTTTTCGAGTTTTTGGCGCGATTTTTTTTGAATTCAAATTTTTGGAACATTTTTTTTAAATTCAAATTTTGGCGAATTTTTGAAATAAAATTGAAATATTTTTTTGAATAAATTTTTTTTTTAATCACACTATAGTCAGGGGGTATTTTTGAAAAAGACTAAAATAAATTGGCTTGAATTGCCTAACGATAAAAAAAGCATAAAATTAAAATTGGCTCAAATCACCTAAAATGATCAGAGAGGGTATTTTCATTCACAAATTTTTTTTAATCACACTATAGTCAGGGGGTATTTTTGAAAAAGACTAAAATAAATTGGCTTGAATTGCCTAACGATAAAAAAAGAATAAAATTAAAATTGGCTTAAATCGCCTAAAATGTGATATAGTCAGGGATGTTTTTAATTCGTAATAAAAACTAATGCAATATTTGGTCTCAATACTTTCTATAGGTAAATATTGACATAAAATAAAAATGGCTTGAAACGCCTACTGATAAAAAAAATTGACAGGGGTATTTTATATGCTTGTTAAAAAAAAACACTTGAAATATTTGTTCACACAATTTTCATAGGCAAATTTAGGCTCTAGATAAAAATAATTTAAAATACCTAAAGTAAATTAAAGTACATTAGAATACATTAGAGTATATTAAAGTAAATTAAGGTAAATTAAAGGGTCTAAAGTAAATTAAGATACATTAGAGTATATTAAAGTAAATTTAGACAAATTACAGTAAATTAAAGTACATTAGAATACATTTAAGTATATTAGAGTAAATTAAGGTTCCTCTAGTAAATTAAGATACATTAGAGTACATTAAGGTAAATTAAAGTAAATTAAAGGGTCGAAAGTCAATTTAAGTACATTGGGGTACATTTAAGTAAATTATGGTTCATAAAGTAAATTAAGGTACATCAGAGTAATTTAAAGTACGTTAGAATAAATTTAAGTAAATTAAGGTTCTTAAAGTAATCTAAGGTGCCTAGAGTAAAGTATGGTAGGTTAGGTAAGAATTTTTAAAAATTAAATAGAGTCAACAGTTAAGTTACATAAGGGTAATTTTTAAAGCTGAAAATTTTAAAAGCAGTTATAGTAGGCAAATTACATAAGGTAAGAATTTTTAAAGTTAGAGTCGACAATATTGCATGATAATAGAAATTATTCATTGGAGAGAAAAAATATTTTTTGAAGAGGGAAAAAAATCATTGAATAACGTAAAATATTGATAGAAGCTAAAAAATATTCAGTGAATCGAGAATTGCATATAATAAATTAGACGGTAAAATTTCTCAATGATGAGATGAAATATCAATTAAATATTGGAAATACTTGAAATAAATGGAGTCTATATTATTCACTGTTCAACAAATATAATTAAAAGATGAAAATATTCACTGAAAATGAATTGTACTTTAAGAGTGGATGAATTACTATTAAATTCAATTAAAAATTATTAACAATTGAGTAGATTTTGTCGGTTAATTATATTTAAATAGGGATATATATTGTTGATGGGTGCGCAGATGAATAGTTATTAAAAAAACGCGCGCGCGTATATTAATCCAACGAATATTCATCAAATCCGGCGAAAAGAATTTTTAACAGATTTTTGTTGGTTATTAATTATTTCTTTACTAATATTCTCACATTCCATGTCCTTATCCGATAAATCTTCTTCAATTAAAAAACTCTTAGTACAAACTGATTTTAACTCGACAACATCATTGGTTCTATTTTTATTTATAACATAAGCACTTGTAAACTCTAGAAAAGAATTTATGTTTTCTACATTTTTTTCAAGATCATTAAAATCATTTCTGGTAAAATTGGATGCTGGAGAATATGTTTTTAGATCTATGGATAAACTTTCTTCAATTTGATCAAATTCATCCTCAGAAGAATCTATCTAAACCTGCTTAAATTCAACTTGACTACATAAAAGATCGATGTCTTTAAAAGCTGTTTTCATGGATTCATTGAACTATTGACAATATATTATTTTAAATTCTTAAATTACTCTATTATTTGAAATTATATTTGAAATTTGGTTAAAAAAAAAATTTTTTTTTTATAATGATTAGTAAATAGAATATTTGATTTAGTTTTATACTCAAATAAAACCTTTTGACAAATTAAAAATATTTTCAATAATATATTTATAAATTGATGGTTATAAATAAATATTATCCAAATGTAAAGTTAATTTAAATAATTTATTCAATTGTAACTAATGACAACATAATAATTTAAATTCAAAAATAATAATAACATCAAAAAATGATTATTATTTCTAAAAGTAAATTTATAACATTTTATAAAAAGCAATAATTAATATAAAACATACATAAATTTTCTGAATTTATTTAATATTACAAAAAAGTAAATTTTTCTTATAATCATAATACCAAATTATTCATCTATTCATTGTATTGTTTACTACATTCCATTATTTGTTGGACTTTCTACTTCGTTCTTTCTACTTATTACATTGTATCTGATCCAACCGTATTTATAGTATTAAATATGCCGGATTTGTTGAATATTCGCCGGATTTGTTGAATATTCATTGGATTAGTATACGCCGGATTTGAATATATTCGCCGGATTGGAATATTCGCAGGATTGGAATATTCGCCGGATTTGAATATATTCGCCGAATTTGTTGAATATTCGTTGGATTTGAATATATATTCGCCGAATTTGATGAATATTCGTTGGATTAATATACGTGCGCGCGTTTTTTTAATAACTATTCATCCGCGCACCCATCAACAATATATATCCCTATTTAAATATAATTAACCGACAAAATCTACTCAATTGTTAATAATTTTTAATTGAATATAATAGTAATTCATCCACTCTTAAAGTACAATTCATTTTCAGTGAATATTTTCATCTTTTAATTATATTTGTTGAACAGTGAATAATATAGACTCCATTTATTTCAAGTATTTCCAATATTTAATTGATATTTCATCTCATCATTGAGAAATTTTACCGTCTAATTTATTATATGCAATTCTCGATTCACTGAATATTTTTTAGCTTCTATCAATATTTTACGTTATTCAATGATTTTTTTCCCTCTTCAAAAAATATTTTTTCTCTCCAATGAATAATTTCTCTTAATGAATATTTTCCTCTTCAATGAATAATTTCTCACTTTAATTAATATTTTCTTACTTTAATGAATATTTTTCCTCTTCGATGTATATTTTCTTCATTCAAAGTATATTACCCTTGTAAGGTTTTAATATATCAATTGATATTTCATCTATTTAGTAGATATCTTTAGCTATCCCACTTTTTCCAGTAATTTCAACGATTTTAGACAATTAATGTACTCTCCCACCAATATTACTTCTTCACTGGAAATTTTCTTTATAGAATATAATCTCTACTAATTAAAATTCCATTTGTTGACTTGTTATTGACTTGACATTTTCACTGAAAATTTAATTAACTTTTAATAAATTTAAATACACACTTAAATAGATTAGGTTGTAATCGACAAAAATAAAATAATTTTAGGCTATGTAAATTAATTAGAGATTTTAGGGAAATTTTATGATAATTTAAGTGATATCTAGTTTTACGAGGTATTTATTTTAGTAAATTTTAATCATCTATGTGAATTTTATGGTTTTCATTTGAATGTTAATGGATTTGGGGACTATTATGTTTTTGTAAAAAATATTGAAGAAATGAGGGTAAATCTATAATTTTAGAAGCACTTAATTTCTTGATAATTTAATAAACTTTACTTGATTTTAGGATTATTTTAAATAAAAGTTTATTTTAGGAACAAAATGTTTATGAAACATATTTATGATAATTATTTACCAATTAGATTCCAATTTGACTGATAGATTTTGAATAGTAAATGATATTTAAATTATAATTTTATGATATATTTAAAAAGTTGATTAAATCAGTTGATTTTTAAAAATATTTTAGTGAAACCGAAAATTTTAATTGATTTTACAGTAAAAAAAAGGATGGTCAATTAATTATTATCATTTTTCCATTTATTGATTTCGTGGATATCAATCACAAAAGTAGTATATTGTAGAGATTTTTAAGAGGATGCTCAGTGTGGTTAACAATATACATATGAAAATCGTTGAATTATATCTATGGGTTGACTGGTAATTTTTATTGAATTTATACTTGATTTACTGATTAATTTTAATTATTTGAGCAACATGATATATATTTTATGATTTTACATTAATTTAGTGAAATTAAATTTATGTGGGAAACATAGACTTTATTCGATTTTAGTCATTTTTGATGAATTTTTTATTTGATTGAATTTGTTGCCAGAATCAAATTGTGGTGATTTTCGACGGAAAATGTTGGGTATCGATAACAATTTTGTAATACTTTAAAGAAAATTTATTTTTATTGGTAAAATTCAGATTTTTATTTTATGGGAATTTGATTGGTTGAATACATATAGTAAATATGATCCAAATGATGAATTTTTAAAGATCTTATTCGGTTAAATATAGATTTCTAAAGAAATTTTACCTTGTAGGTTATTACCAAAAATATGTGTATTGTTGGTACAGTGGGGGAAAATGTGATTTCAAGGGAAATGATTGGTTAAGGGAAATTTTGTGATATTTTAAGGGGAAATAATCTATTAAGAACAAGTTTGTTGTCATTTTTAAGGGAGTTGAGTTGGTTGAATATCTGTGTTCAAAGAATAAATATTTTATAAATGGAGAATATAGAGGAGGAATTTATAATATTTTTAAAAGGCTTTGTTCAGATAGATATCAATATCTGTGTAAATCTTTTGAGAGAGTGGAAATATTGTCATTTAAAAGAGAAATGATTGTTTAAGAAGAGAATTTATGATCTTTTAAGGGGAAATAATTGGTCACGAGATGGATTTCAAGAAATTTATTCTGTTGAATATCGATATGTTGGTGATTTTTATGAAAATAATGAATATAGCGGGGATTATTGTAATTTAAAGAGAAATGATTGGTTGAGAGGTGAATTTATAATATTTTTAAGGGGATTTGATTGGTCAAGAGAGGAATTTTATTTTAAGATGATTTCAAGAGATTTTTTCGGTTGAAAATCAATATGTCGGTGATTTTTTATGAAAATAATGAATAAAACTGGGATTAATCTCATTTAAAGAGAAATGATTGGTTGAGAGTAAATTTTATTTTAGGGGAAAACAATTGGCTAAGAAGAGAATTTATGATTTTTTAATAGGAAATGATCGATTAAGAACAGGCTTGTTGATATTTTAAAGGGAAATGATTGGTTGACAGTAAATTTTATAATATTTTAAGGGGAAACGATAAGATAAGAGGGGAATTTATGATATTTTTATGGGGATTTATTCGTTTAAATATCTATGTTAAAGGATGGATACTTAGTGAAATCGATACATTTTCATTGGTTTAAGGGTTATCAAAATATATCAATAAGATTTTGGTTAATTTTAATGATATTATTGGAATCTGAATAAAATATACGATACGTGTTCGGTTCTAAGAAATAGTTTGATTCATGTAACTATTTGTATACAAGTAAGTATTTATTTGATTTTATTATAAATTTGTAATTTAATTTAATTAAAAACTAAATTAACTAGTATTTAAAAGCTTTTAATTACTCATTACATATGTTGTTATTGACAATTTTCTGAATAATTTAAATATTTACGATTATTTCCAGGAATGAAGAGAAATTGTACGATTAAATACTATAAGAAGTCGATAATATACACTAATTTTTATTCAACAAGTACCTTGAATAAAATTTTAAAAAATGATCTAACAAATTTTTTCAATTATTTTACAACTTAGTTTATTTAACTTTTTAATTGATAAGTACTATTTTCTTTACAATTTGCTAGTATGTTGAAACTTTTTTAAAATTTTTATTCAAAGTACTAACAAATTTTATTAAAGATCTATCAAAACTTGACAAAAATTATAAAACTTTGGTAATTTTAATATGTATTACTCAATAAGAACTATTTTCTTACCAATTTGCCGAAGATCTTATTTTAAAATTTCAAAGTACTAACATTATTTACAAATTAATCAGTTTTATTTAACATCTTAAAATATTTAAATTTAATCAAATTCTATTCAAATGCTAATCATAATTTAAGGATAAGTCTTATTTTTACAAAATCAAATATTTTACAAAAATTAAACATACATATTTGGATTTTTAGTAGATTTTATCGGTATCTATCAGTACATAAGTACCTGTTCCATGTGGTTTTTTAAGCTTTGTTAGAAATTCAACTTATTTAGTGGTTGGTCGATAACCATTTAATTTTTAGTAATGTGGTAGATGATAATTATTTTATCTATTAACTTTATTTAATGTTTAGAAACTTAAAAATCTAATAATTTACAATAAATATATGAAAATTTATTTCAAGTACAGTGAAAGTGATGTATGTTTTGTGAAATTAATTTAAAAATATTTTTCTAATCAAGTTTATACTTACTAATTAATTTGTCATTCAGTAAACAACAACAGTGTGAGTGAAAAGAAAATCTATAAAAATAAATTTAAGTAATTTTTTTTTGAGCTGTTAGCAATTAATTTATTTAGGGGGTATGTGAGAAATAAATGAAAAGGTTGACATTCATCTTTGAAAATAACTTTTAATAAATGTTCATTGTTGGACGCAATTAAAAATATTACAAAAATGGTAGAAAAATTTCAAAGTTTTTTAACTAAGTTTTACAAAATAATTTCAATAAATCACATACAAGACTGTAAAGAAATAAATTTTTATTCAGAGAAAATACAACAATTGATTGAGCTTCAATGATTAATAGTTTCTTGATAGCAATCAGGTAACTAAACAACAAAACAATTTGGAGACATCAATGATCGATAAAAGAGTCGAGAAGTTAATAAAATTTCAACTTGTATTTCTTTTGTTCAACCCTTTATGTGATTTATTTCAAAATTAGTTGGTCAGTAACCTATCATTAATATTTGTTGGTTCAGTAATTAGTTTTTGATATTGATTTGTTCGGTAACTAGTTATTGATAACATATTGTGAGTGTGTGAATAACCAAGTATTTTAAGGGGAAATGATTGAGAGAAAATTTTATTTTTAAATGAGTTAAGTTGGTTGAATATCGGTGTTCAAAGAGTAAATATTATTTAAATATGTCATTTTAATGAATAAGTAAATTATTGAATGCCTAGTATGTATAGAGAGTTGTACAGTACTCAGTTATTTGTATACACAGTACCTAGTGATTGTTGTTCAGTTATTAATGAATTATTCACTGTGTATGGGTTATCAGTGTTCAGAAGTTGATACCAAGTAAATATAACAATGGATTTGGTTTCAATGAATTTGATTAATTATCGCCTGATAACGACAAGGTAACTAAGCAACCAAAAATTTTACCAATTTGGACACATCAATGATCGATAAAATAGTGAAAAAGTTAATAAAGTTTCAACTTGTGTTTCTTTTTGTTAACCTTTTATGTGATTTATTTCAAAATTAGTTGGTCAGTAACCCATCATTAATATTTATTGGTTCAGTAATTAGTTTTTGATATTGATTTGTTCAGTAACTAGTTATTGATAACATATTGTGAGTGTGTGAATAACTAAGTATTTTAAAGGGAAATGATTGAGAGAAAATTTTATTTTTAAGTGGGTTGAGTTGATTCAATATCTGTGTTGAAAGAGTAAATATTATTTAAATATGTCATTTTAATAAATAAGTAAATTATTCAATGCCTAATATGTATATAGAGAGCTGTACAGTACTCGGTTATTTGTATACAGTACCTAGTGATTGTTGTTCAGTTATTAATGAATTATTCACTGTGTATGGGTTATCAGTGTTCAGAAGTTGATACCAAGTAAGTTAACTTTTTATATTTTCTGAAAGTATTATTATTATTATTATTATTATTATTATTATTTTATTAATATTATTATTTATTATTATTATTTTATTATTTTTTTTTATTAAGGATGGGTTGCTGCAGAGTGGAGGAGATGGGTTGCTCTTGCGAATGACTACTACCTACCTTAGGCAATACTATGTAACACTGAAACTCAAAAATTTAATTTAATAAAATTCTTTGAAAATTTGATCGTTATCAACATGTATAAAAAAGTAATAGTAAAAATTATACTAAAAATTTGATTGTAAGATTACATTAAAATTTTTTTTCAATTAAAAACATGTGTAAAAATTTCATTGTAAAGTTATCCTAAAAATTTCATCTTTAAAAATCATGTATAAAAAATTCCATTGTAAAATTATGTTAAAAATTTTATCATTTAAAAATATGTATAAAAATTGATCGATAAAACTGTACTAAAAATTTTATTTAATAAATTTTATCATGCAATATTGTCGACTCTAACTTTAAAAATTCTTACCTTATGTAATTTACCTTTTGACCCTCTATTTACTTTTAAAAAATTCTTACCTTATGTAATTTGCCTACTATAACTGCTTTTAAAATTTTCAGCTTTAAAAATTACCCTTATGTAACTTAACTGTTGACTCTATTTAATTTTTAAAAATTCTTACCTAACCTACCATACTTTACTCTAGGCACCTTAGATTACTTTAAGAACCTTAATTTACTTAAATTTATTCTAACGTACTTTAAATTACTCTGATGTACCTTAATTTACTTTATGAACCATAATTTACTTAAATGTACCCCAATGTACTTAAATTGACTTTCGACCCTTTAATTTACTTTAATTTACCTTAATGTACTCTAATGTATCTTAATTTACTAGAGGAACCTTAATTTACTCTAATATACTTAAATGTATTCTAATGTACTTTAATTTACTGTAATTTGTCTAAATTTACTTTAATATACTCTAATGTATCTTAATTTACTTTAGACCCTTTAATTTACCTTAATTTACTTTAATATACTCTAATGTATTCTAATGTACTTTAATTTACTTTAGGTATTTTAAATTATTTTTATCTAGAGCCTAAATTTGCCTATGAAAATTGTGTGAACAAATATTTCAAGTGTTTTTTTTTAACAAGCATATAAAATACCCCTGTCAATTTTTTTTATCAGTAGGCGTTTCAAGCCATTTTTATTTTATGTCAATATTTACCTATAGAAAGTATTGAGACCAAATATTGCATTAGTTTTTATTACGAATTAAAAACATCCCTGACTATATCACATTTTAGGCGATTTAAGCCAATTTTAATTTTATTCTTTTTTTATCGTTAGGCAATTCAAGCCAATTTATTTTAGTCTTTTTCAAAAATACCCCCTGACTATAGTGTGATTAAAATATAATTTTTTCAAAAAAATATTTCAATTTTATTTCAAAAATTCGCCAAAATTTGAATTTAAAAAAAATGTTCCAAAAATTTGAATTCAAAAAAAAATCGCGCCAAAAACTCGAAAAAAAATACACACAAAAATTTAATTAAAAAAATTAATACACACAAAATTAATTAAGTTGATTACATCATTACGTAATCAAGATAATCCGAAATTTAATCTGTAAATAACCCCCCCCCCCTATGTTTTTTTTATGAGCCAGAGTGCCCCTAACTACCTACTAATGAAAATTCGGAACTAGGCATTCAATTAGTAAAGAATATCTACATTAGAAAAGGTTTGGCTCAGATGGAACGAAGTGAATTTAAAGAAGCGATGGAAAGCTATAATAACGCAATCAAATGCGCACCTCATGACGTGAGCCTTTATGAAACTCGGGCAAGAATTGCAGAACAAATGAATGATTGAGTTACAATAATCATTGACACGTCTCACGCCATTGAAATGGGATCCAGGGGACAAACAATTGGGTTCTTAGATCGAAATGCTTATTGAAAGAAGAACTTTATAAAGAAGGTTATGAAGACACTTTGTTGGCTTACAGTCGCACTCGGTGTCCAGAAACTGCAATGCTAGTTCGTGAATCAGAAGAAGGAATATTAAGGAATTCAAAGAAAACATTTTATAACGGCTTGGAGTGAAATTTGGTGCCAGTAATAAACATGTGAGGAAAAGATATTTGAATTTATCCTTGAGATATCATCCAGATAAATGGTCGAGAGTTATTGAGTATTTCAGAAATGCTTCTCAGGAGAGGTTCAAGAAAATCTTGGAAAACTACAAAACTTTATCAGATCCCGACTGAAAATGGTTTATTATATGAGCATTCCGCGGCCGTCGAGGCGCTTTTGAATGCTTTCATACGTTTTTGTATTGAATTTTGTTTTATAATTAACATCTAAAATTTCATTTAATTTTTGACAAACAAATGAAATGAATTATTTTTTATTTTTATCTTTTATTTTTTGTTAGCTTTATTAATCATATTATCTTATAAACTTATAAATCAATAACGATAATCAATAATTTGTGTAGAAAAATGAATGATTGATTTACAATAATTCACTAGCAGTGCTCATTTGTGACGGATGCTGAAAATGTTTCAACATCTGACTTATCACATATTATTATTATTATAATTATTATTATTATTATTTATTATTATTATTATTATTATTATTATTATTATTATTATTATTTTTTATTATTATTATTTTTTATTATTATTTTTTATTATTATTATTATTATTATTATTATTATTATTATAATTATTATTATTATTATTATTTTTTATTATTATTATTTTTTATTATTATTTTTTATTATTATTATTATTATTATTATTATTATTATAATTATTATTATTATTTTTATTTTTAGTATTATTTGCTGCAACTGCGGATAGGATTGACTTTTGAGATAAAACGTTTAGAAATGAGAAAAATAATAAATGGATAATTGGAAATTTAATAATTTATGGAGGATAAATTAAAAGATATATTATTGTTTGTACGTATGATGATTTTTGCCATGTTAACATATTGAATCATATTTTATTGTCTCTTAAGTGTATAAAGGTTGAAATAACCGGTAGTTACCACGTGTTTTCCAAAAAATAATAATAAAAATAATAATAAAAATAATAATAATAATGATAATAATAATAATCGCGGAAAGGAAATTGAAAATTAAGTTATGGTTAGATAAAATCAAGGGAACAGAAGAAATAAAGAAGAAGATCAAGAAGTTGCACAAGGTTAAGCAGATGAGCGAAGAGATTTATACGGTAAGATAAAGAGTACCCAAAGTAGAGACAAAAAAAGCTATAGAGATGTCACTATAAAAATAATAGATATATCAGACCGGAAATTGGAAACACAAAATACATAAATAATGTTACTCCAGAGAATATAATTGTAAAACGTTTTTGCTGTGCAAGACAAGGGCATATACACAGAGAATGTATGAATAGACATCGAAGAGTTATCATGTGTTTTTCATGCAAACAACCAGTGTATATACAGTATGAGTATCCAATTAGATGTAAGAGAGTCATTACATGCTATGGATGTGGAGTGTAGGCACACACAAGGAGCCATTGTAACCAAGTAAAATGCCAAAAATGTGGATTAGGAGACCAATGAGCAGAGGAATGCTCTACGAATTTGAACAGGATTAAGCAAACATCAGCAAATAGAGATAACGGGAGACAAAGTGAAAATTACGAAAAGAAGGCCAATTGTCAAGGAAGAAGAAAAGATATGCAAACGAATTTGCTCTACGAATTTGAACAGGATTAAGCAAACATCAGCAAATAGAGATAACGGGAGACAAAGTGAAAATTACGAAAAGAAGGCCAATTGTCAAGGAAGAAGAAAAGATATGCAAACAGGGATCCATTACAAGAGGAACAGAAGACAAGTTGCATACATAGGAAATAAAAGTGATGAAGACGAACAAGAGAGTTTCTACGTGGCCCCAAACGAGAGACCAACGACAAGAGAGGACATTGCCATGTCAGTTTTCTAAAGGATGTTAGAGGCTCCCATAAAGATAGTACAATAGAGAAAAGAGACTTGGGGAGGACAGAGAGAAGAACCAGGAAGAGAATGATAAGCGAGTAGTTGAAAAAGTAATTAGATTTGTTAAAAAGGAAATGCGTATGAGTCAATAGTTATAAAGGATTTTAGAGAATTTACGGGAATCACAGTATGTTTTTCGAGTCCGCATCACCATAATACAAATGGAAATGTTGAGAGGCAATTCAGGACAATAAGAAATTATATAAATGTGTCATTAAAAGGAGGGACTCGGACTAGTAGGTCAGATATATTGTCAGAAACTGAATTTACAGTGAGCGCAATGTTTCAATAAACAATTGGGAAAAGTTCGGCTGATTTGGTATTCGGAAGTAAAATATACTGAGAACGATGGTGCAGTAATAAACCGGTAGATTAAATCAAGAAAAACTACAGGATAAAATAATGACTAGAAGAGATTTCAAAATAGGAGATTCGGTACTAGTTCAGTCTACATGTATTTTGAATGTATTTAAGTAATTGAATGTAAATTGTGTTTATGAGGTTTTTGATGTTTTGTAAACAATAATCTTAAAATTTAAAATTTGATATTTATTTTGTGATTTTAAATTTAATTTTTTATTTAAATCTTATTAAAATGAATTTTTACTTTTTAAATTAAAATTGAATTTTGTAATACTAGTTGAATACGATTATTATTGATTTTTTTTTAAATTTTCATATTTTCATTTAGATTTTGTTAATGTGATTTCTAGCAATGACCCGGAAATTGGATAATATTTTAAGTGAGGAAATATTGGAATCCTTCTCCATCAGTGATTGAACCGGTCGTGAGAAAAGTTATAAATAATTCACATGTCTAAAAGAACCCCAACAAAATACCACAAATATTTATAAAAACAAGTTTATTAAAAAACAGATTGCAAATCACACTGAAACAGATAATTGGTTTGTTGTAAAGGTTTTCATACAAATATGTTAAAAATGGACGACCATAAATATAAATGGTTCCAAATTTACTGAATATCCAAAATGGTCTAAATCATTCAATGAAATGTCTGAAGGTTTTTTACTATATACAAATATTCAAAACTTCCGGTTCGATATGTTGGAGAATTCAATTCGACTCAACGATGAAATGATTGCCATATTTTGCTGTGGTGATCACATTGTCAATAATTATCACTTGATCCGATAATTCGGATTTCATTTTATAATATTGTTATAATTTTACACAATTTATATTTTTATAAATTTAAATAAATCGTTAATTTTATTAAATCGTTAATTTTATAAAAATCTGAGAATTTTATAAGATTTATGATTTCCTGATTTATGCAAACCGTAAATGTTTCAATCAATTAATTTACCTTCTGATTGGTTAATTGCAGCTCGATATTTTCGATTTGTTGTTTGGATTGGCTGAATTTTCTTTTCCTGAATTTTCTTTGTGATTTCATTTCCTCATTCCTAATCTCATTCCTTTCGCGTCCGATTGCGTTGAATGGGCAGCTAATTGACTGCTTGTCGCACGTTCTCATGTGATTCTCTATCATTTGTAACTCATCATTGAATTCACAATTTTGCCTCGGGCAATTCACCACAATTTCTGATATGCGAATATTGATTGGCCAATCGATAGCGATATCATTTGCATAATTTATCACTCGATTTTGACACCGCCTTGATGTTCCTGGACATAATTTATCATTACCGATCAAATGATGCTGAATACAATCGGAACAAAAGCGACATCCGCAAGGAACATGGCAAGCTTTTATCATCAATTTATTACAAATTTTGCATTGCAATTCTTTGCTAACTTCATACGAAATTTTTATTTCATTTTCTCTCATAAACTTCCAAACGCTTTCAGACATTTTTATCTAAAATTAATTCGATTGTATCAATAATCTATAAAATAAATCAAAATATCAATAATCTAATGAAAATCATTCGGACTAAATACAAAAATATTTTAATCATTCCAAAATTTAATTGAACCATTTTAATTATAATTATTACTTTTTCTAGTTATAATTTCCGTAAATAATTAAAATTTGAAAGTTTATATTTCAACAAGTAATATAAATAAACAAAATGTTTCATTAACAATTAAGCTCAATATTTCTTGTGTTTATATGTAACATAAGTTTTCGGGCTGGATTTATCAATTAAATGTTATTTTGTAATTTTATTTTGAGAGGAAGACTTATAAAATGTAGACAAGTGAAATTGAATGAGGTTATTATAGCAGAACCCTCCTTATGATCATTTGAGGAATACCTTATTTATTCTTCTGATGATTTAAACCAGGGTTTTAACGGTTTCAGCCGACCCCACCTGAATGATTCGCATGCAAAATTCTTGGAACATCTACAGAAATCAATTTATAAATACAAGTAATTTCTTAAATCATATTTTGTTTATTTGGTTATAATGAAAATAATGACTAAATATGAAAGAAATGAATTTTATTGTAATTATCTTTACTCTAGTTGCTGTTTTATCAATTTTACTTTAAATGATCACGTTTTACATTTACTCGGTTTCTAGCCTTTTTATATGGAGAAATGATGAACTCGATTTCACATGAATATTTCGCGTGGAATCAATTATATTTTATCAAAAAATAATGGAACACGCAGTATCAGCAGCAGTCAAGTTTGACAAGCAATTAATTCCTGGCAACAGAGAGGCAAATTTATGAAATCAATGCATTCGACTTAATGCTATTGCAATTCAGAATAGTATTGTTTGATCCGTTGCTGAGCAACCAGTAGACTAATACAGCTCAACACGCACTAAATAGCTAACCAAATCTCACTCATTATCGCAACATCAGCGGAAAGGTGCAATTCACTGTCTAGCTGACAACAATAACCATTGACAACCTCAATATAAAATAACAACAACTCATCATCAATATAGGTAAATGGCATTCATAATTGAATAAATTTCATTCTAGCAAAACTCAAGAAACAAGTGAAAATTACAACGCAAAACACGGCTAAAATCGGCTAAATTGAATATTTCACTTTTGACTGCACTCAAAATCATAAATTCTTTAATATTTATTAATAACAAATGAGCAAATAACTAGAAATATTAATGAGAAGGAGAACGAGAATTGTGCCGGAGCGAATACCAGAGGGTAAGTCACTGCACTTCCCTCCTGGCACGCCGACAAGGCGACCTCCAGTCCTTTGATTTGTGTTCGCTGCGCCTGGTTCAACACTCTTTCCTCTTTCCAGCCCTGTTGTGCGGCAGTGAGGCGCTGGTACAATGCTTTCATTTTCTCGGGTTCGGCCCAAGTGTCTTTCAGCTGTTGCATCTCTCGACTCTGCTGTAGGAGTTGTTGGTGCAGGTGCTGGTTTTCTCGTCTAAGTTCTTTCAGCTCTTGGTGCAATATTTTCATGGCTTTCATTTCTAAAATTACAATATTTAAATGATTAATCGTTTACAATATTGATTCAATCCTATTGATCCTCTCTCTTAATTATTTTTACGATGTATTATCGGCTGCGTCTCATGCGTCTCAGTTGGTTGGTGTTAACTCTCTGGTTGGTCCAAGTTTAATGATAAAAACGTTCTTTCTTTTCCTATCATTTATTATCTATAAAATATTTGGAAGGTTATTGCAAAAGGAGTAAGAGATTTATATTTCTTTAGTTACACTAATGTCAACGTAGTTAATTTATGAAACTAGAAATTGAATACCCGTGAGACATAAACATTTATTGTCGTCAAAACTAAAACATATCGATTCAACTCATTCATGACCATTAAAACGTTCACTCCTTCAATTGTTGTGCTTGGAATTCCACTGGGGATGCCTGCTCGCATATGTATGATCGCCTGTTTGACGAGATCCGAGTCGATTTCGAAGTGTTGACTGTACGAGTTTCTCCGGTATCACCATCTTAGTCGGTGCTGTCATCTGCGTCAGCCTCGGGTCGTCTAGCTCGAAGGACACTCCATATTCTGGCGGGAATCCATCGGTGCTCGGGATAGCTCCACTTGCGATGTCTCTGTTTACTTGAGCTAGTCGTTGTCTGGCTAACATCGCTTTCCGGTGGTATTTTCTTTCTAGCTCCTCCATCTTCATGTCCGCGTATTCGGCTCGCTGGCGGGCTTCTCGTGCTGGATTGTGGCCCGGCTCGCGCTTAATCGCGATATTTGGTAACTCGATCTCTTCGGCTTGGTATTCTGATCTTCTCGGCCAACTGGAGTCTCCATAAGTGGATAACAGATATCCGTTATCCCACAGAACTTGGCGGTATCGAGCGGCGGAAGCACTCGGGATCTGTAGAGTCACTCGAGAATTGTCACTCCAACTGCCATGCGGGTCTCTGCGATCTAAACGTGAAAATATTTAATTACCAATCATTTTTATCGATGTGCCTGCGTGTGCAAAGCATGGGTGTTAGTGATTTATGCTATTTCCATAGAGTATTGGTGTGGGTGAATTTTAGTTACGATGAAATTTGAAATGTAGCGTGCGAAATTACCTGATTGTCTCTCTTCACTAGGCATCTGAGTATCATTCCTCGAGATCCGATCTCGTAAAGGGTCTCGAGTTCGAACGCGACTACTATTGGTATTAGTTGATTGGTGATTCATTCGAAGCTTATGCGGTATGAGATGTGAGTTTCTACTATGTTCTTTTATATTCGTAAATTATTTGCGAGGGCGTGGTGGGGTGAGTGAACTGACATTTAATTTATTCTTTCTCGCGGTTGAACGGTAATATAATTTTTATAAGTTATTTACTATTTATCATTTGACGTCGACCATTATTTATTATTCGTTCAGGTCGGCGGTGAAAGTCCATTGCTATTGATCGCTTCATCGTCTTTGTTATTATGATCTTATGTGATTAACGTCATCGACCTGTCATTCGCGTCGGATTTTAGATGATTTATTCTGCGGTAAACTCAGACTATGACCTGTCTGTAGTTTATTTAGTGTAATAACAATCAAATTGATCTCTATTGATTCTATGGATTAGTATATGGCTAATCTCATTGTTAACTTGATGATTGGAATTTTTGAGTGCTCTCTATCTGAATTGTGGTTCTTATTCGACGTCGGTGTATCAAAGAAGACACTCTATTGCAAGTTACTCCGGAATACTGTTATTTCTGAAAAAATGTTCAATTGTACATGCTGGTTAGGGAGAAACTGCTGGATGGAATATTCGATGACAGCTATTCGATGAAGAGAATACCGGGGTTTGGAAAGAGTCTTAATCTCTACTCTGATGTTTAGTTGGGTCGTGATATTGAACTATTTGGTTTGCTATCTTGGTTGGAACCTCTGATTTTATTACCTCCATCAATTTCAGGATATCTCAAGTTTTATTCGGGTTTAACGGTTCAATACTATTCGTCGGAAATGTATCACATGCGAATTATCACGGATTCTCTCATGAAAGCTGAGCTCTTTTGTTTACATTTGTGAACCATTTGTGATATTTCGTTGTCGTTGATCTACTATCCTTGTGTGGAATTGTTAATTTATTTATTCGTGTCAGGTACGGTTAATATGATTATTTTGGTCGTTTCTTATCGGTTATTAGTAGCATAATATTATTATTTAACTCCTTGAATTATCCTTGGATTCGTGGGTTACATGGTTATCTTTCAATTAGTGGAAAAGGTTCAAAGCTAATCATTAATTTGGTTTATCATTTATCAATGCCTAATGCCTTAATTATTATTACTTTTGTGAGATGTTAGCGGATCTATATCCTGTCGGAACTTTTCTCGGAATCAGTTATTTCTACTCTATCGTTTGTAGTTTCGTTCATTTACTCCATTTTCTCTGGCTTCTTACTCATAAATCATTTGCAAATTTAGATTAGATCCGAGGATAATTCAAATCATTAATACTTATGAAATTTTTCTTGATTTTCTTTACATGAATATTTTAATTATGGATCATTTTATTTAATTAAATTATCCGTCAATTACATTACAAAAGTATTCTCGTTGTAGTATGTTCTGGCCATAAATTTAGTTATAATTTCATCATTTTAATAATTTTTTTACGTCACGTCTAGGTTAATGTTATGGGTTCAGTTACTTTAAATTAATTTAATTTCCTTTTAGTTATTAAATTTATCTGCATCGCATCGGTTTCGAGTCCCCACTACCCGAGCCTTAATTTTAGTCCTAAGGTTCTTGTGTTCATATTAGATTTTACGAGTGCCCACTGGACTACTCGGTGTTATCATTTTAGCCGATGTGTAGTTAAATATTTAGGTCGATTTTACGAGAGATGGGTGAAAGAGAGCCAGTCAAAAGTTTAGTTCTCAATCATCCCACCGCCCCTATAATGGGTAGAATATTTACGTTCGAGATCCGTCGTTACGCACGACAGAGCTCTCACGGGCACACACTATAGGCGGAGAAACCGCACTTACACAGTGTGACTAGTTGTGTTATGATTTTGCTTTCTTGTGTGATGTGTGGCTGTGGGCCAGAAAAATTTCGACTCATCAAACTGAAGATTCATTTTTCATAATACATATATTTGCTGAAACAATTTCATCATAGTTCGTTCATAGTTCATACATATCAACATACGACAAGAGGTCCTCATACATACAATCAAGTAGAGCTTACATTAAGATACTTGATTCCGCAGTATGAAAACAGTTATCGAGAGTTGCTCCTTTGATTTGCTCTGACAAAAGTAATTTATTCACTGAGTGAAAAGCATTCAGGTTATAAAACCGGTTAAAATATAGTTAAAACTTTGTGAAAATGGATTGGTATTTATACCTGTTCTGTGACCCTAACCTTGCGTGTTATTTTTTATGCGTTAAAACAAAATTTGACCTTGCAATTATGTGTCTAATTTATTTCTAATTTATTATTATTTTTCGATTTATTTTACAATTTACTCATTTATTTTTAATTTCAATCATTTCTGACTAAAATTATTTTATTTTTGTTCGTTTTATTCATGAACTCTTTTAGTTTTTCGTAAATTGTCACTTTTTCGGTCAAATCTTTTGTTATCGTGTTATTTCTGTGTCCATTCGTGCGTATCTTGGTGCGTTTGTTAATATTTTAATTTAATTTTATGTTTTCTATTTTATATGTTAAATTATGTGTTTTTCTCGCATTTTTAGGTGTTTATTAGATGTTTAAGGGTCCGATTTTGAAATGTGCGTGTTATGTTTGCGTGCTGTTTCCAATCCATTTAAACAAAAGCTTGTACTGGCCCAACATAAATACAAAATGCATCAAGAACCGCACGAAATTTACATAAAAAATAACACAATAACAAGAAAATTCGACCGTAAAATGACCATTTATATAAAATTAAAAATTAATGAATTAAATGAATAAAAATAAATTATTTTTGGATGAATAAATTTAATTAAAAATGTTAAAAATAAATTACCAATTTAAATTAAGAAATAAATAAAAATTTAATGTAGATAACATAAATAATTTCAAAGTCGAATTTTGTTTAATCGCAGTAAAACTAACACGCAAGGTTAAGGCCAAATTATCGGTATAAATACCGATGTGTTTTCACAAATTTTCAGTCTTATTTTTCGGAGAAAAAAATTTTCATTACAGAACTGTATAACTGGTTGTATAACTGGTTGAGAGCCGTGCATTCAGGCAATTAACACGGGTAAGTGTTTTGCCTGAACACGATCACTCTCAACTGGTGCAATATTATTAATTGATTTTTTCAAAGGGAATTGATGGGTAATTTTTCAATTGAATTTATGGATGACTTTTCAGATCGAATTTATGTATGATTTTTGTTTTTCAAATTGAATTTATGGATGATTTTTGTTTTTCAAATTGAATTTATGGATAATTTTGTTTTTCCAATTGAATTTATGGATGATTTTTCGATTCGAATTTATGGATAATTTTGTTTTTTCAAATTGAATTTATGGATGATTTTTTGAATCGAATTTATGGGTGATTTTTTTTAATTGAATTTATGGATGATTTTTCAGATCAAATTTATGGATAATTTTGTTTTTTCAAATTGAATTTATGGATGATTTTTTGAATCGAATTTATGGGTGATTTTTTTTTAATTGAATTTATGGATGATTTTTCAGATCAAATTTATGGATAATTTTGTTTTTCCATTTGAATTTATGGATGATTTTTCAGATCAAATTTATGGATAATTTTGTTTTTCCTATTGAATTTATGGATGATTTTTCAAATTGAATTTATGGATGATTTTTGTTTTTCAAATTGAATTTATGGATGATTTTTCAAATTGAATTTATGGATGATTTTTTTTTTCAAATTGAATTTATGGATGATTTTTCAAATTGAATTTATGGATGATTTTTGTTTTTCAAATTGAATTTATGGATGATTTTTCAAATTGAATTTATGGATGATTTTTCGATTCGAATTTATGGGTGGTTTTTTTTAATTGAATTTATGGATGATTTTTCAGATCAAATTTATGGATAATTTTGTTTTTTCAAATTGAATTTATGGATGATTTTTTGAATCGAATTTATGGGTGATTTTTTTTTAATTGAATTTATGGATGATTTTTCAGATCAAATTTATGGATAATTTTGTTTTTCAAATTGAATTTATGGATGATTTTTCAGATCAAATTTATGGATAATTTTGTTTTTCCAATTGAATTTATGGATGATTTTTCAAATCGAATTTATGGATGGTTTATCGAATTAAATTTATGGGATTTTCGAAGTAAATTTTTTAGAATGGATACAATGAATTTCAAATGTATGTGGCCGATGTAATATGCTGAATAAATATTTTCTATCTATAGCCTTAGTGCATCGAAACTTTTAGTCCAAATGCTATGGTAAAATATTATTTGTTATTCCTTTGCCGGCCCACAGCAAAGACACATCACAAGTTAATAAAATCAAACATATTATTCGAACCATGTAAGTGCGTGGAATATCGCCAATGATTCGTGCCCGTGAAGGCTCCGGCGTGCGGAACGCAGGAGTTGGAACGTCAATATTATCTGTAGTTAGGGAAATTGGAGGGTAAATGAGTAGCCCTTTGGCTGCTCCTTCATCATCCGTTTCCTGTAAAATTGACATAAATTTTTAACAACAATCGGCTCAAAATCTCTAACACCGAGTAGTCCAGTGGGCACTCATTAACTATGAAATGAACATACGTAGATCTTAAGGACAAAAAGAATAGGTAGCGGGAAAAATTGCGAAATTGATGCAACAGTTAAAATTAAAAGCCATCGAAAAAGATTAATCCGAACGACCAAAATCATGAAAAATAATGTTTTTAAATAAGAATTAAATAAATTAATTTGAGTTGAGGCGGAAAATATGGGCGGGACGCTGCTCAAATTTTCCGAACTAATTCAAATACTTAACAAAAATAGTAACGTAAAAATGGAACGTGTAAAATATGGGCGGAACGCTGCTCAAATTTTCAGAGTCAATGAAAATACTTTGTCAAAAACTGTAGAATAGGGATGAACCGTAAAATAAGGGTGGAACGCTGCTAAAATTTTCGAATTTACAAAACTACTTTATCAAAAACCGAAAGATACAGAAGGATTACAACTAAATTTTTATATAAGAAAAATATTTCTTAAAGCTGAGGAATAAGGACGAATCCCTACACAAAATTTGGTTAATAATATTGATAATAATTATAATAATTGTAATAATAATAACAATAATAATAATAATAATGATAATAATAATTAATAATAATAATAATCATGGTATTTGTAGTAATGATGATAATAATTATGATAATAATAATAGTAGTAATAATCATAGTAGTAATAACAATAAATATAATGGTAGTTATAGTAACAAAAATAATAATATAGGAAATAGTAGCAACAATTAATAAAGGTAATACATATGATGGCAAGAATAATAATGCTGGTAATAATAATGGGAAACATTGTAGTTATGATAGGGATAAGAGTAAGAGAACTAGTGCGTGAATACTTAACATAACCAAGGGTGTACCGACCAAAGAATAATCTTCGACATGGACAACGATAAGAAGGACTATGGGAATGGACATAATAATGAATGATATGAGAGTATAGGTTAACCTTTGAAAAAGATAGGAGAATAATGGGACCTAAGAATCAAAAGCGAGCACAGGTCTTCTATCGACAGCTCGTTGGACCCAGAGATCGTTCGGTCAATTATAGCATTAGCAATAATGCTCACTTTTTGCGGACGATCTACTCACTCGAACACAGTTCCAACGTTGCTTAGCAACGGGTGCCGAGTGGTAAGCAAAGGAAATATTTGTATGGGGTTGTCTGGGTAACAACCATATAGTTTCAAAATATCAACACCCAGAAACCCACCAACTTGCTATAGTTAATGAGTGCCCACTGGACTACTCGTGTGATGATTTTGAGCCGTATGTGAAAATAATTTTAGGTCGAGTTAATGGAATTTGAGAGACGAGGAAGCAGCCAAAAGACCATTTTCTTATCCCTCACTTCCACTATACGGAATAATATTGACGTTCCGACCCCTGCGTTCCACACGCCGGAGTCTTCACGGGCACGAATCATTGGCGATATTCCACGCACTTCACGAGTTCGAATAATATGTTGATTTTAATAACTTGTAATGTGTCTTTGGCTGTGGGCCGGAAAAATTTCGACATTATAAAACAAAGTTTTTATGCATTAAATATTTATTAATAATAATATAAATTACCCAAACATCCATCGCATATAAAAATCATAATCATACCACTCTCCTCACGTCGACACCCAAGCAGAGCTCCATTGAGATTGCGAGGATGTGACGTGGAGAGAGTTTTCAAATAAAACTCTCACTTACATCGCTGAAAAATGATTTCAAGTTGGAAAAACGGAATCTTTTACGATTAAATACGATTAAAATTGTGTAAAAATGAATTGGTATATATACCTATTGTACGACCCTAACTTTGCGTGTTCTTTTTGATTTAGTAAAACAAATTTTGACCTTGGAGTTTCTAGTGTATTCTAATCTTTAATTTTGTTATTTTTTGACTTTATTTGACAATTTTTCTTTTTGAATTCTAAATTGAATTATTTCTAATTCAATTATTTGATTTAAATTTCATTTTCATGAAATTTCTCATCTTTTAATAAATAGCCAAATTTCGGTCAAAATCGTTGGGTTTTCGTGTTATGTTTATATTTATTTCGTGCGGATCTTGTTGCACTTTGTTATTATTTTAATTTATTTTTATGTTTTATGATTTTATATTTTATTGTTTCTTTCTCACATTGGTGTTTTAGTAGGTTTGAATTTAAATCTGCATGTTATATTTGCATGTGTGTTACCGATTCATTTAAACATTTACAAGGCCGTTTGTGTTCTGGCCCAACAAAATTATGACAAACTAAAAATTGGTACATAGACTAATATGATGCTCCTTCGAGTATCCCCGCTAGTCAAATTGGAAATTGTAACGCCCGTGTCCACCAGTTCAGCTGGCGTTATTTCAGGCAATTCCAACTCAAGATCGTTAAATTCGTCAACATTTTTTGATGCAGCTTCTAATTCAGCTACAACAGCATCTTTTGGTTCAACTTGCTGAATGTCAAATAAAATTTCTCCTTCATCGACTACTTCCTCCTCTACATCAGAATCAGCATCAATCAATGCTAGAATCTGATCTTCGGTTAATGTTAGTAGTTTTGACATTTTTTTATGAAAAATGAATTACAAAAAGCTATATTTTGGAAGGAAATAGTATAATTTTGATATCTAAAAAAATAAAAAAATATAACCGTTTGCGGAAACATTCGTGAAATAAAAAATAATTTTTTTAATTATAGAAGTAGGCAGATGCATAGAAATCCAAAATTTACCGATAATTTTTCAATTTCAATTAATGTCTGGTTCAATTGTCTAATATATTCGAAAAATACACGGAGATGGTATGTTGTTGATTTAATAGTATTTAGCTGATAGTTAAGGTGTTGCTGGACACTGATGGGTAACTAAAATGCTAAACCTGCCTAAGGGTAACTGCTTCCCACCCAGCGCCTACATAAGAGATTTTACCGCTAGTCACCCGTCAAAATTGACATTAGTACTGTGAACTAGTGGGTGGAAGGTTAGTAAAAGGTGAGCTCCTCTACAAGAACTGCTAATGCTCTAACCCTCCTTGGGTTCACGAGCTGTCGTAGAAGACTTCGTGCTCTAACTCTATCGTCTCCGTTTCAACTATTTATCTAATTTAATATTTAACTCAATAATTTAACCATTTTAACATTCTTATATTCAATTGCTTTAAATCCTTTTCAATACCATTATCAAAAACAACACTAATAAATTATTATTTAAATCTATCAACAATTACAACATTAAATGATTCATCATAAGATCAAAGTTATTAAACGCGCAGTGTTTAGAACCCGTTCGCGTCAAGAATATGTCCTATCAGGCGTGCCTTGTGCAGTTTTAACAACCTCTCACGCTCTATCTTGCTAGGCGATTTCTCTTTTTATTTCTTTTCGGCACTTCTACTACGAACGTGAGGGTCCTGGAGTCATGATCTTTACACCAATGTCCTACCCCGTTACATTTCGAATCACTATAGCCTCTTGTTCGGCCGATAGTGTCGCGCCACTCTGCATCAACCCTGTGCGAATCTCATCCCTCAACTTGAGTTCCTTAACTTCCTTTTCCAGCTCCTGGGCCTTCTCCTCTGCTTGCCGCAGGACTTCATCTTTTTGAGCCAGTTTGGCTTTCAATCCCTCTAATTCGGTCTTAAACTTGACCGCCGCTTCTGGACGAAGCCTTGTCTGCTTCATGAGTAGTGGGATACCGGCCCTCTAGCTCAGAGGCCATCTAGCTCACATAGCCCCCCCAGCAAAATTTTTTCTTCTAAATTTATAAGTACAAATTTTTTTAGAAAAAAGACAATGACTGATTCAAGGTGATTTAAACAAAGACCATGACTCATCAAAATTTTCTCAAGATCATTTAAAAAAAGACCATGAGTCATTCAAGGGCATAGGATGACTCATAAACATTTTAAAGGTCATTCAAAAGTAGGTCAAGGTCGTCGCATGACTCATCAAAATTTTCCAAGGTCATTCATAAGTAGGTGAAGGTCATTCAAATTTTCTCAAGGTCATAACATTTTTAAAATTTTAATTTACTACTTATAAAAATAAGTAGTATATATTTTGTGAATTAATTTTATTATTAATATTATTATTATTAACATTATTACTATATAATGAAAACCAAGACATATACAACAAAGTTATTATAAAGAGATAATTCTACTATAGTAGTTTTGTCGAAGACCTTTATTCAAAGCCCATTCCACATACTTCCGATATCGGGCCGCACAGCAATGGCATCCATCACCACAGGGGTATTCGGGTTCTATATCTTTTGACGAATTGTTTTGTTCGATATCCCATAGGAACTCATCGATTACAGTAAATATCCATATTGATGTATGATTGAATATCAAGTCTGGAATTATTGATGCTGGCTTATCCATGATTCCATGTATTTCTGGATAATAGAATTGCAGACGTTCTTTAATACTTTTAATCATTTAATATTTTTAATCATCTAAAAAGCAAGTAGTAACAATAATAATAGTAACAATAAATTACCATAATGTTTAATTTCATTCATAGCTTGAACTGCGCTCGGTACAACCATTTTAATGATAAAATTGAAATAACAATTACTTTTATACTAATTTAGACACACACACACACACAAATCTTTAGCTATAAACAATAAATATTAATTTATATTGTTTTGAAAATGATTAAAGAAATTTTAATAATATTATTAGTTTTTAATATGGCCAACTCAATTGTTGTAACCGTTCAAGGTAAAAATTCAACAAGATGTGTATGTCCTGATACAGCAGTATTGATGGATATTTTGTATATGATAGATAGGCCTAGATATTTGAAAACTCCAGTCAAAAGATTATCTGAAAGAATGAGTAATTTAGAATTCCGATTTGAACATACATATGAGACTTTAAAAGGAGCTAAAAACGAATTATATGATGATATTTTATATCTAAATAAGACCATTGGTATTATCAAAAATGAATTAAGAAAATCAATATTAGAATTGAAAGAAAATCATAAATTAATGAAAAAATGATGAATCAAGTTCAATATAGTATAAAATTTCATTCTAATAAAACAACTGATCAGTTCAATCGTATAATGAAATTACAACACCCAGTTAACAGTGGCGGCAACCACTTGAAAGAAGTTAACAGTGCCAACAAATCATCATTGCCATTTCCATTATATATTTTTACATATTTTCTTAGTATTGCATGATTCTGATTAGTCGAATATAGTATAAATACGCTTACACTTTCAAATATTTTTATAAAATGCCAGAAACTAAATTTTTTATAACTTTATTGAATGAGCTGGTCTCTTATAATAGTGAAGAAGATGAAATCATTAAAAACATGAAATTTATGGTAAACCGTACCGAGAAAATCGTTGAAGACATACCATTTGATTATGAAAAAATTCTCAATTTGCCAACATTGGAGAGAAAGAAGGCATTCCAATCATTATTTAGTTACATGTTCGATGAAAATAATAAATGGATGCGAATAATAATAGGATTAATGTATATGAAACACATGATATTAAAATCTGGATCCAACTATGAAAATTATTTCAAATGGTCTATAGAGGTATATTACTTTATATGGTTATTAATTTATCATTATTTAGGTAATAGAAACAAAAATTGACCCATGGGTAGAAACAAACGGTGAATGGACAGCGATTATTCAAGTTGCCGCAGAAGCCAAACGCTCGGATATTTATATCGAAAATTGCAAATTTTTATTAAAACTATTAACTGGAGCATTGTTTTTATATTTATGTAATAAAGTTTATCATAGATTTTAATAAATATTTTTTTGCTATTATTATTATTATTAATAAAAACTACATTTTTAAAATATTAATAATAATAATAATAATAATAATAATAAATATAAGAATAATAAAAATATTAATAATGATAATAAAAATAAAAATATTAATAATAATAAAAATAATACTATTAATAATAATAAAAATAATAATAAAAATAATAATATAAATAAAAATATTATTAATAATAATAATAATAATAATAATAATAATAATTGTAATAATAATAATAATAATAATAATAACAATAATATTAATAATAATAATAATAATAAAAATAAGAATAGTAATAAAAATAATAATAATAATAATAACAATAATAATAAAAATAAAAATAATACTATTAATAATAATAATAATAAGAATAATAAAAATATTAATAATAATAATAATAATAATAATAGTAATAATAATAATAATAACAATAATAATAATAATAATATTAATAATAATAAAAATAAAAATAATAATAAGAATATTATAATAATAATAATAATAAAAATAATAATAATCAAAATAAGTAATCATATTAATTAATCATATTAATAATCATATTGATAATAACAATTTTAATGATAATAAAATAAATATAATTAAACAATATTAATAAGTAATCATACTAATTAATAATATTAATAATCATATTATTATTAATAATAATAATAAAAATAATAATAATAATAATAAAAATATTATTAATAATAATAATAATAATAATAATAATAATAATAATTGTAATAATAATAATAATAACAATAATATTAATAATAATAATAATAATAATAATAATAAAATAAGAATAATAATAATAATAATAATAATAATAATAATAATAATAATAATAATAATAATAATTATAACAATAATAATAATAATAAAATATATATTAATAATAATAATAATAATAATATAATAATAATAATAATAATAAATATAATAATAATAATAACAATAACAATAATATTTATAATAATAATAAAAATAAAAATTATAATAAAAATAATAATAATCATAATAATAATAATGTTAATAATAAAAATAATAATAATGATAATAATAATAAGAAGAAGAAAAAATACTAACAATAATAATAATAATTATATTAATAATAATACTAATAATAATAATATTTATATTAATAATAATATTAATAATGTTAATAATAATAATATTAATAATAATAATATTGTTGAGGTCTGTAAATTAAAATTAAAAATTTAAATAAAATTTAGGATAATAATTCAAATGGAAAGTAAGCGAAGAAAAAAGGCAAATAAAAGCGGGATCGTGCACAGAATTAATAGTAAAGGAAAGTGCGATGGAAACAGTATTAGAAAATGCAAAAAGCAATTACGAAAGGCGAGAATCCGGAAATCCGAGAAAAATCAATAAATGGAAAAATCATCGAAATCGAATGGGAAAAACGGGACAGTTATAGATTAGCTAATGGTCAACAAGATGACGGTTAGGGATTTATCAGAAAAGGGTTAGAAAGGGTTGAAAAACATTCAAATGTATGAAAACAGAAAACGTTAATTAATTAATTGGCTAATGGAAAACCCGAGCTAATGGGAAACCCGAGCCAATGGAGAACCCGAGAGATGAAGGAAACCCGAGCTGGGTAAACAAGAAGAAAGGCAAACAAAAGGAAGATTTGGGCCCATTAGCTTGACACAATGATTAATGGGAAAAGAGTAAGGAGAAGATAGCGCGCGTAGGAAGACCGGTAGGGCCATTAATTATCTGGATTCGTTGGACCATTATGGATGACAGCCGAAGCAAACACGTAGGAGAAAATGTCAAACGAAAGATTGGCTCGGCAATAACCATTTGTCATCCTGATTTCGAGGAGTATATAAGCAAAGGGAAAATCAGAGAAAATCGGCATTCTGCCTCAGCTAGGGTTCGAAGAATCAGACTGTAGGAAAAGTGGTAAACGAATTAGGGAAGTAGGGAAAAGAAGAAATAGAATTAAGAATACGGAAAGGCGAAAAGGGATCAAACCAAACAGAAACCGAGGAAAACGAGAGTCAACAGAACTAAAGGATCAAAAGGTGAATATTGTTTGTTTGCAAAGCATCAACGCCGAGCAGAGAATCGTATAAACTTTGATTGGTCATTGTAGCGTGATAATAAATTGTGAACCTGTTGTTTCAATATACGTTGGGTCGTTCATTGTTTTAATTTAAAGAACACCAGGAGTCAGAGAGAACCGACTTGAAATAATCCAAAACCCAATAATATTAATAAAAATAATAATAATAAAATAAATTTACAAAATATATACTACTTATTTTTATAAGTAGTAAATTAAAATAAAAAAAGTTTAAAAATAATATGACTTTGATAAATTTTGAATGACCTAGACCTACTTTTGAATGACCTTGACCAATTTTTGAATGACCTTGACCTACTTTTGAATGACCTTGAATGACTCAAGGTCTTTTTTTAAATGAGCTTGAGAAACATGATGACTCATCCCATGACCTTGAATGAGTCATGGTCTTTGTTTAAATGACCTTGAGAAAATTTGATGACTTATCCAATGACTTTGAATGACTCATGGTCTTTGTTTAAATGACCTTGAATTTTTTATGAGTCATTGTCTTTGTTCTAAAAAAATTTGTACTTTTAAACTTAGAAAAAATTTTTTTGCCGGGGATGGGGTGTGTGGGGGGTATGTGAGCTAGATGGCCTCTGAGCTAGAGGGCCGGTATCCCACCACTAACAATATAGAAATAAATTTTCGTGATGATAGCGGTAAATTTATTGAATTTAGAAAAGATACAAAAACTCATTTGACATGACATTTTCGTAAATTAGATGGTCAATAACGATATTATTACTATATAACGATATTATTACTATGTATAGTGGTAGCTAAAGTGGTGGCGAATTACCATATTTTATTGGTAAACAGTATGGATCAGGATGGTTGAAAACTATCGGTAGATTTGTACTTCCTATTCTTAAACGCCTTGGTAGTTTTGGTATGAAAACCGCTAAAGATGTGATAATGGATGAGCAGAAAATATTACCATTGCTGAAATCAAATGCATTATCAGAGTTAGGGAAAGTTCTACCTAGTGTTGCAGGTATGTTTCAAAAACCCGAAGCGCCAACACCGGCTCAAAAACGTAAAAGACATCATAAACATATAAACAAACGAATGAAAGGACATGGAACTATATTTCAAAAATGATTTGTGGTAAATCTGAATTGTGTTTATTTGATAGACCATCTCCCCAAGCAGTAATTGAAATGGGGGCCTTTGAAGAAGTATTTCCGATGAATTCTATTATGGATAGTAGAACTGATATTGAATTTTATATTAACGGTTCCCAAACTGAATATTTAGATTTTAACGATACATTGTTAACTGTTCAGATCAAAGTTGTAGATAAAGATAGAAAACCGTTGGGTGAACCTAGTGATGTAATACCAAATAATTTCTTGTTTCATACACTTTTTAAAGATGCAGTTCTCGGATTTAATAATATCAAGATTGAGGGTAGTAGCAGTACATATATTCACAAAGCTCTAATAGAAACTATTATAAATTACAATAGCGATACTAAAAATACATGTTTAACTCCTATGGTTTATGGTAGTGATGACGATAGGAAAAAGTGGATTAATGGTTCGAAATTATTTACCATGTGCTCATCATTACAACTCGATTTTATGGATCAACCGAAATATTTACTCCCAGGTGTTAATGTACACATTAGATTGAAAAGATCAAAGTCGACATTATCACTAACAAGAGCTACCACAACACCAATTCTTCAATTAGTTGATGCAAAATTATTAGTGACAAGAGTTCGTGTTGAGCCTTCTGTATTAGCCGGTCATCAATTGGGGCTTAATTCTAAGCATGTAATATATCCATTGAAAACAAAGGAAATTGTTCAATTTGCAATTGCTAAAGGGTCAGCTTCTTTCTATAAAGAACAAATATTTGGAGATAGAAGAATGCCCAACTTTATATTGGTAACATTTCAAAGTGAATCTCAATATAATGGATCATACTTAACATCGAGCTCAATTTTCAAATATTTTGGTGTAGCATCATTAAATTTATCAAAACATAGTGATTATAGAGAAACATATACTCAAGATTTCGATAATGACAATTATTGTGCTACATACATGCAGAGTATAGTGAGAAATATGGGTTATTTGGATAAAAACCTTAACTGTGGTATAACTCTTGATGATTTTAAAAACAAATATCCATTCTTTACATTTGTTTTGGCACCCGATTTTGATTTAAATCAGAGTCAATTACCTCAAAATGGAAATTTACGATTAGATATAAAGTTTGCTAAAGCTACAACTGAACCGGTACATGTTGTAATATATGGAGTATTTGAAAATGAGGTTCAAATAACTGCAAACAGAACAGTATTGGTATAAATGTATATATAATTTATGATAATTTGTCATGGAGTAAGTTTTTAAATGTATTTTTAATATTATTGATGTAGTTCTGTTCAGGTCTATCGAATTGGAAAACAAATTCTAGGACATGAATTTTTAAGGGTATTTTCTCTTGATAAAATTCCATATTTACGTAATAATCAAGCCATAATCGTCAATACTCAATCGTCTCATCTCGGTGGAGAACATTGGTTAGGAATATATATGAAACCTAGCAAGATATTTTTATTTGATCCTATGGGTTTCTATTATCCTGCTTTTATGATTTCAAAACTGCAAACAATGGGTAAACCTATTGTGTATAATAAAACTATGTATCAAAAACCATGGACCTTAACATGTGGTCAACATTGTTTAGCATGGTTGTTATCCAAGCGATTTGGTGTATAATAAATGTATTAATGTTTGTGTTATGTTTTATTATTATTATTATTATTATTAATATTATTATTTGTGTTGGGCCAGCACACAAATAGCCTTGAGAATTGTTTAAATGCATCAGTAATACAGCACGAAAACCCAGCACCAAGATAACTTAAAATATAATATACAACACCAACTAAACACTTTAAAATCTGAGAGAATATAAATAAATATAAAATCAAAAACATAAAAGTAAAATAAAATAAATACAAAATGCATCAAGAACCGCACAAAATTTACATAAAAACTAACATAATAACAAGAAAATTCGACCGTAAAATGACCATTTATATAAAATTAAAAATTAATGAATTAAATGAATAAAAATAAAATATTTTTAGCTGAATAAATTTATTTAAAAATGTTAAAAATAAATTACCAATTTAAATTAAGAAATAAATAAAAATTTAATTTAGTGAACATAAATAATTTCAAGGTCGAATTTTGTTTAATCGCAATAAAATTAACACGCAAGGTTAAGGCCAAATTGTAGGTATATATACTGACGTGTTTTCACAAATTAACAAACACAAGTACTAGAACTAAAATTAAACTAAATATTATTCGACAGTATTATTTCTAACTTGGTTAGAATTTCAATTTTCCGTCTCACTGGGAGACCGGTTGTATTAGTGTGCACTATAGCACTTATTGATTGGAATTTTTATTAGAATTATTAATGGATGGTTTATCAATGGAAATTTTAATGGATTATCAATGGAGTAGGTTACGAATTTTTATTAAATTTTTATTAGGTTATTGATGGATGGATTATCGATGTAAATTTTAATGGATTATCAATGGATTGGGTTACGAATTTTTGATGAATTTTTATTATATTACGAATTATTAATGGAATTATTTTGGATTATCAATGGATTAGAATTTTTAAGGGATTATGTTGCAAATTTTTATGGATTATGCTGTGAATTGTTAATGGTAAATTATGATACAAATTGTTAATTTTCAATATATGATTTTTGATGTTGAATTATGCTATTACGAATTTACAATATAGGATGAATTATGGATTATTAATTTCTATTATATGTTTACAAATTTTCGAAAATTGTTTCATGCATCGAGACTTTTACCCAATGGATCTGGTCATTTTCATTTATTACTTTTTCGGCGCACAGCCAAAACATAACGCAAGTTAGAAAATAAAACATACTATCGTAAATCGTGTAAGTGCGTGTACAATCGCCAATGATTTCGTGTCCGTGAAGGCTCCGGCGTGCGGAACGCAGGAGTTGGAACGCCAATTTTATCCGTACATAGGGGAAATTGGAGGGTAAATGAGTAGTCCTTTGGCTGCTCCTTCATCATCCGTTTCCTGCAAAATCGACGAAACTTTTGAATAGCAATCGGCTCAAAATTTCTAACACCGAGTAGTCCAGTGGGCACTCATTAAATATAACATGAACATATATAGATCGTAAGGATAAAGACAGGGAATGGGTAGCGGGAAAAATTGCGAAATCGTTGCAACAGTAAAAATGAATAGCCATCGGAAAAAGAATAATCTGAACGACCAAAATCATGAAAAATGTTTTTAAATAAGAATTAAATAGATTATGTTAAATTGAAACGGAAAATAAGGGCGGAACGCTGCTCAAATTTTCCGAATCAACTAAAATACTTATAAAAAATAGAAAAATAAAAGTGAAATGCGACTCAATGGTTGGTATAAGATCATTATGAAACTGAAAAATAAGGGCGGAACGCTGCTCAAACTTTCCGAATCGATGAAAATACTTTATCGAAAACTACAGAATAAGGATAAAACCGTAAAATAAGGGCGGAACGCTGCAAAAAGTTTCGAATTAACATAAATAATTTATCGAAAACTGGAAAGATACCGATGGATTACAACTAAATTTTTATACAAGAAAAATATTTTATAAAGCGGAGGAATAATGAAGGATCCCTAGTAAAAACTTGATAATAATAATAATAATATCAATAATAATAATGATAATAATAATAATAATAATAATAATAATAAAAATAATAATAATAATAATAATAATAATAATAATAATAATAATAATAATAATAATAATCATGGTATTTGTAGTAATGATGATAATAATTATGATAATAATAATAGTAGAAAAAAATAATAGTAGTAATAAAAATAAATATAACAGTAATATATAGTAATAAAGATAATAATAAAGGTAATATTAGTAACAACTAATAAAGGTAATACATATAATAGTAACCGTGATAATGCTAAAGACAATAATAGGAAGCATAGTAGTAAGAGAGATAATGTGAGAATATTTAACCTAACCAAAGGGTACAGGCCAAAGAATAATCATCAACACGGACAACGATAAGAAGGACTTTGGGAATGGACATAACAATGAGTGATATGAGAGTATAGGTTAACATTTGACAGAGAGAGGAGAATAATGGGACCTAAGAATCGAAATCGAGCACAGGCCTTCTATCTGCAGCTCGTTGGACCCAGAGATCGTTCGGTCAATTACAGCTTTAGCAATAGCGCTCACTTTTTGCGGACGATCTACCCACTTGAACACAGTTCCAACGTTGCTTAGCAACGGGTGCCGAGTGGTAAGCGAAAGATATTTGTATGGGGTTGTCTGGGTAACAACCATATAGTTTCAAAATATCAGCACCCAGAAACCCACCATGTGTTTAATTAATTAATGTTAACAAAGCCAGTGCATGATAAGTGCATGATTTACAAAGAAACTGCATGATAAGTGCATGATTAGTAACAAGGAACGCATGCATACTTTTGTTTGTATGTGAATTACAAAGAAAAACACATACATACTTTTGTTTGTATGTGATTTACAAAGAAAACATACCTACACAATGTAGGCTACATGCATAAAAATCTCTCACCTATATGTGTATTGCTTAAATGTGATTGGCTAAATCCTTAAAATATTATTCTCTTTATAAACATATGCAAATTCAAAATCTGTCACAATTAATTCATAAATTTGAATATGGCAGGACAAAATAATATTTTAAGAAGTCTTCTAACTTCATCCATTGGTAATTTTTATTTATTATTTATTATTTATTACCATTAATCTTTTAGTAAATTTCGACTGGTTCGATGTAACCGAAAATGAGGATCTTTTGGATTTGGATGACGTTTTTGGTAAAATTTTATTTGTTTGTTAAATGATTTTATTAATATTCTTTTAGATTGTAATATTAATGTTGACAGAATTATTATTGAAGATACTCCCACTTCAATTAATGAAGATGTTTATGAGGTTATATCTATCGGTAAGTTTAATATTTATTTATTTTCAAAATATAAAAAACATTTCAGATGATGATGATATGATTCCGGCAACTTACCCAATAATTATTTTTGATGATATAGTTGATGATGCTCCCACTTGTATTGATGGAGATGATATAGTGGATAATGGCCCCACTTGTATTGATGGAGATGATAAAGTGAATAATGCCCCCACTTGTATTGATGTTGACGATTCATCTGATGATAATATTGATGCAGATTTATGTTAGTAATTTATTTATTTTTAAACTTTATTTAAATATATTAATTAATTATATTTTTAAAAATTTAACGAATTTAAATAATATTTTTAAAAATTATGAAAAGTAGAAGATTTTGTGAAAAGTTGATTATTGAAGATTTTATGGAAATTATTTAATAGCGAAGAGTTTATGAAGATTTTATGAAATCATGCAGAGTTGATTCTTAACTAATTCTACGGAATGATTTGTGTAAATAATAAAAGGTTGTTTTTATTAAATTTTAGGTTAATAAATATCTATTCTTTATTAACAATAAGAAAAATAATAATAATAGTCTAAAGCAAGCATTGAAAACGATATTCATTATATATTATAATAATAATACTTATTTGATGTGATAATAATAATCTGCAGTGAGCATGTAGGTATATTTTGAAAAAATGAAACTTATTTTATATAATAATAATATTTTATGTGATAATAATGATAATAATAAAAATATTAATAATAATAATAATAGTCTGCAGAGGAAATATTTTGAAAATGATATTCAGTTTATATGATAATAATATTTATTTTATATGATAATAATAGTCTACAGTAAGCATGTAGCTATTTGCCCTATAATTTGTTAATAATAATAATCTGCAGTGACATGCTATTCACCCTATAATTTGAAACATTTATTATTAACAGGTCTTTATGTTATAAACTTGTATAATAATGAATGATTCGCGAATGTTGCAATATTTATGCAAAACAAGTGCAAAGCCATGTCTAATACATTTGACTATGTAAGAATTATCATTTAATATTATACAAGTCTTTATGTTATAGACTTGTATAATAATGAAAGATAATTTTATGAAATATTGTAAAATAATTATATATATATATATATATATATTTTTTAATACAAGTTATTTAATTTATTATTATTTTATCAGGTAAATTTTACCCAAAATATTGCATGATCTCAAAGAATCATGGTGAAATGTCACGAAAAAATGAAACAATACTATGTCCATAGATTTAATTGCATTAGGTTTTTTATTTGCCCTGTATGCAAAACATCCCAGTCCATAAAATACAAAGCTTTTTATAACATTCACAAAGACCATTTAGATTCATTTAAAATAATTAAAAAGGATCTGTTTCGTATCAGTAATAAAAATAATGTAAATATTATGAATATTATAAATAATATATACCCAACAAAAATAACTAAAAATAAAAGACCTGCTGAACATAGACCATCTAAAATACCAAATAAACTTATAAAAATCGAAGTCATTGAAATCAGTGATGACGAATCAATTAATAATGTAGATATTATAAATAATGTAGATATTGATATTATTACTAATGCAGATATTATAAATAATGCAGATATTGTAAATATTGCAGACATTGTAAATAATGTAGATATTATAAATAAGGTAGATATTGTTAATAATACTATTAATCAAGTTGGTGGTTCATTAGAACCTATAATACAAATTAATTTAAACGGCGCAATTAAAACAATTAAATTTAATACATCAGAGGCCCGACTGATAAAAATAATGTTAACTGAGAGAATCAGTTCTAAATTAATTGATGAGATTGGAAAGATGGGGGGTGATGTTAAAATTTAATTTGCTGTTTTATTACAGTTTGAAAAAGATGGGGAAATCCGCGATAATTATTTTTCCAACAACGCAGAAAAATTTTCAGATAGTTTTTTATCTGAAGGAGTTAATAGACTCAATGAAAAAATAGAAAAGTTCACCCATTTAGGCAGTGGATGGAGAGTAATCAATATTTTAGAAATAAATTTTATACTTACTAAATTTTCCTTAATTAGTCGTTTATCAGGTCATCGATATATTCAGACTCCTTCTGCTATTGCATCTAAAAAAGCTATTATAAATGTTAAAAATACCTACGATAAATGCTTCCTTTATAGTATTCTGGCAATTCTTAAAAAAGATTTAATTTTAGAAAATCGGACTAGACTTGCAAAATATACCGAGTTTTTAAACGACTTAGTATATGACGAAATTACGGATTGCCCAATGAAATTAATAAATATACCCAAATTTGAAAAGAAAAATGACAGTTTAAATTTAGTAATAAACGTCCTTTCTTATACTCCAACTGTGATAATTTACGAGGTTCCTGATAGTTATGTCTTCCATCATCCTCATTTAAGTATAATTCATTGGCGGAACACCTATTTATTTGCTTTTATTAGAGAAAATTGATAGGAATCACTACACCGCAGTGAGTGATCTGAATAAATTAATGAATTGTCATCAGAATCCTGATTGTCCAGTTCAAATTAGATGCAAATGGTGCCCACACTGCCTAAATGGTTTCAGGCTGGATAATGCCTTTAATAAACATGTAGCTCTATGCGCTAAAAATCAGAATGGTACAACCCTTTACACATTACCTGATAACAAAAATTTAAAATTTGAAAATTATTCTAAAACCATCACCCCTCCCTATGTAATTTATGCGGATTTCGATTCGGTTTTATCACCTGATGTTAGACATCACCAATTTCATATGCCTAGTTCAGCAGGCCTTTTACTAAAAAATAACTACACAAAAACACTACAATATTTTGAATTTTATGGACCTGACTGCATTTCTTTATTTCTTAAAAAAGTAGAGGAAATTACTGTCACAATTGTCCTACCTTATTATGATGTTGAAGGGAAAAAGTTGATAAATTTTATGTCTTTCGCTGAACTACGAGAATTTAAATCATGTAGAACTTGCTATCTTTGCAAGAAACCGATTGTAAATCCTGCTAAAGACCATTGTCACTTTACAGGTAAATATCTTGGTGCAGCGTGCCGAAAATGTAATTTTGCGCGTAGAATATATAAGTTGCTTCCGATAGTGTTTCATAATTTAAAAGGTTACGATCTGCATCATATTTTAAAACATGGTCTCAACGGTTTTCCTTCTTGGAATTTAGACATTATCCCTACCTCGACTGAAAAATTTATATCTTTAATTGTACATAAAAAAAATTGGCTGTTAGATTTATAGATAGTATGCAATTTGTAAATTGCTCTTTTTCTAAGGCTGTCAAAACACTACAATACGTCTTACTACCTCTGCCTTTCCTGGTTCTATTATAGATTCTAAAGGTATATTTCCTTATGATTATGCCGCATCTTTTGATGTTCTTGAAACTACTTATGAATTGCCTCCTAAATGGGAGTGTGTGACAGATGATGAGTATGCGACTGCTGAATTGGTTTGGATGCAACAAAACTGTGGTAATTTGTGTGACTATATGATGCATTATTTAAAAGTTGATGTATTCCTACTCGCTGATTACTTTCAACAGTTCCGTGAAAATGCCATTGCATACAATGGTCTTGAACCTTTAAATTTCTATTTTATTCCTGGAATGTCATGGGCGTCAGCGCATATGACATTAGATGAACCCATAGAGCTTTTACAGGACATGGAAATGTTCAATTTTTACGAGGGAGGAATACGAGGAGGGTTAACGTTTTTTAACAAACACTATGTTGCATCTTCAGAGGACACCGAATTGCTGTATATAGACATAAAAAATTTGTACGGTTGGGCTCTTAGCCAATCTTTGCCGTATGCTGATTTTGTTTGGGTGTATGATGGTTTGGATGATGTATTGAATGAGTGTATGAATGTTGCGGATATTGAAATCCTTCCATATGAATATACTATGGAAGTTGATATTGATATCCCTGAAAATTTCCATGATTTTTTAAATGACTTTCCGATTAGACCGGAAAAGATGTGCCCACCAAATTTAAAAGTTGAGAAGCTAATGCTCACGCATTATCCAAAGAAGAATCATGTTCTTCATTGGAGGCTTCTCAGGCTTTATCTTTCGCTTGGGGCTAAGGTTGTGAATGTACATAGATGTATAAAATTTACACAGAAACCTATTTTTAAAAATTATATAGATAAAAATACTGACTTGCGAGCAAGTGCAGTCAGCGAGATATATAAAGATTTATTTAAATTATATAATAACAGCTTGTACGGTAAATCCGTTGAAAACCTTAAGAAGCGAATGAATTTGCGACTATGTAATTCATTTGAAAAGTTAATTACATATTCGTCAAAACCGGCATTCAGAAAAACCATCGAAGTTGATGAGAATCTTTTTGCCACGCATCTTAATAAGGATTCAATATGTTTGGATAGGCCTAGTTACATCGGACAATCAGTACTAGATCTATCCAAACTACGGATGTATCAGTTGTAGTATATAGAGCTGCAAAAGTATAGAATTAATTATAATTGTGATATAAATTTAATTGCCGGTGATACGGGCAGCTTCTTTTTAGAAATAAAAAATTTAAAATTAGATACTTTATTAAAAGCGATGATTTCTGATGACCTTTTAGATACATCTAATTATGACCCCTCTCATCCTTTATATTCAAGACGACTAGCATCGTTATAGGAAAGTTTAAGGATGAGAGTAAGGGGGAAGGGTATAGTGAGTGGGTTTTCTTGCGTCCTAAATGTTATAGTTTATTGGGAAATAAGTCGACTATGAGGGCTAAGGGAGTAAAATTAGCAGGTACAAATATAAATCATCAATCATATTTAGATTGTTACAATAATAACGAGATTATATCTGTACCTCAGACTAGAATAGGGTCCCGGAATCATCAGCTTTTCACATTTAAAAATAGTAAAATAGCGCTAAACAACCATGATGATAAGAGGGCATGGGTTGATAAAAATGTTAGTTTTGCCTATCGACACTATAGAGGGCTTGATGCAATTAATATTGGTCATAGTATTACAAGAACACAGCAATTTCAAGATATATTCAAAGAAATTCTGGCTCCTGATTGATCATCAATTTATCAGACGAATAATTATGTGAATTTTGTATATTATATATTTTTGTATATTTTGAATTTTGTATATTATAGAAAATTAAAAAATAAAATTGTACGTTTACTTATTTTATTATGTTTTTGATTATTATTAGTTTCCTTTTATATAAAGGGTTATAAAACATGTTCACAATAGTTATATTTCGATTTTATCTGCAGTATCAATGTAGGATTGAATAAAATCTCGATATTTACCATACACATCCAGAATACATTTTATTTAGAAATAATATGCAACTAGATAATTTCATTATTGACTTACTGATTCATTTATTTTTTAGTAGTAATAAATAATCATAGGTTTCTGTCAATAGCCTATCGATTATTAAAAATGTCTGATTCCATTTAATTCTGAATTCCGCTATCTTAATTTAGAAGATTAATATAATAATAATATTATTAAATAAAAACTTGTAACAATAATAATAATAATAAAATATTATTAGTTAAAACATTACTTATTAAAAATAAGTAATAGAATAAAAAAAAATATTAATAATTAAAACACTACTTATATGCGCTGCCCGATATCGGAGGTATGTGGAATGGGCTTTGAATAAAGTTCTTCGACAATATTATTATATTAGAATTATTTCTTTATAATAAAAGTTTTTGTCGTACATGTCTTGATTTTTTATTATATATTAATAATAATAATAATAATAATAATAATAATAATAATAATAATAATAATAATAATAATAATAAGTGATAGTTAAAACATTACTTATTAAAATAAGTAATAGAATAAAAAATTAAAAAATATTAATAATTAAAACACTACTTATTTTTTATAAGTAGTAATTTTAAATTTAAAATTTTTTTTAAAAAATATGACGTTGAGAAATTTGAATGCCCTTGAGAAATTTTAAATGACCTTGAGAAAATTTTTGATGAGTCATGGTCTTTGTTTGAATGACCTTGAGAAATTTTAAATGACCTTGAGAAATTTTTGATGAATCAAGGTTTTTGTTTGAATGACCTTGAGAAAATTTGAATGACCTTGAGAAAGTCTTTGTGTTGGGCCAGAACACAAACGGCCTTGAGAAATGTTTAAATGGATCAGTAACACACCCTACCAAATATGAGAAAAAAGAGAATTAAATATAAAATAATAAACATAAAAATAAATTAAAATGATAACAAAAATGCAACAAGATTCGCACGATACAAACACAAACATAACAAGGAAACCCAACAAATTCGACAAAAATTGATAAATTAATAAAAGTTCATGAAAATGAAACTTAAATCAAAAAATTTGAATTAGAAATAATTCAATAAAAATTTTAAATGAAAAATTATTAAAATAAATTGAAAAATAATAAAATTAAAGATTAGAATACACCAGAAAATAACAAGGTCTAATTTTGTTTTACTACATCAAATTTAACACGCGAGGTTAGGGACAGAAAATAGGTATAAATACCGATCCATTTTCACATAAAGTTAACCATTTTTTGAACTAAAATTTTGTTTGAAAATCTATATTAAAACTTTCAATTCTAGGTGAGAAATAGTTTTATTTGGAGCTCTCCCTCCACGTCACATCCTCGCAACCTCGGTAGAGCTCTGCTTGGATGCCGGCGTGGGGAGAGATGCATTTTTATGCTTTTATGAATTTATTTTGTTGGTCAAGTAATTTTGTATTTTGTCTTTAATATGATAATAAATATTTATATTATTCATAAATTGTTTTATATATTTTGCTGGACGCACAGGAGTTATTAATTTTCGCAAATGTACTCATCTTACCGCTGGGACCTTCACTAGTAATGGCTAGGGAGAATCACCTGCTGCGCCGCACAACTTTATTAATCATTATGTGCCCGTGACCGGAATCACGTTGGTGCTGCACACAATGACCGAACGCCATTCGAGCAGGTGAGCGCTATTGCCAGCACTACTCCTCGAAGGACCTTCGTCTTTTCCCGAGCTATTAGCTGCCGTTAGAAGGACTTATGCTATTACCCATGAGTTCATCCTACCTTTAACCCTCGGAGAGAAATTCATAGTCATTATCCAGAATTCACATCGAATTACCGAGTATTGTACTTTCCATCTACACCCCCTTTTCTCCTGGACCAATTTATTTGATTTATTTTAACGTGAAAACAAAAATGAAAGGAGAAAATTATATTATGGAAACATAAGTTAATTAAATAAAAAGAAATGAACCACAATTGTTAATAGCGAGTTATAAACGATGAACAGAAATCCACACGAATATCTCCATTTCGTCAAGGTCAATCCCGTCTCTTCGTCAATCTTCCTCGTCGATATCAGTGGGAAAATACTTCCTCTTCGCTGGTCTATAAGGCGGGGGACTTGCCTGACGGCAGGTGTCCTCTCTCCGAGTCGAGGGACCCGCTATTTCTTGTGAAGGAGTATTACGAGGCATCTCGCCCGTGAGGATAGCTACTTCCTCTGCTCCGAGTCCTAGTCTATCGAGGATTTGAGAAACTGGAAAAGGAGTCGGGTCTTCGTCCACTAGATTGATGTGGACGGACGGGGCAGGTGATCGAAACACGACATTCGGGGCATAGCATATGTCCGGGTCGAGTTCCGGGAGTTCGAATTCCACATAAGGAGGTGGTAGATCTTCGGTTCGACCTGAGATGGTGGTACCTCCTATTTCTCGAGCGAGTTCTTCCTCTCGACGTCGACGGTCGCGGCGTCGCCGGTTTCGATTCGGTCGCCTGCGAGTAAGGACCGGGGGTCTCCCTGACCTCGGTTGATTGTTGAGAAAGAATTGGCAATTCCGGGAGAGTTCGGATTTCCGGAGCTATCGAATTAGCGACAGGAGGTAATGAGAGAACGTCAGCCACGGGGAGATGGTGAGCCGGAATTATGCCCAGTTGACTGGCTCTGATGCTCCCCGGGACGTGAGCTTGGAGCTCCACGTCCGTGAACGCGCGTCGCAATGCGGTCGATTGTTCCTTGATGAGTAACCGTTGGGCACGGGATTCCGAGATCAACTCATCTCGCGCCCGAGTGAGTCGTTCTATCTTCCGTCGTAGTATTTTGATGGTATCGGGCGGGGCCCAGGTACCTTTTACGCGTTCATATTTCGTTTTGAGCTCACCATGCGCTTGCTTTAGCTCCTCGTATTGATGACGAATCGCTATGATGGAAGGAGGAAGACGGGGAATCCGGAGAAGATCATTTGGCTTGTCCTGATTATTCGCATTCATCCTGGGAAAAAGAAAAGAAATTTAAAAATGAGAGTCGCTGAGAAGGGCAGTGATGATAATTAGTACAACTACCTCGGGGAGGGGTCTTCGATGGAGATTGCGTAATTTTTATCCCTTTTCGTCGTGAAAATTGAGGGTAGGGTCGGGTTTACTAGAACTATCGGCGTCGAGTCGGCTTATATCGGATAATAGTCGTTTCATTGAATGGAAGGGATATCGGCCGAATATCTATTGCACTGGCAACCGTACTCAGAGATTTTGGATTTCGACGTAACGCCGGGTTTACGACCTTAGTTTATTGCCACCCCTTAGGGTTACTATGGGTAGAGCGTCCTTGATCAGGTCATGTATCATTAATGTTGGAGAATTTTACTGCCTACCGTAGTAAATCGTGCACATATTATGGAATCGACGCAAATTCGTGTGCCGTCTCCATTATTGTCGAACTCAAGAAGTTTATTTTCTTGTTTCTAACCTGATTTATTAGTTATTCGTTGTTTGGGAGGCGAGAACACCACAGCATAGCCCCTCCGTATAATTGAGGTGGAGAGTATTCTAAGAAGTAAAGTGCATTTAGGCGTTAGTATCTATAATTAAAGTTTTGGATGGTTTCTAGTTACTTGGAAAGTAATTAATTAATTTAAATTTGAGTATTCCAGATAAATTTTTGATTTAAAATCTGATCGAGTAAAAACAATTTTTTGTGCAATAGTCGGTTTATTTGAGTGGGCCGATGTGTATTTGCGAGAAACGTTTTCAGTGTAGTGAATTTGGTCACTAACTATATTTGCTAAATGGATGTTTATCAGCGCGTGACGGTCGTTATTTATCGTAGACTATTGACATTGATTGGTTTTGTGCACCTTAGTGTATAGTAGGGTCGTCTGAAAACCATTTCTCATTTTTGTAGATTTCCGGCGAAGCGAGGCCTAATGAGGTACTATGAGCCAATGATTTAAAGAGTTTATGTGCCGACACTCCCGTTCAATGATCTATGTCCAGATCATGTTCACATATTACTATCATTATAATGGTCTATTTGATTTTTCTACCGTTATGCTCCACTCGTAAAACTTTTCCAATTTTGTAATTATGATAACACCTTACCCCTGCTACCCATTACTTAATTTTCTTGTCCGACGATAAACAAAAAATCTGTCTTATTCGTTCACGAATGTCCTTAAATTCCCCCTCACTCTGCTGTCGCATCTTCCCTAAATTTAGTTCGACTCGTTCCGGCCACATATTTCAGTAGCCGCCCCGAGTGTACAACGGCGCCCTGCGTAGCGGTCCTGTGCATTTATTCGCCAGACCCGACTGCGGACTGCCGAGGGGTCCACGAGGCATGACCCGCGAGCACAACTAAGGGTTTTCACCCACTAGCCGGCCCGAGATCCGTCCCATGGACCTTCTATTTCCATACTGTATTATATAATAGATTAAAGGGGTCGGACTATAAATAAGTATATAGTTAATTAACATAAAATAGAATGAAACATTATATTGTAAGAAAGGCATATAAAAATTACTACATGAATTACACAATAACAAAATTCCTTACGTTTTTTTCAGAGTAGTTTGAATGGCATACAAATTAACCAAAAAAAGATTTCTAAGATTTTGTGAAGTGTGTCTTTGTTGTGAAGTGTTAAAATTATGAAATTCATCACTGTATTTATACTATTTGTATGCATGTGTGCGACCAATAGGCGATTTTTCGCAATTTTAAGGGCTTTTTAATTATTTTATTACTTAAAAATTATTTTTATTATTTTTTGTATATTTTTCTTAATTTTTTGATATATACTTTATTTTATGTTTAGATTTTATTTTTATTATTTTCTGATAATATTATTTTAGCCCTTTTTTTTGTTTGTTTTCTGGTCGCCACTTCTGCCTATGTTTTTCCTAAACCTTATTTTGCAAGGTTTTGGCAGTTTATTTATTTTCCATATGTTTCTTTTTGCAGCTGTCTTGCTTTTTCATGATTTTATTAATTATTTGTTTTTATTTAGTTTTGTTATATTTTTATTTTGTTTTAATTAATATGTTTTTCATCACTTTTTAATATCTTGGTGCGGTGCATGCTTATGTGCAGTGATTCCTTCCATCTTTTTTATTTTTATTTTTGTTTAAATTGTGGCTCTGAGCCCAACAATTTAATAACTTAATTAATCTGTCGAAATTTTTCCGGCCCACAGCCAACACATATTGCAAGTTAGTAAAATATACACAGTACAGACTCGTGTAAGTGCGTGGAAAATCGCCAATGATATGTACCCGTGAAGACCCAGCGTGCGGAACGCAGGGGTCGTAACGTCAATATTATCCGTATAGAAGAAACGAGAAATAAGGAAGAGGTCTTTTGGCTGCTTCCTCGTTTCTCATTTCTGTAAAATCGACCTAAAATATTTTACACGCGGCTCAAAATCATCACACCGAGTAGTCCAGTGGGCACTCATTAAATATAACATAAACATAAAACGCGTCTAAGGCATATTAAGGGAAAGGTGACGGGGAATCAAATTAAATGAAATCTTTGCTATGAAATTAAATAAATCCATTTTATGAGATTAATTCAAATGCAAATTTAGACGAGGATTAATGAGTTGGAGTTATTGTTAAATGAATTACCATGAACTTCTAGTAACGTAATAGATTTAATCAAATTTCAAACCAGAGCGTATCTTATTAGGCAAAATAGTAGAAGAACCTTTTCAAACTCCCGTATAGATAAAAGATAGTCATTACCAAGCCCAAACATTGATCAAATAACTTCCCCATTAAAATAAATTAACTTAATTAATTAAATGTAAAAAATTGAAAATACAAAACACTGATAAAGCAAAGGAAAGTTTATTGTGAACCAAATAAAAGGAGATTACCCAACTCCTCCGAGAAACCGACTGACTAACATAACAATCCACCTGTCGTTGTCCATTTTGTATCACTTCGGCAGTGACTGACGACACTACGACATAGGTTCTCCATGATTGACATCCATGTCACCATCAAAATCATTTGAATTTTCGATCGAGACTATTCGACGAGTTCATAGACATTAAATGATTAACCGCTCTCGACCAGCATCACAAATAATTCCAAAAATTGCCAGAAACCTAAGTCTCCAACATTTTCTTGGTATTGAATAATAAACTAATAGATATAAAAAATGAAATTATTTAGCATTACGGTAGCCCGTAAGCCATGGAGTGAACAATAAATCCATAATAGAATAGGACCAACTCGTAACCCCATAAGGACCTATTCGGTAGGAAGATAAACTGACAAAATAAGATCCAATGCTTGTAAAATACTTACGATAATTCACGAATTGCGACCTCCTGGAAACATTTAGGAACAAATGATTTAAATATTATTAAAACAAAGACAATGTTGAGAATTGGAATCAACGTAGGAACACTCGCAGTGAAATTGCAAAAATTAGCAATGTCACGTGCGAGTCCTCCACCGCTGGTATCCAAAGAAGAGAAAACTTACCGATTTCCAACGCCGTATCCAATTGTTATTCCGAAAATTTAAGATATAGTTGAAGTATATCCATAGTTAATATCTCAATAGATATAGGTATAAAGTGCGAGCGGATGTCGCAATTGTTTAGGCAAAATCGATAAGATCATAATTCATCCGAACGTCGATTGTGTTTCATCATTCCATCAGCGACAATTCCATCATCCGGTTCACTATTAGGCGGTGTGCGAGACACACCAATAACGCATAAATTTGTAAAATTACCACTGCGCGTCGGAATCACCTTCTATTACTAGATTTCGGATAGATATTTAAAATTAACGATTTTAAGAGCCGACTAAATATTGTCATATACCGGAAGGCAAGATTTATTCTACTATACACACTTCGCTTTATTAGCTAGGAATAAATAATGGAATACCATTTGCCAAACCAAGCCAAAAAACTGCTACCTATGTCATATCAACGTAATGCCAACACAGAAATACCAACGAACCAACCAAGTTCTTCCCTCGAGCGTCCGGAATTTCCTTTAATGACAACAGGTAGATTTTCCTTTGAAACAGTAGCAATTTTTAGTTGATTTAAAAGAAATTTGTCGTATAAGAAATTTGTCTTATCATTAAATAAATTATATGTAATTTAATCTTAATTGAATAATGTTAAACCTATTAGGAATTTCAGTTACGTATATTTTCTATTTATTTTTATAAATCTTTGATAAACGGGGAAGGACCATTATAATTGTCTCCTATAAATCCGTCCATAAATTAAAACTAACAAATGCCATCAACAATAAACCCATACCCTCAAGTTCAGATACCAGGTCCCCCGAATATTAAACTAACAGTTAATTTTACTCCCTATAGTTAATCGGAATGTCCAGGGACACCGAAATCAAGGGTTATGATAGTCCCCCAAGATTTGTCATCAATTTTCTTACGCTATAAACAAAATTTATAGATACTGCGTAGATCGGAGATTGCCACTCGTCAGCCCTTTTAGGTTTTTCAGTAAAGATCTCGAGCCAAGATGGTGATAGTTTTCTGAATAACCAGCAATAATTATGCCGTTTGTACACGAGTTTTAATAGGTATTTCCCCTCATCAAAAGTTAAGTGTTTTCATTATGTAAATATTAATTGGATTTAGTGTAAATTTTTTAAGTAATTGATGTCCCTCATATCTAGACTGTAGAGTGATGGTTAAACTTTTGTTTTCCTGGCAAACACTAAGCGGCCAGCTATCGAATTACCATAAACGACTTAGATAACCTTAGGAACATTCACGTGAGGCGATATCCATTTACCAACCCTTCAGTACGCCATAAGAGTGGTAAAAATTGTCCATCCGCAATAATTATTTGGTGATGAACATTAATTTTTGACGTTAATACGCCCTATAAATTATTTCGAGATTGTATTATGTTCAAACCTCTGACTATAACGATTTTAGAAGAATCAATGCTTCCCGAATGGATATCCGCCCGTGAGGCAGATGAATGGCGTCGGGCTTGGAAGAGAGCGCGCCCGTCAATGACCCTCGAGGAGCCGCATTCCAAAAGGCCTTACCCGACCACTTGGCAGCTACTGGGCTTGGAAAATGACCCTCGCAGGCCAAATAAGTAACAGTATCCTGCCGAAGAAATCCGCGACCACGCGCGGAACCTCCTCGCTCAGTGGGAGAAAATACAAGAGCAAGTCGATTTAAACGTGGTCAAAGCCCGGATGTACCTCGCCAATGTCGAAGAGGAAATCCTCGTCGGGCGCATTGCGGAGACCTACCCGACTCGACCGGCCCGCAATACCCGACGTCCCGTAGCCATCATCCCAGGCTACTCACCGGAAGAAGGGGTTAGGAAATTCTTTGAAGAACCCTGATTCCTCGGGCAAAGAACATAAATAACGATTTATCTTATTGATGTTGTTGAAATTTAAACAATTTAAGAAGTCGTTCGTCTTAATTTTCTTTATAAATGGATTCACTTTTGTAACTGTGTTTATAATAGTCAGAATTTTATTTAATTAAACCGATGAAGGAATTTAAAGATTTTCTTTTATTATAGCGATGTCAGCTCTACAATTAATACAAACCGAACTAGACCGCGCTAGGCGGGCAAACGCGGATCTACTAAGCCAGATAATACAGATAACTCGGGAGGCGCAGCAGATCAAGGCAACCTGGTGGGACCCGAAAAAAGACGAAGGCGCTCTATCTCCGGCTCACTGCCGCTCAAAAGGGTTGGGCGGAGGAGCGCCAACTCAATCAGAGCCTCCGTACACAAATCAGGGGACTAGAAGTTGCCATAGCAGCCTGTCGGAAAGGGGAAGCGGTGACGTATCCGCTAATCTTCGCCCCGTCTCAGTTGCCGAGTCGAGATTCCCACAATAATATCACACAAACATTGAATCCGACAACCATTCCATCAAGCAACCGCCGGCCGGGACGCAAGGAGCGTGCCCGACGCCGAGCCGCGCGGCCGTCAAGCCAACCGTATTAACTTATGGATACTATGCACATTGTTTGTTTCTTTAAATAAACTTGTACTTATTGTTAATCTAAACCCAAGTAACCAGCTATAAGGTATGATTGACATGAAATCATCTTCACGAGTACCCGCACCGTATTCCCGAACCTTCGTTCTATCTCTACCGGTCAACCTAGATTTAATGTGAATTTTCTTATACAAGGGACAGAGCAAAGCGAGCATAGGTCTTCTATCGACAGCTCGTTGAACCCGAGGGTTGTCCGAGCAATTACAGTATTAGCAATAATGCTCACTTTTTGCGGACAATCCGCCCACTCGAACACATTTCCAACGTTGCTTAGCAACGGGTGCCGAGTGGTGGTTAGAAACATTTTGTATGGCGTTACTGGGGAAACCAAAGACGGTTTAAACCAATGACGAAACCCTGTAACCCACCACTTGTTTTAATGACCTAGAGAAATTTTAAATGACCTTGAGAAATTTTGAATGACCTTGAGAAAAATTTTGATGAGTCATGGTCTTTTTTTCAGTAACCTAGAAAAATTTTAATGACCTTGAGAAATTTTTAATGACCTTGAGAATTTTTCCGATGAGTCATGGTCTTTGTTTGAATGACCTTGGACGTGTTTGATGAGTTATCCTATGACCTTGAATGAGTCATGGTCATTGTTTAAATTACCTTGAAAGTGTTTGATGAGTCAGCCAATGACCTTGAAAAGTCATGGTATTTGTTTGAATGACCTTGAAAGTGTTTGATGAGTCAGCCAATGACCTTGAAAAGTCATGGTATTTGTTTGAATGACCTTGAAAGTGTTTGATGAGTCATCTAATGACCTTGGATGAGTCATGGTCTTTGTGTCAATGACCTTGAATGAGTCGTTGTCTTTGTCTTGTTGGGCCAAAACGTAAACGGCCTTCAAAATGTTTAAATGGATCAGAAACACACACGCAAACACAACACGCAATTTAAATAAAACCTCAAAACACCAATTAAACCATATAAAATCTGAGAAATAAAAGAATTAAATATAAATTAAGAAACATAAAAATAAAATAAAATATTAACAAAATGCACCAAGATCCGCACGATACCTACACAAATATAGCAAGAAAACACGACAAATTCGACGAAATTGGAAAAATCAGTTAAAGTTCATTAAAGCAAGATTTAAATCGGAAAATTTGAATTAGTAATAATTCAAATAAAATTCTAACTAAAAAATTATTAAAATAAATCAAAAAATAATAAAAATAAATATTAGAATTTGCTAGAAAACAACAAGGTCGAATTTTGTTTTACTACATCAAATTTTACACACCAAAAATTTAGGTATATATACTGATCCATTTTCACATTAAAGTTAACCATTTTTCGAAAACCAGTTTTAAACCAGTTTTAAACCATTTTTAAGACTAGAAACTATTTTTGAAATTACTCCGTGTTTTCAAATTATTTGAATCTTTTAAATCTATTTTCAGAATTTTAGGTGAGAATCATTGATTTTGGAACCCTCTTTCCACGCCCCGTGTCTTGCATCTCTGTAGAGCTCTGCTCGGACGTCGGCGTGGGAAGAGAGGCATTTGGTTTATTATGTGAATGTATGCAAATTTTTTATGAATTGGAAGGGTAACTTGTTATATTTTTCTTATAATTAATAAACTTTATTATGTATAATTTGTTTCTTATATATCTATAATTTGTTAATTAAAATATGTCGAAATTTTTCCGGCCCACAGCCGAAACCTAATGCAAGTAAATAAAATCTACACACAATTCAGATTCGTGTAAGCGCGTGGAATATCGCCAATGATCTGTGCCCGTGAAGACCCGGCGTGCGGAACGCAGTGTTGGATCGTCAATATTATCCCTATAGCTGAAGCGAGAAATAAGGAAGAAGTCTCTGGCTACTTCCTCGTTTCTCAATTCTGTAAAATCGACTTAACTCATACTACACATGGCTAAAAATCATCACACCGAGTAGTCCAGTGGGCACTCAGTAAATATAATGTAAACACAGAATGCGCTTAAGGCTTATTAAAAGGGATTGGAACTGGGGTTAATTAAAATGGAAATCGTTGTTATAATTCAAATTAATATTTCAAACAAAAATTAAATTGGCGAGTCAAATAAATAAACAGGGATCAGTTAATAAATAATTTATTGATTCTCATTGATTAAAGTAAAATATTTAATATTCATTTAATAAATAACTCATCGATTGATTAATGTAAAGATAATTAACTCATTGAAACATTACACCGTAAATTAGATAACCATTTAATAAATAATTCACTGATTTTAACTTAATTATTGCTTAAAGTAAAACTCAATAAAGCATTGATTTGATAAGTAATTCATTGGTTGTGAATTGATTATTAATTCATTGAAATTTTCATTTGATAAATAACTCATTTAGTATTGTTCGAAGAAACGAAAATAAATCATCAAGTGTTCATTTAATAATCCATCGCTTTTTTAATTGAATATCAATCATTCAGCAAATACTTCGTCGACGTTAATTAATTAACGTAAAGAAATTTAATACCGTAGTTTAAATATTCAAATTGATAAATAATCCATTGATTTTCACCCAGCCATTTAAAGTAAAAATTGTACCGTAAAGAATCTTGTAAAAATATTTGACTCGTCAATTTATTAAACCAAATAGTCATTTAATAGATAACGGTTGCTTAACGTAATAGAGATTTAACCTCTTGACCATTTCACCATAACGACAAATGTTCGAATTGGATAAGTAGTTAAAAGTATGCTTACTGAAAGACAAATACCCGAATAAAAGAACAATTTATAAAAAATTTACGAATCACCAAACTGTTAATTAAGCGTATTGTATTAAACAAAATGATTTTAAAATCGAATCAGTTTCGTGATCAGCAAGTAAGGTCCTTCTTGACGAAATTTCATAACTAAAATCAACCCATGTGGATTAGAGATTGTTGTAAGTTCATGCAGAGAATTATGGATATAATCAATTGATCCATCAATAGACATCCAATTCCGCTGGAGTAATAAAAAATATTCATATGTAAATGAGTCCAACAAATCCACGAAGTGAGAGAGAGGGACCTTTGACTTGATGATCACGGAATTGAGACATGAATTGAACAAAATGATAACCAAGAATTATCTGAACCAAACATCTATATTATTTGTTTAACGAGGTCAACCATAGATGAAATTATCATGATTAACTAATTCAAAACCAAATGATCAAAGAATTTATTGATTAGAATAAAAATTTGTAAATGAAGCGATTTTATTCATCCCGTGAAACACAAAAAATTCATCGTCGAATAAGGGAATAGAGCGATCACGAGGAATACTTCGAACTCAGCATTAACAGAGTGGCAATCACCCAAAAATTGTGTGTCGATAAATTTCGAACCCTAAAAATAAAGCGATTAATAACTAGCTAACTTAACCATGAGAAATACCTACCACTGATTCTGTTTTGACCACGTCCCCCAATGAACGCAGAGAAATTTTCCAGAATATTCTTGACCCAAAACTCCAATCTGCAACCTAATAACCAATGATCCTTAAAACGAGAAAATTAAATGATGATAATAAAGTATTTTCACCTACTTGAAAAGTTCATACGAGAATTCGCAATAAATATGAACAAACCGGATAAACAACTCTATCCGTTTAAAATAAACATTCTGGCGTATTGAAATCTAACAAATCTTTGTCACATCCGGTAATTCACCGTGAGTGATGAACCGAATTCGATGTCCAGTTCATGCCGTCTGATTAGAATTCGTCAATCACCGGAAATCAATCACTTCGTTTCCGCTCTGAAATTTGATAATCAAGAATCCCGTCAACGATTTCGACAATAAACTAAAACCTAAATACAATAATCGCTTGCGCAATAGTTCGATACATAGCCATTTTATTGTCGGTTTACATTGAAAATACCTTAAGCTGTGGTGATAAAATTTGGTACATTTAGTAAATGAACGGATACGCACGCGAATTTTAGGCTATTAACATACCCCCATATAAGACAGACGCAGTACCATATTATTTTACCAAACCGCAAGATTCCTTTGGCCTAACGCACGACACAAGATTAGCAGCATCACCAGCTACTTTACTCACAAGATACTCAGACACCTAACATAGGTAGATTCAAGCTAGCAAGTCCTCTCATACAGGACAAGAACGATTTCATTTTTGCAAACTATTAAAAATACGGAGAAAGATGGAGTAAACATATATTTTAATTCAGGACACGCTAGAACCATGATCGATATGCCCGCTCACATTGTGGAACAATGGAGACAAGCCTGGAGTCGGGTATACCAGGAACGATATCCTGAGGAGCCTACAGATGAACAAACGGAGGAAATATCACCAGAAAAATTCATGAAGCGATTTCGGGAGACGGCGGACGAACCCAATCCGTCACGGGACATTTTAATGCAGGCCCAAGAGCTCCTGGAAGGCCTTCTACAGCGTCAGCGACAAATCGAGGCTGACGTGGCATGGGCCACATCTTACCTGACCAATGTCAAAGACGACATAGCGGCTGGACGACTGGCCGACAGCTACCCGCCCTCTCCAAGACCGATCAGAAACCTCAAGCGACCGGTGCTCGTGGTCTCGGGATATGCTCCGGAAGAGGGAATTAAGCGATTCTTCGCGGAGGAGTAACTCTATTGATGTGGACATTTATTATTGTGATCGATTTCAAAGAACAAAGTTTTTCTGTCTCATTTTTTCTACCCTTATCATAACTTTCATTTAAAAAAAAAATTGTTTAAATGAAACTATTCGTATTTACATTAGTCGCCATCCAATTCATTTGTACTATTTTAGAAATGGATCCCATAAAGTTACTACAAAACGAGTTAACTCGAGCGCGACAGACAAACAAGGATCTCCACGACCAACTCATACACCTGGTTCGGGAAATACAACAACTCAAAGCTACGTGGGTTAACCCCACCAGGGTCAAGCCGCTGTATCAAAAGTTAGCCGCAGCTCAGAAGGGGTGGACCGAAGAAAGGCAATTGGTGACCAGCCTGAAGACCCAAATCAGGGGGCTAGAGGTAGCGTTGTCCGCTAGTCAAGAGGGGGCAGCGGTAACCTACCCTCTAGTTTTCGCCCCGGCTCAACTAGCATACCGAGAAGTGAACCCGACCCCATCCGCAATGCCAACCCCTGTCGAAAACCCCACTCCAACAATTCCTTCAACATCTAGTCGACGACCTGGTCGCAAGGAGCGAGCTAAGCGCCGAGCCGCTCGACTCTCCAATCAATGCACTTTTAAATAGATTATTGTTAAATATATTATTTTCCGTACATCTCTCATTTCATTTACGTACTAATAAAGTTTTTTTTTAACAATAAATAAAATACAATTGTGAGGGATTAAATACAACCACCAAGCATTTTGTCCTTTCAATCTAACGCCGATAAACCAGCTGGATAGACGATAGAAATTTAGACGCAAGGGGACCAATAAGTAAAAGCGAGCGCAGGTCTTCTATCGACAGCTCGTGAACCCGAGGATTGTCCGAGCAACTATAGTATTAGCTAATGATACTCAATTTTTGCGGGCAGTCCACCACTTGAACACATTACCAACGTTGCCTAGCAACGGGTGCCAAGTGGCAGTTAGCAATCTTTTGTATGGCGTTACTAGGGCCACCGGAAGATAAGCAAGATTTGAAACCCTGTAACCCACCAGTCTTAAAAATTTTTTGTACTTTTAGACTTAGAAAAAAAAATTTTTTACCCCCACCCCGGGGGGGTTGATCCAGCGGTCTACCGGTGACACATTCCACTACTGCCATGTTTTTTATATACTTTAAAACTTTAGTCAGCCCAATTTTATTTTGCTGGGTAAAGAATAAGTAATTTTTAGGAAATTCTATATTCGACATTTTTGATGAATGATAGTCGTTGTTTAAAAATTGTCTATATTATTTGAATAGTAAAAATAAAGCTGTTTCTACTCAACAGGGTCGGTCCTAACCCAAAATGGCGCCCAGGCAAAACACACATTTTTGCGCCTTTTGAGCCTCAAACCACCACACATCTGACACGTGGCACAATTAAATAATGAACCAGCCAGTGTCTAGAATGTAATTAACCCATGTTTTACTCTGCCTCAGTTCTGTTTATGGTAATTTTAAGTACAGTGAGCACTGTTTAATATACATTTCTTGGAAAATCATAAAACACTTACAATATTAATTAGCTATCGAAGAATTTCAATTACTGAGAAAAGAAAGTGTAAATGTCTTAAAAATAGATTGGCGTTAGTTGAATTTTGTAAACAATTTTGCGAATTTTCATTACAAAATGTAATATTACTTTGAAATGTCTCAACTCATCGATTCTCTTGGAGTCAAACTAATATCAAGTTTTAGTTCATTTTTATACCCTAAGACCATAATTCAAGCATATCTAAAGGTGGTTGGGGGCCAAACTGAAGCCAAAGGATCGAACGAATCATTGATAACTGGAAATATCTGATAGTTGTGATAAATGGATAAAATAAAAGTATATCATAGCTTCTCGTTAATGTTTTCTTTAAACAACAAATAAAGTAGATAAGCAAACGTAGAGAAACAGTCACATGTATCTGACAAATGGTTCTAAAACCAAGTTGTACCATGGATAGTAGAGTAAAATGGGCAACGCAGTCCAGCTGTATAATCCTGAAACATAAAGACCAGTCTGAAAATCTAGCACAAACATTCTATCGGCAGTTCGTTGAACCCATGGTGAGTCTGGGCCTCAGAGGTTTTTACTAAGAAAGCACACCTCTGACAGACTCATAACCTCTTGTTACAGTACCAACGTTTCCTAGCAACTGGTAACTATCAAGAAGAAATAAAGTACACGCTACTCAAGTATATTCAAATTGTACATTAATTCACAGCTTATCCGGTCCAAGTCGTCTATAAGTAGGTTTTCATATACATAATAAAGAAAAATGTCATAATAAGCTTATTTATGTGAGGTTAATGGTTTCACTAACCTTGACCCCAGATGTAAATAGTTATTCGTCCCCAATGGTTACCCGTCGCTAAGCAACGTTGGTAATGCAACCATCGGTTTTTGAGGTCGCCAAAGGTAAGCGCCACACTGGAACTGCTCTGGCTCGACCTCAAACTGGGTCCAACGCACTACCGTTAGAAGGTTTATGTGCGCTTTATTGTCCTCGTCCCTTGTTGATGATAGATGGTTTTACTTGCGTCTTTGGCTCGCTATCGGACAGACACTATTCTAATAGGGTTAACAAAAACTAAATTTAATCTAAGGGAATTAATGTCATTTTACAAAAACGATGTTCAACGCTATTTATTCAATAAAACATTTGAAACCATTTTTCATGATTAAGTGTTTTTCGCCTGAGCCGCTCGACGCTTAGCGCGCTCGGACTTGCCTGGGCGATGTTTGATTGGTTTAGCAGCAGGTTTCGAAGTTGACGTGGCCTCTCGGTATGCCAACTGTGCCGGGGCGAAGACAAAGGGGTAGGTCACTGCCGCTCTCTCTTGGCACGCAGACAGCGCCACCTCCAAGCCTTTGAGTTGTGTCGTTTGGCTCTAGTTGAGCTGTTTTTTGTCAGCCCAACCCTTCTGCGCAGCTGTCATCTTTTGGTATAGACGCTTGACCTTGTTCGGTTCCACCCAGGTGTTCTTGATCAGTTGAACTTCTTTTGTTAGCTGTAATATTTGCTGGTGAGGATCTGTATTTATCCTTTGCGCTTTTATCAGTTCTCGTTGTAGAAATTGATGGGAATTCATATCTACAATATAAGGGTAAAATCAACTCATCGTTACTAGATAGTGATTAATTTTATTATGGGTCCTTAGGCCTTATGGTACCGACTTACGAATTGGGTAATTTATTTCTATTTAAATTATTATTCAACGAGGCAAAGAATGACCTAACTAACACATATATTTTTACTAAACAACGGAAAAATCATCGTGGTGAGTTAGTTCTCAGATATTGTTGATCCGAACCTTTTCGCGGGTATTTCCGAGCATAGGGATGCTCGCGATGAGCGTTTGCTCTCCTTACTCCTTCTGACAAAATCCGGCGTGGGACCACTACGTTAATTGCCTCCGTTTGTACATTCAGTCGGGGATCGTCTAAGTTGAAAGACGTATTGTACGGAGGTGCGTACCCATCCGTACTTGGGATCAGTCCAGCCGCGATATCCCGGTTGATTACGTCTAAATGCTGTTGTGCCCTTCGGACTTGGCGATTTGTTTGTTTCTGGTGCTCCTCTAGGCGTGCGAGGAGATACTCCGCTTGTCCTCTTATCTCCCGAGCCGGGTTTCGACCGGGCTCTCGCTTGATTGCGACGAATGGGAGGTCTGTGTCGTCGCTATTCGCCTGGTCTCCCATTCGGGTCGGACACGTTATGTTGTTTTCGTCTAGTTTGTTGTGGTGATTATTCGAACTTCGCACTTCATTTTACCTAGATTTTGTAATTTAAATTGTCAAACTCGCGAAATCTAACTTATCGAAAGTCTTTAATTTACTTTACGTCTTTAGATGTTTTGGTATGGCATTTACTAAATTACGGATAGAAACTGGCTCTAGTTGGCTTCGATCTGGTAGCATCTAACTTTGGAAATGAGTGGCCACTATGCTCGGGTTCAATGTAGCAACTGTTTTAGAATTACGAAGAATCCCCTTTTTTATATAGTATCAGTTATAACTTTCACTGAGGGTCGCGTTACCAATTTTCATTATAGTAACCATTTCCTAAACCTCTTGCTTGGGCTGTTACATCCGATCGCATGATGTGATTGGCTCATTCGTGTTGCACTCATCTTATCTCATTTCGTGGGCAATGAGAACTTTGATGAGGAGGTAATTTTTAGTTTGGCCAACGTCTTTATGCTTTATTATTATCTAGATTAAATAAAACACGTGAATACCGAAGCGGATAATTGATTCTAATAGACAACTAATGATTAGTAGGCGACTAGTCGGTTAAAGATATACGAGCATTTCACGTCATTTCCTATTATTTATCTGACTTATGTCAAGCATCATCGAAATCGACGTCTATTGAAGCTTTGGAGTCGCCAATAATCGTGTGGTTTCGGTTATCCTAGTAATTGATGTGTTCTGACCCCGAGCTGGGTATAGAGCGCACAGCTAACGGCCTTACTGACGCTACTTTCCAGTGTCATAGTACAACTTTTAAATAATTCATTGGTGAATGAAACATTATATTTATTAAAAACAAGGCATGTCCATTAATCATTGTACCTGATTTGAGGGGCTTGCGTTCTGATTGGGAAATCTGTGTTGGGAATCTGTATCGTCTAGTGATCTAAGCCTCGGACTTATAGTAAGTCGTTTAAAAGGAAAAGAAAATTAGCATCTCTGTTGGTAGTTTTTTGTTCCGTGGTGATTTCGTCGTTCTCGGTTTCTCGAACCCTGGCTGGGGTTCCATTTATCAAATGTCTGGAATTGGATGGCATGTTTTGATCAGCGACTACAAGAAAAAATGACGGTGTCCAGTCGGTAAGCGAAATTTATATGTGTAGGGGTGCCTTTCCGTGTCAGGCCGGGGCGGTGTGTACATCAAAAGTGGTTGCACGCTGTTTTTGTTGCAAGTGGTGTGTGGTTTTACTCTTGCGGGAACGAGTAGGTGGAATTCTGTCTGCCTACGGTTAGATATTCTGTCGATTAATAACTGTTAAATGTCAGGTCAAATTATCATCGATCTGGTTAAATGGGTCATTTTAGTTTCCTTATTAATTATTTGCTGATTTGTCTGTAACATTATTTAATGGCAATTATTTTTTTGGTTCGTTGGTCACCATGGCTACCTTCTCGCAATAGTATTAGTCGATCTGAGTTAGACTATTTTATCGATGGTCATAGTAAGTATCAACTTATTAGATTTACTATGAATAATTGTTACCCTTTAAGCTTCACCTCTTCGGTAAGTCGGGGTGTGCCCTACTTATTATTCGAATTACTTCAGTGGGACGAACTCCTATTACATATCAGCTATGGATCTCTCTTATGGCAGCTTTTAGTGGACACAAGCGATTATATTACGGAGTGGTAAGATTTGACGCAATATAGTCTTTCAGACAATTATTATGAAATTCCTTTATTTTCGTTCTTACTTGATACTCCTTATTCATGTATATTGATTTATAAATCTAGTAAATGTATCTGTTCCTGTTGTTTTTGACGTCAGCTTTTTGGGTAAGAAATTTTAAATTGAGGGCTTGCGTTTCTATATCATGCTATATTATGGTCTTCATTCTAATATGCTAACATTCATATTAACTATTCATAAGTTTCATATGTAGTAAATATTATTACCCATTTTTGTGGTTCAATGCTTTCTTTCTATCATTTTTATTAACATAATTCACTAAGTTTCGGGACTGAGGGTAGATGTCGGGTCATTGGTTCGTTTCTTACAAGAATTAAATTAAATAAACATCCTGATAAATGTAAGAACCGAAAAAATAACTTCATCGTAAGTTATAGGCCTTAACGGAAGTTTAGTGGCGTGGTTATTATTTCCTTTAATTATTTAGCTGTTTAGTAGTACTAAATGTAAATTTTTAATTCTAGTAGGTCAACGAAGTTGTGGGTATTCTACATTATAACTGTGATTTTGTGGTTCAACAAAATTTTGAGGATGGAAAACTAGATTTTAATTAAGATTAAACGATGCCTATTTTTATTTTTTACTATTACAAATTACTGGCATAGCAACGAATTTTTAGCATTAGTTTCCCCGTCACCTTCCCTTAATTGACCTTAGGTTAAATTGTGTCGATATTAAAAGTTTATGAGTGCCCACTGGACTACTCAGTATTTTGATTTTAAGCCGATTTGTATCATCATAAGTTAGGTCGAATTTTCAGGAATTGGGTGATGATAGACTAGCCAAAAGACTATTCCCTGTTCAACCCATTTCCCCTATACGGAATAGTATTGGCGTTCTAGCTCCGGCGTTCTCACGCCATAGCCTTCGCGGGCACGAACTATTACCGCACTTACACAGTTCGGTTGGGGTATGTTGATTTTACTATCTTGTGGTGGTGTATCGGCTGTGGGCGGAAAAATTTTGACAGAATTCATTTTGTTTAAAGTTTTATTTAGAACATAATTGGCACAATACTGGCATAATAAATCATTTCAACATAATCAAATCTCATTTCAAACCTTTCCCCACGCCGACACCCAAACAGAGCTCGCTTGAGGTTGTTTGTGTGCGACGCGGAGAAACTTTTCGGACACTTCTTCACTTACATTGAAAATCGTAGAGATGAGCTTTAATAATACAAAATCAAAGGTTGGTACTGTAAGACGAGTGTTCGAGTTTTTTGTTACAAAAACTGATTAAAATTCTGTGAAAATGAATCGGTATATATACCTATTGTACGATCCTAACCTTGCGTGTTAAATTTGATGTGGTAAAACAAAATTTGACCTTGTAATTTTCATGTATATTCAAATTCTAGTTTGATTATTTTCGTGATCTAATTTGACAATTTTATTTTTTGACTTTTAATTGAATTGTTTCCAGTTTGAATTATTTAATTTTAGTTCCAACTTTTGTGAACTCTCGCTTTTTTAGTGAATTGTCAAATTTCAGTCAACTTTTCATGTTCTCATGTTATTTCTGTGTTTATTTCGTGCGGATCTTGTTGCACTTTGTTATTATTTTAATGTTTTCGATTTTATATTTTAATTATTTCTTTCTTGTATTTTAACATGGTTAATTGATGTTTTATGGGTCTGATTTTAAATCTGCATGTTGTGCTTGCTTGCTTTTATCGATTCATTTAAACAAAATCGTGTGTTTATTAATAAATCAAAAATTCCGGTTTGATTGTGTTCTAATCTCGTTTATCAATTTACATGTAATGGGTGTAATTTCACATACATTGGAGAGGCTTCCCGTCATCTCACACTCGAGTTCTAGAGCATTGTCGATTGTAATGTTTGTCCAATATAAGTGAGCACAATAGAGGCTGTAAAAGTGAAATAGGAATGTCTGATTTTAGAATTTTGGTCAAAAGTTTTAATAATTATTGGGAACGCATGACATGTGAAACATTGCTGATAAGGTCTTGGATCCAAAGATTAATGTTCAAAGGGCTGTGACTACGAATGTTTTTAAATAGTTTAAGTATGTTAATTCATGTTTATATATTGTTTTTTTAAAAAAACATTTTTAATATTATTAAAATAATTTATAAATTTCGTTTTGTTTAAAAAATTATAATATAGATAAAAATTATAATATTTTTATAAATAACATTTTAAATTAGTATTTGATTATTTTTTAAATGTTTAATTATTAAAAAATTAAATTAATATAAAATAAAAATAATTTCTTTAAATTAAAAGTTAATTCATAATATTTTTAGTTGGTTTTGTGTACCTGAAGATGACGTTATGCTGTCGAAATATATCGTACGAAGAGTTTTTTATTGGCGTTATCTTTTAATTAAATCGTTGCCAAATTTATTTAATTATTTATTAATAATAATAGTCGGTTTTGCTAGCTCCACGTGTTTTACAAAAATCAATTAGACAGACAATACCCAACGTATATTTCTATTCAAATTTGATGTACAAGTTGTAATACTCCAATATCGCAATGAAACAACTGATTTAACTATCTCCTAGAACTAGCTGTAATCGCTTTGTTTCGGGGTGGTTTACAATAATAATCATCTTTTAACTCTGATTTCGACATAATTTGATTTATTTTTCTTCCGTTAACCCTAATGTTCCTAGTTTGAACAATTCTTCATCAAATCCTAATGTCAACTCGTTCGTCCTTACCTAAGGCCAACTGCTTCTAAGTGTTGGGCTAATAATAAGATTTGTTTAAATGAATCGGAAATAACATGCAAACACAGAAATGCAGATATAAAATTTAACCTATTAAGATCAATTAAGCACCCTCAATCATGAGAAAAAATGTAATTAAATATAAAATCAAAATCATAAAAGTAAATAAAATCATACAATAAATGAACCAAGAAACGCATGACATTAACATAGAAATAACAAGGTAACATGAAAATTTGACCGAGACGTTTTGTGAGACATCACTGTTTACATTTATTTTACGAACTCTATTCGAAACGACTATTTTCTAAGATACGAACTCAAGTATACTTACAAGTAAGTCTCTGCTTGGGTATATTCTATGGAATGTTGTGCTATGACTGAAAACACTTTCATGTGAAGCATATTTATGAATTAATTATAATTTATGCCAAGAGACTCTTTGTTTTATATTTGTCGAAATTATTCCTGCTCACGGTCAAAAAAACTACAAGTTATTAAATTATGACACAACTATCAAGAAGTGTAAGTGTGGTTTATCCGCCTAAAGCTTGTGCCCGTGAGGGTACAGTCGTGAGTAACGACGGGCTTGAACGTCAAATCATCGGCTTCTATAGGTGACAATGGGAAGATTGTGGACTAGTCTTTTGGCTGTCTCCCTTTCGCCCATCTCCCGAAAATTCGACCTAAAATTCAAATAATACATCGGCTAAATTTCTTACATTGTGTAGTCCAGTGGGTACTCATAAAATTTTAATATTGACACACATTCCTTCTAGATCAAACTGGAGAGAAAGGGAAGTGGAAACACGAAATCAATGAGACTAACTTAAACAAAGCCTGAAACCTTAATAAAATGAGTCTCATAATATGCTATTAGTACCTAACTTATCTAAATTGAACATAATAAGTTGTATATTAGATTGTGAAATAGGCTCAATAAGAATACAAATTTATTGCAACGACAGTCAGCAGTGATAAATGTTCATCGCAATATTATACTAGAGCTAACAATGTCGAATTGCGATATAGACTGTAGTTAGAAAATAACTAAAACCGACCCTAATAGATAATAATAGGTCAACGATATACAATAGGCAAGAGGACACCGGTTGACAAAATTTACAATGCAAACGACAATAGTAGAGTTGATGGTAGGAGCCCTTACATGATTAATGAAGACATAGGGATCCAACGGCTAGTCCAAATAGTAAAAATTACAACGATAGAAATAAAGTGAATATCAAAAATAACGATATTGGTGGTAATAATAAATATCACTGACCCATTATTAATAGTGACAAAGATCGAAATATTAAAAATCATAATAATGACAACTAAAGGCAACGATAAATACGTAGCAATCACAATTTTTTAAATACATTAATAAAGACAGAAAATGAAAAGCAACAATAGCAGCAATTAAAGCAAAATCTACAATAATGCCTTCAACCCCACTAATCGTGACCGGTTACCAGCAGAAGTTCGATACCCAAAGAAAAAATCCTTTGACACATCTCGTCCGATATTAATTCACCTCCAAAAGAATCCATACTGATCGCCATATACTTGAACCAATAAGATAACAAAATTACTAATAAATTATAGCTGAAATAGTCTTACCAATGAATGGATCCACGACGATGTTCCCCGATAAATTTTACCTTAGCAGTGACAACTGTGATTTTAATATCCTTTAATTCGTCGCTACTTGCAGGAATGCCTAGAAGTTGGCAGAGCTATATGATGATAAACCAGTAGTCAAAGCAATTGGGATTGTGAGCAATATCGGGTAGAAGATCAACCGAAATTAATTCCAGGCGAACCAGTTTTCTTTTCGATGATAAACGATGAAATCAGTCGGAGGAATATTGTATCCAACTGGATCAGTAAAGTAGTAACACGAAAATAAATCCAATGTAAGAAATGCCGATTACATATATTCCAATGTTAGAATCAGTGGAGCGATAAGAAATTACAATAAAACCAATCGTTGTGGAACGATCGATTAGAAAATATGACAAACCACAACAGCTGGTGGCGCTCACCACTAGAGAAGAACGAACTAATTGACAAATCAATAGTCCACAAAAGAGAAATAGACATATTTATAAATAAATTATAAAATAAAGTAAAAGGAATTTAGAATAATTTACGAAATGTGAAATAATTCGAACACAATTAATATGGGGATATATAGAAAAAGGATAAAAAATAAAGTTTTATTTAACCAATATTAAAAATATAATTTTTAATAAACCACAACCGTATAAATAATAATAAATATCAGTTGATAGTTCTTTATTTGTATGAGGAAGGCTGGTCCCTTACTAATAGATATTCGTTAAACTTGACGGATTTGCTGGCTTTGAACAGAAAATGCTGTAGAAAGATTATTATCAGTTCCTGAGATATTATTTTATGGATTTTCTGGAAATAACTAGGTTTATAATGTAGAGAATAGTGTTACCAATAATGTTCAAATTTCGTTTAGATTATTTAGGTTAATGATGAATCTCTGTGAACAGCCAGAAGTCAATTTGCTTCTTTTGATAGATGGCAATTAATAAGTTTCAAATTAATTATTAATTTTTATTTTTTAGTTTCGTCTTCCGACTAGATCATTTTGTTCAATTTCGAATTTAATCTTTAAATTTTAATTTTATTAGTCGAATCTTCCTTTTATCAATTTCTATATCGATTTATTTTTTTATATGTTTCTTTTCCTTCCCTACAGTAATTTAATTAAGGGTATAAATAAAAACAATCAAAAAATTAATAAATAAATAAGGAACACCAAGCGGGGAAAGATAACTACAATACACAATAAAAATAATTATGAAAACCATTACAGCTAGTATTATGATTGCGGTTCATCATAGAGTTGTTCTGGATTATCGAATGAAATGGAGTTTTGTTTTCTAAGTTCTGCTTTAAAGCATTGTTCTGATGTATGTCTATATCCTTTGTTGAGCAATTGGCTTCAGGTTGGGAGTGTGCCATGTTGTTGCAATTTATAGAAGGGGAAATATTAGACTGATAACAACAAACAGAGGGGGATTTATAACCGGATTTTAACTAATCATCGTTACAGGGACAATTGAGTTCATCAGGGTTAGTACAAATCAAATGATCCTGTATAGGAGTTTTCATATTACATGTACACCGGCATATAAGGCATCAGTGGTACAATCTTCAAATGGTTGGCATTGAGGTAAATTGACAATAAACCAGGGATAATGTTTGGATGTAGTGGGTTCACAGCAATGCTTCAGATTCTTGACAGTTCTGTTATTGTCTACTATGGATGTAGAACAAGTAGTAGAAATGAGCATCACTAATCATTAGCAGTTTATATGAGGAATACTGATAGGTTCGATCTTGGATGGGACATTCTTTTTGAAAAGCAAAGCGACTTGCAGTTCATACAGGAGCTACCAGTGTCAATGTTTCTTGAGTTTTTTGTATTGTTTCTTCTTGAGGACAGCTGCATAAGTGGGCTTAATAATGTATTGTGTCCCACAATTTTGATGTGGAGGTCTGAAGGAATCTTGGCTATAATTTGTCGGTGGAGCATTTTGTTTCCACTAAGTATTTAAGTTATAATAGTTAGGATGATGAATTTTTTATGACAATTATTATGGCTTATTCATGGCAGATGTCTCCCGATATGGTATGCGGTATATAGTGTTTTGGATTATGAGTGTTATTACAACAGTTAAAACGGTTCAAGTATCTAAACCAGTATTTACACACTAAATACAAAAATAACTAACAAAGATAACAACATTTACAAAAGACAAAAATATATCCACAACAATAAAAACCAAGGATTACAAAAAATAAAACTACAATTTTAAAGGGAAATTTTAAATCTTAAAAATAATAATGGACAAATTATAAAAAGAGATTTCGGTAACACATCTGATAATCAAACATTGTTATCATAAGATATTATTAAAAGTAAAAATATAAAAGAAAAACTTTACTTATCCAAACTATCTATTGCATTGGTGATGTGATAAATGGAAAGATTATAACTTGATGAGAGTGTTATTTTTATGCATGTGTTGGGATATTAAATATTCTTTGATGTGTTGGGCCAGAACACGAACGGCTTTGAAAAATGTTTAAATGAATCGGTAATACACACGCAAATACAACATGCAGATTCAAAAATCGAACCTATTAAAACATCAATTAACCATACTAAAATGCGAGAAAGAGAACAATTAATTATAAAATATTAAAACACAAAAATAAATTAAAACAATAACAAATAACACGCAAGGTTAGGGTCGTACAATAGGTATATATACCGATTCATTTTCACATAATTTTAATCAGTTTTACAAAACTTGAAATCAGAGTTTAATCTGAAAGAATCGTTTTAATTCAGTCTTAGCAGTAATTGAAGCAGTTTTTATAAATCGATGTGAGTGAAGAAATGTTCAAATGACTTTCTCCACGTCGCACCCAAACAATCTCGTGTGAGCTCTGTTTGGAGTGTCGGCGTGTGGGAAAGATTTTTATGCGATGATGAATGCAGTTACAAATATGATTTATGACTATTACATGAAATAAATATTTGATCAAACAACTCTTTGTCGAAATTTTTCCGGCCCACAGCTGCTCACGCACCGCAAGTCAGTAAAATATACACATAATTCAGGCTGTCTAAGAGCAGTTTATCTGCCTGTGCTCGTGAAGGTTCCGGCGTGAACAACGCAGGGCCCAAACGTCAAATCATAACCGCTATAGGGGAAATTGGGAGGAGGGGAAGTAGTCTTTTGGCTGCTCCTCCACCGCCCATTTTCCTATAAATTCGAACTAAAATCTTGATTTTCACATATCGGCTAAAATCATGAACATTGAGTAGCTCGTTGAGCACTCTTAAAATCTTAATGTAAACATAATCATCTTAGGATCAAAATCGAAAGGAAAGGAGTGGGGAAATAAAAATCGGAAATCGTTAATGTGTTTTAAATATCTCGAATTTAAAGAAATTTAAATGACGATAATAAATGATTAGGACTAATATTCACTTAACACGAATCTCAACCACGACTAAAGTTAACTGTGAACTAGAAAATCGGGTAGAGTAAAGTTTAACTCAATTAACACCAATTGGTAGTATCAAGTAAAGAGCGTACGGATGACATTGATAAACGAATTTTATTAATAATAAATAACTACCGTACTTAGTAAATTTAAATTAGAAAAATAATTTGCGTTCGCTAAATAATAAAATTTCTTCCAATAGGCATGTTCAACTCTAACCCGTAATAGAATAATATAGTCCTACCCAAATCCCGATACCCTATTAGGATAAATAAATATCCCAAATAAAATTAACTAACAACCAGACAAATAAAAGAAATATAAAACAACACAAACATCAACATTCATATGAGGATAAAAAGATGAAAATCACATTAATTATCACTGAGGTTTCGTTCAGACATATCATGAGAAGGCGGAACAATGACCAAAACTCGCGCAGCTTTTCATACATTGGGAACAAGTCAATGTTGATCCTGAATCAGACCAACTAAGGAACAAATTGGAAGAAGCACTTTGAAATCCGCTGCGTCCAGTTGATAAGCAATCACTTAACACCGCTCGATAAGAATTCTAAGCGAATAACACCATAGGAATATTTATGCGTCCGAACCATTAAAAAATCACATCTGGCACTAACTGTGTTCAATAGAGAAAACGAACAAACATCGGTGTAAGGCATTGAAGGTCCATAAACTCGGTAGAATCGAGAGCTAAAGTTTTAATGCGACAGAAATTTTTAATCGTTGAAATGAAATAAACTAATCTGAGACTTAAGCAATGCATGTCGAAAATTAATAGAAAATTCAGTATTGATCGACTAAAAAATGAAAATCAAATAAAATGGATCCCAGACAATCATGATCGGCCAGTAGACGTGGCAAAATACATAGGAAATTCACCCAAAAATCAATTAACGAGACAGAGAATATCCACACACAAGGAAGTCACCTGACGCAGATCGATTTCAGGAGAGAGAACGGGTAAGAGAATTTGTTACACACACCCACATTGCTGGGCTTGGGCACTGATTATAAATTGCTTTACTAACGACAATTCGATTAGAAATTTCGCAATTATGAACCCAACGTCCGACAGCAGACCACACAATAGGCGAGGTAGTGACAGATCTTCACGCCACTCCGACGAGATCACCATGGAGCGGAAAACAGCCGCACAAGATAGTAAGAATTTAATTTTTCGACAAAATTTTTCGTTGAATAAATTATTTCATATCTCGCTTGCCTGATCTACAATGACGACTATAATCCGACCGAATTGCAGTCAGAAAAAGATTACCGCTAATGTAAAGTTTTCTCTGTGAACCATACGAGCAGAATTATATGAATTGATGTGATGAGAAAATAAATGATGTCTAGTAAAAAATTCTTCTTACAATGAATGCACAAATTAACGACAATATTAATCAAAATGAGCAAAGTGACAAATTCCAAAAACTAACCCATGAACCACGTTGTCCAATGCTTTAACTAAACCGACCTCACCCAGTAATCTTTCGTCGTACTATAATAAAGCCATGATCAAGAAGACACACACCCAACTAAAGGCCAGTCACGTCTAAACACCAAATGCCCAAGCCGCCAGGAACCACGGTGGAGTAACGAATCATGCTGACTATCAGGCAAAGCCCCTGATTTCCACATAAGTCGATGATAAGCTTCGTTGAGAGAACCGCCGAAAATACAAATGTGCTTTAAATCGAAAAGAAGTTAACCCACAATTACCAACCACACGTCACCTTATTAAATATCTCTGATAACCCCAATGAATTAGAAACCCAGACGACTTACCAAATTTGCCAACAACATAGCCTACCCCGATACAAACTTCATTTTACCGCCATTCGATGTCTTAAACTCCCTCGTTCTATAGTCAATTCGATGTTTAAATTTAATATTTGTTCATTTACTAGAGTTTCATGAATTAAAACTTTTCATTCATTCAATAGATTCTTGGGTAGACGAATCCAGGATAACCATGAAATTCCCATCTCACGACGCCGCAAAAGGTAGGAAGGCGATGTGGGATGTGGGGTACTCAATCTCCCCAGTTCGAGAATCAAGATCTGGAAAGCAAGGTGGACCCCAGGATATTGAACTGCCGTATGTGCCAATTAAACGAGAGCCTGGACGAAATCCGGCTCGTGAGCACTGGAGTCAGGCAGAAGAGCTATTGGCACGCCTGGAAGCCCATCAGGAGAAAACCAACCGACAAGTAGAGCGAGCTCGACAGTACCTACGACAAATCAATGAAGATATAGCGGAGGGTAAATCGCCCAACTCCACCAATAACCGTAGCAATGCCCAAGAAAATTCTTCCGAAGGAGATGAGATCCTCCTTGAGAGAATGCGAGACGGAGATAGATCATTCATATGCACGGAGACGAAATAGACCGTACTCGAAAGACTATAATGTACGATCCCATTTCAATTGAGTTGAATGAATAAATTGTTTGGACTTTATCTTTATTTCTTAAATTTAGTCTCCCAACTATTTTCACATAATATACCCCTAAAGACATTTTTATTTCTCTTATTAAAGTTAACAATAATAAATGTTGTATTGAATTGGAGAAATCCGTTAATGATTACTTATTGCAGAAATGGATCCGAATGCGATGTTGAACGCAACCCTCCAGAATGCCCGAAAGGAGAGTACAGATCTCCACCGACAATTACTGGAATTAGTTAAAGAAATCCAGTACGTAAAACCTGCAAGGGTGGAGCCATCCAAAGTGAAGACCCTTTATCAGCGAATAACTGCCGCCCAACGGGGATGGGCTGAAGAAAAGCGGTTGACTCAAGCCCTGAAGACGCAGATCCGTGGACTGGAGGTGGCGCTAGCAGCCTGCCAAAAGGGCCAAGCCTTCACATACCTCCTCGTTTTTGCACCGGCCCAGTTGGCGTATCGTGATGCCACTAGTACATCTAAGCCGGCGATAAAATCACCCCAACGGCGCCTAGGAAAAATTGAACGGGCGAGATGACGAGCAATGAGGTCGTCGGAGCAGAAGAAATAAAAAATTGTTTTAATATTAAATGTTTTAGTAAAAATGTTCGCATTCTGGTTAACATCTATTAAGGTTTTAGCAAAACAACGAGATTAAATCAGAGAAATAGATGACGAATTGTGATTTCTATCGGTGGTGCGTTGAACCCGCTATGGGGTCGGGCCTTAGCAGTTCTTATATGGCGCTCACCTTTGGCGATACCATAACCAGTGGTTGCAGTACCAACGTTGCTTGGCAACGGGTAACCATTGGGGGAGAGATAACAATTTTCATATGGGATCAAAGTTAATTGACATCACCCTACAAAAACCCCCACAGATGGATAAATCTCTAGATCCGACTCTTCGTGTTTAATAATCAATAAGACAAAATCCCAACAAAGAAATTTTTATTCACAAATATTCACCACAGGATACAATTATTCGATTATCAGTAGTATCACTTGTTGGGCCACAATACAAATGTCCTTGAAAATTGTTTAAATTTATCAGTAATACAGCAAGAAAACCCAGCACCAAGATAACTTAAAATACAACATACAACATCAACTAAACACTCTAAAATTTGAGAGAAAATAAATAAATATAAAATCAAAAAACATAAAAGTAAAATAAAATAAATACAAAATGCATCGAGAACCGCACGAAATTTACACAAAAAATAACATAATAACATGAAAATTTGACCGAAAAACGGCAAGTTATATAAAAGTAAAAAATTAATTTATTAAATGAGTAAAAATAAAATATTTTTGGTTGAATAAATTTAATTAAAAATGTTAAAAATAAATTACCAAGTTAAATTAAAAAAATAATAAAAATTTAATTTAGATAGCACGAATAATTTCAAGGACAATAAAAATAACAAGCAAGGTTAAGGTCAAATTATAGGTATATATACTGATGTTTCCTCACGTTATTTTCCAGAACTTATGGTTCCTGCACCTTTATAATGCACATGTTTCAATTTTATTTTAACTTTTGATTTTTCTCTCTTTAATTTACCCTTCGGTGTCCCCTCACTTAATAAGTGCAGTAAATTCATTGGTTTGTTCCCCAGAGAGGTGATTAATCTCTCGACAGAAGCTCCTCAACATTTGCGACGGATCCTACTACCTTCCTCTCGTCTTGTTGATCAGGATTCCACATATGGGTAATCGTACCATCATTATGATACCTCGGGTTGAAATCTTTTTTTCCAATATTATTCTCATATAGTATAATATAAATAACATTACAAAATAAACTAAAAAATGAGATGCTTCAAGGCGTTTACCGTACCTTATGTGTAATTTTTCAGCTTTCGCTGTTTAAGTTGTGTTTTACTTGTCCACTCAGAATTTATTTGACGGCTTTCATGAAGTGTCCGGCTTTTGCCGTATGTTTTACACCTTTTGGTTGCTATTGTTGTCACATTTATTATTATTATTTATCTCTACTTATCCTACTCATTTTTATTCATATATTTTCCTCTGGTTACTGACTATTATTTTCGTAATTCATTATTATTTACTCCAAATCCTTTATTTTCATTTATAACAAGCATCATCATTCTATTTTTTTACGCTCATTGCTAACTATTCATTTGATTTACACAAATTCATTTTTTTTATCTTCGCCTAAGTTTCTCCATCATCTTGATTATTTTTTCGTCAATTTCTCCTACTGTATCGATTATCTCTTTCTCATTTAGTACTAAATTTGGCTTCGCTTAGTCTCATGTTTTGTGAAATTCACACAACCGGTCGTTCGTTACTTCTGCTACAATTTCTCAGTTCATAGGAGTAAGGGCTCAAAATTGTTGTAACCTCTTTATGAATTTCCGTTATTAATTTTGATCTTTAATTTAATTACTTTTAATTAATCGTTTACTAAGTTTAAAATTATTTTAACTTACTTGGCGATCATGTCTAATTTCAATCACTTTTAATCCGGCGATTTCTAGTTTTCCAATTTATCCCATACTCTTGCCCCACTATTCTCTCACTTATCTAATCATTATTTATATGGTCCTGAAGTTTTTTACACAATATTTACACGACTCACATTTTTTTTGGTTTCCCATTTTCTAATCGCTTTAATCCTCGTGGTTTCCACCTTTTCCCTGTTCTTATTTATTTTTATTTATTTATTTTTTCTATTTTTATTCTTACTTCCACGGTTTTTGGATGATATTTACACGGTGATTTCCATTGATTTATACAACCTACCCATTAATTTTATTTTTCTTTATGGTTTCTTGTTTCCTTGATTTCTACTTTACAAATATTGATAATTTTTATTCCCACTTTCCTGTTGAATCGTTTCATTTTTGAAATTTTTATGTATTTAATATTTTAATTTATTTATATGTATTAATATATTTTTCTCTTATTACAATACTCGTCATTCTGTTGTTTTGTTCCATCATATTATCATATTTTGCATTCTCTAATTACATTCCTCATTCCTCTATTTTTGATCAACTATGCTTCCGTCTGTTTTTCCAATCGAACTATACTGAATCCCTAAATTTTTTTTGGTAATCGATCCTTTCGTTTCTACCGAATTCGGTTCTAACATCATTCACTTACTTTGTAGACAACCTGTTAGTTTTACATAGTTCGTACTCGATATTTTTCATTTATTACCTCTCCGTAATTCAACGAAATTTCGTCCCATCATTTATTGTCTTTGTAACATTTCGTTTATTTATGTCGTTATTTCTTATTTTTCAATGGTATTTGTTTCTCGTCATCTGCTGTTTCTTTTTTGGTTTGTTTTTAATTTCGTTGTTTTTAATCTTTTAATATGACATAGCTTTTATCCAGGCTGCAGATGCTCCAACTATTTGTTAGTCATTTGTCTTTTACATTGGGCTTTGTTACCACTTTCTAGACCTCAAATTTGTGTTGGTAGGCAAGTCATTCATTTTATTGAATTTTATTAAAAACGTTTCCCTTATTTTGTATAGATAAACTTATCGCTTTCTATAGTTCAAGCACAAACTTTATACTTTTAATTATCTCGCTGGGATTCGAAATAAGGTTGTCCCGACATTCCCTAATTCCTATCTTTTACAAAAGAAGTCATATATCTTTTCCTCTCCGTTCATTCGCAAAAGAAAATAATTCGATTCCCGGATGAGGGTGTTCCAGTAAATTGCTACTTATTGCTTCTTTTATAATGGTTTTTGCTTCCTGTTATTTTTTCGTTTTAATTGTTTCTCAAAAGAACCACTTTCGATCCCGACTAATGTTATTCAGTAAATTGTTAGTTAATGCTGCTTTTCCAATGATTTTGTTTCCTGTTCAATTTCGTTTAAATTGCTTTTCCCAAGAGAACAGCTTTCAATCCAGGTTGAGCCCCAAAATTTATATTTGGTGGGAGAGCCATTTGTTTCATCAAAATATTTTCCCATTTTGTAGATAAATCCCTCGTTTTTTATAGTTTTTTATCGAATTTTTATATATTTTGCCATCGAATTTTATTTTTTATTTATAATCTCTCTGGGGTTCCCGATATTTCCTTGTTTGATAAGTAGATTCTTGCATCTTATGCTCTTTGATCGTTTGCCTAAGAAAATCATCTATCCCGCCTGAGTCCCCAAATTTATGTATTGGGTTTCTGGGTGGTGAAGTTTTTGCGATTATATGCTTGTTACCCAGGCAACCCCATACAAATATCTTTCGATTACCACTCGGCACCCGTTGCTAAGCAATGTTGGAACTGTGTTCGAGTGGGTATATTGTCCACAAAACGTGAGCGCTATTACTAATGTTATAATTGACCAAACGATCCATGGGTCCAACGAGCTTCCGATAGAAGGCCTGTGCTCGATTTCGATTTTTAGGTCTCATTCTTCTCTTATCTCATCCGAATGCTAATTTATAATGTCCTATCATTTATCATTATATCCATTCCCATAGTCCTCCTATTCGTTGTTCTTATTGTTGATTTTATTATGGCCTGTAAACCCTTTGTTAAGTTAAATATCCTCACACTATTTCTCTTACACTTATCTCTATTATAACTAGTATGTTCTCTATTGTTATTACTAGTATTATCGTCGTTACTATTATATGTATTATTCTTATCAATTATTACTGCTAATACTATTATTATTATTATTATTATTATTATTATTATTATTATTATTATTATTATTATTATTATTATTATTATTATTATTATTATTATTATTATTATTATTATTATTATTATTATTATTATTATTATAATTATTATTATTATTATTATTATTAATATTGTTATAATTACCATTATCCTTACTATTATCATTATTATTATTATTATTATTATTATTAATATTGTTATAATTACCATTATCCTTACTATTATCATTATTATTATTATTATAAAATTTTTAGTAGTGATCCGCTATTATTTCTCAGTTTTATTATAATATTTTAATTATTTCGAAAAATTTAAGCAGTGTTCCGCAAATATTTTCTATCTCAACTCAAAATAATTTATTTAGTTTTTAAATATTATTTAAATTATTCCTTTTTCATGATTTGGTCCTTCGGATTAATCTTTTTTTGATAGCTATTCATTTTAAATGTTGCAACGATTTCGCGATTTCCCCGCTACCCTTCCATTTTTCTTGACCTTAGGATCAATTTGTATTCATATTGTATTTAATGATTGCCCACTGAACTACTCGGTGTAAATGATTTTAAGCCGATTGTTGTTTAAAAGTTCATGTCGATTTTATCGAAATGGGTGCAAGAAAGTTGAGCCAAAAGACCCACACTCATGCCACCTTTCGCTATTTAGCTCTATGATTTGACGTTCGAGGCCGTCATTAAGCGGAGAAACTGCACTTACACAGTTTGATAGTATGTCTGATTTAATTGTCTTGCTATATATGTTTCGGCTGTTGGCCGGAAATTAAATAAATATTACCATTTCAAGCGAATCCAAGTTTCATTCAGGTAAAAGCTTCGATGCAAAATTTCAGTTGTAAACCTTTATTCGGCTTGTCACATCTCACATAGTGGTCTGAAGTTCATAAATTCACATTAACATGGTCAATTCGCATCATCAAAAATTCATTTAATCATTATCGATTAATAAGTTCATAGTGAAGTCATTCATATAGCAGGTACACATTCCTTTTAAATCATAAGTCAATGCACACTAACTGAGAGTTGTCGTGTCCAGACAAAACACCTACCCGTGTTAATTGTCTGAAAGCACGGCTCACAGCTTGTTACACATGCAAACTAAAAATTCAGGCAGAAAATTTTTTTGAAAAATAAGACTGAAAATTTTCCAAAATTTTCTTGTTATTATGTTATTTTAATGTAAATTTTATGCGGTTCTTTATGCATTTTGTATTTATTTTATTTTTATATTGTGTTTTTTGATTTTATATTTATTTGTCCTTTCAAAATTTTGGGTGTTTAGTTGATGTTGTATTTTAAGTTATGCCCCAACATACATAATAAAGAAGAATGTCATTATAACCTTATTTATGACATACTCGTATATTTATTTTAAATAAATCGAATTTAATTATTGCTGACTGGAGAATATGAAATATCGTTAACCCAAGCCGGTTTCCGACCAAAGGACTGGGTTTCTGTTTAGTGTGCTGTGACCTAAACGATCTGTTAAGATTCGGAATGTTAATACCTTTCAGGATTCTGATCAAATTAAGCTTATCATCTTTGGCCAGAATCCGCCTATTCGATACATTGACAATGTTGCTTAATGACAGATATCAAGTGCTAAAATATAACATTTTGTTGTAGTTGTAAATGAGAATCTTGGTGATTAGGTTTTGCCCTAAAGTGAGGTTGCAGGTCATTATCAATTTGCGTGACATACCAAAAATATTTAAAGTGTTAAAACCTCCTGTTATAGCCCAAAGGATTCATTATGGCCGTTGATTAATTCATATGGTTGCTTAATGGCTGAAAAATTATTAGAAATTATTTTACATTATTTAAGTAAGTAAAATTAATTTCAAAATTTAAAATAAAATCATTTTAAATCGCAGTTGAACTTTAATTTTAACATTTAATTTTAAAGTTAATGAAATTTTATTTAATTAAATATTTCCTATAAAGTTGTTTAATTAAATCTAATTTAAGTATATTTTGTATATTTTAAATTAAAAATATAGGCATTTAAATGTTCAAAAATTTTATGTAGAAGCCTAAAAAAATACCATGTGGCTATCCAGGATTATTTGTTAATATTCCTGTTGCTTAATGAAGTTACATAAATGTATATTTATTGTTGATTTAGGGATGTTCATTATTGATTGCTTTCAATGCTTGTATAAATAGAGCAAAAATATAAAGGATAATGAGATTGGAAATGAGTCAAATATCAAAAGGAGCGCAAATTGACGTGTCAGTTGCTAATGAAAAAGGACTTCATGTGAGATTTGTTTGTTTATTAATATTATTTATGACAAAATTAGTAAATTTATAAAATTTCAATAAAACAAATATTTGATATTTGCACTGTCTAGCAAAAATGAAATTTCTCGTCCGCATTCATATACAGCTTTGATCAGTGTTTTGATTGGCCGATATCGCGCGCCTATCAAAACCGGTGATTTGAATAAATTTATCAGCTGAGCTGTGGCAAAGTGAGAAAATAAATCAAAATTTTTAGTGAAATATTTGATAAAGTTTTTTACAATTTTTCTATTCTGCATTTGAGCAGCAGTTTGTCGTTTTTAATGGCTGATAAATTGGTAAAATAATTAGTAAAAGAAATCGGATTATTTCTGTCACTTGCTGGCCTCCTCCATTCGGCATCAGCAGCAGCAGGGCTGTCAGGACATTTCACTGATTGGCTGTGGTAAACATTTCCATCTGCCGGATTTATCGCATCGACTTTTACAGCATATTTGAATGGCCATTCCAATCCGGCATCGCAATCGCCACGCATCAAATGGAAACAAACATAAATTGCGCATAAACCAATATCACCCCAAATATTCACCGCCAAGCACATTTTGTATCCACCCTGCCCGGAATAAAATGGCTCGCTGTAAATCCATTTACCTCTCTTCAGTTGCGATAATTTATCGATTTGCCAATCCAAAATTCCGAAATTTATAAGTTCTGCATTTCCAAATTTTGTTTGAATCGGCCGAATTTCATTGGCGCATTTCTCCATTTCATTCTGAATCTTAATCACAAATTCAATCATTTTAATAAATCAAAAAATCACTTTAATTTTCGGCTGCAGTTGCTGCTGTTTACAGTTTTGTTTAAATACATCAATTTGCTGTTTGGATTGGCTGATTTCCCTTCTCAATTTGATTATTTCATTTTGTAATGCGCGATTCGCATTATTGACTGCCGTTATTTCTTCATTGATTTCTCCTCGGTTTTCCTGCTCCTTCGCTTCAATCTCGCACATTCTCTCCTGCAATCACAAATATCAATTCAATATCTCAGGAATTTTAACTAAATTAATAATTAAATAAATTTGGCAACGATATAATTAAAAGATAACGCCAATAAAAAACTTTTCGTACGATATATTTTGATAGCATAACTATCATCTTCAGGTACACAAAACCAACTAAAAATATTATGATTTAACATTTAATTTAAACAAATTATTTTTTTTATTAATTTAATTTTGTAATAAATAAATATTTATAAAATATATTCAAATCACTTTAAATTAATTTAAAATTTCATTTATATTATAAATTTTTTAAAAAAATTAATGTAATTTAAATTTTCAATTATTTTAATAATATTAAAAAATATTTTTTTAAAAAACAATACATAAACATGATTTTATATACGTAAACTATTTAAAAACATTCAATACATTTGTAGTCACAGCACTTTGCACATTAATCTTTGGATCCAATGACCTTATCAACAATGCTTCACATATCACGCGTTCCCAATAATTATTAAAACTTCTCAAAAAAATTCTAAAATCAGACATTCCTATTTCAGTTTTACAGTGTCTATTGTGCTCACTAATATTGGTCAAATCCTTCAATTGACAATGCTCTAGAACTCGAGTACAGAGATGACGTGAAGTCTCTCCAATGTATGTGGCATTACATCCATTACATGTAAATTGATAAACGAGATCAGAACACAATCCAACCGGAGTTTTTGATTTATTAATAAACATATTGCGTACCTTACACGAATTAGAGACGATCTTATATTCTAAATTTCCCATCTGTTTTACTTAACTTCCTTTTATAATTTGTAAAACCTTCAGAGTACGGCAATACTAACACATATTTAGGCTCAATTTTTTTATATCCATTTTTACCATCACCCAGATCAACACTCAATTCACACCCATCCGACAAATTACATTCAGAATTTCCAAAACATGGATCCTTAGGATTTTTAATCAATTTATCAACAGTTTCTTTTATCATCAACAATAAAAATGATTTAGAATATCCATTCTTTATCAACAACTCAACCAATTTATCAACACTTTTTACCGTTGATGATAAAAGAAACTGTTGATAAATTGATTAAAAATCCTACGGATCCATGTTTTGGAAAGTCTGAGTGTAATTTGTCAAATGGGTGTGAATTGAGTGTTGATCTGGGTGATGGTAAAAATGGATATAAAAAAATTGAGCCTAAATATGGGTACGCCCCTCCGTACAGCACGTCCTACAATCTGGATGACCCGAGCCTGGGTGAAAGCTCCACAGGAATTAACGTGGTGGTCCGACGGAATATCCTTACCAAAGAAATGTGAGACGGAGAGAGGCGTTCCAACGGTAACCGCGATCATCCATATACCCGTGAGTTACCCAGACAAGACAAGAATCGAGGCCGTCCAAACCCGAGGAATTTTGACAAACGAAACAAATAAATCTTAGTCTCCATCTTGTTTACTTTTCTCTCATAAGATAACTAATAGTATAGAATCATCACGAATTTAGAATAATATCTTAAAATCAGAAATATGTTGGACTAGTACAATGTTTTGTTTAAATGGGTTAGAAATAGCACGCAAACACAACATGCAAATTTTAAAATCGGACTCATAAACATCTAATAACCACCTTGAAATGTGAGAAAACACATAATTAAAAATATAAAATGAAAAAACATAAAAGTAAATTAAAATAACAACAAATGCACCAAGATCTACACGAATTGACATAAAAATAATATAATAACAAAAGATTTGACCGAAAAACTGACAATTTACGGAAAAGAAAAGAGTTGAATAAAAATAAAATAATTCTAGTCAGAAATAATTAAAAATAAAGAGTTAATGAATAAATTGTCAAATAAAATCGAAAAAATAATAAAAATTAGAATTAAATTAGACAAGTAATATCAAAGTCAAATTTTGTTTTATCGCATGAAAATTAACACGCAAGGTTAGGGTCACAGAACAGGTATAAATACCAATCCATTTTCACAGAATTTTAATGCTTTTTCACTTAGTGAACAAACTACTTTTCGCTAGAGAATTCACGAATCCAAGGAGCAACTATCGGCAATAATTTCCACAATACGTAATCAAGCATCTTCTATGTAAGCCCTATTTCATCGTATGTGTGGGAAACCTTTTGTCGTATGTATGAATGTATGCCAAGATAAACGTTAATGTACTGATCTGAAAATATATAATTTAATGAAAGAGTCTTAAATGTCGAAATTTTTCTGGCCCACAGCCACACAACATATAAGATATTAAAATGATACATAACTAGTCACGCTGTGTAAGTGCGGTCTCTCCGCCTATAGAGTGTGCCCGTGAGAGTTCCGTCGTGCGCAACGACGGCCTTGAGCGTAAATTTAAATTCGTTTATAGGGGCGGTTGGAAGATCGAGAACTAGTCTTTTGGCTGGCTCTCTTTCACCCATCTCCCCAAAAATCGACCAAAAATCAAATATACAAATCGGCTAAACTGATCACACCGAGTAGTCCAGTGGACACCCGTAAAATCTAATATGAACACAAATTCCTTAGGATCAAATTGAGTGGCTCGGGAGGTGGAAACTCGATATCGATGTGACGAAAGTAACTAAATATATAAAATCTGACGAAAGCAACTAAATGTAATGAACAATAACTAAAATATAAGTAAAGTAACTAAATGTAATAAGACATAATTAAGCGCAATTAAAATAAAAGTAACTAAATAAAACTAGATGTAACTGATATTTAACTAAACGTAATAAAAAGTTAACTTAATATGACGAAAAGCAACGAAAATTAACGGAAAGTAAAGTATTATAACTGAAGGTATGTAACTAAAATGAATTACTACATAGCGAATAAAGTAACTAAAATTTATATCGATTACTAAACACCGATAAATGTAGCAAAAACTTGAGTACATAAGTAACGAGCGAGGTAACTAAAATTCCGCGTAATAAAATCAGAATAACTAACAAGTTGAATACACTACGAAAAGGTAATAAGAGTAACTGAATCTGGAATAAACTGTTAAACCACAAGCGATATAATCAAACTTAAAATAAGTTTATGACGTCCATCTAAGTAATCGACTTGATTAGTGCCACAAATAAACTTTGTACCCCCATAAAAAAAACTCGAAAGGAATACGCCACCTCAACCCAAAATGATAAATTATAATGTCCTCGAAGAGGTCTTCCCCGACTACAATTGATAATTTTAATGCAAGCGTGAATATCACTACTCAGGACTCAATTCAAATTAAATTTATGTAAAATGCCGTTAAATAAACTTGATAATCACAATACAATATCAATAATAAAGAAAACCTGATAACTTCAGTAAGAGTTATACAACGAAATTTTTAAATAAATAAAAAATCAGGCACCAAAACATTACATAATCGAAGGATAAATCACTAGGAAACGTCGAACCAATAATGCAGAGTCATACCAACAGCCATCTCCAGAAGAGGGGTATGGAGTCAAATACAAATAAGGAATGTGTCCTCGAGGATTTGTTGATGAATGAGGATATACGGCCAAAATTCACGAATGAATGCAACAAAGGTTGAAGCCAAAATATCATGGGAATTATCGAATCCACAGCAATCTTTGATATTTCACTAGAATCCAATCGGTCATTCTAATGAATGCTGTCTTGAGTTGACAGGAACTCCAGTACTGATGAGTTGTGAATAAGCCACTGACGAGTCGTAAGAACGACGGGAACCCGAATTCGTGAGTCTACCAATACCTTGAATTGATCACCATCTATTGGACAGAAGTTGAGAGGGAGATTACAGATACCAAAATAAACCTGAAAATTGTCACCAGCTGAGAGAAACCATATCCAAATTCATCCAGCAGATCTATAACCGAGAAATCACGATTAGTAAATCCCATAATTTGGCTCACAACCAGTTTTGTGAAATATCAATCTACAAAAATTCATGTCATAAAAGAAAACAATAAAGCACGCATTAATCTACTCACCATAACACTGATTACGAAAATAATGTCGCCTCATGAGAGAGAGAAAATCCAACTGTCGATTTCTCCAGTCAACCGGAAAATAGATTACAAAATAAAAACGATTTGGCATTAATTAGAAATAAACTCCACCAACTTAATAAATAAAAATAAAAGATCATAACGTCAATTAATTATACCTGAAATAAAAAGAGAAATTCAACCAATCAAGCGGCAATTGATCAATAACCCTTCAGACATAAATACTGAGCTCAAATTTTAAAAGTAACATATAATATCATGTCCAATCAACGGCAAACACACTCTGAAGGTAGATGAGATACGGAGGAACGGATGAGAAACGGACGCCGAAACCGACTTTCTCCTAATGATGCAGGCATAGAGAAGGATGCTACCGAACTACAGCGAGGTAGGGCTTCGTTTGTGTAATCACAAGTCTTTCCTATATAATTGCGATTTATTTTTCATCCCAAATGACTGTTGAAAATGAACCTCACTTTCATGACTACTCATAGTTAACGAATAAATTCCTAAAAATAAATTTTATACTTGAAAAATAATTATATGGATTATTTAGACCGCAGAGATCCCCACAGCGAATGGAGTGATGACTCCCGACTAACGTTGCAAGTACCAATTAATTCTGCCGCACAATACAGACAAGCACTATGGGATCAAGGGTATACTCTGGCTACGTATGGAAAACCTACTTGGCCCCGAAGACCAAACTATCACGGAGACGAAATCGATTTACCCAGTATAGCAATCAAGCGAGAACCGGGTAGAAATCAGGCACGAGAGGGTCGTCAACGAGAAGAATTCACCTTGATGAAGATGGAGAATATGGAAAGAAAATATCACAGGAAGGTGAATCTGGCCAGGCAACGATTAGCACGCGTGAACCAAGACATCGCGAGCGGTCTGATTCCAAGTACCGACGGATTCGCTCCAGACTACGGGGTTTCGTTTGAACTAGACGACCCGAGATTGCTACAGATGACCGCGCCAACGAAACTGATTCTGCCGGAGCAACTAATCCAACCAGCCCTTCGTCGTCGACTTGGACCAAGGCAACAAGGAGAGCATGCATACGCCAGTCGACACCCACAATGGACATTCGCCAATCGTTTTCGCCGAAACGTTAAACCCAAGGGTCAGGACGGACTTGAACAATGATTAAGTTTGTATTAAGTAATAAAAGTTAATGGTTACTTTGACTGTTTGATTTTGCTTTTTACTAAACGAAAATAAATTCCAATGTAACAAAAAGAGTAAAATGAGTTCTAAGCTCTCTATTTAGGAAAGCCCGATCTAATGATATAAAATATAAATACGGTAGGGAAGAGAACTATAGAAACTCAAATCAATGATGACGAATTAATCCAAATAAATAGGTTATTATTAGACGTGTAGCAAAGGATTTGTCGTAATTAACACCACCAGTAAACCTACATAAGTCAGTAGTGGATGAGATTAATTATTACGCTTAAACCCACTAATGCTAATGCTAATTATTCAAATATGTTTCAATTCAGGAATGGAATCGACAAGAGTCCTCAGTCGAGAGCTGAAAGAGCTTCGACGAGAAAATATGAATCTACACCGGCAACTCCTACAACAAAGCCGAGAAATCCAGCAAATAAAAGCCACTTGGACAGAACCAACCAAGATAAATGAGATTTATCAATGTCTCACCGCGGCCCAACAAGGCTGGAAGGATGAAAAGATACTCAATCAAGCTCGACGATCTCAAATAAAGGGCTTGGAAATCGCTGTCAGCGTGCCAAGAAGGGAGTGCGGTGACATACCCCTTGGTCTTCGCCCCGGCACAGCTGGCCTACCGCGACCAGAATCCATCGAAGCATCCCAGCAAACGGTCTCATCCGCATGCCAGGCCAGGCAGGACCAAAAGGTTACGAAGACGCGCCCAAGGCGAAACTAAATAAATAATTAATTCAAGTTTCAATACCGGAACTCATTTGATGATAATATAATAAAATCGTGTTTCGATAATTTGTTTATTGTTGGTAATGTTGGGCCAGCACACAGATAGCCTTGAGAATTGTTTAAATGAATCAGTAATACAGCACGAAAACCCAGCACCAAGATAACTTAAAATACAATATACAACACCAACTAAACACTTTAAAATCTGAGAGAATATAAATAAATATAAAATCAAAAACATAAAAGTAAAATAAAATAAATACAAAATGCATCAAGAACCGCACGAAATTTACATAAAAAATAACATAATAACAAGAAAATTCGACCGTAAAATGACCATTTATATAAAATTAAAAATTAATGAATTAAATGAATAAAAATAAAATATTTTTAGCTGAATAAATTTATTTAAAAATGTTAAAAATAAATTACCAATTTAAATTAAGAAATAAATAAAAATTTAATTTAGTGAACATAAATAATTTCAAGGTCGAATTTTGTTTAATCGCAATAAAATTAACACGCAAGGTTAAGGCCAAATTGTAGGTATATATACTGACGTGTTTTCACAAATTAACAAACACAAGTACTAGAACTAAAATTAAACTAAATATTATTCGACAGTATTATTTCTAACTTGGTTAGAATTTCAATTTTCCGTCTCACTGGGAGACCGGCTGTATTAGTTTGCACTATAGCACTTATTGATTGGAATTTTTATTAGAATTATTAATGGATGGATTATCAATAGAAATTTTAATGGATTATCAATGGAGTAGGTTACGAATTTTTATTAAATTTTTATTAGATTATTGATGGATAGAAATTTTAATGGATTATCAATGGATTAGGTTACGAATTATTAATTTTTTTTATTAGATTATTAATGGATGGATTATCGATAGATTAGGTTACGAATTTTTGATGAATTTTTATTATATTACGAATTATTAATGGAATTATTTTGGATTATCAATGGATTAGATTTTTTAAGGGATTATGTTGCAAATTTTTATGGATTATGCTGTGAATTGTTAATGGTAAATTATGATACAAATTGTTAATTTTCAATATATGATTTTTGATGTTGAATTATGCTATTACGAATTTACAATATAGGATGAATTATGGATTATTAATTTCTATTATATGTTTACAAATTTCCGAAAATTGTTTCATGCATTCGAGACTTTTACCCAATGGATCTGGTAATTTTCATTTACTCCTTTTTCGGCCCACAGCCAAAACATAACGCAAGTTAGAAAATAAAACATACTATCGTAAATCGTGTAAGTGCGTGTACAATCGCCAATGATTTCGTGTCCGTGAAGGCTCCGGCGTGCGGAACGCAGGAGTTGGAAAGTCAATATTATCTGTATATAGGGAAAATTGGAGGGTAAATGAGTAGTCCTTTGGCTGCTCCTTCATCATCCGTTTCCTGTAAAATCGACATAAATTTTTAACAACAATCGGCTCAAAATATCTAACACCGAGTAGTTCAGTGGGCATTCATTAAATATAATATAAACATAAATAGATCTTAAGAACAAAGAGAGGGAATGGGTAGCGGGGAAAATTGCGAAATCGTTGCAACAGTTAAAATGAATAGCCATCGGAAAAAGATTAATCCGAACGACCAAAATCATGAAAAATAATGTTTTTAAATAAGAATTAAATAAATTATGTTAAATTGAAACGAAAAATATGGGCAGAACGCTGCGCAAATTTTTGGAAATAGTTAAAACATTTATCATATAAACTGTAAAATAAGGGCGGAACGCTGCTCAAATTTTCCGAATCAATTAAAATACTTAACAAAAATAGTAAAGTGAAAATGAAACTGTAAAATAAGGGTGGAACGCTGCTCAAATTTTCCGAAGTAATTAAAATACTTATTGAAAATAGTAAAGTAAAAGTGGGACGCGTAAAATAAGGGCGGTACGCTGCAAAAAATTTTTCGAATTAACAAAAATACTTTATCGAAAACCGGAAAAAATACAGATGGATTACAACTAAATTTTTATACAAGAAAAATATTTTATAAAGCGGAGGAATAATGAAGGATCCCTAGTAAAACTTGATAATAATAATGATAATAGTAAGGATAATGGTAATTATAATAATAATAATAATAATAATAATAATAATAATAATAATAATAATAATAATAATAATAATAATAATAATAATAATAATAATAATAATAATAATAATAATAATAATAATAATAATAATAATAATAATAATGATAATAATAATGAGGATAATAATAATAATAATAATAATAATAATAATAATAATGATAATAATAATAATAATAATAATAATAATAATAATAATAATATAATAATGATAATAATAATAATAATAATAATAATAATAATAATGATAATAATAATAATAATAATAATAATAATAATAATAATAATAATAATAATAATAATAATAATAATAATAATAATAATAATAATAATAATAATAATAATAATGATAATAATAATGAGGATAATAATAATAATAATAATAATGATAATAATAATAATAATAATAATAATAATAATAATAATAATAATAATAATAATAATAATAATAATAATAATAATGAGGATAATAATAATAATAATAATGATCATGGTAGTAATGATAAAAATTATGATGACAATAGTAGTAATATAATAAATGTAGTGGTAATTATATAGTATTAAGAATAATAATCAATGTAATGGTAGTAACGATTAATAAAGGTAATACATATAATAGTAACAATGACAATACTAGTATCAATAATAGAGAACATTGTAGATTTAATAGGGATAAGGGTAAGAGAGCTAGTGTGTGAATATTTAACATAACTAAGGGGTGTACAGGCCAAAGAATAATCATCAACACGGACGACGATAAAAAGGACTATGGGAATGGACATAACAATGAATGATATGAGAGTATAGGTTAACCTTTGAAAAAGATAGGAGAATAATGGACTTAAGAATTGAAATCGAGCACAGGCCTTCTATCGGCAGCTCGTTGGACCCATGGATCGTTCGGTCAATTATAGCATTAGCAATAGCGCTCACTTTTTGCGGACGATCTACCCACTCGAACACAGTTCCAACGTTGCTTAGCAACGGGTGCTGAGTGGTAAGCGAAAGAGATATTTGTATGGGGTTGTCTGGGTAACAACCATATAGTCTCAAATACAAAAACCCAGAATTAGTGTACACCAGCAATTAGTGTATTAAAATAAGGAGGAAGTATTTAAGGGACCTAAAAGATAAGACGGGCAGAGGCCTTCTAACGGCAGCTCGCTGAACCCGACATAGGGCCGGACCTTAGCAGTTCTTATATCGGAACTCACCTTTGGCGGTTCTTTGACCAATGGTTGCAGTTCCAACGTTGCCTAGCAACGGGTAAGCATTGGCGGGCTAAGAATATCGTATGTGATGGGGTCAAGGTCACGAATACCACTAACCCCACAAATATAAATAAAATAAGTGATCTCTCTGGTGGAATGTATAGTTTAATAATGATTTCTTTTCTTGTAGACATGAATCCATGCCAGGTCCTACAAAGAGAATTGGCTAAGGCCCAGAAGTTGAATGGAGAATTGCACCGACAAATTATGCGGTTGACTAAAGAAATCCAACAGATAAAATTCACCTGGATAGAGCCGAAGAAGGTATAGGCCCTCTACCAGAAGATGACGGCCGCCCAACGAGGTTGAGTTGAAGAAAAACATCGTAATCAGAGCCAGAAGACCCAGATTCGGGTCCTGGAGGTAGCGTTATCGGCGTGCTAGGAGAGCAACGCGGTTACCTACCCGTTGATTTTTGCACCGGCCCAACTGGTCTATAAAGAAACAACAGCAGCCACAAAATCTGCGAGTAAACCACCCAGACATCGACCCGGAACGAACGAGCGCGCCAAGCGTAGGGCCGCTCGACCAACAGAATAAAATGTGTTCATAGTTATTATTTAATAAATGTTTTCTTTTCTACTGATCTTCCCAATAAGTCTTTTAATGCCAAGACTAGTTAAATTAAATATCAAATAGCGAAGGATTTATTCTATGTGATGAAAAGGCCAAAGCACAAATATGGGACCAGAATAAGCAAAAGCACATACGGACCTTCTAACGGTAGTGCGTTGAATCCATCTTGAGGTCGGGCCAGAGTAGTTCTTTAGTAGCGCTCACCTTTGGCAACCTCAAAACTAATGGTTACCTTACCAACGTTGTCTAGCGACGGGTAACTATTGGGGGCAGAAGAAAAGTTCTATTTGGGGCAAGGTTACGCAAACCACAAACCCCACAGAAAAAAATTGGTAACATTAGGAATTACCCGTTAGTCTGTGTAAGAGGATTAAAATAATCAATCAAACATTCAGATAATCATAAACATTAATTATAAGGGTGTACATATAGGGGACAGGTAAATCAATTATTCCACTACAATTACGTCACAGTTTGTATTTCTTAATTGACTTTAATTATGGATTTTATATTATTATATTTGTATTTGTCTCATCATTCACCACCTGATCATATTTGTTTCTTCATCGAAGAATATAAATTTTTTATTTCTTTTTTTTTGAAATTTCTGTTGTCTTTCCCTTGTAAACTTCTCTGGATTTTCGATTCAATTTTAAAAGCCATTATCTCAATTGCCTTTTTTGAAAAACCATATTTAGGTGTAAAGAATTTTTTAAAAATGAAATTTTTATTATTTTGGATTTCATTTCTAAAATTTATTTCATATTAAAATTCCAAAAATTTGAATAAAATTTTAACAATTATATTTTAAATGAGTAACATTTAATAATATTTTTTTATCATAAAACCTAACTCTATTGAAAAATAATTTCATAAATAAAAAGAATGTATTCATTTAATTTCCAAAGGTTATATTTAATTTAATTACATAAACTCATGCAAATGGCGCATCAATTTCTAAACAATTGGATACAACCAATAGAGTAGATATATTTGGATATGGATATTGTTTGTTAGATGTATATATATATATATATATATATAGAGAGAGAGAGAGATAAATATATAGAGAATAGAGAGCACGAAATTCAATCACATTTGAATATTACTCATAAATATCTTCACAAAATAATCTGATAAAAATGTTATGATAAAAATTCAAATTAAATTTGTACACTTACCTCGACAACAGTTTGGAAAGAATTTTATTAGAAATAGAACTAAAAAGGTCCAATTCAATTATTACGAAAATAATTAACAGATAATGATAAGTAATAATTGTATTTTGCTAAATCCCTAGAAATTGTTTCTCAAAGTTGTTCGTAAAATATTCATATATCTGGGCAAAAAAATATATATCCAATCAAATATTAAAACAAAATTAATTAGATTAGTTACGATGTGAAATTATTTTTTCTCATATATCGTTTTCTATTGTATGAAAACTAAACTTGATTAATGTTCATTTCTATTACTTCACTTGGTTTTCTTATTCGTACTTTGGAACCTAACATGTCGGATACCCACTTGTCCCACGGAACAATTATCTGTTTCGGTGGCACTAAAATACGATTGTGTTTATGGGTTTCTTTAGGATACCATATCAATGATTGAGCAGCATTACAATGAGGTGGTTTGGTTGCTGCTGAAGGTAGCTTATATGACCTTTCAGGTTCCATTGTAATAATATTTTCATCTTGACAATCAGAAACGGTTTTTACTCGTTCTCCCAAAGGCATGAAAGGATCAATTTTCATATATAGTTTATACTCCCATCGTAACTTCTTTAAAACTGAAACTTCGCTTGCACTACTACATCTTTTTCCGTGTTTTACCGCTACTACCCAAATCAAAAATTTTTGCTTACGATTAATATCAGTCAACCAAACCCCGCCACTATATGGAAGCTCCCAAACCACAGATGGATGAAAATAATCCTTAATTTGAAGATGTAGAGATGTTTTTCGAACAGTTCCTTTCTTTATATTATGCAAACTATGACTTGCGCTGTAAAACGGATACTGCTTACCGTCGCTATCATTTATCATTTTTCGCAGTCCACTTTTCAAAGGATGAAATTCCCATAGTGAGCTACCCAAACCATCATAATTGTTCTCCAAATACATATGGTCACACGCTTGTACAAGGCCAATAGTCCAATCATGCGTAGCAACACATTGCGGGATTTCTATTTCAACTTCACAGTAGAATGTTTGAGTTTTGTAATAAAGCATTGTCTCTGTCTCCTTAATTTCGGTATTAATTGAACAATCAAAATAGGCGTTGACATTTTTCAATTTTATTTTTTCCACTGAAAAATGAGACATCATAAGCTCATATCTTTACTTATCATTATGTAAGATGACCATCAAACCCCTTTTGATAACATATTTTAAATTTATATATATTGATATATTATTTCAATCAATTTTTCCTGAATATAATAATTTTAATCAACGTTAACCCATTCAATCGAGAGTCGCCTTGCTAAAAGAGTTGAATGTTACCGTAGCATTTGACTCTTGACCTATTTTGCCAAAGACCAGATGAGAATGAGAAATGTGATAATGTTTACTGAACATTAACTATTAAACAATTGGTATCATTCACAGTGTTTCTTTTTAATACTGGTTTCTCTTTTTAGATACTAAGTACTTATTTTATTTTGTTTAAATGTATAGCACATATTATATGGTCTAAAATATGTCATGGATACTATTGGTCAAAAACTGATGTGAGCCCTTAATTCTGTTTGGCCAGCACAATAATGCCTAAATACTTTTGAGCGGTAAACCTAAATATTAAATTTAGAAAGGAAAGCGTAAAAATTAAAAGAAAAATAAAAATAATTAAAAAATAAATTGAGTTTTAACATCTAAAACTCGAAAAAAATATAATATCAAAAAATTAGAAAATTATATTTTAAAAATAAAAAAGTAAAATTCTTTATTTTACCGCATCAAAATACACACAAGAAAAATCGTGGTATATGTTGGGTTATTATTATTGAAAGTCGGTTCCCTCTGACTCCTCGTGTCCTTTTCAATCAAATAAGCAAACCCAACACAGAATAATTTTATTTGCATTCTAACACAATGACAGATCAATCCGTTTTATTTCAATGTTTGTAATCACAATTTCACTAATTGATTTGCACCTTTTAACCACCGTATGACTCTGATTACTTTAGGGTAGGTTGTCCAAGGGAGAACCACCCTTTCTGATAGGTAACTTTGATTTGGATTCATCTACTAACCTAGTTACTGCTCGTTCACAACGATTCACTCTAGTTGATAATATCTGCTCTTCGTGTGTGGTTAATAATGTCTGTTTTTCGTATCTGGTAATAATGACCGTCTTTCGTTTCTGGTTAATGCTGACTGTCCTTTTGTGTTTTCCCCTCTTTCTTTTATACTCCTGCTCAGACTGTTTTCCGACGATTGTCAACAATATTTTCTACATTATTAAATTATTAATAATAATTAATTTCCAGACCGACATTTGTCAACAACGTTTAGTCCCTTACGAATTTACTAATTTTTGTTGCATAATCGAAAACAACTTCTTTGAGCTTCGTCAGGACTTCCTTCCTAGAAGACATTCTGTTGGTAACGTTCTCATTACCAATATATCGTCTAACGATGTCCCCACTTCATCAGTCAGATTAAAACCTGCTACCTGCACGGATTTCAATTCTATTTGAACCTCTACAGGTTTGCAATCATAACTATAAATATGTTGGGCCAGAACGTAAACGGCCTTGAGGAATGTTTTAATGGATCAGTAACACACACGCAAATACAACATGCAATTTAAATAAACCTATTGAAACATCAATTAAACCCTATCAAATATGAGAAAAAAGGGAATTAAAAATAAAATAATAAACATAAAAATAAATTAAAACAATAACAAAACGCAACAAGATTCGCACGATACCTACACAAACATAACAAGAAAACACAACAAATTCGACAAAATTGGAAAAATTAATAAAAGTTCATTAAAATGAAACTTAAATAAAAAGATTTGAATTAGTAATAATTCAATAAAAATTCTAAATCAAAAATTATAAAAATAAATCAAAAAATAATAAAAGTAAAGAATAGAATTTACTAGAAAATAACAAGGTCGAATTTTGTTTTACTGCATCAAATTTAACATGCGAGAAAAATAGGTATAAATACTGATCCATTTTCACATTTAACTTAACCATTTGCAGAATCATTTTGAAATTAATTCTGTTTAAAAATTTTACCTTCAGAATCTAAACTTTTTAGGTGAGAAATATTTATGTTGGAACCCTCTTTCCACGTCACATCCATTGCAACTCGGTAGAGCTCTGCTTGGACGTCGGCGTGGGGAGAGAGGCATTTATGTTTTATTTTATGATATGATATTTTATGGATTGGCAATGAATGGTAACTATGTTATTTTTTGTTTATAATTAATAAATATTATTAATATACATAAATTGCTTTATATATATATTTTTCATAAATTAAATTAAACTGTCGAAATTTTTCCGGCCCACAGCCAATACATAACGCAAGAAAGCAAAATCTACATAGTACAAATTTGTGTAAGAGCGTGGAAAATCGCCAATGATATGTACCCGTGAAGACTCAGCGTGCGCAACGCAGCGGTCGTAACGTCAATATTTATCCCCATAGCTGAAAAGAGAGATAAGGAAGGAGTCTCTGGCTGCTTCCTCGTTTCTCATTTCTGTAAAATCGACCTAAATTTATATTACATACGGCTCAAAATCAGTACACCGAGTAGTCCAGTGGGCACTCAGTAAATATAATATAAACACAATATGCGTTTAAGGTCTATTAAAGGGAAAGGGTACAGGGATAAATTAACCTGAAATCGTTGATCTAGCTAATTCCGTGTTAATATCTTGAAATAAATTAGATACAACTCATTGTTAATTTAAACCCATGTTTTAAATAAAATTCAATACTACAATAAAAATTAATCTCATGTTTTAAATAAATTGAATGACCCTTAGTGCTAATAGTAAATTAAATTCCCGTTTTAAATGAAACTTATTGCTGGAAGTACCCTAAATTCATGTCAAGTTCTAAACAAATTAGATGAAACATATTGAAAAAGTAAAATTAACTCATTAGGTAAAACTTATGTTAAAGTTGAAATCAGCGGACGTTAATTGCTAGCCGTAATTTAAATTCGTGGTTCGATTATAGCAGATGAATTCATTCCTAAGGACAAATTGAATCAAAAATCTATTGATAGAAGTAAAGTAAAGTAATCAAATTGGGTAAACTTTATTGCCAGAAATAAATTGAATTCATGGTTTAAATCTATTAGTTAAAGCCGATTTCGACAAATAAATTAAGTCAAGATCGCGGATAAGATTAGATAGGACCTATTTTTATAAGTAAATGAAATAGTTCAAAATAAAAATTAAATAAAAGGTTACTACTACCGTTAAAATAATCCCACTACTCGAAGAAAAGGAATAGGAATCCTTTGAATCATCGACTTATTTCAAGGAAAATCAGAAAGTTAAAGTTAAAGTACCATCGATTGTACACATTTTACGGTTAAGAGTCAAAGTAAATCTTGGATAGTGTTAATTCAGGGTTTCAACTTAGTAAATAAGGTAGCTGATTAGGAATTTATGATCAAAGATAAGTAATTTGGCCGATTTAAACCATTAATATAAGAACGCATAAGTCGAATTTTAAAAGAATCATGTGTTAACAACGAGCGGCCATCAGTAAGATTAGATAGATCGTATAAACTTAGCAATAAGAATCCCAGTAAACCTTTAATTAAGTTGCTTAGATCCGATGATTTTTGTAATAATAAGTCATGATAATTGGAAGTCAGTTCATACACACATAAAATTGAGAAACAAAACTTTATAATATAACAAGTCGATCAAGGAAAATTTACCAACATAAATGATTCTTACGGCCGATTGCCGTGGATGCACAATAACCTGATCTCCATTGAATCCGCAAATAAACATCCAAGAATAATCTCCAGCAAGCAAGCATTGAGGAGCAGTCTATCTAAAATTTCCACACCAGAGATACGTACGCGGCACGAAAATATAGTAGGTAAACGTGATAAATCAGTCAAATTAATAAGTTAACAGAATCGAATCGTTACACAGTGAGAATATCCAATTATAGTGATAATGTGAACTGATATAAACTTAAAGACGACGGAAACCGGATAAGACCAGAATTGTAAGTTCATACACATCGTTCACGTCCGACAATTCAACCGGAAGATGCGTATTCGCGATCTATCCGTCGGAAGTTCATACAAATTTCGCTGACAAGTAAATCACCGCAAGGGCGGATATCCTCTCACATGAATGCCATAGACACAAACAATAACCATTAGGATCGAATCATGGCTAAAGCACGTCGCTGTGAATATCGACATCGATTAACTAAAACGAAATAATAATTAATTTCGAGGTCTCTCTCATTTGATCGATAAGAAACTCAGCCAGATTATAACCTTAGTTTAATCTTAACATTAGTCCAATGACCCGATCATTCAGTAGACCTGGTGAAACTCAACTAACGGCAGGGGTATAACTACCTAGTGTCTGTTGATCCGGGAGACGATTTCTTCAACACTAAACGACTACTCGCAAACGACAAGAACCGCTAATAGATAGATAATAATCTTTCCGATCAACCCTGACTACTCTCGACACGAGCGATAACTGGATATAAGTTGACACTAGAGGGGGAATGGCGTACAACTCGATCGTAAAGAGACGCATAATGGTTAGGACATTCAGTAGAACCGATGAAATAGGAGCGCTATCCCTCAACAATGGGACGTTCAAATAGTTAAATATTCGATAGGTTTGATTACGACAAACTAACGGCAACGACCCGTCCCTAGTGAGTTTAGTTTCCTGAAAAGGCGAACGAACTATTTAAATTAACTGTTTTACTTCCTTATAAACCAGAAAGTGACGTTAATGCAATATTGTTGTAGAAAATTATGCCGTTCAAATGGAATGACGCTCCAGCAACCCCTGAACAATCCCGAGGAGAACCAACCCCAAAGGCGGAGATTTTTCAAAAAATCCAACAGCAATGGCCGTACCCCACGACTTGGAGGTTATTGGGCCTAGAAAGTGATCCGTGTGGCCTCACCGGGCAGCAGTACCCAGCGGCAGAGATATATACCCACGCTCGGAATCTCCTCACCCAATGGGAACGGGTGCAGGAGCAAGTGGATTTACAGGTGGTCAAGGCGAGGATGTATCTTGCCAATGTAGAAGAAGACATCCTCGCCGGACGAATTTCAGAAGCATACCCACCTCGCCCGATTCGTGATACCCGACGTCCATACCCTGTGGTTCCTCCAAGGAAGAATCGAAATAAGCCGTACGAAAAATAGAAAACTCAAAAACTCTGACAATACATAGGAAATAACTTTGATTTTTTTTGTTTTGTGCTTTAAATAGAAATGTTCGATAACCGTCTTTGTATTTGACCGGTTGTCTGTGAATAATCGTCTTGATAGATATGTTTGAGATAATCACCACTATAACTCATATAAAATGCTATAGAAACGTTTAATGAACTTATTCTTTATATAGCTATGTCTGCTACTCAAATACTGCAAGCAGAATTGGACCGTGAGAAATACGAATGCGGACCTCCTCCTCCAAGTCCTCCAAATGACTAAAGAGGTCCAACAGATTAGAGCAACCTGGACGGATCCGGGAAAGGTAAAAGCGTTGTACCACCGTCTGACTGCAGCACAGAAAGGCTGGACGGAGGAGCGGCAGCTCAATCAGAGCCTGCGCACCCAAATACGAGGGTTAGAAGTCGCCCTAGCAGTTTGTCGGGAGGGGGAAGCGGTCACCTACCCGCTCATATTCGCCCCGTCACAGATGGTGCAGAAGAATCCTCAATCAGTAGAGCAGTCCACTACTCAACCAATTAATCGTCGGCCGGGACGCAAGGAGCGTGCCCGACGCCGAGCTGCACTACAATCAAAACCGTCTCATTAACTTTTGATAATTTCATATTTCTGTTATTTCAATAAAGTAGTTGTATTTACAGTTAAAGTATTGCCGAAGGGCACTTACACGCAGACGTTATTATGAGTACTTGCGTCGCAACTTTAGGTCATCTCTCCACATTCGATTTTGAAATTACTTCTACAGGGACAGAGCTAAGCTAGCATAAGTCTTCTATCGACAGCTCGTGAACCCGAGGGTTGTCCGAGCAATTACAGTACTAGCGATAATACTCAATTTTTGCGGACAATCCACCACTTGAACACATTACCAACGTTGCCTAGCAACGGGTGCCAAGTGGCGATCAGAATCATTTTGTATGGCGTTACCAGGGCCACCATGAGGATAAGCAAGATTCGAAACCCTGTAACCCATCAAATAGCTTCTCCCATGAAACTGCCAAAAGTACCATCATCCAATATCATTGGTGTGATCAACTCCGGGTTTACAATGGCTAATCTGTTTCTTACGATTTCGCTTGCATCATTTGCTGATATATTTTTTGCACCTAACATGGGCGTAACTAGGGTATGGCAGACATGGTACGTGCCATGGGCACCAACTGAAGATGACACGAAAAAACGCCTAACGTATAAATACACAAATGAAAATAAAAAAATATTTTTATCGATATAAATATGTGTATTGCTGACAATCGCGGTTTCTATTGATACTTTCATATTTGAGAGCCTTGATGGGTCAAAGTCGGTTATTTGATCATGCTTTACTTAGTATAGAAAGAGATATAACCGAAGAAATTTGCGTCAGCTAAAGCAAGAAAGATACCCAATTCTAAAGTAGTTTTTTAGTAAGTAACCTAACGTCGGAGAGGAACGCTAGATCGGTGTTTGTTATAGGCGCCATTTACCTTAGGTACGCCACTGGCACCTGCCCTGCAAATCATGATGGACATAGTCTATCTTATTATTGATTTAATTCGTTAGCTTGATATCATTTTGTCTGCAAAGACTTAGTTGCTTGGACACATTCTCTATCAAGGAATATTTCTTTATAATTGGTTTCTTTTCTGACAAATCTGATGTATATTCTCTTTCTCTACCTTCTTTCTAATTTCTTGGCTTTATCCTAGACGGGCAGGTTTCCATACTTCATTCACAATGATCTAGCATCGGAGTGTACAACTAGCTCCAATAGTCCTTCTGGGGTAATTGTAACTCCGATTGCTTTGCCAATCTCGGCCGTAAGTGACACCCCATTATCTATTTTTAGTGATCCTGACCGGTTTGTGAATCAAAATAGCCGATAGAAAAGCTGTGATTATATTCGAACGAGGCTCTTTATACTCTGCATTCCTTTATCGTTGTTCAATAAAATTCGCTTTCCTAATAGAGGTAATATTCAACCTTTCCTCGACTATGCACCTTTTCAGAATACGCTTCTTTGCACTTAATTGGACCAATAATCTAGTATATCCTTGTTAGTTTCAAAATATGAAAATTTTCAGATGAATAACAAATATATATATATATATATATTATAATTATAAATTTCCCAAACAATTTATCATAAAAATCCCAAAAAGCGTTTTTTCATAAATGACGGAATTTTCATCAATTTTGGTTATCAAGATGGATTTACAATAAATATTCTAGAATGAGCAAATAAAACAGTTATTAGTAAATAAAAATTTACAAAATCATTATCAAAATTAATCTTATTGTGAATAAAATGAGGGTTTATTGATTAACTGGTGGGAAATGTCGAAAGATCAAATGAAACATTTGCGTATTTCAGCACTTTTCAAGATTCGATAGGATCTTTTAGGATTCATCTAACCGTTTCTGAAATTAAGAGCAAGCTAACTAAAATGTAATCAAAGAAATGGGTAACCTCAAGTTTATGATTAAAATTAACAAGTTTTAATGATAAAGAATGCTGATCAAGAATTGAATATTGGTAACAGTCCAAGAATACGTTAATTTTGTAATAAATACCAAATATGCCTTCATAATATTGCCCTTCATTACACTACCCGTTCATATAAGACTACTGAAATTCTATTTCTTACATTAATATTCTATTATATAAGTAGTTTATTAATTTTTATAGAAAAATAGATATTGTTAACTTCACCAACTTAATAAACATAAATCGTTTTTACCAAATAGTCGCAGTTTAAGAAAACATTAATAGAAGTTGAAAGTTGGGTATAAAATATAAAAAGCAAAACAGTATAGGCAAACTTTCTTTTGTATCAACATTTAGTATTAATGTAAAATAGAAATAAATTAAATCCAAATTTATTTATTCAATCACTTAGCATTTGAGTTAGGTCCCTTCTTTCTACCTTGAGTAGTTACAACATTGACAAATCTTCTGTTATATTGCATACGTCTCTTTGCCCGACCACGTGGTTGTTTTCTTTTTTCTTGTTTGTCAACTTTTGGTGTTTGATTTTTGACTTTACCAGCACGAGCTAAAGAACCATGAACTTTACCTCCCTTAAGTGATACTTCAATATCAATGGTTGGATTAACACCCAATGATGACAAAACAATTTCATTGTCAAGAATATTTCCACTTAATAAACATTTGATATCAGTTAATGGAAGTTGGTCTTTATTAGCCAAAAAAACTTTTAAATCGGCAACAGTTTCATCGCCAGTACATTCATGGATAAAAGATTCAACGCTGTTAATAATAATTTGCATCTAAAAATACCAAATTACACACTAAAAATTAATTTAACTAAACATTACTTTTGAAATTTTTAATATAGATTTTCTTTGGTAATTTAAACAAATATTTTCATTCTTAGAAGAAATTAATGAAATTTTAAATTTAAATTAAAAAATGTATGTACGTTAAAATTATTGATTTTTTTCAAATTTAGGCTCTTACTATTACTTTTACTATTCAAAAGTATTTTAAAATTGCTTTTAAAAATTTATTTTCCTGAATAATTAAAAATATCTTGAAATCCTATTTATATAACATTCAAAATTACATTTTTTAAGTTTAGGGTTTTTTAATTACTGATAATTTTATTTAATTTTTAAAAATATAATTAGTTTTTTTTAGGAATTTTTAAAATTATTTTTGTGTAGAAATATAAAAATTTAAACGTAATATTTGAAAATAATGTAAAAATTCTTTGATTTAACGTTAATATTTAATTTTAATTTCACTTTTGATAAAATTTACTAAAAGTAAATTGAAAGTATATTTGGAAAATATAGTGTACACAGTCGGCTTTGAAAATTTGTTTTAATGAATCAGTAAAACAGTACGATACCTAAATAAAAAGTTTATGTTGGGCCAGAACGTAAACGGCCTTGAAGAATGTTTAAATGGATCAGAAACACACCCGCAAATACAACATGCAATTTAAATAAACCTATTGAAACACCAATTAAACCATATAAAATCTGAGAAATAAAAGAATTAAATATAAATTAACAAACATAAAAATAAATTAAATTAATAACAAAATGCACCAAGATTCGCACGATACCTATACAAACATAACAAGAAAACACAACAAATTCGACAAAATTAGAAAAATTAATAAAAGTTCATTAAAATGAAATTTAAATTGGAAAATTTGAATTAGTAATAATTCAATAAAAATTTTTAATAAAAAATTATAAAAATAAATCAAAAAAATATTAAAATTAAAAAATAGAATTTGCTAGAAAATAACAAGGTCGAATTTTGTTTTACTGCATCAAATTTCACACGCGAGAAAAATAGGTATAAATACTGATCCATTTTCACATTTAACTTAACCATTTTTGAAAATTGTTAAAACCGTTTCGAAATTTAACTATTTTTAGCACTATTGGTGGGTTACAAGGTTTCATATCTTGCTTACCATTCTGTGGACCCTAGTAACGCCATACAAAATGTTGTTGATCGCCACTTGGCACCCGTTGCTAGGCAACGTTGGTAATGTGTTCAAGTGGTGGAATGCCCGCAAAAATTGAGTACCATATGCTAGTACTATAGTTGCTCGGACAATCCTCGGGTTCACGAGCTGTCGATAGAAGACCTATGCTCGCTTTGCTCGGTCCCTTACGTGGAAATGCGAATTAAATTTAGACTGATTGATGTGGATAATTTCGAGTCTACCCCACTATGACTGAATACATGAGAGATGATTTATTTAATGAACAAAGGACATGCATATCAATAATAAGTTAAGTTGATCGACTTGACGCTTGTGCAGCTCGGCGTCGAGCCCGTTCCTTGCGTCCCGGCCGGCGGATGGTTGGTTGAGTGGCTGTCGATTTTGAGCTTGGTGCGGCTTCATCAAGGACGCGTTGACTCGGTAGTTGGGAAGGGGCGAAGATGAGCGGATACGTTACCGCTTCCCCTTCCCGACAGGCTGCTAGGGCAACTTCTAAGCCCCTGATCTGTGTGCGCAGACTCCGATTGAGCTGGCGTTCTTCGGCCCAGCCTTTTTGAGCTGCGGTGAGTCGTTGGTAGAGTATCTTCGTCCGTTTGGGGTCTAAACAGGTCGCCTTGACCTGTTGCACTTCGCGAGTTAACTGCAGTACCTGGCTGAGTAGCTCTGCGTTTGCCTGCCTAGCGCTGGCTATCTCATTTTGCATCAGTTTCAGGGCCGACATTTCTATAAAGAAAAAATATCAATTTTGTCTAATCAGGAGAACTCTAATTATTTCAAACATGATTATAGCGGAAATCTCATTTAAAACAAAATTCTAAGATGACAATTCATTATAATTTATCATTATCAACATCACTAGACTACAAATGATAGTTATGATTGTATCTGGAGGTTCATGACTCTTCGAGAAATTTCCTGACTCCCTCTTCCGGCGGATAACCGGGAACAATGGGCACTGGTCGTCGGAGGTTGCGTGCCGGTCGAGCCGGGTACGTCTCCGCGATGCGTCCGACGAGGATGTCCTCTTCAACGTTGGCGAGGTACATCCTCGCCTTCCCAACCTGTAGGTCGACCTCTTCTTGGATCTTCTCCCACTGAGCCAGCAGGCTTCGAGCATGGTCGACAATCTCCTCGGCAGGGTACTGTTCCTCCTCTGGTCGGTGTGGGTCATTTCCTCTGCCTAGTATTTGCCATAGAGACGGGCACGATCGTTTCGGGCGTGGCTCATCGAGAGTCATCAATGGGCGCGCTCGTTTCCAGGCTCGGCGCCATTCATCGGCCTCTTGTTTTGAAATCAAATTGGGCAACATGAATTCTTCTGAAATAAGTAAGTGTAATATAGTCTCTCACTAATTTATAGGGACATTAAATCAACAATCTTAAGTTCATACAGCCTTAAATCATCAGTTAATTTTAGGGGGTACATTGACTGGCTAAGTTAGCGTTCAGTGAACTTGATAGCCGAGCTGGAATTGTAAGAATTATGGCGATGAGATGTATGGGTTTGGGTGTTCTGGTGATTTCTATAGTTTCTCTATGCTGAAGAAAGGTTATGGGGACAGAATATGTAATGTAAGTCTATAGATTGCAAATTGTCTGAGCTAGTTAGGTTGGGTTGAACCGGACCAGATTTATATGTGGAAGAATATCTGTCTATGTGACCTAGTTATTTGAGATCAAGATTGTTCATTTATCATTACTGCTGTTGGGGTGAAAAATCTACTCGCGTCTGTTATAGGCGTTATCGTAATTATTAATAGTTATCGTAATTACCAACAGTTATCGTGATTATTAATGGGTATCGATCAGTATTTGACTCGTTTAATTATTACTCCAGCGGAAATGATTGTTTATATATTTCAGTATCTCTCGTGATGGTTAATTGTCGAAAACGGATGTGCCGAATCGGATGCGTTGGAAACTGTTGACTCTCATCCGGTCACGATATCCGTTCATGCTTTAATTATTGATGGTTCATCGCGATTCAAATATACAAATTTACTATTCGAAATTCACTTTGTCTGTTTCTCTAACAGTTGACGTTGGAATTATCGTGGATCTAGTTTTGTGCGTTCATTTCTGTTGGGTGGTACTTAAGTTGTCATGGTCGGTACTGTCCTATCGGGGATTTGTGGTTAGGTAATCTAATTTATTTTCTTACTGATTAGTTTATTGTCTATGGTTTTGAGGAGCTACGCTGTGTGGAGAGTTGCTTGCGACAATTATTCGGATGGGGTCGATCGTTGATGGTTCTCGATGTTACTCATAAATCAGATCGTATTGTGAAAATTAATAGTCGGAATTCATATCGGTGGTTGGCTAGAATGAAGTCAAAGAATTATAAAACTATAATATTGCATTAGTCGGTCGATTTAATGGTTGGAAAAAATTTCTTTAGTTCAATGCAATAAATGTTCTCCGTTTTATTGTTGATTTTAAAAAAACTTTCATTTTCATTGGATCACTTCGTGCTGGAATTCATCAATGTTTGGGTTTGGTGATATTTGTATCTCATTTATGTGGAGATTGAAAAGGTATTGTTATTATTTCAGTTAGTAAAATACGTGGGTTCGAAGTATAGACAGATTGCATCGTTTTAATTCTTTAACTTAACCTACTAAACGTTTGACTAATGGAGTATTTCATTAATTCGGCCAACATCTTAGTTTAAAACGTGAATTCATCTTACTTTCCCATAATCTATTTTGATCTTTATTAGTGGATTACTTTATTATTTAGTGAAAATTAGTTTACTTTTTCTCGAACCTTATTGGATCAAATTTCCCGATCGATCATCCTGAGTTTTCCTTACTAATTACCTTAGATTTTACAAGGGTTTTTCCTTATCGTTAACTTAGGTTAATCAATAGATAGGTTAATCAATTTTTATAAACTATTTTCAACGTTTGACTTAATAACTCCAAGTTTTACTTTCCTTTTACACACGGATTGTGTGAGTTTTATCAAAATTTATCTTATTGCTACACAAGTTACTTTAATTTTTAATCAATGACTTGATCTAAGTTAAACCCATGAGTCACTTAAATTCTTTAATAATCATTTTATTTAAATCCAATTGAATTAAGGAAATCTTTACTTTTAATGAAAATCTTTTAACTTGATGGATAAAATCAGTTTAAGGGACTCACTGAGTTGCTTACGATATTTATATTTTTATTTTTAAATGTAATTTAACGTACTACTAATTAAATTATTTTCCAATATTAGTTCCATTTACTGAATGATATATTTATAATCAGTTCACTTTTACTCTATTATTTCATTTAATCAAAAAGATATTTGTAACTAATTTTATTTTTAATCCGTAATTGAATTTAATTTAACCTATGAGATAATTGTAATTAATTTATTGTTAAATCCATAATTTAGTTTAATTATAATCAATGTAGTTTTAACCCATAAGGTAATTTAAGTTAATGATAATTATTTCGAAAATAGATTCAATTTAGTATACCAATGATCAAATTAATTCAAATTGTTAATTCAGGTTAACTATATCAACGACTTTAGTTTAGTTTATCCCCGTACCTTTTCCCTTTAATAGATCCTAGGCGCATTTGTGTTTACATTATATTTATTGAGTGCCCACTGGACTACTCGGTGTGATAAGTTTAAGCCGTGTGTAATGTGATTTTTGGTCGATTTTTCTGAATTGAGAAACGAGGAAGCCGCCAGAGACTTCTTCCTTATTTCTCGCTTCAGCTATAGGGATAAATATTGACGTTACGACCGCTGCGTTGCGCACGCTGAGTCTTCACGGGTGCATATCATTGGCGATTTTCCACGCACTTACATGAATCTGCACTATGTTGATTTTTCTATCTTGCGTGATGTGTCGGCTGTGGGCCGGAAAAATTTCGACATTTAAAATTTATGAAGACATATAAAACACGTTATATATATTAATAATATTTATTAATTATAAAACAATAAATTTACCCATTTTAACCATTCCATAAAAACATCAAATCATAATACAAAATGACATAAATACCTCTCTCCCCACGCCAACGCCGAGCAGAGCTCCATTGAGATGCAAGGACGTGACGTGGAAAGAGGGTTCCACCATAAATAATTCTCACCTAAAAATTGAATCCGACAATAGATTTAAAATCAAGTTTTGATTCAAAATGATTCTAACAATTTTCAAAATATAGTTTAAAACAGTTTGAAAATGGTTCGTTTTCAAAAATGGTTTAGTTAAATGTGAAAATGGATCAGTATTTATACCTATTTGTATGACGTGTGAAATTTGATGCAGTAAAACAAAATTCGACCTTGTTATTTTCTAGCAAATTCTATTATTTATTTTTAATATTTTTTGATTTATTTTTATAATTTTTTATTTCGAATTTTTATTGAATTATTACTAATTCAAAATTTTCGATTTAAATTTAATTTTAATGAACTTTAATTGATTTTTTCAATTTCGTCGAATTTGTCGTGTTTTCTTGTTGTATTTGTGTAGGTATCGTGCGGATCTTGGTGCATTTTGTTATTATTTTAATTTATTTTTATGTTTCTTAATTTATATTTAATTCTTTTATTTCTCAGATTTTATATGGTTTAATTGGTGTTTCAGTAGGTTTATTTAAATTGCATGTTGTATTTGCGTGTGTGTTTCTGATTCATTTAAACATTCTTCAAGGCCGTTTACGTTCTGGCCCAACACTATTTTGAAAATTGTTTAAATCTAAACCGTTGTTCGACACAGACTATATTTTCAATTTGAAATTATTGTGAAAATCCGAATTTTTAGGTGAGAAATATTTTGGTTGGAACCCTCTTTCCACGTCACGTCCATACCATCTCTGTAGAGCTCTGCTTGGCGGCGACGTGGGGAGAGAGGCATTTATGTTCTATTTTATGCTATGATGTTTTTCAATTTTATGGAATGGTTCGAAATGGGTAATTATGTTGTTTTTATAATTAATAAATATTATTAATATACCTAAATTGTTTTACATATATATTTGTTTTATAAATTAAAATGTCGAAATTTTTTGGGCCCACAGTCGACACCCAACGCAAGTAAATAAAATCTACACAGTGCAGATGCATGTAAGTGCGTGGAAAATCGCCAATGATATGTACCCGTGAAGACTCGGCGTTGAGAAACGCAGGGGTCGTAACGTCAATATTATCCCTATAGTTCTTTTTGATTTAGTAAAACAAATTTTGACCTTGGAGTTTTCTAGTGTATTTGAATTTTTAATTTTATTATTTTTTGATTTTATTTGACAATTTTTCTTTTTGAATTCTAAATTGAATTATTTCTAATTCAAATTATTTGATTTTTATTTCATTTTCATGAAATTTCTCATCTTTTAATAAATTTCCAAATTTCGGTCAAAAATCGTTGGGTTTTCGTGTTATGTTTATATTTATTTCGTTCGGATCTTGTTGCGTTTTGTTATTATTTTATTATATTTTTGTGTTTATAATTTTATATTTTATTGTTTCTCTCTCGCATTTTTGGTAGGGTTAATTGGTGTTTTAATAGGTTTGAATTTAAATCTGCATGTTATATTTGCATGTGTGTTACCGATTCATTTAAACATTTACAAGGCCGTTTGTGTTCTGGCCCAACAATACTCATTTAACCTTTCAAAATATATATTTATTGAACTATGTTGAGCCGAAACAAAAAGCCTTGAAAATTTGTTTGTGAATACCTGCGAACTGAAACATAAACTGTCAAATATGGTGGGTTTCTGGGTGTTGATATTTTGAAACTATATGATTGTTACCCAGACAACCCCATACAAATATCTCTTTCGCTTACCACTTGGCACCCGTTGCTAAGCAAAGTTGGAACTGTGTTTTTAGTGGGTAGATCGTCCGCAAAAAGTGAGCGCTATTGCTAATGCTATAATTGACCGAACGATCCATGGGTCCAACGAACTGCCGATAGAAGGCCTGCGCTCGATTTCGATTTTTAGGTCCCATTATTCTCTTATCTCTTTTGAACGTATTTCTATATAATCATCAAGATAGTAGATAAATGATAACAAGACATATATTTCACAAGCGAATCACATATTCAGACGCATCCGTCATACGTTAGTTGATGCTTGAGCAGCTCGGCGTTTAGCTTGCTCTTTACGCCATGGCCGGTGGGTACTAAGTCGCTTGGTGATTTCTGTAGTCGCCGTCGAATCCCGGTATGCTATTTGAGCAGGGCGAAGACCAGAGGGTATGTCACCGCTGCGCCTTCCTGGCAGGCTGACACCGCCACCTCCAACCCCTTTATCTGGGCCCTCAAGCTTTGATTAAGTTGTCTTTCTTCTGTCCAGCCCTTTTACGCGGCTGTTAGCTTTTGATAGATCAACTTCACCTTCTTCGGATCTATCCAAGTGGCTTTGAGTTGTTGAATTTCTTTTGACAACTGTACGATTTGTTCGGAGAAGTTTTTGTTGACTTTTCGGGCGTGCTCTAATTCCCGTAGCAAGACTTCCAATAGTTCCATCTCTGTAAAAAGGGCAATTAAGTTGGAGTATTTTCATGTAATTTAATTAAGCAACAAAAATCAGGACAATCAGCTAAAGGGTCCTACGGGCGTTATTTATCAACTGTCAGAAAATATAAAACAAATAAGTCTTTTGAAATTCATATACATATTTATTGAGAAATCACCTAAATAAGCAATACATAATTAGTTAACGTGCTCCGTTGAAGATCACTGATTGTGATTGTGGGTTCGGCGATATTTATCGACGTTCCTTTCCGAGGCCGGCTGAGCATCAGGGTACTCGCGATATTTGTAGACTGGTCATTTCGTGTTTTTTAGGTGACTGGAAAAGGTCTTCCGGGGAGCGACCACTTTGAGATTCGAGGATCTGACGTTCAACCGTTCGTCAACCCGGTTGAAGGAGAAGTTGTGCGGCGGCGTGTAATCGTCGGTGCACGCAATTCTGCCGGCCGCGATATCTTCATCCACATTTGCGAGGTATAGCCTGGCCCTGGCTACTTTCAGGTTGGTCTGGCGCTGATGTTCCTCGAGATGAGCGAGGAGGAACTCAGCGTGTCCACGAATTTCCCTGACCGGATTGCAGCCCGGCTCTCTTTTTACTGCTATGAATGGTAACGCAGCGTCTTCCATTTGCCTTAGAGTGTCGCATCTGGAACTTCTCGCTTGGAATACGAAAAAGCCCACATCCCACATGGCTTGTCGCCAACGGTCGGCGGCATGCGCAGGAAATCGGACAGTGACTCTCGATTCACCTAAATAAGATCCAATAAAATAATTCATCTAAATGTTTCGCGCCGTCTGAGTATTCGGTAGTTGCTTAGTCGTTCGTCATTTAGCGTGTTTGTGGGTTTCCTGGGTCATTCATTCGTCACAACTCATAATGCTGTAAGGTAACCAAACCTCAGTGGTTTCGTGTACGCTATTATACCGATTTACCCTTTAATATTCCTTAAGTAAACGACACTCCGGAGCATTGTGGTAATTTGGCGATATATTTGAAGCTCTGCTTATTTGACGTTATGAAAATTAAAAATATAATTTATAAAATAAAATAAATTACGTATATGAATTCGCTAGGGTTATTTAAATTTAATTGCCGTGAAGGGTCGACGTACAATAACGCTATCTATGGTTAACGCGTAATCGGTTAAATGAACACTAAAAAATTTAAAAGAATTAAAAATAAAAGTTTTATTTGTTAAACAGAGTTGAAAACGTTACGCATCGCATTATTTCGTGTTATCTTAGTTGTTACATTCAGTCATCTTCGCGCAGCCGTATTGGTTCCTTCTACTGCGCTATCCGAGGAATTCGTCGCTGTCGAGAGAACTATGTCGTCATCAAATGTCGTAATTTTCTCTATTGATTTCATTTAGTTTACGATTAATCAACTCATTCAGCAATTTCCCACACCGTATGTTGCCTACTGCCACAGAACAATCCGCAATGTCGATTATTAATAGAATATGGAAGAAAGTTCCTTTATGATTTTGGTCAACTGCTAGGGGAATTGCTGGCGTAGCCCTTAACCATACCACTGATAACTTTTCTACTCTTATATGCTATTATTGCCACTGAGTCTTATTAATTTACTCTTGGTGCGTTCTGATTATTATTATGGGACTTGCCTGAGAAAAGTCGTGGATACCAGCAATTCATGATCTCTCCCTCCTCTATTTCGTCAATTTTAAGGAACTTGCTGAATGGTTTGCTAAACGAGCCTCTAAAAATTAACAAAAATCCATTTATAAATTTAGGTTGTCGTTGAACAACTCGATTTCATAAATTTACGCTTTCATCATCCTATCTAACATTAATCAAATAACTAATCAAACCATTATTAACAAGATCTATCTTTAGGTTTAAATTATTATTAATAGACGATTAAATAAATTATTTACAAAATCATTTGATACATTTATTTTATTATTACAGTCATTAACCATTATTCAATATTATCTAACAAAGCTCGTTCCTTCTATTTACATCATTAAGAAAAAACTTTTAAACATTATCTTACTTTACATCACCAACTCAGATTTTTTGTTACGTGATAGGACATGAGTTCTCTCGACATAACTATTCCGACAAAGCTTAAGTTTTGGTTTTGAAAGGAAACACAATCCGCGGTATTTGGTAATTTTACTACATCCGCTGGTATTGCGTCGACAGTTACATTATCCCTTCATTTAAAAGATCATACAGTTCAGGTGATGGGTCGGCGCTTGTGCTTTGGGTAATGCCCATAGTGGTTGGAGTTGTTAGACGAATCCGCGTGGAACATTTAAATAACCAACAAAAACTTCGACGAGGTGTTCGACTGAACACTTGGTATTTTGCGAAATTAAATGTTTCATTAAGTTTCGCCATTGTCGTTGGGAATCATTGTCTCACGGTTATTTTCTAGGGCTTGTAAAGTTATTACATGATTAATACATAAAAATTATTTACTTGAAGTGTCGGCTCTAGATTCTTGGGCCACAACGTCCTCTGGGAATCTTAATGTAGAATTTTGATGGTTTGACGAATGTTGCATATTAATCGATTACAAAGTACTGATCGGTGTCGAGTCAGCAGCGATACTTATAGTGTGGAAATATTAGCGGGGAAGAAAATGTCGACTGGTTAAACATGTGGTGTAGAATATTCTTAGTTCACACGCCGGCTGTATGTCAGTGTGTTGTCAAGTCGTTCCGAGCCAGGCAGAAATATCTTGATTAATCAATACTTAAATGTCATGTCTGTGATATTAATAGTGAATGTCATTCAATGCATGCCATTTGTACGCCCAATTTGATCGATTGTTTCTAATGAAATATTATTCTCGGGTCATTAATTAATTTAGTCATGGTTATTGATTGGATAATATTGTGCTAGATTTATGGATTTAACTTTCCTCTTTTTCAGGTATCATCTCTCGATATTTCGCGACAACTTGGAGATCTCTTTCTCTGGAATTCATTTTATTTGTTTCCCGCCTACATCTATGGATCACTTAAAGCTGGTGTCAATATCTGGCTGGAATATTTAATTCTGGGTTCGGATTATTTCATTTTACTAATAAAGTTTTTGGGATGTTATTCTTATTGGATGTGGATGGTGGGAATTTTAGATTTTATTGACGGAGGGTACCACGTTGGTTAATTTGGATGTTCAAGTCATTTATGCATCATTAGTAAATTTTCTTTTGAACATTTTTTAAAGTCTTTTAAGTATTAAGAATCAGCTAGTTTATTTTTCTTTAATAGATTTAGTTGATCTTACGCTATGTAAATTTTATTTGATTGATTATCGGGAGTTCGTGGGTGTTAATTTTATTTCCTTCTATTCTTTTACTAGCTATTTTAATTGGTAATTAGGAATCGCGATGTTTTCTAAATTGTCGGCACTTCTATCACCTAACTTTTTGGAGTCTACAACGTTCATATCATTTTATCTTTCATTTTAAACCTTAACTTAAAGTTTTTATATCAATGAGTGTTGGTAATGACTACTTTTATTTACCTTTTCTTAATTATATCTTTGACACTCAATTAGGAATTTACAACTACGAGAGTTTAGAATAATTACTTTATTGGGTTTAGAGTGAAACAGCATCTTCAAATTTATAACTATATTTTATTCAATTTCTGGTTACAATACACATTTTAAGTTCATACCAAAGATTTTATTTTTCTAATTCCCCGTCACCTTAGGCGCATTGTGTTCATATTATAATTAATGAGTGCCCACTGGACTACTCGTGTGAAAAGTTTGAGCCGTATGTGAATATAATTTTAGGTCGAGTTTATAGGAATTAGGAGTCGACGCAACAGTTAAAAAACTATTTCCCCTTCTCCCTTTTCCCCTATACGGAATAATATTGACGTTCCAGCTCCTGCGTTCCTCACGCCAGGGCCTTCACGGGCACGAATCATTGGCGATATTCCACGCACTTACACGATTACGAATTGTATGTCGGATTTTAATATCTTGTAGCGTGTTTTCGGCTGTGGGCCGGAAAAATTTCGACAATATAAAACAAAGTGTTATGCTATTTAAATATTTTATTAAAATAAAAATATAATTTACCCAATACATTCAAAATTAAAAATCATAAATACACCGCTCTCCCCACGCCGACACCCAAGCAGAGCTCAATTGAGGTTGCGAGGATGCGACGTGGAGAGAGTTTCGAACAAAACTCTCACTTACATTGAAATTCTAAAAACGGTTGCAAGTTTTTGAAAAACGATTCGTAAAATAATTTAACGATTTAAAAAAAATGATTAAAACTATGTAAAAATGGATCGGTATTTATACCTATTGTACGACCCTAACCTTGCGTGTTCTTTTTGATTTAGTAAAACAAAATTTGACCTTGGAATTTTCTGGTATATTCTAATCTTTAATTTTATTATTTTGAAATTTTATTTGACAAATTTTCTTTTGAATTTTTAAATTGAATTATTTTTAATTCAAATTGTTTGATTTTTATTTCATTTTCATGAAATTTCGCATTTTTGATAAATTGTCAAATATCGGTCAAATCGTTGGGTTTTCGTGTTATGTTTATATTTATTTCGTGCGGATCTTGTTGCACTTTGTTATTATTTTAATTTATTTTTGTGTTTATAATTTTATGTTTAATTGTCTTCTCACTCATATTTTGGTAAGGTTAATTGATGTTTTAATAGGTTCGATTTTAAATCTGCATGTTGTATTTGCATGTGTGTTACCGATACATTTAAACATTTACAAGGCCGTTTCTGTTCTGGCCCAACAAATATAATGAAATACGGAGTCAGGGAGCAGGTTTTATGTCCTACCACTTACCCTCCAGATATCGGTCAAATTGATCTAAAATCAGAATGTCAATACGACTCAAAATCATAGAACACATATTAACTGTGACATGAGCATATGTATTACCTAGTGATGGGTCATGACAACTTTAGACTTGAAAAATTCACACTTCATTCAACACATATCCATAAAAGATTGATGACTCCAAATGTCACTGGTTGCTATCCAACGTTGGTCCTTTGAGATTGAGATCAAGATAGGTAGGAGAAAAAGCGAATGGACTACCCGCAAGAGTAAGCTAACTTTTCTTTCATTATTTAATAGTTTTAAACTAAGCTTATAAATATGAGAAGTAACTCTAGGCTAAACGTTGAACATGTTTTCGAAATTTAGAAAGCGATCTGTGACATTAAGTTAAGGGATGAATAAACTAATCAGGATTATTTCTCAGCTATTTGGCTGGTTACATGGCTTATTTATTATGACCTCAATTAATGTTATCGCCGTGTTGGGCCAGAACACAGACGGCCTTGTAAATGTTTAAATGAATCGGTAATACACACGCAAACACAACATGCAGATTTAAACTCAAACCTATTAAAACACCAATTAACCCTACCAAAATGCGAGAAAGAGAACAATTAAATATAAAATTATAAAAAACAAAATAAATTAAAATAATAACAAAGTGCAACAAGATCCGCACGAAATAAACATAAACATAACATGAAAACCTAGCAATTTGACCCAAATTTGACAATTTAATAAAAATGCGAAATTTCATGAAAATGAAATAAAAATCAAATAATTTGAATTAAAAATAATTCAATTTAAAAATTCAAAAGAAAAATTGTCAAATAAAATTTCAAAATAATAAAAATTAAGAATAGAATATTCTAGAAAATCACAAGGTCAAATTTTGTTTTACTAAATCAAAAAGAACACGCAAGGTTAGGGTCGTACAATAGGCATATATACCGATTCATTTTTACACAATTTTAATCGATTTTAATCGGTTTTTTAACCAGAATCAGTTTTCAAATCTGAAACCAGTGTAATTCAGTAGAATCAACATTTGATGTAAGTGAGATTGTTCGATACTCTCTCCACGTCGTGTCGCCGCAACCTCGAATGAGCTCTGCTTGGATTTCGGCGTGGGGAAGAGGAAGATATGATATGCTATGCGTGAATTTTATGAACCATCATGATATATTATAATGTAAAATATATATTCGAAATTGAAATTTTTCCATCAATGCTTTACATTTTCAAGCCCACAGCCAAAACATACTGCAAGCTAATAAAATCCAACACATGATCGTAATCGTGTAAGTGCGTGTATTATCGCCAACGATTCGTGCCCGTGAAGGCTCCGGCGTGAGAACGCAGGAGCTGAAACGTCAATATCAATCCGTATAGGGGAAAAGGGTGAGGGGGAAATAGTCTTTTGGCTGTTTCTCCGTCGCTCATTTCCCATAAACTCGACCTAAACTTATTTCTCACATACGGCTAAAATTCAAACATCGAGTAGTCCAGTGGGCACTCATTAACTATAATATGAACACAAATGCGCCTAGGATCAATTAAGGGAAGGTGACGTTGTTTTTGGCAATAAAATCGTTGCTATGCTCAAACTATAAATAAGTTTAATGAAAATATTAAGACATTGTTAATTAAACGCGATACCAGAAATACAGAGAATTTTAGTAAAAGAATAATTGTTAATTTAAATTAACATGTAACAATGTAAATGGACGTGTTAAAAGTACTGAAGAACCCGTTAATGCTATTGAAAATATAGACACAATTATCAATGAACTAAAGTGCTACGCTCCAATCATAAGGAAGTTTTACTAATCCGTAAATACCATTAGAATATATAGACGACTCGTGATGTTAAAATCCCAAAAATATAATGACCAAAACATGGAATGTTGCAAATTAGTAGTTAAATAAATTTGACCTCGAGATAATCCGATAAAAATAAGTTTTAAAACCCCTATAGTTCACAAGTGAATTTGTTGAACCAAAATATCGAAATAGAAAGGTTTTCGTTAACTAAGACCAAAAAGCAATATGATTCACAGGATAAAATGCAAATAGTCTATATATGAATAATAACCGGATAAATTAGATTTATAAAATAATTCTCCAAAATTATAATGAGCCCCACAAAGTTTACCATCCATTAGGCGAAAAAAAATTCTATAAAATACAGAGACTATCAAAAGGAAAATACAGAGTCAGATAAATTAATTCATAATAAAATTGAGCGTTGAACAGCCAACAGAATCCCACAATAAAACCAATTGAATTTTGAATCAACGACACTACAAAAATATGATGCAGAGTCATATAACTTTCACCCATCGCCCAACTAATCCATAATAATTTAGTTAACTAAATAATTGAAAGAAACTTCCACATAAAGCTAATTTTTAAAATAAAAAACGAAAAACACTAATGCAATAAGATATCACACATAAATTTACTGATTAAAGTGAGGTGAAATGTTCCTGATCACAATCGGTTTATCCTGAGACAGTTAATAGAATGATTTGGTAATAACAGTGACGAGAATTTCCCCGATAAAACATCATAGAAAATATTTGACGCAACCACCTGATTTTGGTAACATTCTTTTACGAATATAAACAACCCATTGAGAATTTCAGACTTCAATATCATCATCTAAGAATGATTAAACTCATAGATAGAAGGTACAAAAATAACTTACCGTATAGATGAAAAAATGAACCATGAAATCCAGTAAATTTCTAAAGATCGATTGTCTTGTCAGCAGCGAATTATCATGAATAAACTAAAATCCGAAATTATAAATACGACCACCGAGAAATGAGAAAACATGACATTTTGTGAAATGTCATGATGAACTAATTCGCCAAATCAATACGCAGTGTGTCCTGAAGGTCAATGCCGTGGTGAGGAGTGAACCAACGCCTAACGAGAGAGTGTGTGCGGTTAAAAAATCTCTACACTAGTGGACACACCCTCCGATATAAAACTCGCCGTCGGTAAGAAAATATCCATTCCGACTTATTAGCAACATGTCTAGCAGTGATGATCGACCTCCAAGGAACCGTCACGGACGCTCATAATTTAACCTCACAAATACTGACGACTGTCCCCATACAAGTAAATATTAATATTTTTATCATCTAACTTAAAAATGTACCTTCTGAGCCTTAGGCAAATGATTCATCTTAGCCCAACTCCTAACCAAACCAGGACCCGAAAGAAATCTTTGATAAAAATTAATAAATTAATTACTCGCTCCAATGATTTATATTTTTAATGCTCATTTTTATCGCCATGCAAGTAATAAGCATACAATGAGAACCAGTGACTGACTCACCAGCCAATCCATATTTAAGTCACCAACCGCGACGTAAACGACGATGAACCCATGCAGATTAGTTAGCAGTGATCAGAGTCCTTTCTCACGAGTCATCGATGATACTGAGTATACTTGGATCCGAACTCGAGATCCGCGATTTTATGACCCAATGGACGAGTACAAGTAACTAATCTATCCACATGATTAATAGATATGTATCGAACACCAGATAATGTATAGACGCATTGATTTTCTTTAAATCGTGAGTTAAATTGCCTACATGTAAAAATTATTATTAACTAAATAAATAGTAAGTATTATTAACCTAAAAGTAAATTTGATTTTTCGAATAATTATCAAATATTATGAATATAAAAGCAGATTTAATAGTTAGTAACGCCTAATAACATAGGAGTAAATTTAATTGTCATCAATTACTATAACCTAAAAGTAAATCTAATTTATTAATAGTCATCAATTATTATAAAATGAAAGTAAATTTAATACTTAATATAACATAAAAGTAAACTTATTAATTGCCAAGGATTATAACATAAAAGTAAAATTAATAATTATCGATTCTTATAACATAGAAGTAAATTAGATTTTTTAACATAAAAGAACATTTAATAGTAGATTCGGTTTTATTAATGGATATAAATTATTGGTAGGTTAAAAGTAGATTCGATCTCTAATAATCGACACCAAGTTTTGATAACGTAAGAGTAAACTTAAATTTTATTCAAAGAACAATTTGAAGTCACATTATCAACATGGAAGGAAGAACGTTAAACTCTCGTTTCAAATTTAAATTAGACAATGATCACTGACAACTATAAATAGGCAACTTCAAATAGAGTAGGTGGTGAATTAATAATACTCATAGAATATTCGGTCGCTAATTTTTGGTTTCGAATAAAATCTATAATATTAGTTTAAAATTACGCATCTAATAAGTGATCAGAATTCTGGGAGAAAGATCGGATTTAGTCAGATAGATTCTTGAGAGTTGAACTCAGACGAAACTTATTAATAAATGTTTGAGTCTCACGAGACCACTAAGCCACCACGAAATCGAATCGTCAAACCAAATCTACGTTAAAAATTTTGATAATTATCAAGGTAATTCTGTGAATCCATCGATGACAGGAGAGGGTAAAGGACTCTGAACGACTGCCAACGAGTCAAAAAATTAGGAAGACCCTACGAAAAACAGACCCATGAGTTGACCCCGACATATAATGGCACGTACAAGACACATTCACCTATTCAACCACGAAACCCCTTTAGGCAAACGAACAATCCTGACGGATAATGATATGTAATTAATGTTGTGCTTATTTTCAGACGACTCGTGGATCGATGCATCCAGAGTCATAGCTCGGTTTCCCGCTCACTCGGCTGCCAGATGTAGGCAGGCGATGTGGGACGCGGGATTTTCTATATCCCCGGTCGGCATTAAGATTAATAATATTAAGTTTTATAGAATTAATTATTTCTTGTACTAGAGTGTTGTATTCCAGTGTTTTTATCCACATGACAACGACTTTTCCGTTCGCAAATATATTCACACATAACGGATTATACTTGACAAGTCTTAACAGTTCTGGCTCGTAAATGTTTTCTGTTTTGGTTGACAAATCATACAAATTGATTTGATAACCCATGTCAATGTTCAAAGATAATTATTGAATTTGTAAATCTTGAATCTGATATTTGAGATCTCCTTCCTGTAATATTCTCTTGCAACCCATTATCCTGCATTTTCCACTCTTGAAGAATAAGATTGGATATTTTCCTCTTCTATCCACTACATGTTGAGGTTTTCCGGTTGAGAACTTCATTCCGTCTACTTGAATACATATTAGGTAACTGATAACTAGTTACTGAGCAAATAAATATTTGGTTACTTACCAACAAAACTTTAAATAAAAGTTAAACAATAACAATAAATACAAGTAAAAATACAAATTTATTAATAAAATCTTCTTCACTCTCTTTCACATCATTAATACATCTATATGAGTAAATCACTTGGTTGTTCAGTTACTGAGTAGTTAGCAAGAAAAATTATCTTTTCTGAATAAAATTTTGTATTTGATTATTGTATTTTATTGAAATCATTGAAATTATTTTGTAAAAGTAAATACGTTTTGTCAAACACTTTTCAACTATTTTTTAAAAAATTAATCCAATGTTGATCAATTATTCTTCTATTAAATGTTATTTTTCATAAAAAATACTCATTTAAATAGTATTTACTCTTTAAATAACAATATTCAACCGACTCAACCCCTTAAAAATATTAATAAACTTGCTCCTTATCGATAATTTCCACTTAAAATACTTGGTTATTGACTATAAACCCAGTATGTTACCAATAGCTAGTTACTAAACCAATAAAACAAATTTTGAAATAAAATCACATAAAAGGTTGAACAAAAGAAGTACAAGTTAAAATTCAAATTTTATTAATAAAAATATTATTCACTCTTTTATCGATCATTGATGTCTCCAAATTGGTAAATTATTTGGTTGCTTAGTTACCTGGTTGTTATCAAGCGACAGTTAATCAAATTCATTGAAACCAAATCCATTGTTATATTTAATTGGTATCAACTTCTGAATACTGATAACTCATACACATTGCACAATCCACTGATTAATAACTGATTAATAATCACTAGGTACTGTATACAAATAACTGAGTACTGTACAACTCACTATATACATGCTAAGCATTGAATAATAGAGTATCTTATTCATTAAAATTCTCTATTTAAATAATATTACTACCAATTAATATTACTAAATAAATATTACCCTCTGTGACCATCGTAGGTCATTTTAGCCAATTTTATTTTAGGCTTTTTTATCGAGAGTATTTTGCATTCACAAAATATTTTCAATACCACTATAGTCAGGGGGTATTTTTTTTGACTCTCGATAAAAGCCTAAGATAAAAATCTGCGTTCAAAGGGTAAATATTTTCTAAGATGGAGAAATAGAAGATGAATTTATAATATTTTTAGGAGGATTTGTTCAGATAGATATCAACATGCGTAAATTTTTTGAGACAGTGGAAATATTGTCATTTAAAGAGAAATGATTGGTTAAAAAGAGAATTTATGATGAATTTATAATATTTTTAGGAGGATTTGTTCAGATAGATATCAACATGCGTAAATTTTTTGAGACAGTGGAAATATTGTCATTTAAAGAGAAATGATTGGTTAAAAAGAGAATTTATGATCTTTTAAGGGGAAATGATCTATTAAGAACAGGTTTGTTGATATTTTTAAGGGGTTGTCAGTTGAATTTTGTTATTTTAAAGGGAATTGATTGGTCAAGAGATTAATTTTATTTTAAGGGAATTTCAAGAAATTTATTCCGTTGAATATCGATATAAATCGGTGTTTTTATGAAAATAATGAATATAGCTGGGAAAGTGGAAATATTGTCATTTAAAGAGAAATGATTGGTTAAAAAGAGAATTTATGATCTTTTAAGGGGAAATGATCTATTAAGAACAGGTTTGTTGATATTTTTAAGGGGTTGTCAGTTGAATTTTGTTATTTTAAAGGGAATTGATTGGTCAAGAGATTAATTTTATTTTAAGGGAATTTCAAGAAATTTATTCCGTTGAATATCGATATAAATCGGTGTTTTTATGAAAATAATGAATATAGCTGGGAAAGTGGAAATATTGTCATTTAAAGAGAAATGATTGGCTGAGAGTAAATTTTATATTATTTTAGGGGGAAACGATAGGTTAAGAGGGGAATTTATGATATTTTTAAGGGGATTTAAAGAATAGATATTTAGTGCAATCGATACATTTTCATTGATTTAAGGGTTATCAAAATATATCAATAAGATTTTGGTTAATATTAATGATATTATTGGAATCTGAATAAAATATACGATACGTGTTTGGTTCTAAGAAAATGTTTGATTCATGTATTCAAGTATTTATATGATTTTATTATTATATTTGTAATTTAATTAAAAAATAAAATTGACTAGTATTTAAAAAATTTTTGTTACCCATCATTTATGTTTTTTGTAGATAATTTTCTGAATAATTAAAATATTTATGATTATTTTCACGAATGAAGAGAAATTGTACAATTAAATACTATGAGCAGTCGATAACATACATTAATTTTCATTCAACAAATACCTAGAATAATTACCTAACAATCTTATAAAATTTTAAAAAATGATTTAACAAATTTTTTCAAATATTTTACAACTTAATTAATTTAATTAATTTTTTAATTGATAAGCACTATTTTCTTTACAAATAGCTACTTAGTTGAAACTTTTTTTAAAAAATTTTTATTCAAAGTACTAACAAATTTTATTAAAGATCTATCAAAACTATTCAAAAATTATAAAACTTTAGTAATTTTAATAAATATTGCTCAATAACTACTATTTTCTTACCAATTTCTGAAGGTTTTATTTTAAAATTTCTGCAAAGTACTAACATTATTTATAAATTAATCAATTTTAAAATTTAACAACTTAAAATATTTCACACAGCTTTAATCAAATTCTATTCACATGCTAATCATAATTTAAGGATAAGTCTTATTTTTACAAAAACAAATATTTTACAACAATTAAACATACATATTTGGATTTTTAGTAAATTTTATCGTTATCTATCAGTACACTAGTAACTATTCCATGTAGTTTTTTAAGGTTCATTAGAAATTCAACTTATTTAGTGGTTGGTCGATAATCATTTAATTTCTAGTAATGTGGTAGATGATAATTATTTTATTTATTAACTTTATTCAATTATGTTTAGAAACTTAAAAGTCTAATAATTTTCAATAAATATATGAAATTTTATTTCAAGTACTGTGAAAGTAATATGTGTTTTGTGAAATTAATTTAAGAATATTTTTCTAATCAAGTTCTTTTTACTATCAATTACAACCACTTATACTTACTAATTAATTTATCATTCAGTAAACAACAAGAGTTGGAATGAAAAGAATAGAAAATGTGTAAAAATAAATTTAAGTAATTTTTTGAACTGTTAGCAATTAATTTATTTTAGACTTAGGCGTATGTGAAAATTAAATGAATAGGTTGACATTCATCTTTGAAAATAACTTTTAATAATTGTTCATTGTTGGATGATATTAAAATTATTACAAAAATAGTAGAAAAATTTCAAAGTTTTTAAACAAAACTATTAAGTTTTATTAAATAATTTCAATAAATCACATACAAGACTGTAAGCAAAGAAATAAATTTTTATTCAGAGAAAATATAACAGTTGATTGGACTTCAATGATTAATAGCTTCTTGATAGCAACCATGTAACTAAGCAACCAGACCATTTGGAGACATCAAGGATCGATAAGAGTGAAGAAGTTATTAAAATTTTTAATTTGAAATTGTATTTCTTTTGATTGTTCAAATTTTTATGTGCTTGTATGTAAAGATTTCTTGTTCAGTAAACAATTTTGGATATTGATTTGTTCAGTAACTAGTTATTGATAACATATTGTGAGTGTGCGTATAGTGAATAATCAAATATTTTAAGGGGAAATGATTGAGAGAAAATTTTATTTTATTTTTAAGTTGGTTGAACATCGGTTTCCAAATTCTAAATTTATATTATTTATTGTTTTATCTACTGTACGAAATGATATTTGCAGAATTTGTTAGAGCCCAGTTGAGTCTCCGGTAAAAAGATGTGTCGGGACGGTTTGGGACGAATGTTATATATGTGAGCAAATCCGCAATAATATAATAAAATACAAAAATAATCACTTTAATAAATTCAAGTAGAACTCAAACTATTAATCACAAAAGTACCTTGTTAATTTTTAAACGATGGGAATTGGATCTTACGATAAATCATTGTTTTCTTTTGATAAGTTGATTGTAGATCTGAGTAATGAAAGAATTTTTATTTCTATAGTTTCTTTAATGATAGGTGCTAACTCATAGCAATAAATAAATCCTGATTTTGATAATTTTTCTTATTAGTAAGTGATAGTTCGTTGCTAGTAAATGAGTCTTGATTAATTTCTTATTTTAGTTTTGGATTTTATTTTCTTTATTCTCTGGGCAAATTGCTATTTAATATTTTTGATTCTTCCATTGATTTTTAATTTTTAATTTTTTCTTTTTCAAGTGCAAGCTGTTTAGATACTTACTATGAGAAATCGATTAATTATTATTTTAATAAAAAATATAATTAAGGATACAGGGAACAAAGGGGGAAATCACGAACAAATAAAAATAAAACTGTAGCCCATAACAAGGACCAATGGAAAAAGATTATTTACATGGAAGTTGGATGGTGGAGCAATTAATTATTACTTTCTACGAAGAAAAGATACCTAAGATATAGGAAATTTTAAAACCAATGACAAACCTGTCAAATGGCAAAAAAGAATCAGGCAGTTAAATGGACTAACAACGCTTTACAATCTTTTGATCGAGCTAAAGAGTCACTAATAAAAATACAAACACTAGCATATATAAAATCAGACCTTCCAATTACTTCAACAACTGAACATTGCAGTTGAAACTGTTCTGCACCAAGTCAACCAAGGAATACCAGCACCACTGGAATTCCATTCTCAAAAACTCAATGCAGTACAACAGAAATATTCAATTTTTGACCCCGAACCTTCAGCAGTTTATCTCTCCATCAAACATTTTTGAAGGGAAGAAACTTCTCCATATTCACTGATCACAAAACCTTGGTACACGCCATAACCATGAGAAACCCATCTCCTCGACAACAGAGACAAATCTCATTTATTGCTAAATTTAGTTGCACTATTATATATAGCTGGACAGAGAGAACATTGTTGCAGATTGCCTTTCTAGAAATTCCTCCGCAATAACTCACCAGTCACTTCTTTCAATCAAGAGCTCAAGAAACACAAGCCAAAAGAGGAAGATATATCCGTTTTATCATCTGCGCACCTCAATCTTGACGACATTGACTATGACACTCCAGTCCCTGGCTGCACGAGACCCATACTCACAGTATCAATACGGAAACAAGCTTTTTCAGCAATTCATGCCTACACCACCAAAGCTCTTCATCAAAATATTGTTGGGGTGTTACGAAAAGCATGTTAAAATCAATAAAATATCAAAATGGTAAAAGTACAACATTAATTAAAACAATTTACATAAATTCAAAAGTATAGACGAGTTCATCGAGAGACGAGTCCAGAAATAATAATAAAAATTTAGTGAGGGGTCCCTAGAAAATAAAATAAGACAAAAAACAAATTAAAATTAAAAACATTAATTACTAATGGGAAGTCCTAGGCAATGGGAAACCCGAGAGATGAGAAAAACCCGGCGTGTAAATAAAACAATAGAAAAGAGTAAATTGGCTTAAACAATATGAAATGGGCGCCACTGATTTATGGGGATGTAATTATTTTGTAATGCATAATTTAGTAAGGTAGCAAACGTTGTTGATAAATGTCGGCTAAGGTGGTCTTTTGGGAAGTAATTATTTTTAATAATGTAGTATGGCAGCAATGTTGTTGACAATTGTCTGAAAACAGTCTGAGCCGGAGTATAAAAGGAAAAGGGAAAAACACGAAATGGCCAATGGTCGAAGCAAACGAGTAGTCTAGTCAGGCCAGAAAAAGAATCTAAACCCATGTAAAGTCAAAGTTATCTATCAGAAAAGGTAATTATCCATTGGATAACCTACCTTAATGTGATCTAATTTATTTGGTGGTTGAAGAGTGCAGATAAATCACAAATTGTAATTACAAAACATCGAAATAAATCGGATTGAGCTGTAACTATGGTAAAGTGCAATCTATGTTCGGTTTATTTATTTGATTCGAAAAGGACACGAGGATTCAGAGGGAACTGGCTTTCAATAATAATAACCCAACAATATGAATTCCTACGAACCAGGGTTGTATAGCCTTGCATGAGATAAAACATAAAGAAATGGGTCAACAAAACAAAATAAATAGAAATACCAAACCACCAAAAATGAATTTTCCAACTGGAAATCGGTTTGACGCCGTACACGTGGACATAGTAGGCCCTGTGCAGTTACTATCCACTGGTGTTTGCCCCTGCTCAAACCCAGCTTAATCCAAAGAACTCAGAAAGAGAATAAAAAGAAGTAAGCCACATTCCAGGCCGGAAATGCAGAGCAGATGGGAAGGCGTACACAACTCACCTTAGATTCAGTGAAAGTTAAATGAGAATAAACTGTTAAATGTAATTAGATTGCATTCAATAAAATCTTGAAGTCTCACTTAATTTCATTCCATAAATATAGTTGTTGCCATCCAATGAAGTAAATGAGACTAAAGAGAAAGCAGGAGCTAAGATGATAGGGACCGAAATGTAGAAGACGAACACAAGCCTTCCAACAGCAGATCGCTGGACCCAATATGAGGCTGGGCCATAGCAGTCTATGAAGAGAGGCTCTCCCTTGGAGGTCTCATAACCATTGGTTACATTTCCAACACTACCTAGAAACGGGTAGCCAGTGGATGGCATGAAAGTTATATTTTTGGGTTTCAAGGTCATGGACTGTGAACCCACCACCAACTACAAAATTGTGTTGGACTTATTGGAGCGTCTGCAAATTTCAGAATAATTTCACCGTATCAGAAAATGCTGGTACTATAATTAGTTTTTAATGCTTTTAAATTTGATTGAATTAATTCACTATTAATTTACAGATTTTATAAAATTCTAAACAACTTTTTAAGATGATATTTTTAATTTAAATAAATTGTTTTTAGATTTTTATTTTGAGTTTGTTTTCAAATTTAATGACACAATCATAATCCAAAATATATCAACAATTTACTAAATTTCCAAAATTTGTGTTTGAATGCACTTTGTTTGATTAAAGCAAATAAATAATTTACCTATAAATAATTATATTTCTTTAATATGAATGTAACGAATTCAATTGTTGATTTTTTCCAAGGAAATCCTTTTAACAATCCAATTGGTTCCTTAATAGGTTTCATATTAATTGTTTAATAAAAATTCTGATTCTTTTTTAAGAAAAATCCACTGATAGTAAAAATGGATCAGAAAATTGGACATTATTTATGGAAGTATGTGATGTAATCAATTCAATGGAAGATGGGTAAATTTTTATCAACAAAATACTTATTTTAATTATTACTAGACCTAGATTGGCAATAAGAGCAATAAAAAGGCGTCTTACTACTGAATTAATTAAAGATCCAACTGTTATTTTATATACATTAACTCTTTTAGAAACATGCGTTAAAAATTGCGGTTATAGATTTCATATAGTAGTTTGCAATAGAGATTTTCTACAAGAATTTGAGAAGATACTTTTAAGTAATACAAATGTACAACAAAATCGGCAGGAAATACCAATAATTGTTCGTAATAGAGTTCTATATTTGATACAGGTTTAGAATATATTTTGATTTAAAAAAGTGTGAAGTTAATTATATGTAAATTTATAATTTATATTAAAATTTTAATGCCAATTTCTAAATACTAAAATAATTAACATTTCTTTATTTCTTATCATTTTTTAAAAATTTTTACCGATAAGTTGAGACAAATATTTCATAATTTACATGAAAAAAAAATCCAAATTCCTGATTTAAAATGTGAATTGAAAGCTGATGGAATAAATTGAATATAATTTATTGATTGCAATATACAATTTATCGATTGTAAATTTAATAAATTCATATCGCAAAAAATGGATTTGCATATTTTTAAAAGGGTTAATTTTGATGAAAAATTATTCCTGCGACTTTATTTAGTAATATGTAAAAAAATTTAAAAATTTGTTTTTAAATTAAAATTTTAATTTTTTTCAGATTTATTATTTTTTATTTTAATTATTAAATATTATTATTAAATTTTAAATCAAAAAAAAATTGTGATTAATTAAAGGAAAATTATTTTGCTAAATTATTTAATTAATATATTGATTAAGTGGAATATTTAAAAATGTGATAAAAGCTACCGGGGGGGGCAATGGCACATGTTTTACACTTTTAGATATTTTTTGACTTTTTTTGACTCGATCTAATTCTGAGGCTCTAATGAACAATTTTGATCGTTTAAAAAATTGAATTTTGTATTTTTCACAATTATACACTGTAAATGAATTTGATTGGTCGAGAAATAATTCCAGAAAATTTACGGAAAAAAGCTCCCAAAAATAAAATATATTTATTAAAATTGACGCCATTTTATTCCCAAATACTTTTATTTTATATATTAGTTAAGTAGCAACCGTTTCTATAGCAAAGGATAGTAAAAAGTAACCAAGGGAACATTCCGATATAAAATGAATCTAAAATAATAATCGATAATATTCAACTGAGCATTATAGATAAAAACCTATTACAAGTGACATGAGATTGCCATGGTAACTAAACGCTGTAAATAAATGAACGCTAAATGATTTACACAACCATTCTAGCAAAAGAATACAATTGTAATAAGGAGGCTAAAAAAGAAATTTGCCAGATTTTAAAAGTTTCAAAGAATCTATAAAATATATTTTAATATAAATATAAAATCAATTTTAAATTGTATTGATTTCTTATACAAATATTTCTTTATATTTATTTAAACTTGCTCAAATTATTTCCTAATGTATTTCATTCGTTCAAAATATTCAAATTTCAAAGGATTCGTAATAAATATTGATTACGGCTATAAATTTTGTAGTTATTTCACTGTTGTTGATAATTTTCACAATTTGATCTAATATTTGAAAATAAAGATAACAGAAAATAGGATAAATAACCAATTAAAGATGAAACGATGATTCCTTGGTAGCAGCATAAATTAAGATATGAGAAAAGTGAATAATCAAATAAGGCCTTGCTTCAAAGTAATAATTATATTGAAAATTTTTTAATATAATTATTAATTTGCAGCAAGGGCTTATTTGATTATTCCCTTTTCTGATATCAATTAAAGATGAAAACATTAAAGCATTTTATTGACATTATTTAACAAATGAAGAAAAACATTTTGATTTGACTCGAATTCAATAAACAAGACTCAAAATTCTTGAAAATAATTATTGTAAGAAGATTAAAATAACAAAATGTCTAAAAGTTTATTCATGAAAGGCAGACAATATATATACTACAAGTGTGTTTACAGTACATGCCTCGTTAGGATAAAGAATAAACAATTATGTAATCCGAAGACCCAGACAATCAAATAATCAATCAAACATGCAGGCAATCATAAACATTAATTATAAGGGTTTACATATAGGGGACAGGGAAATCAATTATCCAACTACAATTACATCACAATTATAAAAATAGAAAATAAATCAATTTTAAATTGTATTGATTTCTTATACGAATATTTATTTATATTTATTTAAACTTGATCAAATTATTTTCTAACATTCATTAAATTTTAAACTGATTTCCGTTAGAATGTCGAGATTTTATCTGGCTATAGGAATTGAGATATTTGCAAGACTAATAAAACTGAGGTGATAATTGCAAATTTTTTAGCAACCAAGCATTATTTTATATTCTTCGCAAATGCGGAGCCTCAGAATTAAAAATAAGTTAAAAATAACAATTATTGTACACTACATACATTTATTTATTTTTACCAAGATACACTGAGTTGCAAAATAAATGTTTAATAAATAAAGAGAGCACTTCAAAGAGAGCAATGAGTTTGTTTTAAGACTGCGAGCAAACTAATTGCTATCATTGTAAAATTTTAAGGAGCCCTTTGAAACTTGCCGAGGACTCCACGAGCTCCGTGGAGCACACATTAAAAACCACTAAACTCTTGTATCATAAATCGAAATAACTTGTGATACATTGGATGAAATTAAAAAATATTATTAACTTCACACTCAGATAATCGTAAATGGTATTTATTTTATCCTAATTATTGTCAGACATGGTATGAATTTTTCAAGGGTCAACCCGATTTTAAAGAAATTGAGTTCTTATACATGTATTTGCTTGAAAATGGGGTTCAATTCCCAATGACCGACATAACCGCTATGTCACCAATCAATACTCCTAAAAGAGTAAGGAATTGTCTATCCAGAAATTATAAACGAGTACTTGACTGTTTAGAGGGTTTCAATTACAAAACCAGTCGTATCCAAGCCATTAGATGGTGATACCTCATTAATTGATCCAGTAAGATTAATATATTATATTTAATTAATGACTTAATAATTAATAATCTATAAATCCTTATAATTTTCACTCGATAAAGACATAATAATTTTTTTTTACATTTTTAATCAATTTTCAGAATGAAAATAAATGAAATATCGCCGATATAAATATAATTATATTATTAATCTTTTATTGATTAACAATCTATTTATTTATTAGAAATTCAAATTATGATTATTTTTTACCGATATTATAATGTATATATTATTTGACATTAATCCAATTATCGATCATAAATATTTTTAATTGGTTTTAATTGAAGTTAAATAAAAACCTGCTAATTTTTAAGGGAATTGAAATAACAACTTTTAAACATTTATTTGATCACTTAATGATGTGAGAGGAAATTTTTGGTTTCAATAAATAAGAACACACATCAATAATACAGTATTTCAAAAAACACTGATCCGTTCATTTATAATTTTGATTATAGGCGTGAAGGAATAATATAAAATACCAAACTGCACTGAAATAGATTCTCTATAATGTAAAATAAAAGTAATTGATGTTGTTCTTTAGAACTGCAGTGAAATGAACTCTACACTATAGAAATTGAAAAAAATGAATATATATGTATTTAATGGTCTTAAGGAAGCACTTGAAAAAAGTTTATAGGATGAACTACTTTGTACGTATTAGGAGATTTTCCCAAGATGTTTGAAAATAAATATTTATGAAGATTAAACGGTTTTTAATGGGAGCAGTATTTCTCCGATATATATTTAGGATTTCATAGATCTAAAAATTGAGTTACATAGATTTTCACACTTTTATTATTGAATTACTTGTTATATAATTTTTTAAGAGAATAAAGATAATAAATTGAGATTTCAATGATACAAAAAATTTTTTCATAGATAATTCTAAAAATATCAATAAAAAGACACAATAAACATAATTTTATAAAAAATATAGAATATAAATTTATTTTGTGCTCAATGGATTTCTCGAGGCGTTTCTTGGACGACCAATGGATCTTTTAACAGGTTGAGTTGATAATGGTGATATTGAGGACTGTGTTGCTGGTTATTTTGAAGCTGAAGTTGTCTTTACTTTTTTTGGATGGTTGTGGTTGAGTCAAAGGTAACTCTTCGACTACTCGCTTCTTTCGCTTTTTGTTACATTACTAGTTGAAGCCATTTCCCCACGAGCTAAATCAATTTTAGAGTACGAAATAGGAATTTTATAATTGCGTATAACTTCAATTGATTTGATAAACTCAACTATCTCATCGATTTGTTTTGATTTATTTTGACCATCTAACTCTTTTGCGTCGTTCAATGGAGCTTTTTTATTTTTACTTTTGGCACCCCTTCTATTTCTATGAACATAATTGCGTCCATATCTTCATTATCATCTTTATCTTCGTCTCTTAGTGGGCTCAGTTCTTGTGGGTTTTCGGTAATCATAACAACTTCCTTCATCTAACTTTTCGTAGTTAGAGGCCATGTTGTCTCGAAGAAAATTCATAATTCGAATTAAAACTTAATCTATGAGTTATTGTTTTTTAATTAATTATAGATATAAATTTAATCGAAAATAGATAATTATTTGGTATTTCATAGATAATTATAAAAAATTATTTGTATATCTATGTAATATTATTTTTAGATCTATGAAATCCTAAAAATAGATCGGCGAAATCTTTTTCTCGTTTTTGATTACAATTAATTACAAGAACCACACTCGAACAAATATTTTTCAGTAAAGGCCACCTAAAACAATTTACAATGATAAATTTCAAGATTTTATACAAAAAAAATCCTTTACCTGTTTCCATTCATTATTGACCCATGATATATATTTTTTTGTGAATTCCAGACGCTTCTTCTTCATAGCGGCAATGAGAATTAGCTTTTTACACGATTTCATCGACTTTTCAGCTTTCTTCGAATTGTGGTCTTAAATATAGATACTCCAAGTTGTCGTAACTAATTTCTGATAGGTTTAACACTCATTGCCGGGTTGTTAAGAATATTTCTTGTCATAATACGCTCGTCTTGGTCTGATAACGGTATTGCCCGATTATTATTTCCATTCCTTTTTGACATGACATTTGATTGCAGAGACCTTTTTTATTCTGTTAACACTAGATATTGATACGACTGGTTCTTTCTGCAACGTCCCTTTCAATATAACCTCCCAGCAAAAGTATTAAAACTTCTACCATGTCGTTTTACACACACACACACACACACATGCATATATATATATAATTATGGAACAAAAGTAATATTTAAGAACATGAAAAATGATCTCATTTCTTAATGAAATCAAAATTCAAGTCTTTGAAATCACTTAAAAAAATAACTTACATACCAGACTTATTTAAAAAATATATCCACTAAGCTTATTTTCATATGTACTTATATTATAGAGAATGTATCTCAGTTCCGTTTGGTGTACTTACAATTATTCAATAAGAAAAGATGTTATAATAATAGTAAACCTGATTTAATTGATAATTAAATCACATTTTATAGATTTATTGAAATATTTTCATTGATAATTTTCAAATATTTTAATCAATTCATCAAATAAAATGTTACATCAGCTATCACAAATTGACATCACCAATGACAAATATTATGGGCAGATGGTAAGTTAAAATTTATATTTTTCATTAAATTTACAATTTTTAATATTAATTAATATTTTCATTAAAATTAAACTGTCGTAATTATAATGAATTTCTGGCCATTTTATGCTTTATTTTTTTTAAAAAAGATTAATTTTAGTTAAATACATTTTCAAATCTCTTCTAAATGTTTTCATTCAAAAAAAATTTCGTGAAATTTTTTTTCTGGCTGCATTAGTTTCCTCTCGATCAATTTTTTAAAATCAATTTCTGAATGCCTAAAAATATTTAAGTTTAAAATTATGATTTCACTTATAAATTACGTTTTTCGATTCTTTTCTTTCATTTTCCATAATTTCCGGTAATCTATCATCATTTTCCCAATATCAAATAAAAATTGAAAAAAAAAAAAAATGTGTAGTGTGTAGTAGTGGTTGTTATGTGTAGTGTGTGTGTGTCTTTATATTTAATTTTTCAGCCTTTAGTAAATTTCCTTAGTTTATGTTCTTATTTCAATTCGGTATGTATTTTTTTCTATATATACGTAGTGCGCCCAAAATTTACGTGCCATAATTAGGAAAGCAATTGAATAGAAACACCAAACTTTTACACAATAACATATAACATGTATAGACATCATTTTTCAACATATGTTCTATTTACATTCACACACTTATGCCAGCGCTGGATCAGTTCAGAAAATGCATTTTTGAAGAAATTCAAGGATTGATCACCTCTTCCCTCAGATCTTCAGCATTTGCAAACTGTTTGCAATGCAAATGTTTCTTGATATACATGAAGAGGTAAAAATCACTGGGGGGGAAGGTCTGGACTGTATGTAGGATGTTTCAATAGATAAAATCCATTTTCCTCCAGAACTCGCATGGATTCTGCACTTTTGTGGATTGGTGCGTTGTCCTGGAGAAACCACACGGGAATTCCCCGTTCTTTTCGTCGAGCATGTCGGCATTTACACACAAGATAATAGTAGTATGCAGAGTTGAGGTTGGTGTTTTTTGCAGCAAAGTCGACAAGGATAACACCGAGGGAATCCAAAAAAATACTCAGTATCAAGCATTTTCTGTGGAAGGTTCCAGACCTTATTTTCTTGGAACTTGATTCTTCTGGATTTTTCCACTCACTTGACTCACGTTTAAACTCTGACAGATACAGACTTAGAGGGGTTTCATCTCACACATCTCTGATGAAAGAAAGCGGGGAACAAATCTAGAAGCCAGTTTTCTCACTCCCAATTATGCACAATTGCTTGTATGGTTCCTTTGCTCACATTCATAGCATTAACCAGTGCCCGCGTTGTGATTCGACGGTCTTCTCGGAGATTCACACTTTTATTTAATTATGGTCAGAAATTTCACATAGGCATCCAGTCCTTTGGTCATCAAAAACTGTCTGTCTCTCATGTTTAAACAGTGCAATCCACTTGTTAATTACTCTACGTGATGGAGATTCCTCACCATATGTCTTCTCCAATTGGGAAAAAAATGTTGTCATTGGGAACATGGCGTAATACCAGAAACTTTATAACGATGCGATATTCTTTGCATCAATCATGACTTGCTCCAAATGTCAATATAAACTGTAATGATAATTGAAAACAAACTACACAAATTAAACTTATAATAATATAGCTACAATAAAAATTTGATTGCATGATAAAATAATATTTCCTTTCTACATACTGCACCGACTTATTGGGCGCACCACGTAAATCAATTATTTCTTTCAATCGACCTTAATTCATGGGCATATTGCTTATAATTTATGATAATATCATACAGATATCTTTATCATATTCATATTTTTTCCTTCAAATTTGATTATTAAGATTACGTACTTACTATTAAACAAACTATTCCGAGTCCCCATAAAAAGACAATTGTCGCCAATATATTAATGTTTAATTTTCAATCAATTACATATTAATTTTCGGATCGGATTAGTTTATATTATTGATAAATAGAACTTCACCAGGGTGCTTTATTTATGATATTTTAAATTTAATTTTCACCGTTTAAATTGTTCGATAATTTACGAGAGACTACATAACTACCAGGGGTTCAAAAAGTTTACAAATATTTTGAACCAAGAAACACAAGAGTATGATAATTTTGTTTTGGTTTCCAAATTTTTAATTAAAATTTTTGATCTTTAAAGATAAGAAATTTTAATAAATTATATAATATTTAAATTTATTTTGAATGAAAAACTTTATATAATATATAATGTCTAGGAATTATGTTTTGCATTAGTCTTTGACAAGCCAATTTAAAAACCGTTTTAATATTTGGTGATTGTTAATGCGAATAATTACCACAATCATGTTTTATTAATTTAATAATCAATTTAATAATTTATCAATAAACAATTTAAAATAAGTACTTATTTATCCGAATAGTATTAATTAAAATAACTGATTGTCTATTTATACTAATCAGATGGACCATAAAAAGTTCTATTTTTTAAAGTGAAAGATAATATTGATTAATACTAATAATAATAACAATAATAAAAATAATAATAAATAATATTATTAATAATGATTAATAATAATAGTAATAATAATAATAATAATAATAAATAATATTAATAATGATTAATAATAAGAGTTAAAATAAAATATGAGAATGTTACTCATTTTAGTCACCAGAATCCCCAGTTACTAAACCACAACCATCAATATCTATGTCTTCAGAAGATATAGTAAATAAGTTATCAAAAGATCTACACAAAGTGCAATGCAACCTTGACGTGATGTGTGAGTTAATGAACGAATATTTACCAACAGAACACATTCCAGACAATGTTTTGAGTCTAATGAAAGTTTGAAATTTTTAATTTTCATAAATCCCAAGTAAGAACACGTTTAGAATCTGTTTGAAGTTAACAGTGAGATGCAAAAGCGATTATTGCAACTAATTAATCGCTGGGAGGAAACGCAGCTAAAAGAATCTTCTATTCTGTTTGATATGCTACGAATCAATGACGAAATGAATAGTGCTCTTACGCAATATGGAAGATATGAACGCACTATTGCTGGAGCAGGAAATGTAATTTATAGTTTCTCTTTCATATCAATTTATATTTTATTTTTATTCAAATCTATTTATTTTCTCTAATTTTTAACAGTCAATTACTCTTTTCGCTGAATAATCAATTACCAAATATTTGTAAATAATAATCACCACAAAAAACTATAATTTACACTCAAAAATCAATATTTACGAATTCGAATATTTTTGAGTGAACCTGCCAATTAAGACACAAAAAATTAAATCTTGGTACAATTTTTGTTAACACAGGTCAGTCTGAGCTTTTCTAAAGTCGATCAAACGATTGTACCGTTTTGTTCATCCCCGCTAACCCAAATGATCATATAGATCACTTTAGAAATGCATTATAATTCCGCAAGCCGCATTTTAAATATTATAGAAAATTTCAATAATTATAATAATAACAATCAATAAAACAATTGAATATTTAATCATTGATATATTTACATATATACTATTTTAATTATAATAATGATTGCAATCAATAAAACTATTAACTATTTAATCAGTGCGATATTTGTTTCTCTTTTCTTTCCCTTAGCGTTTTCAAATTGATCTCAATACTTATATTTGCTCATCGTAGTAGATATTACAGTTTTTCGTCACGATTGCACCCCATAAAGTCATAAATAGTTTTGTGAAATCATGTAGATGACATGTTGACCAGCTCTGATTTAGTTTTTATGTTTACGCTTCCCGAAAATGAGTCAAATAATTGCAATTACCAATTCAAACAATAAACGGACTATTTACTAAACTCGGTTTTAAGTCAAAAAATCAAAAATAAACTTGGCAAATTCTCCTAGGAGATTTATTGCTCCATTTCTACAAGTCATGGCTTTAGCACCCCAAAGTGATTGATTCTATATCAAAATCTGATAAATAATATACCAAATTTTTCGTCTAAACATCAAAAATGATCAATCGTATTTTTCTTTATTAAATTATTACAATAAAGTTGATGGTAATTCTTTCTAATAAAATCATTTATACTTGAAAACATATCAAATGCGCCGTTTTCTTATGTTTATTTTCTTTAACGAAAGAGTTTTAGCATACAAAATTAAAATGTTTGTATTCTGACTTTGAACAGATATATTTCACTTCTAAAATATATCAGCCAAACAACATTATTTACCAAGCCAAGTTGCATTATGAAAGAGATTAAAAAGATCACATTTTCCCCTGATAAATATTATTATCTCTTCTTTCAAATGTACTAGTCGTTTTAAAGCTCATCCATCCGATAACCAATTAACTTCTGAATGGAATAAGAGTTTATGTTAATCCAGCGCCACGAAATTCTATGAAATTGATAATATTTATAGCAGCTTGTAGAACCACAATGATATCTATATATAGTTTTTTAGCAATGATGAATTATATATTGAGTACAAACGATAGATTTACTGATTGCTAAACCTTCGACATGCTGACCATTCATCGAGACTGATCCGTTACCGACACATTTATTTCAATTCAATCTTTCTTCCTTGAAAAAATCATTTACTTTAAAAAAAATATCTTCGCCTGTTGTACCACCATTTATTGGCTGATAAAACAGTAAATTTCAGTGTATATTACCATGCCTAACATACACCAAGAGTCGAGGCAAATTTGTAGTGTAAGTCGACTCATTCAGGTAGATTTGTAAATTTAGAGCTTTCTTTGATTCTCTTAATGGGCAAATATTGCTCGCTTATTAATGCTATCAATTGAATTTCTCTATGCCCGGAATAAAGTTATTCATTTTCCAGATATTCCTAGTTTTCCAGTGTCCTTGATAAAATCGATCTTGAATATTCCATGTTCCCAATTCATCAAATTTTGACTTTAGCTTTGACTGTACCATAAAATTACTACAAGTCACAATTTAAATGCAGTTTTATATAAATGCATAATATTTAATAGTATAAATATTCACTTATTATTTCCTCGATTAGTTGCCGATTGAGATTTGAATTTGAAAATGAAACGAATGCAAGTCCTCTGGATTTATAATTAGGAAATCTAACGACTTTCGCATCGATCAATTGCCTAAATTGACTAAGTCCTTCTTTCAGCATCGCTTCATCTGCATCAAAACCAATGTCACTAACAAATGTTTGTATTGAATCACTATAGCCAATTTTGACAAATGTCTGGTATCGCACTAGATCCATTTGCCCAGTTAACTTTAATTTGATCGATCCACATATAAATTCCATACATTGTCAAGGAAGATAATATGGGTTTGTTTGACAACGAAAATCTCATAATATGAAAACTAATAGATTGACTAATATTTCCAAATATTATGTTTAATAGATAATCATTAATTCCATAATCATTAATTCTACAATCTTGCGTTGATAAGTAATACATTAGGATGGATTATTGACGAACAAAAATTCAAAATTTTCACAAATGTAATTTTTTACAATTAAATAAATTTACATTTTAACTGGCCGAAACACTTATCTTAATATAGAAATACATATGTTGATATATATTTTCTATCGAGGTTGACAAAGACAGTGAATTCAGACATTTTGAGACTTCCAACACTAATTTCAAACTATTTATTCAATAAATTAATTTAAATATATATTTAAGTAACACGAGTGCGAGATCGATAATAATAATAAACTCAATAGGTTTCAAGTTATTTCAAATTGCATTTTAATTTAATTTCAAATGATTACAAAGGTTGAAGGTTTAAATACTTTTTCTAAAATTGTGAAGTGATATTTATTCTTTGTAAATTCTAAATTTTATTTTATGTTGAATCGTAGTGCACAATTAATCATTGTCATTTAACGGATATTAATAGTTAATATTAGTAACACAAAGAAAATTACTAACTTCATCGTAACAAAAGAACAAAATTCAATATATTATGGACTTCGATTTTTAGTCACTCAAAGGAAAATTTTTGATTTTCTTAAATATTAATTCTCAATTTAAAATGCCCATAATAAATGATTGCTGTCCATAAATTTTGTCCGTATGTATATATTTTTTATTATAAGGTTGTTGTGCATGTATTTAATTTTTCTCACCAAAATTATTTTTCTATTCTTTAGTTTAAATTCACTTAATTTATATCGGTCCCGCAATTTTTGTCGTTTCTTTGTCCAACCAAGCCTCCTTTAACGGTCTGGGGTGCTTATTATGTTTAAAATAATATAAAAAATAACAATAGTTTAACCAACAATTATTTACTACAAACATTTATTTAATACCGTTAAGTAAAATTGAATAAATTAAATGTCGCTTGTTTGTTGAAGTAAATTTCCAAATTATCCAAAAAGGCATGAATTCAGTAATTAATACTTTCCGCTTCTTATTTTCAATCAGTTTTTTTATCTATCTTTTTAAATTTTCATTTCGAATTATTACTATTGAGAATTGATTTTTTTAAGTGCATAACTTTTGTATAAGTTATAAAGTTAACATTTTACAACCAAAACTATGATAATAATAACAGTAAAATAATAAACATCACAATAAAACAAACTCCGTATGCAATGCGTGCGCTGTACACGTGGCAAAAAGAAAAACCACATTACAATCTTAATTTGTGATGATAATACTGCTCATAACTGTATTTATTTGGAAAATGATTTTCTAAAGCTAAGATTGTTATTTTAAGAACTTCTTGGTTTTCATTTCTGATTTATATTCATTTTTCAATGATATTAAGATTTTTTTTGTTTTTTTGACTATGAATATCATGTTTTATTGATATTCACTAGTGATTTGGTAAGCAATGTTTTTCAAAAAGCAAAATCATTATTTATCAAATCACTTGCAACAGATGCAACACACAACCTGCATTGGGGAAACACACAGAAAATTCCGAACCCGATTCAATGAACACATCAAAAACAAAACCAATAATTATCACGAACATTGGGAAAAAGAGCACAAATCAGCACCATTCATACACGAAACAAAAGGCAAAATACTACAAGACGTATTCAAAAATATACTGCAAAGATTTTCCACAGAATCGTTCTTTATTCAAAAACACAAATCATCGATTAAATAACATAAATAAAATTTGAACCAAAAAATTTAAAATTTAGAAATCAATATTAATGAATTAAAATCCTTATTAACTAATAAAATCAATATAAAATATAAAACCAATAAATTTTTTTATCATTTTACATGATTGATAGATAATGATCAAAATCACCTCAAAAAGGCTGTGCCGAAAATTTGTAAATATCAATAAAACATCAATATCATATTCATAGTGAAAAAATATAAAATTCTTAATGTCAACCAGTTTTTTAAGAATTAATTCTACTAATTGAAAAAATCAAAAATGTATCCTAAACTCTTTCCAGAAAACCGATGCAAATAGTGATATTACTAACCGTATTTCTAAATCAAATGTGGCAGATGTTTTTGCCGCACAACAAGAGGCTCAACATTTCTATGACGGAATTTCAAGTGCTTCTAAGTCGTATAAAGCTGATCAAGTTTCCTATAGAATTTCATAGACAATTTTCATTAATTGGCTTTTATTTTTTAGAAAGCAAATCCTCATCATTCTAATGAAACGCAATCATTGATAGCCATGGACAATAATCATGTAATGTGATTTCACCACAATAAATCGCTAATCACACACAGTTGTATTTTCAGACGGGTACAGCAAATTCGTCAAAAGGGGCCCTGTCAAGCCAAGGTAATTGAAAGTGTTGTTTATCAGTAACAAAAACTTCACTTGATATTATTATATATGAATTACAAAAAATCGTTATTAAATTATATATAAATATTGATTGAATTTATAATAATTAATATTACAATCAATAATATTTTTATTTATTATGGAATATAATGTCAATTTATTTATTATTAAATGAATAATACTAATTTATAAAATTAAAGTGTGAAGTTTCGAAATTGTAAAAGGAAAATATTAAGGACAAGAAATGAAAATTGAGAAGAGAAATAACAAAACATTAAACAAAGACATAGAAAAAAGTGCAAATAAAAAAGACAAAAACAATTTAGGAATAAAATTTGTTCGAGCTAACAAACGGATTCTTGGAGCAGCCGTGAAAATAATAAATGGGAGAAAGTTGCATATTTTTACCGCTGTTACTGATACCAATAGTGGATTTCTAATAAAGAAAATGAAAATAAAATTGAAATGATCTCAAGTGCCATCAAATAACAACTTATAAAAGGCAGAGACACAAATGGAGAAATCAGAATAAAAACCGATGTAAAAGTCTTCAGTGGTGAATGTTTTGTGTAGTAGCGTTAGCGAAAATCAAATTAATTGTCATTGTGATAGACAATAAATATTGAGAATATCGAGAATTTGTCGTTAATATAGATTTATCCATGTTCACCAACAACCATTTTTCATTTGACGTTATACTGAAATCATTAGACTGAATCATCATTTCATGTATACAAAATGCACTTGACAATTATATGCGATGGATTTCATTGGTGTTAAAATATTTGCATGCGCAATATAGTGAATAAATATTTTTAATAAAAGCTCAAAACTCGAAAGATTTTTATTCATCTAAATTAACCTTATAACTTGAAAAGTTATATAATTTTAATATGCTGTCAATAAAATAATTTATATTGATTTAACTTAGATTTCACTTTTGAATATGAATTTATTTATTAGACGAAGTTTAGTGATATCACACACATGGATACATCTATCTATCTATCTATCTATATCTATCTATCTATCTATCTATCTATCTATCTATCTATCTATCTATCTATCTATCTATCTATCTATCTATCTATCCTATCTATCTATCTATCTATCTATCTATCTATCTATCTATCTATCTATCTTATCTATCTATCTATCTATCTATCTATCTATCTATCTATCTATCTATCTATCTATCTATCTATCTATCTATCTATCTATCTATCTATCTATCTATCTATCTATCTATCTATCTATCTATCTATCTATCTATCTATCTATCTATCTATCTATCTATCTATCTATCTATCTATCTATCTATCTATTATCTATCTATCTATCTATCTATCTATCTATCTTTATCTATCTATCTATTATCTATCTATCTATCTATCTATCTATCTATCTATCTATCTATCTATCTATCTATCTATCTATCTATCTATCTATCTATCTATCTATCTATCTATCTATCTATCTATCTATCTATCTATCTATCTATCTATCTATCTATCTATCTATCTATCTATCTATCTATCTATCTATCTATCTATCTATCTATCTATCTATCTATCTATCTATCTAATCTATCTAATCTATCTAATCTATCTAATCTATCTAATCTATCTAATGAATTTCATTGCATTTATTTCATTGCATTAATGTTTATTTAAAAATTGATCTTTAAATCTCCTAAAATCTTTTCATTTTTGATATTTTTCTCGATCAATCTCTTTATTATTTCAATTAAAAATTATGTTTTTCGATGCTTCTTTATTTTTTATCAAAATTTCACAAAGTGAAAAATTGAAAATTCATTAATCCTAATTACGTTGAGTGTGTTTGTGTTAGTCTTTCGAATTTGGCCCAAGGAACACTTTGTTAGTACAAATACAAAATAATAAATATGGAAAATACGTTCTAAAATCATTAATATTAGAATACATTTACCAGCGGTAGTCTTAAAAAAGTTGAGGTAAATAAATGAAAACGAAATGAAACCGAGTCTCCGAGACTTATCCCAACGTAATTAGGGTTAAATAGGACTTTTGCTGTTTTTCAACTCTGATTTCTTTAATTTATATTGCTCCTCTCTTACTAATATATATTTTTTATTACTAGGTTGTTGTGAATAGTGTAAGTGTATTTGTAAAGGTATTCTTAATTTACGTGGGTGTCTGTTCTTTTGTCATTATTTCAAGTATTTATATATTTTTATGTAATGTTTGAGCCAGTATTTATTTTTATTTATTTGGGTTATCGGAAATTGATTTATCGGAAATTGACATGAAACAAACTGCTGAAAATCCATATCAAACAGAAACTATATCAATCAGATCAATCAAATATTATTCGATATAATTTTAATTGATCGAAATTAAATTATAAATAATAGTTTAGATATTTATTGATAATTTAGAATTCGATCAATTTCTCTCTGAGCAGGCCAATTCAGCGTTTTCCATTAACAATGATAACCGCGATGCGAACAATTCTCGCCCAGATCGCCAAAATCTATTAGCTACGAAACCGAAGAAAGAAAAGAGCGAATTATTTGATTTGTAATCCTTGCGGCCACAAATTGTGATATTCTATTTATTAAAAGATCAATTTGTTAATCATGTTTTGCATAGTTTTTTTTATCTAAAAATAAATCATAAATGCATAAATATTTTCATTAGTTCATTATTTCGCATTTAGGCTTACATTGGCTTGATTACAATTTGCTTGACAATTTTCACAATTGAATTGAATAATAATAATAAATAAAAATAAAAAATAATAAAAATAAAAAATAATAATAATAAATATTAATAATAAATATTAATAATAATAAAAAATAAAAAATAATAATAATAAAAATAATAATAAATATTAATAATAAAAATAAAAAATAATAAAAATAAAAAATAATAAAAATAAAAAATAATAAATATCAATAATAAAAATAATAATAAATATTAATAATAAATAATAAAAAATAATAATAAATATCAATAATATAAATAATAATAAATATTAATAATAATAAAAATAATAAAAAATATTAATAATAAATAATAATAATAATGAAAATAATAATAAGAAAAATAATTGTAATACTAAAATTCGCACAGCCTTTTTCAGGTGATTTAGATCATTTTTTAATTATTATGATAAATGGTCATTGTTAAATATTTCTAAGTCAAGTATATTCTTATATCTATTTCATGACGTAAGAGCTCTTGTATTTATCTCTTTGGAATCGAAGACTATTATTAAAAGATCAATTTGTTAATCATGTTTTGCATAGTTTTTTTTATCTAAAAATAAATCATAAATGCATAAATATTTTCATTAGTTCATTATTTCGCATTTAGGCTTACATTGGCTTGATTACAATTTGCTTGACAATTTTCACAATTGAATTGAATAATAATAATAAATAAAAATAAAAAATAATAAAAATAAAAAATAATAATAATAAATATTAATAATAAATATTAATAATAATAAAAAATAAAAAATAATAATAATAAAAATAATAATAAATATTAATAATAAAAATAAAAAATAATAAAAATAAAAAATAATAAAAATAAAAAATAATAAATATCAATAATAAAAATAATAATAAATATTAATAATAAATAATAAAAAATAATAATAAATATCAATAATATAAATAATAATAAATATTAATAATAATAAAAATAATAAAAAATATTAATAATAAATAATAATAATAATGAAAATAATAATAAGAAAAATAATTGTAATACTAAAATTCGCACAGCCTTTTTCAGGTGATTTAGATCATTTTTTAATTATTATGATAAATGGTCATTGTTAAATATTTCTAAGTCAAGTATATTCTTATATCTATTTCATGACGTAAGAGCTCTTGTATTTATCTCTTTGGAATCGAAGACTATTATGTAACAATGAACATGAAATATGAGACATACAATAACTTACACACATCCATCAAACCATTCATAATAATTATTAATTAGGTAATTTAATTATTAGATTACTTAGTCACAATAAAATTATATATTATATTGATATTTGCGGCTATTTAAAATTGAGTTTTTTATTGCTTCAGATCTTAAAATAAAATTTAGTTTTGGTTGGAATTTTATTAATTTATGTTAGTTGGGTATTGATGGGTTTTGTTTTTTGATGAAGAACAATTTTGCATTTAATCTTTGTAATGTGTTTTAAAATGCATTTTGTTTCCTGTAAAAATGGAGCTGACTTATGTGCTTTTTCCCAGTGTTCGTGATAATTACTGGTTTTGTTTTTGATATATTCATTGAGTCGAGTTCTAAATATTTGTGTTTCCTAAATATGTGTTACCAAATGTACGTTGCAATGCATCTTGTGCAAGTAAGATGATAAACAATGTTTTTCGAAAATCAAAAAACATTCGTTGGATGATCGGTAAAGACAATCTTGGTTATAAAGGTCTAATGTTAGAGATTTTTGGGATTTGTAAGGAGCTGAAGAGTGTGAAGATTTGGTGAATATGACATTGCGGATGAAAAATCTGATTGTATTACATGCTTTGCTACTTAAGAAAGGGAAGCGTAAGTAAATTATTGGTTTGTCATGTTTCTTATTTTGTGTTGGGACAATTAGAACCATATTTAAAAAGTATTTTTCCACAAACTTTAATGGGAATCCATTTTGCAATAAGCGTATTTTGAAGTTTTTGAGATTATCTTAGTATTTTTGTTGTATCAGAACAGCTTCTTATTGCTCTTTTTCTCTTATTAGTAACGCGTGACATTCCCAAAGGAGTATGTGACCACTGTGTTGAAATTTGGTGAATAAATCTATGTTGAATGTAAGAATTTCTGGTCCTTCTGAAGAACTCATCAGCGTGTCTAAGAAAGAGATTTTACCTTCCGGGTTTGTTAGTTCTAGAGTGAATTGAATATTTGTGTTGGTGGAGTTAGTATGGAATAAAATGACTGGTGATTTGACTGATAGAATTGAAATTGTTAAGCCGAGAAACCAATTGCAACTCTAGCAGATGGATAAACATTTTGGTGGCCTCATCGAATCTCCCATCGCTAGGAGAGCTTGAAGCTTGACAAATTTGATAGCGAAAGTCATACCCCCCTATTCCGATATTGATATCTTTGACACAATCTACAATGCCGACGTGGATGAAATCCACGCAGCTTTCGTTGCTCTGAAATAGATTTCTCAGAAATTTGTCCGCGATTCGACTGATGATAGCCTCTCTTGATAGCCCACACTAAACTGTTGCTGATTCGACCGGTTCTGAAATTCGTTACACAAATTCATTTGCAAATCAATGCGGCCATTTCCGATTCCGGAAACGATTCCAACAGAAAACTATTCGATAATTCCTCAATCATTTTATACTATCTCGCGTCATTTGTTTCATATTCGATTGCTTTATACGACTGGGATCCACTAATACTCGATTGGTTTTGATAACTTATTATAGAATTTTTAAGTTGTTCAGAAAAGGAATTTTGAGATTCATCAAAATCGACACTGGGAAGCTGTTTGTTAATTATCCTGAGTTCGGGAAATTATTTGTATGAATTCCAGAAATAATCATGCTTAAGAAATAAATGCTCAAACAAAACAGCAGATTCCCGAAATTCGAAACGACAAATCTGACAGACGAAGAGATAATGATTCGGATGATATACATTCGTGAAGATCACACGAAACAAGAGATGTTATATTGTTTTTTTGCAATTACACGAGATACAATCATCCAAAAACGCAATTTCCGGATTACACAAATAATTATGAGTTACTAAGGCTTTTTTAAACTTATAGATTTTATTACATTGAGGACATGACCATTCTGAAATTCTGGATTCATTTAACAATGCAGTCTGAGTTTTTATTATATCGTTTTTACTAAAAATATTAATTTTTCCTTTCATAATATCCATGCATTTCATATGTTGCAAAGTTGAATTATGTACAGCTAATTTTTGTTCAAATTCGTCATACGAAAAAGTCATTAAATAGAGTTTCATACAAGAAAGAAGACTTTCCAATAAAGGGTTTAACATTTTTGCATATTTTACATCCTGCGTTTTCATCTTTATAAATAAACCACGGGTATCTTTTTAAGATATTATCCCAATAATCGTCATTCCAGTGAGTTGGTTTTAATTTTAACTCAGTGTCGATTTGATTAAGTTTCATATAAAAAAGTTCGTCATTAGACAGTATTATTTTCTGTTTGGCTTTCAATAATCAGTTCTTTTTTCAACAATTCAAGATGGGAAGTTTGACTAGAGTTGTTTATCAGCGTTTGGGTTTCAAGTATTTGAACTGGATTATCTTTATCATTCATTTTGTTTGTTACTTTCAACTGGTAAAATAAATTAACGCCACATTGTCTTTCAGAATAAAAACACAAATTGTGTTCATCGCCCGTTTCATGTTCATAAAAAGGTTCCACTAGAAACCTATTGAGGTTTCCAGTACAATTTCTAATTTTAAAACTAGTATTCATTTTCTCGTTAAGCCAATCTTTAGTATCATTCCATAAACCAATTTTAATTAGATCCAGTTTTCCACGACGCTTGATTAACTGATCTTGTTTACAAACTATTTTTCCATACAAGATTAAATAGTTCTCAGCTAAAAAATTCTTAATTGTTCTAAAAATTAGCGATTCTCCTTGGTCTTCATATATTGATTCTGCTGACATGTTTCTGTTTTATTGTAAATATTAGGAAATAAATTTAACTGGTGAATTCCATCATATTTTTAATTAATTTATTATTGATTGCTACAAAGCCCATGAGGATACAAAAACACCGCAGCTGCGGAAGAACCCCGATCGACAGATTTTGATTGAGGATGAGAATGCTTGCGTCAGAATTTACCCAGGTCTTTCCATTTAACTATTCACTATGACCTGAACCCAACGCTGTCATCAAAGATCCCGAAACTAGACCATCAAACAGAAAGTTATGATATTCATCCATAGAGCATTCTTGAATATTAGTTGGGATTTTATCAAGTGCAGCTTTAATACGACTTGGAACTGTAGCATTTAACATTTCAATCCAACAAAGAGTTTTTTCTGCTTCACTTTTATCGAATTGTGCAGCTTGAGGAGAAATAATAGGAGATGTAATTCCAACTTGTGGTTTAAGAGTAGACGAAGCTTCTCGAACTGTGTTAACCTCTTTAGTTAGACGAGTCACAAGTCTACACGAAACATCGTATTGATAAAGAGCGTGAGACAATTCGCATTTAAGAGCCTGGTTCTCTTGTTTCATAATAAATTGTTGAAGCATCAAGGTATCCCATTCATCCTGAAAAGATTTCAATAAAGCTGGAATGGATGTAAAACTGGGTGGTTTCAATTTCACTTGCATTAGAACTCTAATTTCAATCAAATAATCTCCAGAAAACTGTACCCCAGTGACTGGATTTAAATCACTGGTTGTTAAGTATTCATCAATTAAGCCTTTTTCATAAACATGCCCTGATAATCTATTAAGAACTGGAACTTCAGGAATTTCATTAGAAATCGAACATATTAACAACATTTTTAAGATACTTTAAACAGTTTAAAGCCAAAAATTTATTTTCAAATTTAATTTATAAAAGAAATTACAACTCAAGTTTTCAATTGTTAATAATTTACACCATATATTAAAACTCTTTTTTAAACAACAATTATTTTTACAAAAAATCACAAATTTCAAATTAAAAATGAATAAAATGTTTCTATTCTTTTTCATTCACTTTATGGTAAATTCTGTTTTTATTTTTCTATCATTAATTTTTATTATTGTTGTTACTTGGAGAAAAAACTCAAATTTTGAATCCATTCTCCAAGTTACTAAACTACATGGGGCTAAGGGAACAGACTAACCAAATTCTCAACATCCTCCCCCCTTGACCACGTCAACACCAACAACTTTATCTTCGAGCGGGAATATCTTCGAGATGGGTCTGCATTTTACCTTTCCATCTACTCGAATTTTCACAACTCTGACCCTACCATCTTGACCAGGAATAACCGCACACATCCGTGCGAGTGGCCATTTTCCATCATAAGTGGACTTTTCCAACAGCCATACTATATCTCCAACTGAACTGTGATATTATTCTTTTCATTCCACCACTTACGTCTAGTGCTCCATAATGGGACTATCTCTCTCTTCCAACGTTCCCAAAAGTAATCAGTTACTTCCAATTGACCCGCCGTGGTTTCTTCCTGAATGGTGCTGACCCTGTTTGCAACAAACTGTTTGAACGTCCTAGATCGTTGCTTTATCCAATACAAAACATTGTGACTATCAGTCCAAAAACACACCTCATTGATGTTACGTCCGATGGGCTTTACTATTTTCTTCGCCAATTTCAAACCAAGACAAACTCTCAACAACTCCAATCTCGGTATATTCACCGTTTTTACGGGGGCTTCTTTTGGCTTTGCCGCTATGAATTTACATTGGATTTCTCCACTGGATTGCCTTCTCAAATAAGCCACCGAGCCATAAGCCTTTTCAGAAGCATCCGAAAACACATGGATCGTCCAATCATCTGACTCACTCTCAAGCAAATTCCTTGGAACCCTCATTGTCTCAATCTCTCTTGCTTCATTGACCCACAATCTAGCTTCCTGATCGATATTCAGCGGTAGACACTCATCCCAATCAGCCCCCGTGATCCAAATTGACTGCATTATTATTTTCGCTCTTACTATAAATGCGTTAAGGAATCCTAATGGATCAAAAATCCTTGTTATCCAGCTTACTAACAACCTTTTCGTCAACGTCTCGGACTCAAACGCCTTTACGCTAAATTCGAAGACGTCTAAATTAGCGACCCATCTTAGGCCCAGAGTTTTCATCGTCATACTTCCTTCTTCTTCGATATCTAATTTAATAGCTCTGTTCTCTATTGGAACATTCTCCAAAACTTTCGTTGAATTAGACATCCATTTCTGCGTCCTCATTCCCGCCTTGTTCCAAATTTCTTCTAATTGTACTTTCAGCAGCAAAGCTTCCTTCTCTGTTCCGACTGAATCCAAACTGTCATCCATGTAAGTCGATTCAGCGATAGTCTCCACCGCTCTTGGATATTTCTCTTAAAACTTTCTTGCATTTTCTTGTGCGACAAGCTGAGCTAGATAAGGAGCCGCGTTCAGTCCAAACACCAGCCGATTAAATTCATAAAACTTCAACTGATTGTCCTTCTTCCATAAAAACCGTAAATATTTTCTGTCTTTTTTAATTATTCCTATCTGTAGGAACATCTCAGCAATATCACACACAATGGCGACTTTGTTCTTTCTGAAGCGGATTAGGACATCAAACAAATCATTATACAACTTGGGCCCAGTCTCGATATTATCATTCAAGCATCTCCTTTCAACCTTCGCTGCCGCATCAAAGACAATCCTTATTTTAGTGGTTTACCTATCCCTTTTTATAACAGGGAAGTGAAGCAATATCCATCCTTCATTTGCCATCTGTTTTTCATCGATTTCTTCGATATAACCTTTTCTCTCATGATCGTCAATTAATTTGGTATATTCTCTTTCCAATTCTTTATCTCTTTCAAATCTACCAAATAAATTCATTAACCTCTTTTCTGCCATTCGCCTACTCGATTTTAAATGAGGTTTCTCAAATTTCCATGGCAATTCTACCTCATATCTATCATTCTCGAATTGCATTGCCTCTAATGAATGTTGTAGAATCTCTCGATCTTTCATTGAATGAGACGATGGTGGCATTTCGAGATCTTCCAATTCCCAAAATTTCTGCAATTTAAAATTCATGCTGTTTCCAGACACGAAATACGTTTGAACGAAATTCGATTGGTGTGAAAACGAATTTCCATAACCCGTATTGCCAATACAGGTCCATCCTAACGGTGTAAGCCTTGCAATAGGCTCACCTTCCACGCCTCTTATTTCTTTAATAGAATACTGAAGCTATAAATAATCCGCTCCAATTAAGACATCAACCGTCTTTCTTTCCAAATATGAAGGAAATTTCAATTCCGCTAAATAAGGCGATGATTTTGCAGCTGCTTCATTCCAGTCCATGACTTTCATTTCACCTGTCACCGACTTTAATGCCATGACCTTAAAACATTTCTCAACCGACCCATCCAAACTCTTCAATGTCATCTTTGTTCGATGTGCAACAACTTCCTGAGTCCTCCCTCCAACCACTTTTATAGGGATTCTGACCTTTTCTCCACTAAGGTTTAATTCAGTAGCCACTTGCTCACTTATAAAACTAGCTGTACTTGCATCATCGAGCAGAGCATTAACTACCAATTGCCGGTTACCTTTCTCCAGTATTATTGGAATGGTTCGAAGACTGATCCACCTTTTATTAGCCGACAACTGATGTGGCTCGACCCCAATCATAACACTCTCCTCTGAGGTTTTGGCTATAAAGTTCGATGTAGCCAATAGTTGTGTTTTCCTTCACAATTTTCAAATCTGCACAATTTTTCTTTCAAACATTCCTTCACGAAATGGCCTTTCGATAGACAGTTGAAACAGAGTTTAAGCTCTCTGACTTTTCTTGTTCTTTCCTCAACATTCATTTTTCGAAACACAAGACACTGATTCAAATAATGTTTCTCCTCACACATAGGGCATATCTGATTTTTCAATTCCTCTTGTCTATTGCTTATGCCTTGATTCTTGATACAGCTTCCTCGATATTTGAATTTTTCAATTTTATTAGATTTGTTCTTTGTGTTTTGGTTCACGGTGACGTGGGACATTACAGGTTGGCCTCGATACTCCTTGTTATTTACGGACCTCTCCTCATAATTCGTTCTGCGGAATTCCATCGTTCCCTTTATTTCCATCTCCTGTTTCGTCCGCTGTAACTTGCTTCCTAACCAGCCCTGCAAGATTTTAACTGTTTTGTCAGAACCATTTTTTGAATTGTCATAATTTGTTAACCACTCATCCAACACAGAGCGTGACAACTTTTGCAACAACTTTTCAAAAATAAATCCCACACCCAACTCATCTTCCAAACGAACGACGAGAGTACCAATCAGAGATAAGAGATTCTCAAAATCTCTTATTTGACCTTCCCTTATCGGCCTAAATCTCTCCAATTCTTGTAACAAATTCCTATATAATCTTTCTTCTCCGTAATTGGACTCTAAACGTTCCAAAGCCGCGTCATACGCCCCAGCAGAATAACCCAAAGTATCAATTAACTTTAGGGGTTCTCCAACTAGATATTCCCTGAGATGTTGTAGCTTCTCCTCTTTCGATCCGAGTGCCTTGTTGACTCGCACTTCAAAGGCTGCCTTCCAAGCTGGGAATTCTCTTATTTGTCCATTAAAAACTGGGATTGTTAATCTTTTTAACTTATCTAATGTTGGTGTATATTCCTCCGATTTCGTCTTACTCGACTCTATTCCAAGCTTTTTATTAGTCATCACCTCGATCTGGTTATTCAAACTTTCGTTTCTTTCCATGATCTCGTTGATATCCTTTTCTATCTTTTTTACTTCTGCTACTTTCCCGATCTTGTTTCCTAGCAGCTTTAATTGAGTCAACCTGTTAATCACTTCTTCTTGTTCCCCCAGGTATTGTTCGTATACTTTAGATCCGTCCGATTGCACTAGACTGAGCTTGACTCAATTCCTTAATCGGGTTAATTTATTTTTTGTCGACGATATTTTACTCATACCATCACAAAATTCCTCTTTATCATTCCCTCTTTTTAATCGTAGAGCTAGATGAAGAGTGGATCCTTTTCTCACATTGAATTCTAACAATGTATTATCATCATTCAACTGTTTACCGGCACAGATAAGTCTTTGTTGAACTGGAGGTACTCCTTCTTTGCGTTGAATCTTTACTTTTACACTTTCAATAGTGTCACCCTCCACGTCCCCATATATGTTTAATAAAAAACAACAATAATTCTTGCCCGGGTGCTCTGGGATTCATCAGCTGATTTCGGATTGGCTGCTGTCCTTCCGATATCCTTGGTTCGCGTTCTCGCTGGGCTTCCGTTTTCCGAATCTGTGCGTGGCTGCCCGAAGGGAACCACGCTCTGCTACCAATGGTGAATTCCATCTTAATTTTTGTTGATTTTGATTCCATAAACCAATTTTAATTAGACCCAGTTTTCCACGACGCTTGATTAACTGATCTTGTTTACAAACTATTTTTCCATACAAGATTAAATCGTTCTCAGCTAAAAAATTCTTAATTGTTCTAAAAATTAGCGATTCTCCTTGATCTTCATATATTGATTCTGCTGACATGTTTCTGTTTTATTGTAAATATCAGGAAATAAATTTAACTTAACTCTTAAAATTATTATTTCTTTAAATTTCGACAATTTCCATACTCAATTATTTAAACAAACACTAATTTTTACATAACATAAACTTTACGTTTTTCAAAAAATCCCATTAAAACTTTATTGATTTACATTAATTTGTTTTCTTTTCCTTTTAAACATAACAAATTTATTAAACTTTAAAGAGTTATTCAGATGCTGCAGCTTCTTCAATAACTTAAGCAGCATTCTGAGCCTCAGCAGCTTCACCTTTTTCTTTGCTAGTCATTGTCAAACGGGGTTAATTTTATTTACAAGATCCCCAAAAAAATTAATTATTATTTCAATCAAAATTAAAACTGCGTCCGAACAATGACGCTGAGAGGTACTTTGGAGACTATGAAAATGTCATTGATGTATCATTTTCGATTGTTCTAATATTTTCAATTTAGATTTTAAAATTAAAATTAAGATTTTTTTTAAAAATCTGAAATTAAAATCTAAAACTCATTTTTAATTTTAATTAACTAATAAGATCAATATAAAATATAAACAAATAATTTTAATATAACCATTTATCATAATAATTAAATAATGATCTAAATCAATTAAAAAAGACTGCGACGAAAACTTTTGAATATCAATAAAACATCGATATTATTATTGATTCATAAAAAATTCTTTATGTCATTGAAAAATAATAATTAGAATAATAATTAAAAATAATAATAATCATAATAATAATAATAAATAATAATTATATTAAATAATAATTAATAATTATAATAATAAATAATAATAATAATAATAATAATAATAATAATAATACTAATAATAATAATAATAATAATAATAATAATAATAATTATAATTATAATTGGTAATAAATTGTGGTATTAAATAAAGTTTATATTGTCTGGAATTCGTTATAATTATTAACAAGCCTTGGAGTTAGATCAACAATTGATAATATTTAATTTAACAACAAATAATTTATCCTAAAATATGTATTGATTTAGATAAAATGTTCCAAGAGAGTGGGAAAATTAGCTTGTTGTGAAGACAATTAGACTAAAATTTTGGTAATAATTACCCGACATTAATTTAATTATTATTACATGAAGATTATAAAAAGAAAGTTACAGAAAAATTATATGCCAGTTGGCCGAAAAAATTAAACTAAATTAGAAGAAAGGAAAAATTATTTTAATCGAACTTTCTACTAAAATAGAAATATCAGAAAAGTCAATTATCCATCAGATTACCCGCCTTTACGTAATCAAACGGGTTTCTTAAGGAGAAGTGTAAGTGTAAAGACAATTTACAATTTTTTTTGATAGTCAACACATTTGTTATGTTCTGGGTTATAGCCGTTTGATTTATAAAAGGATTACGAGGAGTCAGACATTAACCAACAGTTTCAATTGATTGTTACTTATTGTACACCAGGCATGTCAAACTCGCGGCCCTCGACAAAGTTTTTTGCGGCCCAACTAACAAATGTAATGATTATTAAAATATTGAGTAAAAAATAAAATTTAAAAGAAATTTCAATATAATTTAAGAAAGAAAATTTTTCTATATACATACCTAAACACACATTTAATTGTCTATAATTATTGTAAAATCTTTAACATTAATTCATAGGAACAACAACAAAACGAAAAATACACAAGCCACTGTATACATTGATATATATCTCAATTAATGTTTTAAACATGGTAATTTTTTGTGGGGCCCTTCACAAGTCTAAAATTTTTAAAGCGGCCCAAGACATGGGCTGAGTTAGACAAGCCTGTTGTACATATTCACATTTTTATTACGTAACATCAAATCTTTTTCAATTTTTTATCCTATAATAAGGATTAATCAAACCGACGGCGGAGGTTTAATATGAAATATTTGATTGCCATTTGTGAGTATAATTTACGTGGAGCTGGATTTTTCAGTCATGTAACAATAAAAAGCAAAGCAAAAATTAAGCTCAACTTTTTTTCACACGATTTTCGACCAGCAAATAAGTTCAGTTACTGATAGAGAAATATTTCCAGCATCATAGAAATCATTAATATAAAAATTTATTGATTTTTACCTGATTGATAAATGATATGATTTTTTTCTTGGTTTTCTTCATCTCCTTTCATTAACGACTTCAAAAGACAAAAAAAAATTTTAAATATCATTGATATAGTTTTCAAAAATGTTAAGTTTATTTAAATTTAGTTGGCACTTTGTGCAAATATTTAAGCCACCCCACTGTTGACATTAATCGTGCGTATAATATATTTATATATTTATATATTTATATAAATATATATGCAAATTGAAATATGACTAATAATTATAGTTGTAGCAAAAAAAAGATGCCATTTAACTAACTAGGTGTTGTGTGCCGTATAATCGTTTCTCATTGGCTAATAGAAAATCTTTACGAATCCCAGATGAATGTGTGCCGAATTCAGGAACAGTTTATTTAATTTAGGCTGCAAATTCTTATTAGAAAGTTTTTTCAAATAAATTCGAATCGATCTGTGATAATAAATTGGATGAATATTAAAAATCTTAATTCCGTAAAGGTTTTGCTAATCATCTTAATGGCAATTACGATTTTCATAACGACAGGCTACATGATTATTCAAAAAAACATTGAATTTCACAATTCCCAGTTCAGTGGACTAACAAATCTTCAGCTTCTGAAGCTGAACAAGCTTCTCTTACCACACGAACAAGCCGCTCTCATTCGACAAATCGTCAATGATTCTTTGCAAACAATTCTACAAATGCAAAAGAACACGATTTCAACTGTCTCTCCAATCAAACCAATTTTCGATATTTCCACAGACGATTTTGGGAAAAATAAATATAAAAAAAAACTCAATTCAAATCTCTTGCAAAGAGTTTTCCATCACGCTCCAGCATTGAGTGGAAACCATTCGGTGAGGAATTCAGAATTAAAAGCCTTTCAAGTCCAACTGACCCTAGAAGAGAGATCTAAAATGTATGAATTGTTGGAGGTTTTCGATAGAACGATGAAAGAACACAATATTACATATTTCATGTACGGAGGAACGCTGTTGGGATCTTTTCGTCACCACGATCTTATTCCTTGGGACGATGATTTGGATGTTATGTTATCGGCGGATAACCATAAAGATATGGAAATGATTTTCAAACCTCTTGAACCGGATTTCAAATTCTATCGAGCTGGGGGTCATGATAAATTTTATCACAAATCCGCAAAAAAAGCCAGCGGCTACAGTTGGCTGTGGCCATATCTGGATATAAGTTACTATGAAGTCAATGGAACCTTTATTAAAGATTGGGTGAAAACTTATAGCTATTGGTATTACTTTCCGAAAGAAATTGTCTTTCCATTGCACAATCGACCTTTATTGAATTTGTTGCTTCCAGCACCAAGGGACACATTTGCATTTTTAACTTGGTCTTATAATTATGGTTCAGAATGCATCATGTATGGCTATTCTCACATGGTTGAAGGAGGCGGACCAAGTGGTCGAACCGAATGCAGTTCTTTGGCCGATAAATTTCCATTTGTTGAACATCTTCCACACGCCGATGGAGTCAGAGAAGTACTTAAATATAAAGACTTGGAAATTACTGATATCGTTTTGCCAGAACCAAAATATGCCGTTTCAGAAACGTTTAAACTTTCCCTTAAAAGCGGTTTCAAAATGCCTAGTCATATTACCCCTCCTCCAGGTTAGCAAGGGAGACAAATAAAAGAATAATTTCTTTCTAATTTTATTTTTTTTGCAAAAATAAATATTTTAAAAATATACATCTAAATCTTTATCTTATCTTGTTTCTGTAAAACAATATTTTAAATAAACCGAAATATTTCTTTTCTTATGTAATACAAATTTGATCTAAATTCATAATAAAAATAAATGAAATATTAATAAACAAAATAAAGAATTTTATTGATTAAATAATAATATTTTATTTACTCAATTAAATAATAACTTCCTATTTTTGTTTGTTCTGGGCTAGAAATGTTGATATTAGTCTATTATCAATATCATGATTAGATCGAGTTAAAACATCGATTATTAGAAAATATTTATAAATAAAAAAAATTTAAATTATTTCGGATATTGGCCATTCTGAGGATATTTAAGCAATTTCATTTTGAGAATTCTGTATCTTTGTTAGGTTATTTTATATCAAGTGTTTATAAATTTTATTTTTAATATTTAGCCTTACATCCCTCTTCTTTAAAATTTTACTCACTCTTTATTTCTTACTAAATAGAGTCATTTGTGGTGGTCGAGCCCATAAAGAAACCAGAGATGCAAAAACCGACGTCGCTATGAACATAGACTGCCACAAACCCAGTTATCCTTGTGGTAATGGGTCGGGGATGCCAAATTCGGACTCAGAAGAAAATTCTGACCCAGAAAATTCTAAAAATCTGCAAAATTTACAAAATTCGGAGGAAAATTTCAATTTCATTTTCCAAAATCTTAACAAAATAAATAAATGAATTAACAATTTTAAAATTTTAATGATTTCCAAAATGAAAAATATGTGTCAGAAAGAAATTAGAATTCAAGAAAATCCCAAAAAATTCAACGAAGTTATAAAAAATAACAACGAAAATTCAAAGATTTCATCAAATAAACAAGAAAATTTTAAATATTTATCAAAAAATGAAGAGAATTTAATTTTAAAATTAAATTCAAATCACGAAAATTTATCAATTAATAAAGAAGAGCAAAATGTCAAACAGAAGAACGCAGGTCAATCATGGTTAGATCTGGTCGAAAATGCGATCACATCCCTGAAAAAGACACACCAAATTCAGGTGTCTTTTTTCCAATCAGCCGAATTAATAGGTTGTACCTTGAAATGCGGTACACAGGACAAAGCCAAAACAGTTTGCCCCCCCAATAATAAAGGAATTGCCTCAGACTCTCAGATGGATGATTAAGGATTCCTATTTGAAGACCTGGAAAATGGCTAAATGCCAAGGTTATATCCTCAGTCTGCCCCCAATCAAAGGACTTGGAATGGAAAATGCCAAACATGCTCAAGGATCCCGAATGGAGATTCATAATCAAGGCACGCTCAACTTTGTTGGACCTGAATATGAAACAAGCCAATCAAGGCGGTAGAATAGCTCCAACAAGCTGCGGAAAGTGTAATTTCCCTTCGGAATCTTCTGCGCATGTTATAAACCACTGTGAATTCGGGAACAGGATGAGGACTAACAAGCACAACGAAGTTCAAAAAGCCTTGGAACAGTTACTCCGAAGCAAGAACATGAACTTTGAAACGGAATCTAAGCCAGTCGAGATCAACGAATTGCTGAAACCAGACATCGTTGTTCGAACTAAGGAACACATCTTTGTAATATATGTCAAATGTCCCTTCGACGATTCCAACTCAGTCGAGGAAGCTAGAAGCAAGAATCACGACAAGTAAAGAGATGTTGCCAAACAGATCCAAAACAGAACGGGAATACACACCACCGTGGAAACATTCGTAGTGTGTTCCCTGGGGACATGGGACAAAAAGAACAACGATGTCCTTAGAAGACTAGGCTTTAGATTCCCGGAATATCAAAGGACCAAAGAAAAAATAATTGCCAACGTAATTAAGGGCTCAAGGAAGACATACAAGAGCCACAGGGGTCAATTCCGATAAAAAAGTCAGAATGATAGTGCCCGCATCCTTAAAATGGCACCTAGTTCAAGAAATGTTCAGTAGTAGATTTCGATCCACGATAGTGTTTTCTGTATCAGAAATGATACTTTGTTTTGTTATATTAATAAATGTTTTGTATTTGTTTTCTTGTATTGAAAGTAAATCGTGCCCCATAAATCGAGAAATAGGTTCATTTCCCAATTGAATAAGGACTTTCGCATATTTTAATGTGTTGAAAATTTGAGGAAATAATAAACGCAGGCTGGTGAATTCCATCATCTTTTTAACTAATTTATTAATTAGGCCCACGAGGATACAGAGATATCGCAGCCGAGGAAGATCCCCGATGAACAGATTTTGATTGAGAATGAGAATGCTTGCGTTGGGGTTTACACAGGTCTTTCCAATTAACTGTTCACTATGACCTGAACCCAACGCTGTCATCGAATATCCCGAAACTAGACCATCAAACAGAAGGTTATGATATTCATCCATAGCACATTCTTGAATATTTGATGGTATATTATCAAGAGCAGTTTTAATACGACTTGGAACTGTAGCATTTAACATATCCATCCAATGAAGAGTTTTTCATGCTTCACTTTTATCGAATTGTGCAGCTTGAGAAGAAAATATATGAGATGTAATTCCAATTTGTGGTTTGAGAGTAGACAAAGCCTCTCGAGCTGTGCTAGCCTCTTTAATTTCGACGGCTCTACTAGGAATAACGTCACAAGATTTTGCAATAATAGAATGCCGTAATGTATTAAATGAACTCCGACTAGAATCATTATCTGACCAGACACCACATTTGTATGTCATAAACATAAATCCACCAACTGCAAATAATTTATCAGAATTATTCAAAAATTTAAGAATAGCAGGCATTTTGAGGAATTCATTCAAATTAATTTACAAATTATAATTACGACTTAAATTTCACTTTAAATCCATTCAAATTTCTACCATTTACATTAAAAATTTAAACAACCATTTAAAAATTTACAATATTTTTTTAACTATTTCATTATGAAAACCTAATTTCCAAATAAGTCTTTTTTTTTATTTTCATTTTTCCCGGCCTTAATTTTAATTATTGTTGTTAATTGGAGAAAAGACTCAAATTTTGAATCCATTCTCCAAGTTACTAAACTACATGGGGCTAAGGGAACAGACTAACCAACTTTTCGAAGAATCATTAATTTAAATTATAATTTTTAAAAATCTAAATTTTCAATTTGATAATAATATATTTTTATATTTACAAACACAAATGACAAATTTTAATTCAAAATTCTATATTTTTAAAACAATCTAATTTACAGTCCGGATATTCAAACAAAACCAAAAATTAATCGTACATTAAATTTACCAAAAGGTTACAATTTAATTTTTACATAATTCGGAAAGTTTTTAACTCACTAAAATTCTATTTTTTTAAATAACTCCAATTTACAATCTTGCTTAATTTACTGATGATTATTAAAACACAATAATTTAACAGATCTTATATTAAATAAAATACATCCCCATTAATTTTTAAAAAAACCAAATTATACTTTCACAAAAATATCAAAAATGTGCTTTTTATTAAAATTTATAAATCAACTTGATCAAAAAAATCAATACTATCTAAATGCACATTAGTACTGATAACGTTTACGAAAGACGTTAAAATTTGAGCAAATACTGGATCTCCAAAATCAAAAAGAGAGTGATTTTCCCTGTAAGTATGGAATTGATTTTTGGTTTTATTTGACTATTCATTATTTTCAAAGTCGTGTCTTTTAATATACTATTTATATAGATTTTGATAAAGCCGTTGAACAGCTCACTCTACTATTATTAATTTTTATTATATAAATTCTTTCGTGGATCTTTCCTACAATCGTATCTGGACCTTCATATCTGTTCTCCATATCTGTTCATCACCAATAACGAATTTTCTATCACTACTTACTGCTATTCATGTATTTTTATTATCAATCCATTCTCTACTTAAGGCTTTGCTAATTGTGATCTCGACTGGAGATGTTTTAATTGTTTCCTGATATTTAGCATAAATTCTAGTTCTGGTAATATTTCGACCCAATCTCGGCATTTATTATCTTTTAATGATACTTGTACAGAATCTCGTATTTGTCGAAAATTACCTTCAAATTGATCGTTTGCCGAATGATAGTACGGATTGAATAACATATCTTCATGTTATAATTTTTGACAAAAAAAAATTTAGCAAAACATTTTAACGTAAAACAGAAATTTTATATCAAATAAAAATTTTATATAAAAATAACCTTTTTGAAGATCTACTAAAAAATCCCCCGCGATCTACTGGTAGATCGCAATTAACCTTATGGGCAGCATTGAAATATATCATCAAATTTACTAAATTTACAATTATTAATTAACTAAATCTAGATTAAAATGTTTAGCATTATTATTTTTAAAAATATTTTTTAATTGTTTAGTATAATAAATAATTCTAAAAACACAAATTGCCCACTGTAGGTTTAGTACAACAATCACCTGCTCTAGTACCGGAGCTTCCTGTTTTGGGGTTTTAATAGCTACAAATCGTTGTTATTGCCATCTATTTCTCTTTGGATTAAGCTGAAAACATTGATATTTGAAGTGACAATGTTTCTTATAATGCTGACTCTTTATACTTGAACATTTTAGTTTGATATGACTTTTCGCTTGACAGACATACCATACAATATTCTGTTTTTCGTGTATTCTGCCACCATAATAATGAATTTCTTTCTTATCTTTCAGCTATTTGAACTGTAAAATATTCATAATATTGTATTTTAACATTTTTATAAATTTTAGGAGGATATCAATTACCATAATTTAAAAATAATACTTCATATTTTTAACAAATAACTAAATACAGTATGATTGAGCAATTTGATTGATAGAATTATTGGAAAAATAAACTTGCTAAGTTTATGAATATGATTTAAAAAACACACTAATTATTTGTTTAAAAATTAATTGTTTTAATTAATCAATATTTGGAATGATTTAAAAAACACACTAATTATTTGTTTAAAAATTAATTGTTTTAATTAATCAATGTTTGGAACTTGTTAAACCTTTAAATGAATCCTATTTATACTCGAAGCACCAGGAAAGATGTTTCTAACAATCATTATGCACAATATCCGATTAATTTCAATTACAGTCCCATTGCAGCTTTATAAAGATAAATAATATTGGATGATTGTTGCAACCCGATAGGTATAAGAGAAAATGGAATTAAATTATTACACAATTTTCGGCGACAAGTAGCAATGTTCTATTTCTTATTCAATGTGCTCGGCAAATTTTTAAATTAATTTAATAATCATTATTCGAAACAATCGCCGAAAAGGTATTAATCTATTTTTACAAATTATATATTATTTGACCGTTTGAGTCCGGAATTTTTTTTCAACGAAAGTAAATTTACTTGGAAGATTACTTCTTGATAATCATTTTACACATTTAAAAAATTTTGAAAAATCTTTTGCGTTAGAGTAAAATTATTTTCAAAAAATGTTATTAATAGTTGTTCTATCAAACAATTTATGTTTCAGGAATTTTTTCCTTCAACTTCAAAGTTTTATTTCACTTTGAAAAAGGCCTATTTTCAAACTTGTAACTCGATTATCTGACGATCAGAATATGATAAAAATTTGTTTTATATCTAAAAAATGTTCGTTATTATAATTTCTAATTAATGATGTAAAAACCTTTGATCTGTGCCTTATACTTTCGGAGAAAATTGCTCTGGACTCATAGGTCACGCCGGTATCCAAAGGGTTAATTATTATGTTTTTATATCGTTTTTCTTTCAATGTAATGGCTAAACAATAGCCGATATTGTATCTATAATGGCTATCTCACATATCACAATTAATAATTGTGAGGTTTTAAATATTGAAAAGTTAAAAAATTAAACATGTCTATATATGTCTATATATATTTATGAAATATTTAATCACCGATTGCAATATCGTTGTAAATGACAATTTTCATAAATATTCTTTTTCTTTTAAAATAAAATGTTATTTTACTTAAAAGTTTATTATTTAAAATCACATATGGTTCACATATGGAATTTCATTAAAACAAATGTTTTAATTTAGTATTCTGTATTTAGATCAATAATGATTTAACTGTCTGAACAAATAAGAATAATAAAAAAATAATAATTGTGCTAATAATAATAATAATAATAATAATAATAATAATAATAATAATAATAATAATAATAATAATAATAATAATAATAATAATAATATAATAATAATAATAATAATAATAATAATAATAATAATAATAATAATAATAATAATAATAATAATAATAATAATAATAATAATAATAATAATAATAATAATAATAATAATAATAATAATAATAATAATAATAATAATAATAATAATAATAATAATAATAATAATAATAATAATAATAATAATAATAATAATAATAATCGTTTTCTTATCCAATGAATTTTATTAGAATTATACATATATTTTTCTAAAAAATATGCTGATTTTGATTCTTTCAATTTTCCGTGAAAAATTCTCTAAAAATGATTATAAATTAATTTTTATTACTTTCCAATATATAAATACCTTTTAAAAAACCGAATTTCATGAAATTTTGGTTTTAATATTTTAACACAAGTGGTCAAAATTACTTTAATCAAAGTTCAAAAATAATTATTAATATGAGAATGAATAATTTAATTATCTTTATTTGAACAGCCTTTATCAATTCAATCTACCAATTTTATTTGAATATATAATTTAATATTTCACTTGTTGAAATAGAATTTTTGAGTCAAGAAAAATTAAGTCGTATGAAAAATGGGCAATTCCAATCATAATTACCTTCCAAAGGATTTAATTGATGTTTATGTAAAGAAAACGTTTTTATCGGAGCAAGAAATTCAAAAGTAATTAGAAAAATTAAAAAAAATTATTTTTAAAAAATGATTGTGAAGATTATTTAAAAATTTTCGAGATATTTATAAACCTGGAAATTACGACTACAGAAATATCCGAGACGCTTTTCTAACTTGCGATGAATTTATCGCTAATTTTAAACCAATCAGAGTAGAGTTGATAAAATATGATTTTAATTTATTTAACTTTATTTTTTAGGAAAATCCATTTAAAGACAGATTATTTAGGATTTTCTCGGAATATAATCCCAATGGAATCAATTTTGAGGAGACATTGGACATGATGTCGGTGTTTTCAGAGACTGCACCTATTGAAGTCAAAACCCATTATGCGTTTAAACTATACAGTAATTAGTTTTGTTTTAATAATAGGCTACACAAGTTATTCGACAACTGGAAATTATTAAGATAATCACAGACAGCGATTTATATTCTCTACAACAATCTCTGAACCTAAAACTCATCGCAGACCGCATAAGTAGTACATAGTGAGCTTACAGCGTCAATACCTCACCCCCTCTATGTTAAGGTAAAATTTTCAAGGCCATATGACATAATAGGCCAATTTCATATTGTATAACCTCCATTTTGAATTTTTATTTAAATGAAGTAGTTGCCAAATTTGAATTTTATTATTTTTTTTGAAATTTTTGTGTAAATGGTTATATTTCAGTCATTCAAAAATTTATTAGGTAAATTTTGGATAAGAAAATCGAATTTAAGCTTTAAAGTCGTGACCTCAGGGTACTTTAAGCGATTTTTCGTTAATAGTGTCTGGCTTGTGTCGGAATTTGAACAAAAAATCGAATTTTAGTCAAAAAACTACATATTTAGGCTAATTTTGGATATTTAAACGTCGATTCTAGTGTCAAAATCTATGAATTAAGGGTACACAAAATTACAAACAAACTAAGCCTAGCTTAACGAGCTCTAGTAAACACGAAGAACACATTACATTAAATTTTGATTTATAAGTTTTAATTTATATGATAAGTTTTCATTTAAATGTAATTTATAAGTTTATTTGATTCAAATTACATTAAGTGTGTAAAATTTATAATTGGGGTTTGGGTGAGTAAATTCAAACAATGTAAGTCAATGGATAAATTGATACAAGTGGGATACCAGATGAGTCAAGAGATCCAAATATGTATAAACATTGTTGATGGTAAATTAGGTTTCGGGTGAATTATTAAAGGGAGGTACAAAAAGGGCGAATTGGTATGAGGTGAATATTTCTAATTTTGACTGTTAATCGAAATAAATATGTTGAAAATGTTAGTTTTTAATAATAAACAAATCAAGTTTTCATTGACTGATACTTCCAAAACTCTCAACAAAAACTTTTGATGATCCTATAATAAATAAGAAAGTATGTGTCGAATTTAAAATAAATCTCAAAATTGACTGATATAGAAAAAAACCCATGTTTCTATATCAAACACCCATAAAAACACACATTGAGTAAGACTGTTTAATGTTTTCCTGTGAAACTAAGTGTAACAAATATAATTAATAAAATGCAATTTTTAACAAATAAGAGTATTTCCTCGACTAGTTGCCGATTGAGATTACGATTTGAAAATGAAAAGAATGCAAGTCCTTTGGATTGACCATCAGGAAATCTAACAACTTTAATTTGATCGTTCCACATATAAATTCCATCCATTGTAGATAAAGCTAATCTTGCAGAAGCTTGGTAAGTATATTCGATAAACGCATGAGGGTTTGTTTGACAACTAAAATCTCTTATAATATGACAACTAATACATTGACCAAGATTTCCAAATATTATGTTTATTAGCTGATCATTAACTGCGCTAATTTAATTATAAATCCTGATTTTTTGACAAATTCACAATCTTGCATTGATAAGTACTACACTAAGGACATTGACGAATGAAAAGCTTCAAGACTTGTAAAATTTATTTATTTCAAATTAAATTCACAACAATTCAAATAAACTTCCTCAACAAATTAAAAAACTCCAAGACAAATTGATTTAGAAAAACAAACAACAAAATTCAAAAATTTCACAAAAGTAATTTTTACAATTAAATAATAAAATTAAATATTAATTGGCCGAAAAAAAGTGTGTGTGTATTCTATATTATAAAATTATTGATTTATTTTTTTTCAGTATAGAAAATTTACAGTTTATTTCTCATATATTTTTAACATATCAATATGAACTTTTAAGTTTTTTTTCTTAGACTTTGACGACGATAATTATTTATCTAAAGATGATTTATTGGAAATGTTGAAGCGAGTCGTCAATTGTAATGGAGATTACGAAAGCCGAATAATTCAAAGTGCCATTGACGGCGTAAGTTAATAATAATTATTTTTTTTAATAAATATTTTATTGTCAATAACTTTGTAGTTAAAAATTAAGTAATTTGAAAATAAATTTCTAATTGCGTAACCTTGAATGTTAATAATTTTTATTGTTCATTAAAAGTTTCAGTTTAACTAATTGTAATATTGTTTTAGTTCGGAAAACAATTATGAATAGGGCTGTACCCAGTAGGCCCTTTGCCGACTATCGATACCGATACCGAATATTTGAATCGGTATAAATTGGAAAATCGTGGAAATTGGAAAATATTAAAATTGCCATAACAACGCCATAAAAATTTTAACAATAGTACGTCACTTCAAGTTCAAGAATTGTGAAGAATATATTTTAAATTATTATTTACCTCACATGTATGAGTTTTATCACATCGTGACTTGCCTAGTATTATTAAGCTATGGTCATAAACTGTGTGTATCTCTATTGACTTAGCCCTCCACCACCAGCTATTTTTTGCTTTTTTTTTAAGACTCGGCATCGGTGTAATTGGTGTTCCGAGTGCCGAGTATTGCCGAGTATGTCAAAATCGGTCGGTGCCGGGTAACCGAACCGATACTCGGTACAGCCCTAATGATGAATAATCAATTGTCAAATTAATAATTGATCAAAATTTAAAATAATAATTAAAGTATGAAATTAACATAATCAGATTAAAATGAAATCTACTTAATTAGAAATTTAAACTAATAAATTTCGAGGCCACACTAATACAGAGGTTGTTAACTTGCGGTTCTTTGTGTTATCATAAACAATAATACTTTGAAATTTTAATTTTTGTGATCGGAATTTTGTTTATTCGGTGAACCAAAACTGAATAAAATAAAAACAAACTTACTGAGCCGTTATGATTTTAAGAATATAAAGAAATTATAAATTCGAAACGAATTTGAGATATCTGATTCAAATTTGAATTACGTGTGAATTTAATTCTATCAAATTTATTCTAAAACGAAAAACCATTGAAAAAAATTGAAAAAAGCTTACTTTTACACCTTGACCTTGAATGCACTTCTTTCTTCAACTCATTAATTTTTTTACTTTCTCTATATTAATTTCACTTTGTGTGTATGTTTGAAAGTTTGAATGTTTGTATGAGACTTGCAAATCTTGTGACGGAAAATAGACCTAATCCCGTGATCGGATAGAGTTGAAATTTGGCTGATAGATTCGTTGTAGAGAACAATGCATTCTATAAAAATTTCAGGTCAATCGAAGTTACTATAGCTATCTTTTTTGAAAATTTTCAATTTGGTCACCTATCCTTACAGAGAAAAAAGTGAGATATAAAAAGATTTTTTAAAAAAACTATGTTTTTTAAATTTTAAATAACATCTTTAAATAAAATGGCACTAAAGTCAAAAAATATTTTATCGATAAAAAAGCATAAAAAATATTTCCTTGATAAAAAAGCATAAAATAAAATTTGAGTCAAATTACCTAAGATGGTCATGCTATAGTCAGGGATATGTTTAACTCGTAATAAAAAACAATGCAATATTTGGTCTCAATATTTTCTATAGGTAAATATTGGCATAAAATAAAAATGACTCAAATCGCCTGCCGATAAAAAATAGTCAGGGGTATTTTATAGGCTTGTTAAAAAAACACTTGTGGTGGGTTTCTGGGTTTTGATATTTTGAAGCTATATGGTTGTTACCCAGACAACCCCATACAAATATTTCCTTTGCTTACCACTCGGCACCCGTTACTGAGCAACGTTGGAACTGTGTTCGAGTGGGTAGATCGTCCGCAAAAAGTGAGCGTTATTGCTAATGCTATAATTGACCGAACGATCTCTGGGTCCAACGAGCTGTCGATAGAAGACCTGTGCTCGCTTTTGATTCTTAGGTCCCATTATTCTCCTATCTCTTTCAAATGTTAACCTATACTCTCATATCATCTATCTTTATGTCCATTCGCTTGGTCCTTCTTATTATTGTCCATATTGATGATTTTTTTATGGTCTGTAAACTCTTGGTTATGTTAAGTAAACACAGTACATCTCTTACCCTTATCCCTATTATAACTACAATGTTCCCTATTATCATTACTAGCATCATTATTGTTACTATTATATATATTACCTTTCTTAATTGTTGCTACTGTTACCTTTATTATTATTTTTATTACTATAACTACCATTATATTTATTGTTATTACCACTATGATTATTACTATTATTATTATTATCATAATTATTATCATCATTACTACTAATACCATGATTATTATTATTATTATCATTATTATTATTATTATTATTATTATTATTATTATTATTATTATTATTATTATTATTATTATTATTATTATTATTATTGTTATTATTATAATTACCATTATCCTTATTTTACGGTTTTATATTTTCATCGATTCGGAAAATTTGAGCAGCGTTCCGCCCTTATTTTACAGTTTCATTTTTACTTTACTATTTTTGTTAAGTATCTGAATTAATTCGGAAAATTTGAGCAGCGTTCCGCCCTTATTTTACGCGTTCCACTTTTACTTTACTATTTTCAATAAGTATTTTCATCAATTCGGAAAATTTGGGCAGCGATCCGCCCTTATTTTACAGTTTCATTTTTACTTTACTATTTTTGTTAAGTATCTGAATTAATTCGGAAAATTTGAGCAGCGTCCCGCCCATATTTTCCGCCTCAACTCAAATTAATTTGTTTAATTCTTATTTAAAAACATTATTTTTCATGATTTTGGTCGTTCGGATTATTCTTTTTCCGATGGCTATTCATTTTAACTGTTGCAACGATTTCGAAATTTTCCCCGCTACCCATTCCCTCTTTTTGTCCTTAAGATCTATGTATGTTCATATTATATTTAATGAGTGCCCACTGGACTACTCCGTGTTAGATATTTTGAGCCGATTGTTATTCAAAGGTTTTGTCGATTTTGCAGGAAATGGATGATGAAGGAGCAGTCAAAGGGCTACTCATTTACCCTCCAATTTACTTATGTACGGATAATATTGACGTTCCGATCCCTGCATTCCGCACGCCGGGTCTTCACGGGCACAGATCATCGGCGGTATTCCACGCACTTAAACGAATCTGAATACTGTATATGATTTTATTAACTTGTGATGTGTCTTTGGCTGTGGGCCACCAAAAATAAAATAATAGAAAAAATAAATTACCACATGAATTAGGCAAAAGTCTCGATGCATAAACTGTATATTTGGCATTCATATAAACAAATTTTAAATCGGACATCGATGTACATAAACCAAAATAACATAACTGTAGATTAACAATCTGAAAATATTGCTACAAAACATAACTGTAGATTAATAACCTGAAAATATTGCTACAAAACATAACTGTAGATTAATAACCTGAAAATATTGATAACTGTAGATTAATAACCTGAAAATATTGATAACTGTAGATTAATGATCTGAAAATATCCAAAAAAAATCACTCAACAAAGTAAGATTTGTAAAAAATGTGCATCTTAAATTTGGTTGAAATTAATACTACAAAGTAGTAGTTGAAAATTTGGGAAAACACATCAGTATTTATACCTATAATTTGGCCTTAACCTTGCGTGTTAGTTTTATTGCGATTAAACAAAATTCGACCTTGAAATTATTTGTGTTATCTAAATTAAATTTTTATTTATTTCTTAATTTAAATTGGTAATATATTTTTAACATTTTTAAATAAATTTATTCAGCTAAAAATATTTTATTTTTATTCATTTAATTCATTAATTTTTACTTTTATAAAAATGGTCATTTTACGGTCGAATTTTCTTGTTATTATGTTATTTTTATGTAAATTTCGTGCGGTTCTTGATGCATTTTGTATTTATTTTATTTTACTTTTATGTTTTTGATTTTATATTTATTTATATTCTCTCAGATTTTAAAGTGTTTAGTTGGTGTTGTATATTGTATTTTAAGTTATCTTGGTGCTGGGTTTTCGTGCTGTATTACTGATGCATTTAAACAATTCTCAAGGCTATTTTTGTGCTGGCCCAACACTTTTAATATTTGGTCACACAATTTTCATAGGCAAATTTAGGCTCTAGATAAAAATAAGTTAAAATACCTAAAGTACATTAAGATAAATTAAAGGGTCTAAATTAAATTCAAGTACATTAGGGTACATTAGAGTATATTAAACTAAATTTAAGTACATTTAAGTAATTTAAGGTTCCTAAAGTAAATTAAGGTACCTAGAGTAAAGTATGGTAAGTTAGGTAAGAATTTTACAAAATTAAATAGAGGGTCAACAGTTAAGTTACATAAGCGTAATTTTTAAAGTTGAAAATTTTAAAAGCAGTTATATTAGGAAAATTACATAACGTAAGAATTTTTAAAGTTAGAGTCGACAATATAGCATGATAAAATTTTTTAAATAAAATTTTTAGTATAGTTTTATCAATCAACTTTTATACATATTTTTAAATGATAAAGTTTTTAACATAATTTTACAATGAAATTTTTTATACATGATTTTTAAATAGAATTTTTAGTATAATTTTATCAATGAATTTTTTATATATGATTTTTAAAGATGAAATTTTTAGTATAATTTTACAATAAAATTTTTATACATGTTTTTATTTGAAAAAATTTTTAATGTAATTTTACAATGAAATTTTATATATCACTTTACAATGAAAATTTTTAGTATAAATTTTTACAATGACTTTTTTATACATGTTGATAACGATCAAATGAAGAAATTTTTCAAAAACTATTTTCAAAGAATTTTATTAAATGGAATTTTTGAGTTTCAGTGTTACATAGTAAAAAAACTAAAATCAAATAATTATCAACTACTACCAAGTATGTTAAATTTCTGATACCATGCTTCAATACATACATAGGTTCTTGTGTACTGATATCACTTACTGAAAACCCAAATTTATAAGACAAATGTATGTGATTGTCTATTAGTTTTTGTAGAAATTATTTTTATTAAATTGTGGTTAGCTGGTGAATAGAATTTGATTAAAATAGTGGGAAAGATGTAAATTTTAAATAAATTTGATTAAATTTGTTAGTTCTTTAAACAAAATATTTTATAGAAAGCTTCAACATTGTAGCAAATTGTAAAGAAAATAGTACTTATCAATTAAAAAATTAATTAAATTAACTAAGTTGTAAAATAATTGACAAATTTATTAGGTTTTTTTTTAAAATTTTAGAAGATTGTTAAGTAATTGCTCTAGGTACTTGTTGAATGAAAATTAGTGTATGTTATCGACTGCTCTCAGTATTTAATTGTACAATTTTTGGATAAATAATTACTAAATTCTTGATTCCTGGAAATAATCGTAAATATTTAAATTATTCAGAAAATTATCAATAAAAACATAAATAATAGGTAACAAAAAGTTTTAAATACTAGTCAATTTTAGTTTTTAATTTAATTGAATTACAAATATTTTAATAAAATCAAATAAATATTTACTTGTATACAAATAGTTACATGAATCAAACCATTTCTTAGAACTGAAATATTATCGATATACTCTGATTAACCCTAAATCAATGAAAATAGTCACAATTTTCCTAAGTATTTTAAAAATTCAACCAACTCAATCCCCTTAAAAATACTATAAATTCGCCTCTCAAACAATCATTTTTCTTCAAATGTCATTTTCCACTCCATTATACTAATTATATTCAAAATTTTCATAAAACCTATCAAGTAGATAATATTTACCTTTGAACACCGATATTCATCACAATAAATTCCTTTAAAAATATTATAAATTCCTCTCTTGACCAATCATTTCCCACCAAATGACAATATTTCCAGTCATATTCAATATTTTTTATAAAAATCATAAAAATATCCATTTAGATAATATTTACCCTGTAAATAACAATATTTAACCAACTTAACCCCCTTAAAAATGACAAAAAACTTGTTCTTAATTGATTTTTTTCCACTAAAATAAATTCCACTCTTGACCAATCATTTCCCATCAAATAACACTTTCCCCTACTCAACCAACTATAATCATTATTTTTTTATAAAAATCAGCTATTAAATAACGAAATTTAATCGACTCAACCCTCCTCATAAAATACATATCAAATATCAACAAATCTGTTCTTAATCGATTATTTCCCCTTAAAAGATCATAAATTCTCGTCTTAGTCAATTGTTTCCCCAAAAATAAATTAAAATTTACTCTCAACCAATCGTTTCTTTTTAAATGTTAATATTTCAAACTATTTTCATTATTTTTTAATAAAAACCATCAACATTTCTATAATTTTAGCTTTAAATAACAATTTTCGACCTACTCAACCCCCTCAAAAATTTCAATAAACTTGCTCTTATTCGATTATTTCTCCTAAAACTATCACAAATTCCCTCTCTAAACCAATCACGTAATAAAAATACTCTCAAACAATTATTTCTCATTAAATAACATTATTTCTACCATCTTTTCACTCACTTATATCAATATCAATCATAATAAGTTCCTTTAAAAATATCATAAAATTTACTTCATCCAATCATTTCAAATGACACTATTTCCCATTTTAATTCATTATTTTTTCATAAAAATCTACATTTAGATAATAATTACCATTTAAATAACAATATTCAACCAACTCTATTCCTTAAAAATATCATAAAATTTACTTTTAACCAATCATTTCCCGTCAAATGTCATTTTCTCCCACTGCACCAACAATATACATATTTTTCGTAAAACCTACAAGCTAAAATTCCTTTAGAATTCTATATTCAACCGACTCTACTCCTTAAAAATCTATCATTCGGATCATATTTACCACATATATTCAATCGATTGGATTCCTTTAAAACTATCATCAAAATCTGAATTTTATCAATAGAAAATAATTTTTCTTTACAGTATTATAAAATTGATATCGATACCCAACATTTTCTATCAAAATGATCACAATTTCATTTTGGCAACAAATTCAAGCAAATAAAAAATTCATCAAAAATGACTAAAATCAAATGAAGTCTGTTTCCCACATAAATTAAATTTCACTAAATTATTGTAAAATCATAAAATATATATCATATTGCTCAAACACTTAAATTATTCAGTAAATCAAGTATAAATTCAATAAAATTACCAGTCAACCCATATATATAATTCAACGATTTTTATATGTATAATTATAACCACACTGAGCATCTTCTTAAAAATCTCTAAATTATACTACTTTTGTGAATGATATCCACGAAATCAATAAAATGAAAAATGAAAGTAATTATTGAACCCTTTTTTACATTGTAAAATCAATTAAAATTTTAGGTTTCACTAAAATATTTTATAAAATCAACTGATTTAATTAACTTTTTAAATAGAACATAAAATTATAATTAAATATCATTTACTATTCAAAATCTATCAGTCAATTTGGAATCTAATTGGTAAATAATTATCATAAATATATGTTTCATAAACATTTTGTTTCTAAAGTAAACTTTTATTTAAAATAATCCTAAAATCAAGTTAAATCTATTAAATTATCAAGAAATTAAATGTTTCTAAAATTATAGATTTACCTTCATTTCTTCAATAATTTCTACAAAAACATAATAATCCCCCAAATCCATTTAAATTCAACAGAGAAACATAAAATTTACAAAATAAAAATGATTAGAAATTAAATAGTAAATAGTAAATATAATCTAAAACTTGATATTTCATTACTAAAAATTATCATAAAATTTACCTAAAAGCTCTAATTAATTTACATAGCCTAAAATTATTTTATTTTTGCCCATTACAACCTAATCTATTGAAGGTTGTAATTAAATTTATTAAAAGTTAATTAAACTTTCATTGAAAATGACAAGTCAATAACAAGTCAACAAATGGAATTTTAATTAGTAGAGATTATAAAAGAAAATTTTCAGTGAAGAAGTAATATTGGTGGGAGAGGACATTGGGTGACTAAAATCGTTGAAATTGCTAAAAAAGTGGGATAGCTAAAGATATCTACTAAATAGATGAAATATCAATTGATATATTAAAATCACACAAGCGTAATATACTTTGAATGGAGAAAATATACGAGAAAATACACATCAAATAGGAAAATATTCATTGAACAGAGAAATTATTCATTGGAGAAAGAAAAACATTCATTGAATAAGGAAAACCTTAATTGAAGAGAGAAAATATTCATTGAAGAGGAAAGCAATCATTAAAGTGAGAAAATATGAATTGAAGCTATCAAATATTCAGTGAATCGAGAATTGCTTATAATAAATTAGACGGTAAAATTTCTCAATGATGAGATGAAATATCAATTAAATATTGTGAAATACTTGAAATAAACGGAGTCTGAATTATTCACTGATCAACAAATATACTTAAAAGATGAAAATATTCACTGAAAATCAACTGTACTATAAGAATGAATGAATTACTATTATATTCAATTAAAAATTATTAACAATTTAGTAGATTTCATTGGTTAATTATATTTAAATAGGGATATTTATATTTTGACGGATACTTATGCACGGAAGAATAGTCATTAAAAACAATAAACGCGCGCGCGTATACTAATCCAGCGAATATTCAATAAATCCGGTCAATACACTGTACAGACGAGATAAATGATAATAAGGTTAAAAAATGGATGATGGGCGAATGTTTGCAAGAATACACAGACGTGAATATAATTTATTTTGTAAATAAAACAAGAATGATAAGGATAGAAATTAAGATTGGAACAGAAGAAATGAAAGTTATTTCACATAATAAAAGAATGAAAATAATATAAATTCCTTTGGTTTATATTGAGCAACAAGAACAGTTTTGCGTAGCGAAAAAAAGATTAAGTTCAAATAACAGATATTAGTGACTGATTTTAATTCGTTAAGAATTTTAACATTTTTAGCTTATTTTGATGAATAAATTTACGGATCGTGGGTCACATTTAATTACCCAAATAATTAATTATAATACAACAATTAAACATAATGTTACATTATAATTTTTACTAGAGCTTGACCGATTGCATTATTTCCGATTGTGCCGATTGTAATTCCGATACCAATTATGTATAATTCTTAATTTTTGTTAACTATTCGACTTTTTAAATGCGATTTGTCATAATTGGATCTTTTTTTACTTAGTTCTTCTAAATACGCTTAATTAGTGATTGCAAAAAGTATTGTAAAAGTAAAAACCGATTTTCAATTTTACTAAAACCGATTAATCGGTTTTTAATCGGGTTTTAAAAGTAACAGTTTTTTTTCTATTTTTTGTAAAAATATTTCAATTTTACCTTCTTTTCATTTTAATTCATGTCTAAAAAAGATAATATTTATTTAAAAATATAAAAAACTATAATTCATTAACAAAACCATATTAAAGTTTTTATTAGACAAAATCTGGAAAAATATGTTTTAAATTTTATTAAAATGAGCTCGTAGAAAACATACATTATCAATCGTTTCATCGCTTATTCGTGATCTCAGTTTTGTACAAAAGTTTCCGGATACGGAAAACGCCCTCTCCGATTCCACACTGGTAGGAGGAATTGATTTTAAGGTGTTATAACAAAGATCAAACCATTTACTACGATTTCCATCATCTTCAAATTGAGCAAGCTCACGTTTTAAGTTTTTTCGATTATTGTAGATGTGGAAGAAAATGTGTTCCGTTTATCAGGTACAGCCAAATGCTGATCAATTGCTCTTTGCATTTGTTGCTTAATCGTATCGGCGTCGTTTTCGATTTCTTCTACTATCAAAACTTTCATACTAACATTTTCGTCGCTATGCTGCTGTCGTAGTTCGTCATTTTCATTATCTGATTTTGGGTTAGTCGTTGCACCATATTCAATAAAATTCTCTTTATCGTGATTTTCTTCAAAGCAGGGAATAAGTCAGTGGAGGAAGATGAACTATTAGCATAACCATTGTGTAAATACTGCAACAAATCTGATAAATCGGTTCATCTTTCCTTTCTAATGCATTCTACATGTCGTTTGCAAGAACTCAGTTTATTTTTCCCAGTGTGCAAATTAGGAATTTCAAAGTTGCATCTTTTATAAGAAAATTTTCATTAATAAAGAATCGCTTTTTATGATGCTAAAATCGATTAATTAGTTTGCTGAAATAGGACGATTAACCGATTAGCCGATTAATCGGGTAATCGATTTTGCAATCACTACGCTTAATGTTTGCATTGGGTATTATAATATAATTAAGTGATGCACGTCGCTAATCTATATATTTTTTTTTTGACTTCTGTTTTTTTTGTAAGTCAGAGTAATTCCCCCTTAGCTGTGAATTAATTATTTATTTTCAACAATCGGCTCTGGATGGACAACCGATTTCCGATTGTACCGATTGCGAAATTTTGCTCCTATAATCGGGTCGATTGTGAATGTTACCGATTAATCGGTCGAGCTCTAATTTTTACATTATAATTTGTTTAAAATCATGATATTAAGAATATTAAAAAAAATTCAATCAGATTACCAGCAATTTTCTTTGAATAGGCTGTTTATTTTAATTACTGGATGTGTTTTTATAAATTATTTAATTACTGATTATTTTAATTTGAGAATAAAAAAATGGTATGATCTATTATAAAATTTTAACAACTGGTGGCCCGCTAACATCCTGATAATTTGTAAAATGGACCGCAGTTGATAAATATTGGGCACCACTGATATAACTTATATGTATTGTTTATATATAATATTATTTTATTATTTCAGATCATTAAAGAATCTGATTTGGATAAAGACGGAAAAATAAGTTATGCTGAATTTGAATTACTGATAGGGAAAATTCCTAATTTTATGAAAACATTTGTTATAAAAATATAATATATTTGAATGTTTTTAAATATTTGTTGTTTAAATATGTGTTATCAAATTTCTTATAGAAATTCATATTTTAATATTATAAATCACTTTTCATTTATTTGGATTTTAGTAAATAAAAACCTGAAAATCGGTTTCCTTATAAGTTTACTCAGTGGAAGAATATGTCTCGAAATATAAACTATATATATATTAAATAAACCTCGTGAGGAAACCGATGTACATTTCCAACTGTTAGACTTGACGTGAGGTATTTTGAAAATTAAGTATAAATATATATTATTAAAAATATTTTAAAAATAATTGTTGAATAACTGGTTTTATATTTTGCTTAATTCACTGTCCAAAACGGTTCAGGATTGAGAAAAATTAATTAAAAGGTGTATTAATGAATTATTAAAAATTAATTAAAATAAAATGATCTCGTTCTGTGATCTATTTTATTTTCTTATCTATCCAACATGTTTTAGATAGGTTCATAAATTCTAGCGGTTTATTACAACTGCAATAACTGAAAATAATGAAACTGTACTAAAATTTATGTATCAGTCATTTTAATGGCTCTACACCTAATTCAGTTCATTAAAAACTTCTATAATAGAAGTTTTAATGAACATTCAACTACGATAATGATTAATTTTATGAATTAGCCATTTTTAAAATGGCTGACAGGTAAATTTTTTAATAAAGTATATTTTAAGGCTTGGATTGTGATCTCGCATATTTATCAGATTATTATTCAAGCTCTTAAATAATACTTTTCATCAACGTGTATTTTAAATTTACTTTTATTAATTTTCTTTGGGTGTTTTTAGGAATTTATGCCAAATTATGTAAATTAATGGAATTATTTTCGAATAAATGTAAGTTCGATTAATTGAAAACTAAAATTTATTAAAATAAAATTTATTATTAAAAATTTTCTATATTCGAATAAACTATTTCTCTGTTCCTTGGAAATTCGTTTTGGCTGCCATCTTTTTTATCTTTTGACAAATCCAAATTTTTAATATTTATTTATTTTATAATTATTGATTTTATGAGGCTTTGGAAATTTCTGTTAATTACCCAAATTTGTAAAAATCTTCCCCATTTTGAATGGTATTAATGATTTGGATTTTTTTAAACTTAAGTTATCGGAAAACTTATGTTTTTCGTTTTTTTTAAACTCCTCATTTGAAGGTTCTGGTTCCACTGCTCCTGGTAAATTGCAAATGAGTTAAAACTCAATTTATTTTAAGTACAAGTTAAATGTTACATTGCTATTTCTTCATCTCCTCAAAAACCTAGAGTTTCGATGGATAATTTTGAAATATCTGAAATTTTGTAAAAATATAAATTGATTAAATTTCATGAAAAATCTTACGAAATTATTTCTTAATTTTCTCTACAACTCAAAGTAGAGTTTTTGGTATTTTTTTTAAAAATTTTCGGCTTTAACTTAAAAAAAATTGTCTAAAAAGTTACTAAAAATAGTTTTATATAGAGTTTTTATTGAACTGAACATTTCTAGATTTTGAAAGTTTGCATGAATTATTTACTATGTATTATGTGTTTATGTTTATAAAAAATTTTCTTCAATTTCCTTCCTTCCTATAATATAAGTTTTTATTCAGTTGAACAATTTACATGCAGACAGGGGTAAGTATGTATGTCCATATATTATACCATTATTGATTTTTTCATTTTATTATAGGAGTTTTTAATGAATTGAAACAGGTGTAAATTTTTTTATAAATATATAAATGAGATCCTTTGGGCTTATGTAAGTCAGATTAATTTTAAACTAGAATTTATGATTATTATATAATATATAGAGTTGTTCTTCATTTGAAAATTTAAACATTTTGAAAGTTTGTATGTATTTTATACTAAGTGTTGTGTTGGGCCAGAACGTAAACGGCCTTGAGGAATGTTTTAATGGATCAGTAACACACACGCAAATATAACATGCAATTTAAATAAACCTATTGAAACATCAATTAAACCCTATCAAATATAAAAAAAAAGAGAATTAAATATAAAATAATAAACATAAAAATAAATTAAAATAATAACAAAACGCACCAAGATTCGCATGATACCAACACAAACATAACAAGAAAACACAACAAATTCGACAAAATTGAAAAATTAATAAAAGTTCATGAAAATGAAACTTAAATCAAAAAATTTGAATTAGTAATAATTCAATAAAAATTCTAAATGAAAAATTATTAAAATAAATTGAAAAATAATAAAATTAAAGAATAGAATTCACTAGAAAATAACAAGGTCGAATTTTGTTTTACTACATCAAATTTAACATGCGAGGTTAGGGACAGAAAATAGGTATAAATACTGATCCATTTTCACATTAAAGTTAACCAAAACCCCATTTTTGAAATCGTTTTTAAAACCATTTTTCAAATCTTATTTTAGGTGAGAAATGTTTAGTTTGGAGCCCTCTCTCCACGTCACATCCTTGCAACCTCGATAAAGCTCTACTTGGATGTCGGCGTGGGGAGAGAGGTATTTTTTATTTTACTTTATTATATGCAACATTATGCCATTTTTATTTTTATGGATTGACATGGATGGTAATTATGTTTATTTGTTTATAATTAATAAATATTATTAATATTGATAAACTGTTTTCTATGCTTAATAAATAAATAATTTTGTCGAAATTTTTCCGGCCCACAGCCAGCACATAACGCAAGAAAGCAAAATCTACATAGTACAGATTTGTGTAAGAGCGTGGAAAATCGCCAATGATATGTACCCGTGAAGACTCAGCGTGCGGAACGCAGGGGTCGTAACGTCAATATTATCCCTATAGATGAGACGAGAAATAAGGAAGAAGTCTCTGGCTGCTTCCTCGTTTCTCAATTCTGTAAAATCGACCTAAATTTGTATTACACACGGCTCAAAATCATCACACCGAGTAGTCCAGTGGGCACACAGTAAATATAATATAAACACAAGATGCGCTTAAGGCCTATTAAAGGGAATGGTACGGGAATAAACTAAATTGAAGTCGTTGATATAACCACATTAAACTAACAATTGGAAGTAAATTAGACAAAAATCACGGGTGTAATTAAATTGATTTCGTATTTTTGAACTAAATTAGTAGAAAATTATTAAATGAATAACTCAACGATTCGGTTAAATTAAATTATATGTTAAAATAACTATTGATTATAGATAAAGAACGATTAAAGTGACTATGGCTTACACTTAGAGTAGTTATGGAGTAATTCATTCATCAAATTATTATAATTTAGTAAAAGTAGAGTGATTAAGTTATTATAATTATTGATAAACAGTAAAGCCATAACAAGTAAATCATTGATCAAATTAGTTTTAATAAAGATGAAGTAACGCTTGAGTAAAAGTATGTAATTGAATCAATACATTGATTAAGGATAAAGTAATTATTAGTTAAAAATGAAGTAGCTTATTGAGTAACTAATTTCAGGATTAAAAACGGAAAATAATTGACTACAACTAAGGTAATTCTTGGATTAGATGATAAAATAATTGATAAATTAATTCGTAGTTTAATATTAAAATAAAATGAATTAGTTACTTGAAAAATTGAATTAACTCCTAGCCATCGATTAAAAACTGAAATAACTGAATCGTTGTTATAAAGTAAAGCTCGCATTATTAATAAATTAAAGTTGTAGATAAATTACATCAACGGGATTCAATTTTAATTAATTAAATTCAAGTAAGACGAAACCAAAATTTACTTAAGAAATTGATGGTTGCACCCATGATTTCATAATCCAAACCAATATGAGGAACTATATTCCGTAGATATCGTAAGGATGGAATAAAATAACTTAAAACCTTCGAAAATTCAAAATCTATTCTTCCTTGCACAATAAATACTCCATCATCCAATAAATAGCGAATAACACCATCGATAAGCAAATAAAGGATAGTAGAGAGTAGGCTCTGAATCCCTATAATGACGTTAACTCGTGCGAAATCAAATCCCAAATTAAGCTACCCACCATTTACTTGACCGTTGCACTGCTGCACTTAAAGATCACCCTTGACAAATACAATAGAAATGCTTGACGAACTTCTAAACAAATTGATTAAGTTAAAAACTAAGATATAAGGTACGAAACTTACCAGATCGCGGAATGTCGAATTTTCGACAATCACCGAAAATTAATCATTAATTATTCAATGAGCGGAAAGAGACAAATTCCACAGGATAGACATTCCAAGTGTAAACAATGTTAATGTTATTGATAACCTAATCAGTTATTTCGAATAATCAATATTTTCAGTATCCGGCAAATCGACTAAAACAATGGAAACTAATTCGCAATCCGAGGGAGTAATTAGAGGGCCAGAAGCACTCTTGGAAGGAGAAGGACTGACGGAACTGGTCGCCATGCATAGTGGTAATTCATTTTTGAATTTTATAATTATCGCTTTAAATAATAAATAAACGATTTTTGATTGTAAAACTTCTTAGTAACATTATTAGCTAATTTGTAGTTTTCCACCGGCATTAATCTTAATGAACTATTTACATTACGATGCATCATTCATAAGACGGCAGTGCACCATGCCATCAACTTGGACGGTTCCGCAACAAGGTTAGTAATCTGACGTCGAATTAGGATTAGAACGAATAGTCCTGTAGTTGAGTGCTCGGGGCTTCATTGAGGAAAGTGATAGCCAATGTTATTTCCTAAAGCTTACAATCTTGGTGAATAACTTTCAGTTTATACTGGTTATTTCAGTAACTAAATGAACTATCAGGTACCTATGAAATCAGCGATAGAATGAGACCTCTAAAATGTTGCTCCTAGCTATATTTTTAACACTCACTAATAAACGTACTCGATTGATCAAGGAGATTGTTGACGTTGACGAAGGGGACCCAATGGATAGAAATTATAAGGGTGTTTACAACAAAGCAATATAATATGTCTTCTTCTTGACCCATGATAGGTTTAGTCACGAAACACCTTATCCAAGACCTTAATGATGAAACCCTGTGACGTTAAATACTCGAAACATTTCCAGGGAAGTATCTTCCCGCAACAACCTGAAATCACAACCTATGCTAAATCCTATTAGCCGAAATTCCAAGTAGAATAACCTCGATGATCGCATTCCTAAGGCTTCCCCGTAAGTGAATATTCATTGACGATACTTAATTTCAGCTCTCAATGCTACACTCTCCCTCGCAGATCGCTGGAGATGGGCTTGGGCCCAACCCCGCCAAGAGCGATGCCCGGAGTTGCCGCCGTCGAACTTCCTCGACCGAGAAAATTTGGGAGTGGGCACATCCACGCAATGGAGCCCGTCAGAAGAAATACGCCAGCAGGCCCGACAGCAATTGGAAGACCTGTTGACGCAGCAGCGAGATTTGGATTCGCAGGTGGCCCGAGCTCGCCAGCATTTGGCAAACGTAGAGGAAGATTTGCTGGCGGGTCGGATTGCCAACTCCTACTGGCACCCCCAACAGACCTCACCAAGCAGCACACGCAGCACTAAAAGGCCGACGATGGCCATTTCCGGCTTCACACCTGAAGAATGGGTGGTGAGCAAATTCCCCTAACAGTAGTGACAATCATTTATTATTTTGAATCAATATTAATGATTTGTGATTGTTCGTTACCTTAACCTTAACAAATAAAACCTATAAAACTTGTCGTTAGATGTTTTGTCAGGTAAAGTCCTTTTCGTTGTATACGAATTCTGTTTAAATGAAAATTAATATGGTGTGCTTATACCCGTAATATGAATCTCTAAATTTAATTTTGTTTTAATAGCTATGAATCCAACTCAGTTATTACAACGGGAACTATCCCGAGCACAGCAGAGTAATCGGACACTTTATGGACAAATCATACAGCTGACCAAGGAGGTCCAGCAAGTGAAATCTACCTTGGCAGACCCAGCCAGACAAAAATCCGTCTACCAACGCCTAACCGCGGCTCAAAGGGGCTGGGCAGAAGAGCGCAAGTTAAATCAAAGTCTCCGGACTCAAATCCGAGGATTAGAAGTGGCCTTAGCAGTTTGTCGGGAGGGGGAAGCAGTCACCTACCCGCTCGTCTTCGCCCCGTCCCAGATGGCGCAGAAGAACCCGCAACCAGCAGATCAGTCCACCACTCAATCAAATAATCGCCGGCCGGGACGCAAAGAGCGTGCTCGACGCCGCGCAGCAAATCCACCCCATTAACTCACAATAAATATTCATTATGTCGATTTCAATAAATTAATTGTAGTTAAATTATTTCCTAAATGCACGTACGTACAGGTATTAATAGAACACTTGCATCATGATTCCTAACCATCTCTCCACATTCGATCATGGATTTTCTTACACATGGGACAGAGCTAAGCGAGCATAGGTCTTCTATCGACAGCTCGTGAACCCGAGGGTTGTCCGAGCAATTACAGTACTAGCAGTAATACTCAATTTTTGCCGACGATCCACCACTTGAACACATTACCAACGTTGCCTAGCAACGGGTGCCAAGTGGCAGCTAGAATCATTTTGTATGGCGTTACTAGGGCAACCATGAGGATAAGCAAGATTCGAAACCCTGTAACCCACCAGTTGTATTAATGTGTTAAATATGTTTTGTTTTCTACTTTTTCACTATTTATAGTTGTTATTCATTTGAAAAAATTACATCACCACACAGATAAGTATGTATGTCCTATAATGTAAATTTATTTATTTTTTCTTTTATTATAAGAGTTTGTGATAATTTATTTTTTAATTATTGTATATCTAAATATATTAAATTCTTTCAAAAAAATATAATATATTTACTTATTCTACGTAAGGGTTACAACTATTTTAGTTATTTGAAAATTACCATTTTTCGGAAATAAATAAAATCATTCTATAAATTATATGTAATTAAAACAAACCGATTACATTTCATTTATTATATGTAATTTTTTAATCAAAATATTTTAAGATTTAACAAAGTTCACTATAATCAATCACATTATACAATTAAAAAACGTTAAAAAACATTCCTCGTACTCAATGTTTGTTTATCTGAATAGAAATCGAAAAATTATATAAATACATTTTTTGTTTAAATAAATCAAAGTGGAATTTTTATTAAATTTTAAATTTTAAAATTTTATATTTATATTAAAATTAAATGGGAAATTCAAATGCAAAATATTTACCACAAGACATGATTCACATGTATGAAAAAAAATATTATTTAACAGAAAGAGAAATACAAAAGTAACTAAATTTGATTTTTTTTCAAGTCACCATTTACATTTTTTGAATATGACAAAATGAAGGATCTTCAAGAAATTTCGCGATATTAATACTCCAGGACAATATAATTACAACGATATCCAACATTTTACTGTCAATTCAGAAGACTTTAATTCCAAATTTAAACTCATTAAAGTTTGATAAGATCTCCTTCATAAACACTAAATAAAACCTTTCAGGAAAATCCTTTCAAAGATCGGATATTTAAAGTGTTTTCTGAAGATGATGAAGATGGTATAAAATTTGAAGGAGTTCTTGGAATGATGTCAATATTTTCTGAAAATGCACCGTTTGAAGTGAAAGTTCGTTACGCGTTTAAAATATACGGTAAGATATATACTTATATATCATCAGGCGCTAAAACACCTTTCGAAACACGCGAATAATGACGTTGTTTGTATTAAATTATTTTATCTTCAAGAAATTACAAGTAATATGTCCACAGTAGTTTTTAAAATTCTAAGATAACACTTTTAAATTGGAAATATCTACTTTTAACATGCGTGTTTTATTATTGTTGAGGATACCTATATAACAAAATAAATTAATCACCAAAATAAATGAAATTATCTAGGGAAAAGGTTTAAATTGGAGGAAATGTCGTTCCGGAACTCTGACAAGTAAAATTGAGAACAAGAAATTAAAATTGAGAAGAGAAATAATAGATCTATAAAGTTAAACAGAGAAATATGACAAGGTCATCCTTAGTTAACTAGTACAAATAGAAAAGAGGAAAACAAAAACAAAAACAGTTTGGGAATGGAATTTTCTTATCATTCAAAATAAGAATTTGGTTGGCTGTGAAGAAATGAGAAAGGTTATTTGGTAAAGACGCTGAAAATTGTCCGCAAGCAACAACCTAATGAAATTTTCTTATCTTTTAAAATAAGAAGTTGGTGGGCAGTCAAAAATAGAAAATTTAATTATCATGACATTTGTCAAATAAACAAAAGAAACACCTATAAAAGACAATGACACAAATGGGAAACGAAATAAAAAATAGAAAGAGAATATGTTAAAAGAGAGACAGAGAAAATAAAGCTAAAGTGAAACTAATTGTTGTAAGTTGAACTAAGTGAGAAACAAAGAAAAAGAACCTTTGGAGAAAACTTTGAAATGTGGAGATCATACTGCAGTTAAGAAGAAGCAGCCGAAGTTAAACTAACCCGTCTAGTGATACGAGTATATCGAAGGGTTTGATTAAAAAAGCAGTTTAGCGGTTATCTATTGGACTATTACTCAATGCGTGACGTAATAAGTCCTGGTTCTTAATCTTGAGTGTTGAATCGTTTGTGTGATTGTATTACCAAAGTCGAATCGATTGTAATTGTGATAAACAATAATTATTGAGAATATAAAGTATATTTGTTTTGGTTACTGATATTTCAAGACATGCTTGGAGTCAGATCGATAATTGATAATATTTTATTTCACCAACAACCCCAACACAATGCTCAATAATATTACTATTTTCAATAAATAGAATATGCTTCAAACTTATCTACAGAGATGACGAGCACTCTCTCCAATATATGGGGCATTACACCCATTAAAATAAAACAGTACTGAACATGTCAAGCCATTTGCAAAACTTTGAAATAATTTTAACAGTAACACTTCTTATCATAAAAACAATTATTTCTTAAAATATCAAAATAGAAAAGGAAAATAAGCGTAACCCGAAAAATAGTTATATTTAAAAAAAGTATACTTTTGTTGAAAATTTACAATTTATATAACACTGAATGCAACCAACATTACGGATTTGGCCAACTATACCACAGATGAACGTAGATAATTTTTGGAAGTTTCACAATTCTGGTCAGTCATAGAACCAAGACCATGTTACAGTTCAATTCTTCCCCTCAATGGAGGTGAAAAATATTCTCTACCGGTGGTTTTGAGACTTTGTGCTTCACGGATTACGCGTTAATAATATGAAATCTGTGGACTACCAAACAAAATTTAATTGTTATAAAAATGCAATTAACTTGATGTCAAGACCAAACGGTGGGACCCGATCACAATTGGAATACAAATAACTTTTTTTCAAATTTGTCGTAGAAAATTTTATTCATTACTATTTTCGATACTAATTTTAACAGCATATTTAATATTAATTTTGTTTACATCAATCATTATTTTTTAAATTTTTTAAATATGAAAATAATTTAAATTTCTTTTTAAATTAATTTTCTTTTCTTCGCGACCACTTGAAAATAATCCGCGGTCCACAGTTTTTTTATACAGTTCCAGAATATTAATTAGAAATATTTTTGATTTTATATAGCTCTACATTAGGAGCCACAAAAACTGAAAAAATGTCAGCGTGAATTTTAGAAAATTTTAAATTATTTAAAAATGTTTTTTTATAACTATGAAATTGTTACTTTTAGATTTCGACGATGACAATTATTTATCAAAGAAAGACCTTTATGAGTTATCATCGAAAATTCTTGATGAAGATCTAGATTCTAAAGAAATTATAATTGAAAAGGCAATTGAAAGTGTATGTATTTATTTTATGTAAGTTTTGTTTCATTGAAGTGAGGTAGTGCACCACTTTCTAAACCAGTCTAAGAGTAAAATTAATCTTCCTGACTCTTGCGTTTGTTGTATATTTTCTCAATGGCATGCTCTATGTTGAGCATTGTCCGCTTGTAAAAAAATCAAATTTATTATAATTAATAAAACTTTATATATATATATATATATATGTGTGTTAATCACTATGTCTGATTCTAATCAAAGAATATACAATACATTAAGTGATATCCGGTGCAATTCCCAATAGTATACTAGTTTTGAGCTAATGGCTCTCATTAGTACTATGCCGGAGGCACTCAGATTTATCTTCAAGCCAGGTAAGTGTAAAAACAGTATCAAGTTAACACTTTTATACACTTATCCTGATGCACTGGACATCAAATAAGTTTGCAAAGTTTGGCTTTAAGTCAAGAAAAAAGACGAATCTTTCACTTGAAACCATTGTAGATACAATCTTACCTCTGTGAACTACAAGTTCAACACAGAAACTGGTAACAATTTATCAGACTACCAAAACTACTTGAAAAACTTAATTTTATAAGTCACTATGTCTGATTCTAATCAAATTATAGTACTGATGAGAACCATTAGCTCGAAACTAATATACTGGAAATGTACTGGATACCACTTAATGTATCGCATATTCTTTGATTAGAATCAGACATAGTGATTAACACACACACACACACACATATATATATATATATATATATAAAGTTTTATTAATTATAATAAATTTGATTTTTTTTACAAGCGGACAATGCTCAACATAGAGCATGCCATTGAGAAAATATACAACAAACGCAAGAGTCAAAAAGATTAATTTTATCACGAATATTGTTGGGAAAACTTCGACGCAAATTTATATCATAATTTTCAAAATTGTCCTGACTCTGATTTGTGATGTTCATCGGCAATACGATATCCGGCTTTGCAAATTTATGAATTGGATTGACTATTCTGTTGTTACTGTTATCACGGTACTCATTTGATAGTAGAAAGTAATTCAGCCGAATTTCAAGAAGGTTCTTCGAAGTTGAGAACAGCGTCAACTCTCAATTCTCAAATGATTACCTGGAAACGAGATCACGGCCAATCTCGATCTACTGTTTTATCAATAAGCAGAATATTCTTTCATGTCATCTAAATTACTGTAGAAAGAAGACATGTTTTTATATAAAGTTAATATTAATAGACCACGGGAAGAAAGGGGCATCTAAAAATCTGAAATAATATATATACAAATATATACTTATATACATCAAATACATTTACAAAATGTTATTTTTATTAAAAGAATAATACATTATGCCAATTTTAACAGTAATATGACAGAGATCTTTTGATTAGTATTTAAAGAGCTGGTTTTTATCTGGATCTACTAGAATGCCACCGTCTGGCAAAATGTGAAATGTTGCTTAATGAACATTCTTTTAATAGAGTTTTAAGTTCAGTACGTCTGACTCCAATCTTTAAAGGTATTTCTTGAGTTTTGAAAGGAAATGAACCTAGTGCACCAAGAACACAAGTGTCAAGGTCAACTTTGAAGTCAGGTTTGACAGCATGGATTTGATTCTTAAGACAATCATATTTCCGCAGGTTCAGCAGATCAACTTGCTCAAAATTGTTGACAGAATAACAAGGACATTTCATTTCAATAAGAAAGATTTTCTTTTTGTTCAAGTCAGTGATCATCAGATCTACCCGTTCCTTCGAGGTTGGGACAAGTGAACAGACATGATAAACTACAACAATCAAGCTAGAATTCTTAGTCAGATTCGACGCGATAAATTTTAAGCAGTCATTGTGTCGATCAGCACAAAACGTCAGATGGACCTTACAAGATTTAATTGCATGTGACATTGTCTGATCTTCAGCATGACACAGTCGACAAAGTCTCTTATCACTTTTGATGTAAGGTTTTGCACAGATGGAAAGAGTGTTTGTACGAGCTCGATGAATGAAATTCCAGGCAAATTCAGATAGCTCACTGCGAAAGATTGCTTTGTTGGTTTTGTGAGAAAGTTTTACAGCTGAAGCTATGAAGCTCGAGTTGCAGCTCTTTTCCCATTTAGAAAAGTATGAGTCACAGAGTGCCATGTGTAAAACCTTTGATGTTGTTTTTCGGAGGTCAGAGGTTAAAATGGAAGTGCCACGCATTGCTGTTGTGATGTAAACAGAGGGTTCGTGGTCTCTGACAATGAACGATATACTGATGTTATGTGCCTTTTCAAAACATGCGCGACTGCAATCTGAAACCTTTGAAAACAAGTTTTTCTACCAGAATGGTAGGGTTTAGATTCTGTCAATAAACTAGTCAAGACTTTCTTGCAATGATGGCGTTTTAATTCCAAGACGCAGACCAGTGACAAATTTTAAAGAGTCGATGTTAATCTTTCTAGCACAGTCACATTTGATGTGAGGAGTCGAAAAAAGTGAGTGATTGTCTGTGTGTGATATTCATGAAGAAGATCAACTAAATTTGCTCCTCCATTTTCAGTTGAGTTGTAAAAGTAACTTACTTCAGAGTGATTAGGCAAAAACATCATTTTCCTAAAACAATTTCTCAATTTACTAGGGATGTTTACCGAAAGATGGCTATTACCATTCGATTTCGAAAGAGCACTTGTCTTGAACTCAGGAGTTCTAAAGGGAAAGATTAAACGAGAATGAACAAAGATCTTATAAGCCTTTAGCTTTTACCAACCAAGCAAATCAGAATCAGCAAGTTTTCGAGTATCAAAAACAGCTTTTTCAAGAATGTCATAGGGACTCTGATCAGTTTCCTCATCCACAGGAACACCGAGGTATCGATAGAATTCAGTTGACTGCAATTTCTTAGATATCTTAAAGTTTTGTATTAAAGGTTTTGCTGACTCTTATACGATATTACATAATAAATATAGCACTTGCGCTTAAAATATTATTAATTTACGTTTGTTTTAACTATGTATATTTTATAGATATTCAAAGAAGTTGGATTAGGTCAAGACGAAATGATGGGTTTTGCCAAATTCGAAGATCTTCTTTCAAAAGTTCCAGATTTTATGAATACATTTATTATGAGAATCTAAGAAAACAAATAAAAATTATTATCATAAAATAGTTTTTAATTTTTAGTTTCACTTCCTATGTAATTGTTGTCAGTTTTATAAAAGTGTAAAATTGATATGATGAAGGTCATTGCGCTGTTACGGTCAGGCTATTAGCTTTCAAATGATTCTTAAAAGAAAAGCAAAAAATGAATTATGAAGTTGGATTTGTTTTGTATTTCTACAAATTACTAAATTTCTAAAAATCGAACTTTTGTTAAACTTTCAGAAATTTAATTCTTGAAAAGATTAAACAAAAAGCCAAAATTAAAATTAACTAAAATTTTTGATTTAACCATAAAAACATATATTGGAATTTCCTACTCAGTTACTTTAAAATAAATGTAAAATACTATATAAATATATATTTATTTATTAAAAAAACTTTTCTGGTTTTCACCTCTGATTACTTTTCATTTTGCATTAACAAAAAAAATTTTGGATCATATCCATTATCTGCCACCTACAAGATACATGGGTATTATCTAGTAGGAAGTTAGTGGAACACTGAAACATAACACACTAGTACCCTTACAATCTTCTTCACTCTCTTTCACATCCTTAATGCCTCTATATCAGTAAATCACCTGGTTGCTTAGTTACTGGGTAGTTAGCAAGAAAAGTTATCTTTTCTGAATAAAATATTGTAATTGATTATTGTATTTTATTGAAATAATTGAAATATTTTTGTAAAATTCAATACGTTTTGTCAAACACTTTTCAACTATTTTTTTAAAAGTTTATCCAATGTTGAACAATTATTCTTCTATTAAATGTTATTTTTCATAAAAAATAATCATTTAGATAGTATTTACTCTTTAAATAACAATATTCAACCGACTCAACCCTTTAAAAATATTAATAAACTTGCTCCTCATCGATAATTTCCCATTACAATACTTGGTTGTTGACTATAAACCCAGTATGTTACCAATAACTAGTTACTGAACCAATAAATATTAATGATAGGTTACTGACCAACAAATTTTGAAATAAAATCACATAAAAGTTGAACAAACAAAATAAATACAAGTTAAAATTCAAATTTTATTAATAAAAATATTATTCACTCTTTTATCGATCATTGATGTCTCCAAATTGGTAAATTATTTGGTTGCTTAGTTACCTGGTTGTTATCAAGCGACAATTAATCAAATTCATTGAAACCAAACCCATTGTTATATTTAATTGGTATCAACTTCTGAATACTGATAACTCATACACATTGAACAATCCACTGATTAATAACTGATCAACAATCACTAGGTAATGTATACAAATTACTGAGTACTGTACAACTAACTATATACATGCTAAGCATTGAACAATATAGTATCTTATTCATTAAAATTCCCTATTTAAATAATATAATTACCAATAAATATTACTAAATAAATATTACCCTCTGGGACCATCGTAGGCGATTTTAGCCAATTTTATTTTAGGCTTTTTATCGAGAGTATTTTGCATCCACAAAATATTTTCAATCCCACTATAGTCTGGGGGTATTTTTTGACTCTCTATAAAAAGCATAAGATAAAAATTGAATATCTGTGTTCAAAGGGTAAATATTTATTAAGATGGAGAATATAGAGGATGAATTTATAATATTTTTAGGATGATTTTTTCAGATAGATATCAATATGTGTAAATTTTTTGAGACAGTGGAAATATTGTCATTTAAAGAGAAATGATTGGTTAAGAAGAGAATTTATGATCTTAAAGGGGAAATGATCGTTTAAAATCAGGTTTGTTGATATTTTTAAAAGGTTGTCAGTTAGAAGTTTGTTATTTTAAAGGGAATTGATTGGTCAAGAGATGAATTTTATTTTAATGGGACTCCAAGAAATTTATTCGGTTATATATCGATATAAGTCGGTGATCTTTATGACAAATAATGAATATAGCTGGGAGAGTGGAAATATTGTCATTTAAAGAGAAATGATTGGCTGAGAGTAAATTTTATATTAATTTAGGGTGAAACGATAGGTTAAGAGGGGATTTTATGATCTTTTTAAGGGGATATAAAGAATAGATACTTAGTGAAATCGATACATTTTCATTGATTCAAGGGTTATCAAAATATATCAATAAGATTTTGGTTAATATTAATGATATTATTGGAATCTGAATAAAATATACGATACGTGTTTGGTTCTAAGAAAATGTTTGATTCATGTATTCAAGTATTTATATGATTTTATTATTATATTTGTAATTTAATTAAAAATTAAAATTGACTAGTATTTAAAAAGTTTTGTTACCCATCATTTATGTTTTTTGTAGACAATTTTCTGAATAATTTAAGTATTTATGATTATTTCCATGAATGAAGAGAAATTGTACAATTAAATACTATGAGCAGTCGATAACATACATTAATTTTCATTCAACAAGTACCTAGAACAATTACCTAACAATCTTATAAAATTTAAAAAATGATTTAACAAATTTTTTCAAATATTTTACAACTTAATTAATTTAATTAATTTTTTAATTGATAAGTACTATTTTCTTTACCAATTGCTACTATGTTGAAACTTTTTTTAAAACTTTTTATTTAAAGTACTAGCAAGTTTTATTAAAGATTTATTAAAACTTGTCAAAAATTATAAAACTTTAGTAATTTTAATAAGTATTGCTCAATAACTATTATTTTCTTACCAATTTGCTGAAGGTTTTATTTTAAAATTTCTGCAAAGTACTAATGTTATTTAAAAATTAAAAAAGTTTAAACATAGTAGAAAAATTCTAAGAAAAAAAAGGTATTTTTTTTGATGAAAATGTATGTGATTGACTTCTCTCAGTATTTAGTTGTATGATTTTTCTATAAATAATTATTAAATCTTTCATTTTTCATTCCTGGAAATAATTATAAATATTAAAATTATTCAGAAAATTGTCAATAAAAACGTAAATAATTGGTATCAAAAATTTTTAAATACTAGTTCATTTTAGTTTTAATTAAATTAAATTACATGTTATATATTATGATATATAATTCAACCGACTTGATCCCCTTAAAAAATATTATAATTTACTCTTAACCAATTATTTCTCATTAGGTGATAATATTTACAACATCCTTTCAAAAAATTTACTTTCAATATTCAACCTAATAAATTCCTTTAAAAATATCATAAATTCCTCTCTTAACCATTCCTTTTTCTTCAACTGACAATATTACAAACTATATCCAATATTTTTTCATAAAAATCAACAATATTTTCATAATCCTTACTCTTTAAATAACAAAATTCAATCGATAAACCCCTTTAAAATATTACCAAACCTGCCGAAAAATAAACTAATTATATTCTGTTATAAATAATTGCGAATAAAGATTTATTTTTTGGGGTTTTGTCTTATTCGATTATTGAACACGAGCAGTCGGATCGAAAGTTTCATCCATTGACAAATAATCGAATATACCAAAAACTGTAACATCGGTAATATTCATTTTATTTACATCAATATTTTATATTGTTGTCTAAATAAGTATCAATTAAATTCCAACTCGTCATTTATCAAACCAATACAAAACAAATGCAACCAATCTGCAATAATGTGCTGAATAGTACATACATGATTGAAACTCTTGTAATCAAATGTTTTTTTATCTACATCATCTTTATTTTCTTGATTCGTTTCCTGTAAATGCTTTATATTTATTTTACTCAAATATTTTTCATATTCAATAGCAAAATGACTATTTTTTCTACTGCTTGATGAAATTGACCAAGAAAATGTATCTGACTTTTGATAGTGCTCTGAAAATTTTCTAGTTTTTCCTTTGTAAAGAATCGACTGTTAATATAAAAAATGTCAGTTTTAAATAATTATCAAAAAAAGTTTTGAAAATTTTCATTGACTAATACTCAAAATTCTTATAATTCTCAAAAAAAACTGAAATTTCGATAAATGATCCCACAATAAATAATTACTACAATTTAACGACTAATATATCCAAATTAAATTCCCATATTTTCATATTAAACACATTTATCAATGTAATTTCACGCCTAACAGTGAGTAACACTGGTAAATGTGCATTGGTAGCATTTAGGTTGACATTATCCTTGAAATATGTTTACTAAAGTAAATTGACCATCATGACCCCATAAACTAACAGATATCTAATCCACTCATTTTTATGATAAATTAACGGATATTATTTACCATAATTACATGTAAAATTATCAAAATTTGCGTAAAATATTTAATTTTCATGTTTTATTGAAATATAGAAATTGATATTAATGACTCTAAAATGTAATTCCTGTTCCTGATTAGCAATGTAATTACGACTAATTATATTAGTTTAAAAATTTCAAACAATTTACTACTGTTAATTAACAGTAGAGTTGTTTGATCGGAAGTATTTTGGTATTCGATCCGTGATGAAAAGTATTTAATAATATCTTCATGACTAAGACGTGAAAGCATCATGATTTCATTTTGCAGAAGTCTACTTGATTTGCTTAGGGTTTGTATCTCATCATTATTATACGAGCTGATCTTAATGCAATACCAATGTGAATCAAATCTGTGCTTAGCACGAAAATATTTGATACCAACAAGGCTGTGTAGTTTCACCATGTCACAAAATGTTGGAGAAACATGAAAAGAATTATAAGCCGAAATATAGCGATCATTTCAATTTCCTTCCAAGTCCGGCTTCCTATAATCATGCTTATCCATGACTCTCAAAATTATGCTTTTTTCATTTAAATAAAAGAAATGCAAAAACATCAGTTTCATTTGTAATTTACTGTCGACATTTTTACATTGTTCATTTTCATAGCTTTTTACCTGACTGTAATTAATATATTTCAACAAGTTGCCTTTTCGAATTTCTAACACTGATTTTTTACTATCAATCGCATTAGAATCATTGCTTCCAGAACAATCTTGAATATCATCCAAGAGGATTTTGAAGTCGAACAAAGTGTTATTTCGAGAATTATAGGACGGCTTGCAAAGAGGATAATTTTGGAATTTTCCTGTAAAAGGTGTCCACCCAACATTCAATTTGAGCCAGTACTCGATGTTCTATATCGGTGAATTGAATTAGACCTTTTCTTCAATCAATGAAGATGAAATTTTGTCAGAAATTATTTTATTGCCCAGAGAGAATAAAGTATTAAAATCTTTAATAAAGCAACTTTCAATTTTATTGGCTGTATTCAAATTGCCTTCACAATTGTTCACTTTTATTTTAGGAAAACTCAAACCAGGAATGAAAATTTGTTCATAAGAGTCGTTTTTATCTAATTTCTTAATTAAAGGGAAAACTCAGCATTTTCCCTAAACTATTATTTGAATCATTATCGGAAAATAGTTCATGATCAGATTCAATATCGCTATTCATATTTCAGTATCTGGTTATTGTATAACTTTTTATTAAGTTTTTAATGAAATCCAAAGGATCTTGGACGAAATTTTAAATTTAACTATAATCAATTATTCAACAAATGAATTCTATGTTTTTTAAAGAAAACCAATTGACTTATCTTATTAAAACACACATATTAATCAAAGTAAATTAAAATAATATCACAAAAAAAATCTTTTTTAAATTAAAACCCACATTTTTAGAAAACGGGGCTAAATTGTTGTTCTTTATTTGATTTTAAAGAATTTCAATTGCAAGGTCCTCTACAATTTATTTTAATTTACTTAATAATGATTTAATTTAGTTTAATAAATAATGTGCCTATCCAAGAGTTATAAATATTATTTTGAATTAAATGTAGTTTGTCAATTGTTGGTGATTTTTACTAATATTAAAATTTATATACATTACCTAATTTACAGGTATAACAATTTGTAATTGTTGAAGTAGTAAAATATGTAATTAAGACTAAGAGTCTTTAAAAACAAAATGTATTTTGAACACAAGTTCGAAAATAATTACATTTAAAGTAATTTTCATAACCTGAATTATTTAAAATAATTTAAAATGATCACCTCTGAATAAAACACGCCTTTAAAAAAGTAAGTTGTTTTTAATAGTTCGGGTAATAGAATGATTTAAAATGAATTTAAATAGTTAATAATTACAATTTAGAATAAATTTTTATATTTTAGAAATTTGTAAATCTGTCATCAAACCAGCTATCAAAAATTAATTTGAATGAATTGTGTGTTTGTTTAAATTAGTTCAAATTTAAGGGTAGTTTAAACTCGATGGGTTGATCTTCAAAAATATTTACAAAATTACATGTATTTTGTTAAAAGATGATGAAATTTTCATTAAAATTTGTTCCTTTTACATATACACCCACACAAAACCTTTTTTAGTCTTGGTAGACACTTTTCTAGCCTTTATTTGATTTATTTAAGCTGTATAGTGTATACGTGATATACCTATTAATTAAACTATATAGTATGTGGGATATACTTATCAATTAAACAATAAAGTGTATGTAACCTGTTTAATTATTTAACAATATATAATGTATGCGAGACAAATTTATTAATTAAACTATATTGTATATTATGACCTACTTATTTAAATCTATATTTATTTAATAAATCTATATGACCTACTTATTTATTTCTTAAATGTCTATGGCCTACTTACGCATTTAATAAGCTTGTATAATCTATTTAATTAATAAATCGGCTTATTCCTATTATAAGCAATTTTTAAAAAAATAAGCAATTAAAAAATAAATAAAGTAAAATTTATTTAAATTCCTTTGAAGCAATCGTTTTAACAACATTTTTAAAAATTTCAAACTTACTAAACTTTTTTCGAAACAAAAATTCACTCAAATAACCAGCCAAATATTGTTCTCTGGATCCAAATTGAATTCTCAACATTCTTTTTCAATATTTTATATTTTCAATATTTTTGGTATGACACGAAGAATCTTCAGGCGAAACAAAAAACATAGAATGAATATAATTCTGGGTATGACATCATTAATTATTCTAGTTATTGGGAGAATTCTGCTTCTTTACCTTCAAAATGTTGTAATAAAGATTGCTTCAATGGAATTTATATAAATTTTACTTTATTTATTAATTTTTTTAAAATTGCTTATAATAGGTATAAGCCAATAAATCTACATAGTATGTGTTGAGGAATAAAAAAGATGTATAAATTTTAGTTTTTTATATGTAAAAATGATGGAATTAAATTTTGTAAATTAGGTAATTTAATTGTATTTTTTATAGTTTTTATGATGTTTAAAATTTGTAAGGTAAATTGAAAAAATTTAAAAAAAGCTTGGAAATTTTGTTTATTAAATAAATATTTGATTTTGTGCAAAATTGTCTTTGAAATCGATTTAAGATTTTAAAAAAATATTACTAAGCAATTCCTGATTATCTTGGTACAGATCAACTTCAAATGAAAGATAAAGATGATATATCTATTAAATCTTTGGATGAAAGAGATATTTTCTTATTGAAAACCTATCGCGCAGCATCATATACTCCAGCTTTATGAGTGGCAAGATGTACAAAATTTATAAATAGGGATGATTTAGCTGAAGCTGTTGCTCCAACTGATATTGAAGAAGGCATGAGAATCGATTCAAGTGTTACAATGATGCAAGTTGAAGAAAAGCGTGATGTAACATATAGTGATGTTGGCGGCTGTAAAGAACAAATTCAAAAATTTAGGGAGTTAAAAGTCGACATGAAATGCAACAATGGCATACATTGAGTTAGCAATCTCTATACTTTTAAAGTAGATTTATTATATGTATTTGGTTCCTAACCTACATAAATACTTTGAAATATTTCGTTAAAAATCTTTAAAATCATCAATAAGTTTTAGTTGACCTACATAACAGTTTTGTTAGCTACCATGCAAATACTAGTCCATCTAAACCAAAATCTTCAGTTTTGTAGAAAAGTCATCAACAGGGTGTCTGATTAAGCAGGCCCATCAGTCAGCGAACCCCTATCCATCTACTTATTTTATACACTAATATCCTCTAGATCAGAACTTCTTAAACTTTTGTAATTCACGACCCCATACAAATATAAAAGAAAAATAAATTTATATTTTTTTAAAATTCCTATAACATCTTCTAATTCTAATTCATAGTAAATGTTATTCAAGTTATTACAATACTCTTAATAGAAATGCAGGTACAAACAATCTTTCCGAACTAGAATATTTTATGATATATTTATCTACGATAATTGTTATTTTATCTTTATAACAATAATTTTACAAGTTAAAAAACATTTTCTGTTAAATTGTATTTTTATCTCTAGTGACTCCAGAATTTTGCTAAGCGACCCCAAATGGGGTCACGACCCATGGTTTAAGAAGCCCTGCTCTAGATAATATTGTGTTCGAGCAAAATACTTAATAGTATCGATTGCCCAAAAACACAGCTCTAGGAGAGTCTGAACCAATACCAAATTCTAAAATTCACACTAAGATGTTATTCAGCATATTTTTATTATCAAGTACGACTGAAAATTTGTGAAAACAGATTAGTATATATAGTCCACGTGATTGGTGTGTCAGCATTGATGCGATTAAACAAAATTGACAATTTAGGATTTTCTATATATTAAATAAATTTTATTTTCGTTATTTTTATTTATTTCACCTAATTTAAATATTATTTTTTAATTAGAATTTTTAAATCAAAATTATTTTATTTTTATTAAATATTTTTCAATTTATTTTGGATTTTTTTAAATTTACCAAGTTTTTGTCAAACTTTCTGTTTCCATCTTATGTTTACGTATATTTTTGTGTTTCATTTTATATTTTTCCTGTTTATCTAAGATTTTAGGTGGTTTATATGGTATTATATGTTTGAGTTGAGCTTTCTTAGTGCTGAGATTTTGTGCTGTGTAACTTATTTGTTTAAACAATTTTCACGATCTTTTGTGTTTTGTTCCAACAACATAATTAAAGTATTTAAATAAAATATAAAAATAAATAATTTAGAATTAATTATAAAAAATTAATAAAAAATATAAATATTATAAGGTAATTAAATTTTAATAATTAATAAAATTAATTTAGATATTTATTCTTAATTAATAATTACACATAATATAACATTACGCTTTATTTATTCTTATGAAATAAATAATTATTATTTAGTAAGTAATAAGTGGGAGAACACCAAATACAGTGCCAGGTGGCACATTTGTCATTATTTAACCTTTTTCTAAATAACTGTAAATCAATTTCAAAGTTTCATGAGATTATTATTAGTATTGTTTTTATATTTTTGACTCTTCACATAATCGGTGCTTCAACATATAACTTCTAATAATCACTGTGCCACTTTAGTTGGTTTGAAATCCTGTGACAATACTGAAAGGTGTGCTAGCTATATCAAGTGGACTCATAATATTCTGCAAAACAGCAAAAAAAATATGTTGAAATCACATGTTGCATTGGGATTCAAATTAAATAAGATTGTGGTCTTTGAATAATAATAATTATAATAATAATAATATATTATAAAAGACATTGTATTTTCTACAAAATTTTACTATGAATCAGATTTATTTATGATATTCCCGAATTTTCGACATAGCCTTTTTCTAGAAAATTAGTGAATATCTTAAATCTGATTTATAGTTAAATCTTGTAGAAAATACAATGTCTTTGATAAATAAATAAAATCAGATGTGAAAAACAAAAAAAGTCCTTATAATAATATTATAAGAACTTTTGTTGATTATATTTAGAGTCAGTCGGTAGATGTGTCCCACGTGGCGCACCTTTTGATACCCCCCCCCAACAAAAAAAACAAACTAAAATATAATGCAAACACAAAAAATTACAAAACTAATGAATAACAACAAGAACGTATGTAGGTATACATTTATTAATTCAATGAACAGTTGGCTGAGCTGTTGGATGTACTGTTGGATAACCATGTGGAAAATTATTATCTTTATTCATTTTCAGTCTCAATCATATAATGACCGTATGCCAGGCTTACATTCTTTTCTAACCAAACCTTTTTATCCTCTTTGTTTGTTAGTGCAACCTTTGAAGTTTTAAAACTATAAAGTTGGTGATTGTTTCAGAGGTACAGAAAAGGTGGAGTTTTTCTCGTAACAGTCCTTATAAGATTTATGAGTTAACGTTGTGCCCTTCAACGTGACTCCCTTAGCTTTTAGGCATTTTGATTTTCCTAGTAAACTATAGCATTTGGGTCTAAGGAATATTCATTCGTCATAACCTTCTCCCTTGCTTTCATCCTTAAATTTTCCAATGACCGAATCAAGTTTTTTTGAATAAAGTGGATGAATAGATGGATAATTAGATGTATCCAAAAGATTATCCTTAACCATTTCAGACAAAAGAATATCTAGTTTATAATTTTTAATCTCCAAGAAAAAAGAGTCCGTATCTCCAGCAACTATATTAATCTTACAATTAAATTGTCGTCGGTATTTTTCCAAGTCCTTATACTGTAGCTCGTACATTCGAAGTTTGGACAAATCAAGTACCGATTGTCGTATATAACTCGGTCGATCTAAGCATACCGAGTCAGGATTTAACAAAGCAGCAATTAGATCATCAGCAATTTTGATACTTCTTTGAAAAGTTGGTTTAGAAGCATATGTAATCATCTTCTTTTCTGTATTACATAATCTTAAATTCATTCTTTTCTTTAGGTTTTCGACAGTTTTACCATACAAACTATTATTTAACAACTTATAATAATTTTTATCTAGCGTGTTTGTACTTTTTGCTCTTAACTCTGTATTGGTAACTTACAGCTCGATTCACACAAGTAACCTTAACACCAAGAGACAAGTATAATTTTAGTAAACGCCAATGAATCACATAATTCGTTTTTGGGTAATGAATCAATAACAATTTTTCAACCTTAGATCCATCAAGTTTCATTTTCTCAGCAGCAATAGGAAAGTCGTCTAACTTATCGTGAAGATCAGAAGGAATTTCAAGATATACTTCAAGAGTATACCCATACGACAAAGATTCAAGATTTAGAGAAAAACAATCTGACAATATTGAATCAAAACCATTAAGTATCCAACTGAATTTGCCACAAGGTAAAGGTTGACTTAAAGCCCAACCGTATAAATTATTAATATCTATATAAAGCAACTCATTGGTTTCATCAGTTTTTACAAAGTGTTTATTAACAAAAGTAAGACCTCCATGAATACCACCCTCATAGAAATTATAAATTTCCATGTCTTGCAATAGTTCAATGGGTTTATCTAAAGTTATTAACGCAGAACTCCAAGACATTCCAGGAATACCAAAATAATTTAAAGGCTCTAAACTATTATGAGCTATAGATTTCGCCCGAACTTGTTGAAAAAAGTCAGCTAAAAGAAAGCAATCGAGTTTCAAGTATATCATCATATAGTCAAGTAAATTTACACATTTAGTTTCAGTCCAAATTAATTGAGCTTTCTTATATTCAACTTCACTCCTTCCAGATATGAGGCAGTTCATAAGTATTTTCAAGGACCTCTAAACTAGTGGCAAAGTTTTACGGAAAAATACCTTTTTCATTAACAATGGTACCAGTAAAAACAGATTTTGTTAATGGTAAACTAGTCAAAGTTTTCACAGCCCTAGCTAATGAGTCATTAACAAACTGGCAAGAGTCGATAAAACGTATTCTAAGCTTACCAACATATACCATAAGGGATAAGAACTTTTCACTACTAATTGAAATACATGATAAGTTCCAATTTGGAAATTGATTTATTCCATACTTAAGGATATGATGTAAGTCATACCACGTCAATTATGAAAAACTACAGGTAATAATTCTTTGATGCTTCTATTAACATTACAACTTTTACATGCTGGACCAATATATTTTCCTGTAAAATGGTCATAGTCTCTAACCTTATCTACTATGTTCTTATTACACAAATAACAATATTCACATTTATTATTATTATTATTATTATTATTATTATTATTATTATTGTTAAAAGTTTTTTCTATTAAAAGTTTTTATTACAAGTTTTATTTATTATTATTATTATTATTGTTATTGCAAGTTTTAGTTTTTATTGTTACAAGTTTTTATTTATTATTATTATTTTTAAAAATTTTTATTACAAGTTTTAATTCTTATTACAAGTTTTATTTATTATTATTATTGTTACAAATTTTTCTATTAAAAGTTTTTATTAAAAGTTTTTATTTATTATTATTAATATTATTATTATTATTATTGTTATTATTACAAGTTTATATTAATAATAGTTTTAATAAAAAACTTTTTTATTATTAATTTTACTTTTATTGTTACATGTTTTATTATTAACATTATTTTATAAACCGAATAATATATACAAAACCTATCTACTAAATTAATATATAAAACCTATATAAAATATCTAATAATAAATTAATACATATACAAAACCTATATAATATCTGCATACTAACTGCAAACTATTATATTAAAAAATAAATCTAAAAACTATAACAAATAAATCTAAAAATATTAGTAAATCTAAAAAACTATAACAAATAAATCTAAAAATATTAGTAAATCTAAAAAACTATAACAAATAAATGTAAAAACATGAAAATAGTAAAGACAAATTATTTTCACAATTTTTTATTTTTCAATTATATACAAATTTGATCAATAAATATCTATTATATTGTCAAATATTTCTGCAAATTGTTCATCGAGAATTGCAGGATCGGCTTCAGGCATTACTATATTACAGCAAACATCAAGGACATCAAACCCTCTATAATGACCATATGCGAAACTCGAGTTTTTCCCTACCCAAGCTCTCTTATCATCATGGTTATTTAATGCGATTTTAGAATTTTTAAAAGTAAACAGCTGGTGATTTCGGGTCCCTATTCTAGTTTGAGGTACCGACATAATAGTATTGTTATTATAACAATGCAAATACGATTGGTGTTTAATGTCGGTACCCGGTAATTTTACACCCTTAGCTCGCATTGTTGATTTATTTCCTAGCAAGCTATAACATTTAGGGCGCAAGAAAACCAACTCACTATATCCTAACCCTTTACTCTCATCCTTGAACTTGCCTATAACAGAGTCAAGTCGTCTAGAATATAAAGGATGAGAATGATCATAATTTGAGGTATCAATAAGTCATTCGAAATCATCGCTTTTAATAAAACATCTAATTTTAAATTTTTTATCTCCAAAAACAAGCTGTCCGTATCACCCGCTACTAGATTTATATCACAGTTATAAATATCACGATATTTTTGTAATTCAACATACTGTAACTGGTACATCCGTAGTTTGGATAAATCTAGAACTGATTGACCGATATAACTAGGTCTATCCAAACATATAGAGTCCTTATTAAGATGAGCGGCAAAAAGATCATCAGTAATCTCTATTGTTTTTCTAAATGCCGGTTTTGACGAATATGTAATTAACTTTTCAGCTGAATTAAATAATCGTAAATTCATCCTCTTTTTAAGGTTCTCAACTAGTTTACCATACAGACTGTTGTTATACAATTTAAATAAATCTCTATATAATTCACTAACTGCATTTGCACGTAAGTTAGTGTTTTTATAGATATAATTTTAAAAATAGGAGCTTGCTTGTATTTAATAACTCTATGTATATATACAACCTTAGCCCCGAAAGAAAGATAAAGCCTGAGAAGCCTCCAATGAAGAACATAGTTCTTCTTAGGATAATGCGTTAGCATTAACTTCTCAACTTTTGAATTTGGTGGGCACATCTTTTCCGGTCCAATCGGAAAGTCATTTAAAAAAATCATGTAAACAATCTGGAATCTCGATATCAACTTCCATAGTATATACATATGGAAGGATTTCAATATCCACAACTTTCGCACATTCACTCAAAACCTCATCCAAACCATCATACACCCAAGTAAAATCAGCGTAAGGAAGACTTTGGGTGAGAGCCCAACCATACAGATTATTTATATCTATGTACAATAATTCTGTATCCTCCGAAGCAGCAATGTAATGTTTATTAACAAATGTTAACCCACCCCGTATTCCACCTTCGTAAAAATTGAACATTTCCATGTCCTGTAAAAGTTCAATGGTTTTCGGTTATGTCATAGGCGCTGAAGCCCATGACATACCCGGAATACCATAAAAGTTTAGAGGTTCAAGACCATTGTAAACAATAGCCTTGGCACGGAATTGTTGAAAATAGTCCGCAAGGAGGAATACATCAAGTTTAAGGTAAATTAACATATAATTACGCAAAGTCCTACAGTTTTGCTGCGTCCAGATTAGTTGTGCCCTATCGTACTCATCTTCACTTATCCCTTCCCAAATTGGAGGTAACTCATAAGTAGTCTCAAGAATTTCCTCAGAAATAGCAAAATTATACGGAAAAATATCTTTACAGTCGACTATAGAACCTTGAAAGACAGACGAAGTCAATTGAAGAGAAGTTAGTGTTTTCACAGCCTTAGCTAACGAACAATTAACAAATTGCATACTGTCGACAAAGCGAACAGCCAATTTGTTAATGTGAACAATTAACGAAATAAATTTTTCTGTTGAGGTCGGTATGATATCTAAATTCCATGAAGGAAAGCTATCGAGACCATATTTTAAAATATGCTGAAGGTCATACCTTCTTAAATTATGAAAAACTATAGTTAGTAATCGATAAATCCTACGAGCTACATTACATTTTCGGCAAGCTGCCCTTAGATAATAACTAGTAAAATGGCAATGATCTCTAACTGGATGAACAATCGGTTTTTTACATAAATAACAGGTTCGACAAGATTTAAACTGTCGAACCTCATTGAAAGACATAGGTCCTATCAATTTATCACCTTCAGAATCATAGTACGGAATAACAATTTCAGTTGCAATTTCCGCAATTTTCTTAAGAAAATCAGGAATGCAATCAAGTCCGTAAAAGTAATAATATGATTTTGTGTTATTGTAATTATTAATTAATAAAAGGCCTGCTGCAATAGGCATATGAATTTGATGATGTCTATCATCAGGAGGTAAAACCGATTCAAAATCGGCATAAATCACAAAAGTTGGGGTGATATGTTTAGAATAATTTAGGAATTCTAAATTTTTATTTTCGGGGAGCGTGTATAGAGTTGTGCCAGTCTGATCTTTAGCGCATAATGCAACATGTGTATTGAATGCATTATCTAATCTAAACCCATTAAGGCAATGTGGGCACCAACGACATCTAATTTGAATGTTACAGTCAGGGGTTTGATGGCAATTCATTAACCTATCAATACTGGTCACTGCGGTATAATGATATTGGTCCTTATTTTCAAGCAATAATAAATAAATAGGGTTTCCGTCAGTGACCTTGGTTCTATGTATCAAACTTAAATGAGGATGGTGAAAGATATAATTATCTGGAACCTCATCAATTATAACAGTTTTTAACACATTTATAACACAATTATAACACATTTATTGCTAATTTTAAATTAGAATTTTTCTTTTCAAACTTTGGGATATTTTATTAATTTCGTGGGAAAATCCGTGACCTCATCGTATTCTAACTTGTCTAAAAACTCTGTATATTTAGAGACTCTTTGGGAGTTTTTACCAATTACATCTTTCTTTAATAAAAAAAGAATAGAGTAAAGGAAGCACTTGTCGTCATTGTTTTTTATATTTACTATAGCTCCTTTATTTTTCAATTCAGAAGGGGTTTTAATATATTTATGTCCGGACAGACGATTAATAGGAGCATATTTAGTTAAAATAAAGTGAATTTCCATAATATTAATAACACGCCATCCACTGCCTAAATGGGTGAATTGTTCTATTTTTTCATTAAGCTCATTAACCCCTTCGCTTAAAAAATTTATCCGAAAATGTCTCCGCATTATTCGAAAACTAATTGTCACGGATCTCACCATCATTTTCAAATTTAATTAATATTACGAATTAAATTTTAACGCTCCCTATTTTATTTATTTCTAAAATCAATTTATTACTGATTCGCTCAGTTAAAGTTATTTTAATTAGTTGCACGTTAGATATATCAAAACGTAAAGTTTTGATAGCGCAATTTAAATTTACTGATATGTTCGGCTCATTCTCTAATGAAGAACCTCCGAATTGTATAATATTTTTATTTATATTAATATCATTATTTATAATAGGTATATTATCATTATTTATAATAATATCATTACTTATAATATTTTCATTATTTATATCTGGTATAATATTTACATTATTTATAATATTTTCACTATTTATAATAGGTATATTATTTACACTATTTATAATATTTTCATTATTTATATCTGGTATAATATTTACATTATTTATAATAGGTATATTATTTACATTATTTATAATATTAGAGTCATCATCATCACTGATTTCGATGACTTCTTTTTTAATTATTTTATTAGGGATATTAATTTTAATATTTGCGGCAGGCCTTTTATTCGTTTTATTTGATGTAGTTTTATTTTGCATTATATTCAAAATATCTATATTATTTTAATTAATTTCCTTAAACAGTTTAATTTTATTTGACTTAAAAGAATTTAAATGAACTGCATGTTCCCTAAAAAATTCTTTATATTTAATGCTCTGGGAAGGTTTGCATATGGCGCAGATAAAAAAGTTAATGCCATTAAATCTATGGCGGTAATATTTTTTCATGTCTTTATGACATCTTTCATTATGTTGCAATGATGAGATGCAATATCTCGGATAAAAAGTGCCTAATAAAAAGTAATAAATTAATATATGTATCTAATAATTCTAACTATTATATTAAAACTTTTATTAATATTCCTTTTATTAATTCCTATAAAACCTATATTAAATATCTTATAAAAATAAGTAATAGAATAAAAATAATAAATTAATATACACACAAAACCTATATAATATTTGCATGCTCACTGCAAACTATTAAATAAAACCTATATAAAATCTCTAATAAAAAATAAAATAATACCAACTATTATGGTAATATCAATAGATTTATTTCTTTATAATTCAATAACTATTATGGCAATATCAATAGATTTATTTCTTTATAATTCAATAACTATTATGGTAATATCAATAGATTTGTTTCTTTATAATTTTAACTTATTATAAATTAATGATATTTGAAGTATTATTATAATAATACTTTAAATTTCATCAACTTAAAATAAAAATGTATTTATCAACTTATAGGTATTATTAAAAAATAAATTTAACATCATAAAACTTATTATAAATTATTGATATTTGATGTATTATTTTAATAATACTTCAAATATCATTAACTTAATTTTTATAAATAAATAAAAATAAATAAAAAACTAACATTTATCCTCTGAATCCTTTGAAGAGAGGTCATTCATATCTTCCCCAGAAACGGGGCATCCACAGAAATGTGGGCATCATCAATAAAGTTATCTTCTCTGGGCATCTAAATCAACTAAAACGTCTTTTAAATATATTTAAAAATAAATTTAAAATTTACCGAGATCAAGTTCACTATCTTCGATAACGTCGTCATCTTCAATTATAATAATTTCCGTATCTTCAATTGTTATAATTTCGGTATCATTGATAATGATAACATCCTTTTCTAAAATAATTATTAAATAAATCACAAATAAAATTAAAATTTACCGAGATAATCATCGATAATGATAACTTCATTTGCAGCATTTAACTGATTTTGATATTCGGTTATTAAAAACCAATCTAAAATAATAAATAATATAATAAAAAAATAAAATTAAAAATTCTTACCAGTTTCAAAGGTTAAAAGATTTCTTAAAATATTAATGTTCATTTGGTGAATTTTTAATTTTATTTTTGAAATAATTGTGACAAATTTGGAATTTGTCAATGTTTATAAAGACAATCTAATTTTCAGGATTTAGCCAATCACATTTTAGCACAACACACATATAGGTGGGACATTTTTATGCATTTTTATGTTTTCTTTGTAAAACACATGAAGTCTATACCGTGTAGGCATGCGTTCTTTGTAAATCACATACAAACAAAAGTATGTATGTGTTTACCTTTATAAATTACATACAGTCTTGAGTGTGTTCCTTGTTACTAATCATGCACTTATCATGCACTGTATTTGTAATTGATGTCATGATCATGCAATGTAAATCACGCACTTATCATGCACTGTCTTTGTTATCTTTAATTAAATATTAATTAAACACATAATAATAATATTCATAATAATAATATTAATAATAATAATAATAATTCTCTATAATCACTATTTTTCGATAAATTTAACGATGTTACACCAAAATATTTGAAAATTGAGCTCGATGTTAAGTATGATCCATTATATTGAGATTCACTTTGAAATGTTACCAATATAAAGTTGGGCATTCTTCTATCTCCGAATATTTGTTCCTTATAAAAAGAAGCTGAATCTTTAGCAATAGCAAATTGAACAATTTCCTTTGTTTTCAATGGATATATTGCATGCTTAGAATTAAGCCCCAGTTGATGACCAGCTAATACAGAGAGCTCAACACAAACTCTTCTCACTAATAATTTTGCATCAACTAATTGAAGAATTGGCACTGTGGTGGCACTTGTTAGTGATAATGCCGACTCTGATCTTTTCAATCTAATGTGTACATTAACACTTGGGAGTAAATATTTCGGTTGATCCATAAAATCGAGTTGTAATGATGAGCTCATGGTAAATAATTTCGATCCTTTAATCCACTTTTTCCTATCATCATCACTACCATAACCCATAGGAGTTAAACATGTATTTTTAGTATCGCTATTGTAATTTATAATAGTTTCTTTTAGAGCTTTGTGAATATATGTACTGTTACCACCCTCAATCTTGATGTTATTAAATCCGAGAACTGCATCTTTAAAAAGTGTATGAAACAAGAAATTGTTTGGTATAACATCACTAAATTCACCAAAAGGTTTTCTATCTTTATCTACAACTTTGATCTGAACATTTAACAATGTATCGTTCAAATCTAGATATTCAGTTTGGGAACCGTTAATATAAAATTCAATATCAGTTCTACTATCCATAATAGAATTCATCGGGAATACGTCTTCAAAGGCCCCCATTTCAATTACCGCCTGGGAAGATGGTCTATCAAATAAACACAATTCAGATTTACCACAAATCATTTTTGAAATATGGTTCCATGTCCTTTCATTCGTTTGTTTATATGATGTTTATGTTTTTTTACATTTTTGAGCCGGTGCTGATTCCTGTTTTTGAAACATACCTGCAACACCCAGTAGAACTTTCCTTAACTCGGATAATGCATTTGATTTCATAGATGGTAATATTTTCTGCTCATTCATTATCAAATCTTTAGCGGTTTTCATACCAAAACTAGCAAGGCGTTTAAGAATAGGAAGTGCAAATCTACCGATTGTTCTCAACCATCCTGATCCATACTGTTTACCAATAAAATATGGTAATTTTCTACAACTTTGGCTAGCACTATACATACTAATAATATCGTTATTGGCTATCTAATTTACGAAAATGTAATGTCAAATGAGTTTTGTATCTTTACTAAATTCAATAAATTTACCGCTATCATCACGAATATTTATTTCTATATTGTTTATACATGATGTTGATACCGGTAAGTACATGGGATTATCGATATTTATATTGACAACTTCATCCTGGTCATGTTTATCAACCCACACAGATTTCAATAGAGGAACCAAAGAATCACCAACAATTATAGGATCGATGTTGTTAGTATATATGAATATTTGTCTATGAATTTTTATTATTTTTGGTTTGCGTACATCAAAAGTACTTGTCCGATATGTTTGCTTATCTAATCCCAATGTAATAGCCAAATTTTTATCAAATGTAACTTCACAAATATTAACTTTTAAACTGAATTCGGACATAATCCATCTTTAACCATCTAAATAGTTTTAAATATATGTAAACAATTGAATGAAATATATTTATGTAATTCTTCAAGTGTTTCAATATATAAATCTTTAGTAAATGTAAATGTAAATGTATCTTCAACTTCATTAATATATGATACAGATATTTTGATGTGTTCGGTCATTACACTGTTCTCATCAAATGTTTTGAAACTTAATAATTATTCATTACCAGGAACAACTATGTTAAGCTTATCACTACCCATTCGCTTGGCATCCTCAATACTTTCAAACGTTATTGTAAATGGACTAAAATCACAACTAACATTCAATCCATCTTTGAAAAACATGCCACTATTTTCATCTAAAATTTGATTCAAAATATGACAATATCGTTCAAAATTATTGATTGAGAAAATACCACTACAGGTTTTGGGAACACGCTTCTTGTAACCGATTTTACAATGACTATAAAATGGGAATGTATTGAAAACAAATGTAAAGTCTTGCAAAGCAACTTCCCAATTTCCATGTAAATAAATGGGATTTTGAAGACCAACTATAAATTTACTTTCTTGATTTTCCGGATGGATTAGTGGGCAACTATTGCTCGGTAAAATAAATATCATAAATCAAATATGACCAAGAAAATCAATGCTATCAGTGTCCAACCAGTTCAGATGTTTCACAATTATAAAATGTATTTTTTAAAGGAACCTATCAATATGCAATTGGCAAATCCAGTCAAACTCAATAGAACTCAATTTCAATCTCTCGCTGGGACACTCTCAATGATAGATATCAAGGATATTGAATCTGTGTTCAAAAAGATCAATTCGAATTTAAAATGTAATGAAAATGCATTCTTTACGAGTGAATATACCAGATATTATGATGCATTTACAGAAATAGGTTTCAAAGAACAGGAAAACTGGTATATAACAATAACAATCCAAGGATATAAAGCTGATCAAAATGATGTGCTTTCTCGCATATGGAAAATTGTTACTGCTAGACTTTCACAATTATTTTAATGTATATTTTAATGTTTAGTGTTTAATAAATGTATTAATGTTTTGTTTTCTTTGTTATTCTATAAACAAAATTATAATTAGTTTTAAAATAGTTTAAAAATGATGTTTGAAAAAGATAAAATATAAAATAATTAATTAATTTTCTTTTAGAATATTTTATAAACTTCTTGTTTGATAAACTCGAAGAGATAACCGGTGTAAAAATTAGAGATATGTTGACTTTAGTTGAAGCATTGGGTAAAGAAGATTCATGTTGTGATTCTGAATGTCAGAGTTACGATGAAGAAATTGTTAATTATGGAGAAATTAATAATGATTCTGAAGAAATTATTAATGCTGAAGAAATTAATGATAATGAAGAAATTATTGAGGATACTGATATTATTAATACTGAAGATGAAGTTGAGCCTAACGAATTTAAGAATTGTGTTGACCATGTTATAGAAAATATTATGATAGAATATTGTGGTGATGAAGAATGTACATTTAATAGTCAATAAATCTTTAAAAATGTAGTTTTTTATTAATAATAATAGCAAAGAAATATTTATTAAAATCTATGATAAACTTTATTACATAAATATAAAAACGATGCTCCAGTTAATAGTTAGAATAAGAATTTACAATTTGCGATATAAATATCCATCCACCGTTTGTTTCTACCACGAATCAATTTTTGTTTTTATCACCTAAATAATGATAAATTAATAACAATATAAAGTAATTTACCTCTATAGACCATTGGAAATAATTTTCATAGTCGGATCCAGATTTTAATATCATGTGTTTCATATACATTAATCCTACTATTATTCGCATCCATTTATTATTTTCATCAAGGATGTAACTAAATATCGATTGGAATGACTTCTTTTCTCCAATGTTGGCAAATTAAGAATTTTTTCATAATCAAATGGGATGTCTTCAACGATTTTCTCGGTACGGTTTACCATGAATTTTATATATTTTTAATGATATCATTTTTTTTCTCTATTATTAGAAACCACCTCATTCAACAATATTATAAAAAATTTAGTTTCTGGAATTTTATAAAAATATTTGGAAGTATAAGCTTATTTATACTATATTCGATCAATCGGAATCAAGTATTTAACCAATCAGAATCAGGTATTTAAGTTGCAATGTTAAGAAAATATGTAAAAATATATAATGGAAATGGCAATGACGATTTGTTACCACTGTTAACAGGGTGTTGAACTTCTTTGAATTTGTTAACCGGCTGTTAAACTTCTTTCATTATACGATTGAACTGATCAGTTGCTTTATTAGAATAAAATTTTATACTATATTGAACTTGATTCATCATTTTTTCATTAAGTTTACAATTTTCATTCAATTTTAATATTGATTTTCTTAATTCGTTTTTGATAATACCTATGGTCTGATTTAGATATTGAATATCATCATATAATTTGTTTTTAGCTCTTTTTAAAGTCTCATATGTGTGTTCAAATCGGACTTCTAAATTACTCATTCTTTCAGATAATCTTTTGACTGCAGTTTTCAAATATCTAGGCCTATCTATCATATACAAAATATCCATCAATACTGCTGTATCAGGACATACACATCTTGTTGAATTTTTACCTTGAACGGTTACAACAATTGAGTTGACCAAATTAAAAACTAATATTATTATTAAAATTTCTTTAATCATTTTCAAATCTATATAAATTAATATTTATTGTTTATAGCTAAACGTTTGTGTGTGTATGTTTAACTTCTCATTGGTCTAAATTAGTATAAAAGTAATTGTTATTTCAATTTTTATCATTATAATGGATGTACCGAGTGCAGTTAAAGCTATGAATGAAATTAAACATTATGGTAATTAATAATTACTAATATTATTATTATTAACTATTTGGTAGATGATTATTTTTAAGTTATTAAAGAACGTCTGGAATTCTATTATCCAGAAATAAATGAAATATTGAAGAATAAGCCAACATCAATAATTCCAGACTTGGTCTTTAATTATACATCTATATGGATATTTTCCGTAATCGACGAGTTCCTATGGGACGTCAAGCAAAACAAATTGTCAAAAGATATGGAACCTGAATATTCATGTGGTGATGGATGTCATTGCTGTGCTGACCGATATCGGAAGTATGTGGAATGGGCTTTGAATAAAGCTCTTCAACAATATTACTATAGTAGAATTATTTCTTTATAATAAAAGGTTATTGTTGTATGTCTTGGTTTTTATTATATATTAATAATAATAATAATAATATTAATAATAATAATAATAATAATAATATTAATTATAATAATAATATTAATAAAAAATTAAAAAATATTAATAATTAAAATACTACTTATTTTTATAAGTAGTAATTTTTAAATTAAAAAATTTTAAAAAACAATATGACCTTGAGAAATTTTGAATGACCTTGAAAAAATATGACGAGTCATCCAATGACCTCAAGTGAGTCATGGTCTTTGTTTAAATGACCTTGAAAAAAATATGACGAGTCATTACAATGACCTCGAGTGAGTCAATCTATTTGTTTAGATGACCTTGAAAAAATACGATGAGTCACCCAATAACCTTGAATGAGTTATTGTCTTTGTCTCAGAAAAATTTGAACTTTTGTACTTAGAAAAATTTTCTCTTAGCAGGGGGAGGATGTGTGACACATCCCACTACTAATAATAATAAATAAATAATAATAATTATAAAAATACCATTTTAGACAAATAGGTATTTAATTATTCATGAATTTAGGATTTCCCTGAATAAAATGAGATATACAAACAAAAATCATAACATAATAAAAAATTTCTGTTATATTTCTTTTTTGAATTTTTCATTCAAAATCTAGAGTAAGTAATTGGTTAAAAATAACTTTATTATTAGAACACATTTTGTTGAATTTATTTTTTTTGCAATTATTTCAATAAATAAATAAATTTTAAAGAAATATTTTCAAGTTCTTTATTTATGTCGAATCTATTTAGAAAGAACAATGGAAAATGGTTTCTACTTTTAGTCACATTTTGTGTCAGTGTAACAATTATTATAAAGGTAAAGGAACAATTCTCTCAGACTTCTTTTCTCCAGTACGATCGTTTGTCAAGATTGAAACTCTCGGAATTTGATAAACTAATCTCTGCAGATGAGCGTCGGGCATTAGTCCAGCAAATCGTTGAAGATTCTCTTAGAGAGATTTTGGCATCCAACTTGACAAAAATGGTGAATTCCAACAAACAAAATGAAAAGAACAAAACGCACGACGTAAACTTTGTTAAGAAACTTTTCGAAAATGAAAGTTTCTCCAACGAAAGTCTTGAAGAAAGAAATTCTAAAATGAAACCCTTTCAAATCCAAATGACGTTTGATGAAAGAAAAATGGTTTATAGGTTATTGGAATTATTTGATCAAACAATGAAAAATAACAATGTGACATACATTATGTATGGTGGGACACTGTTGGGTTCATTCAGACATCATGATCTCATTCCTTGGGATGATGATGTAGATCTTATTATACCAGTCAAACAAAGAGGAAAAATGAAAGAAATCTTTGAAAAGTTTTCTCCTGAGTATACTTTTATTGTAGTAGGAGGGCATGATAAATTCTTCCATAAATCTGGAAAGAAAACTAGATTTTCATGGTCATGGCCATATTTAGATTTAAGCTATTACAATGAAAACGATACGCACATTACCGATATAGTACAAACGTACGGACAGTGGTATTCCTATCCCAAAGAAATAGTATTTCCTTTACACAATAGACCTTTATTAAACTATTCATTGCCTTCGCCTAAAGATACATTTGCATTTTTGGTTTGGACTTATAATTATGGATCTCCGTGTAAAATGGGCGGCTACTCTCACATGGTTGAAGGAGGTGGACCGAGCGGGAATATCGAATGTAAAACAGTGAGCGACAAATTTCCTTTCGTAGAACATTTGCCTCATGAAAATGGAGTTAGAGAGATTTTAAAATACAAAGACATTGAAATAACAGATATAGTAATTCCTGAACCAAAATATGCAGTCTCGGAAACATTTATGTTATCATTAAAACCCGGATTTAGTATGCCTAAAAATATTATGCCGCCAGCAAAATAACATATATTCAAAACCTGTGAATATCAAACAATTTAATTTGAATATATTTTAATTTTTAATATTTTAAAATAGTTTTTTAAATTTAATTTATTATAATAACTTTCATGTTAAACATTAAGTTTATAAAACTTTTAAAATTGAATTTGTTTCATTTATTTTGCGTTTTATAAAAAAGAAACCAATCAAAATAATTTCGATTTAATTTGTTTGTATTTGAAAACATTACTTTTGACAATATTTTAATGATTTTTTCATTTTTTACAAATTTTATATTAACTTTAAAAATCTTATTTTCTTTAAAATAAATTATATATTTTAATCTTGAGATTCAATGACTTTATCAACAATTTTTCCCACTATATATTACAACTTTTTAATTAAATTTTTAAATTTTTAGGCTCATATTTCTAACATACACTGTTGATATTATTTACACGGATAATCGATTTACATTCATTAGTCAAATTACAATCACACAATCTCAAACAAAATCATTAAGATTCTTAATCAACCTGTCAACTGTATTTTTAATTAACAATAATAAAAATGATTTCGAATGCCCATTATTTAACAACGCAGCTATAACCGATAAATCAATCATTTCACCATTTATCATATACTTTAATTCACAAAACTTTCTGGTGAAGTAAAAGATCGCTCTCAGTAGGTTTTCTATAAATCTCTGTCGCATATTGTTTATTTTTTTAAAATTAGTATTATTATCATTATTATTAATAATTAATTAATAAATAGACAATAATCAAATTTAATTTGAAAGTCAATACAACGTGTGATTTTGATATGTTTTTTGCTGTTTTTCAGATTATTAGGAGTCCATTTAATACAGCTAGCCCACTTTTTTTAGGATTTTCCCAGGATTATATATTGAAGCACCGATTATGTGAATAATTAAAAAATAACTAATAATAGGTCCAATAAAACTTTGAAAATGATTTGTAGTAATTTCGAAAAAACGTTAAATAATGACATCTGTGCCACATGGCGTTGTATTTGGTGCTTTCCCCTTATTAATTACTCAATAATAATTATTTCATATGAATAAATACAGTATAATGTAAAATTATGTGTTATTATTAATCAACTATAATGATTATAATTAATGTTGTTAGTTATTTTAATTTAATTACTTTATATAATTATTAATTTTAGTTATTTATTTGTGTATTTTTATTAATTATAATTTTTATTTATTTAATTAATGAATTATTATTAATTTCAATTAAAATAAATTTGTTTTTACTTTTGATTATTATTTTTTAATTTTTATTCTTCATATTTGTTATTATTATAAATTTTTATTTAAAATATTAATAAGACATACAAAATAGTTATTAATTTTATATACTACAACGTTTATTTAAAATTGCTATTGTAATATTAAATAATACAAATAAAACAAATATACGTTTATTAAACTGATATGACATCAACAGTAATAATCACAAGTATATCAATAATTTAATGAAAAGTTTGATAAGTAAACCATGATCAGTTTCATGATTATTCTGTTATTTTGCTGTTGTTCACATGTGCAAGACTTTCATTTTTTCCTATCAAAACATTTTTACCGTGATTATTTGTAAGTGTCAATTTAGTTGTTTTGAAACTATACAACTAAATTTTTAAAATCTGATGGCCCGATCAATATTGATAACTTGTACACCTAATAATAAATACATTTTGAGTAATCTTAAACACATAATATAATTTTGTTTTGGATTATGCGTTTAGTAGAATTTCTTGTGATACACATTTCGTTTCTATTGCAATTGGAAAATCATCCAAAAAATCATGAATTTCATTCGGTATTTCCAAATCAAATTATATCCATCAAAAAATTTTTTCTAAGTTCAAATTCTTACAACCTTTTAAAATACTATCAAGGTTATGATTAGGGCTAGGAATTTAATGACCCCTATAAATGTCAAAAAATGACCAATTATAATTCTCTTAAAATTCCGAAAAGTAATATTTTTAAAGTTTTGAATAAAAAGGATCGTCGATTATCTGCCAGCACATTTTTATTCATTGAAAATGATCTTTCAACGTCGATTGAGGTAATATATTGTAATACTTTAAATCCGTTATTTTTCTCCAGAATAGATTGAGACTTGGAAAAGACCTCATACCCCATATTTCCTCTTGCTTGACATATTACTTCGCTTATTTTTTCAACGAAGCTAACAGAATTAACTAATAAGTCATTCTTTCTTTCAATTATTGTTATTGCTTTCCCTCAACATTCATAATGATATTATAACATGTGATATTATGTGATATTATAACATGTGATATAATGATATTAAAACACGACACTATGCTTCTACGTATACGCCAGTAAGTGCACATTTGTGCTGCTATAGCCGTAGTGTCTAAAAACGACCGTTTCGTTTTGGACGGCTATAGCAGTCATGCCACATTGTGAACTTCGCTTTGACGGCTATAGCCGCAATTGTCCGTCAACGTGTTAACAATGAAAAGTTGGTACTAGAATAAATTGCGGCATTCAGTCAAGATCCCCATTGAGTAATGACAGGTTGAGGAGGGAGGGCTAAATTTGGTGCTATTGACTTAAAATGATCGATATATAAAGGAAATTTAAGAAAAACTTTCTTTTACACTGCTGAATAATCTATCTACTTTTGGATAAAGCTTTCTAACCTCTTCACCAACACGATAAAATCCATGTGCAATACAGGTTATAGGACATTTTAAACCCCTTGGTGCTTTGATAATATAAGGTGCGGCATCCTTCAGTAACAAAATAATATCACGCTCTATTCCATCAGGCCAGAGAAGAAGCATTGAAGTGCCCAATAATTTGCAAATAGTTTAATGATTTGTCTTCTCAAAATTGGAAAGACCTTCTGGTAGATTGTTAATGTTTAAAATACTTTGTTTTGCTTTATTGGCACGTTCGATTCCATGTTTGTGTTTCTTGCAAGAAATATGCTGATTAATAGCTGCAACTTTAGAATCCACACAGCTTCCATACTCGATTACAAATTTTTTCAAATGGTTTGATGAGTAATCTTGTTTTTGGCATTTATATGGATTAAACAAAATATTGACTAGAGCAGCGGTCTCCAACCTGTGCGTCACGATCCCAATTGGGGTCGAGTGAGACCTTCTGAAAATAATTTGCTTTGGCTAGTCAGTGGTGTTTTTACTATCTTTTTAAATTTAAGGCTTAAATTTATAATATACTTAATAGTATAAAGTATAAAATATAAATAAAATCAGATATTTAGAAGTCAAAAGCATAATAGCTAGCTGCAAAAATGTAGTGACTGAGAAGCAACCCTAATTAATTTTATTGTTTGGGTCGCCACAACTTGGGATATATTATTAAGGGTTCGTGGCACCAGAAAGATTGGTAATTGCTGGACTATACCAAGCAAAGTTGAGATTAATCACCTATAATATAAAAAAAATCAATAAATTTAGAGCATATAATCACACAAACTCACCTTGAGGTTGCTTGTAAAATAGTCAATGAGACAAACCCTACACTATAGAAGCAGAAAAAGTGATAGAGAAATAAAATATTGCACATTAACACAACCCATAAAAAACATACATGAAAACTTTTAACATGTATCCATCCGAAGTTGAAAAACCCCTATAATAAATGATTTTATAGACATTTTTGAGATAATCTTAGAAAGAAAAATGGCGGAAAAAATTTTTAATTTAAATTTTGAGGTTTTTGCTACAAAATTTCGAGTAAATGAGGATTTATCTTCATAAGATTTACCCTTAAAACTAAAATTAATTTAATATTTCAGATATTTCTGTCGAAAAAAAGCAAAACCTGAAATCCGAAAAAAAGCAAAAATTTTTAAATTATATTGGTAAGTTTTAAAAAATAATCATAAACCAAATTATTTTGTGTATATAATCGAAGATTTTTTCAAAATATGTATAAAAAATTTAATTATTTAATGCAATTAATAATTTTTATAACTTCAAAAATAATTTAACTCACTTTTTTTGAATAATGCCCGAAAAAATACATATTTTTGGAGATTAGTTATTGTTACTTACTTGATTTCCTAAATATTATTTATAATAATATATATGAAATAGTTGATCAAAGTTATATTTAAGAGCTTGAATTATGATCATATTTCCTTATGAAATCATAATTCAACTCTTAAAATTTTTTAACTTTAAGTTATATAACTATATAAAACATAACTTACTTAGCAGCCATTTAAAAAATGGCTGAAAGCATTTATTTTTTCACAAAATAAATTCCGATAAGTTGATTTATGTATCAACTTGAATTATAGCGGAATTTATCTCAATGAGGCTTGGTGTAGAAGAATAACTTTCTAAAATTTGGAAATATACTACAAATAATATTCGTGAAATTAATCTTTTTGCAGCAGTTCAGATATTAGATTATTAATGGCCCAAATTTTAGCCCTGGGTAAAGTTTTAGACCAATTTATATAAAATTTAATTTCATGGGCTCATTAGTTGTTATTAATAAACGTTGAAGTAAACTTCAAAAACAAATCATTAAAGCATAAAAGAATAATTTTAAAAATTTTTGACTCAACTATTTTATTCTAAAATATTATATAAATAATTACAAAAACCACAAAAAATGCATTGAAAAAGAAAAAAATGACATTATTCAAAAATGTTCCAAAATATAACAAAAAGAATTCTTCTAATTCGCTTTAAAATGATTTGAAACGTATTTATTTTTTATCAACATATTTTTCAGACGCTCAGAAAAAAAGATGACAATAAATTCCGAGCCCTAGTCATGATTAATTCAACTGAAATTTCCACAGCGTATACTCTAAATTAAATCCTATCCATTAAATGTTATTGATGTCGATATACAATCACTCTGTATCTTTAGTAGTTTTTACGTGGTGCATATCAACAAATGTCAAACCACCACGAATTTCACTTTATAGAAATTAAACATTTCCTTGTTTTGTAATAATTCAATTGTAATAATTTGTAATTATTCAATTTTGCTTATTCAATGTTATTAACGCAAAATTCCCAGACATTCCAAGATTACCAAAGAAATTTAAAGGTTCCAATCAATAATGAGTAGTAGGGTGTGAGCCTGTCGATACAACACCCCATTGGCTTACGTGATATTACATAAAATCTGATCTCTGTCCACGCTGTTACTACTTGGAGATTGACCTCTATCCACTGTGTTGCTACCTAATAATTGACATTTGTCCACTGTTCCAGGTGACCACACGATTATGTCACGTACACACTGGTCAGTCACTACCCAGAGACACACTTATTACACACCGATTACCTAATTCACACTTGTTATGTCACACAGTTGTGGACCAACACACCGATCCACACTCGTCCACACCCATCAGCATCCATCATCGCCCATCATCACCCATCATCGCCTAACACGCCTACAACTACTTATCTAAATCACTCACTAGTACTATTTAAAATTTTATTACATATAGCAGGTTTGTTTCACAGTGAAAAGAATATGTTCAACATGAAGCATGAAATTCATACTGCAATCGTAGTAGAGAAGGATGAATTCAAATGTAAGTTATCAAGTATTTGATCAATTATTCTCTTCTACAATTGAAGTCTTCTGAATTTTCTTTTGCTTGATCTGATATGAAGATTCATCGGCGTCGTCATACGCATTGCAAATATAAATTTTACAGTAATAAATACTACGAACTAAGCTCTGATTTGATTTTCTAAGTTTTCTAAATTCAATTACGACTTTTTCAAAGGCAAAAGTCAGGTTAATAATATTGAATTTAAAGATAAATTACGAATATAGTCTAAATCATTTCAAAATAAAAAAAATAATTCTGATCTCAATGAAAAAGTTTAAGTTAGTTTAAATATCCATAATTTTAAATTAATTCCAGAAGTCTGGTAATACCATATTTTAGCTGATATTGCTCATTGCACATTCTTTTAGCAGACCTTCTGTTTGAAGTTATTCAATGCCAAGTTTACAAATCAAATCATAAGTTGATGGAGGAATCGAGCCTAATGCTCCAATGATACAAGTGTAAAGCTCTACCTTATAATCAGGTTTGGCGACCTGTAATTCACTCCAAAGCAAGCTATATTTCTCAATATTTAACTTATCAGTTAAGTCAAAATGTGAAACAAAATCCATTGGGCACTTAATATCAATCATGAATATTCTTCTTCTTTCAGTATCAGTTATTATAAGATCAACACGTTGTTTTGAATTCAGGACAAGAGAACAAGAATGTGAAACCACGACAATAAAATAAAGATTTTTTAAATTACTCATTATTATCTTTAGACAGTCATTGTGTCTCTCTAATGTTAGTATTTGGTGAATCTTACATGACTGTAAGGCATGAGACATAGTTTTATCCTCTTTCTCGCAACGTCTATAAAGTCTAGAATCCTCTTTTCTATTAGGCTTTGCATTGATGTTAAGTGTATTAGTTAAAGTTCCATGCAAATTCGCCAAGTTTGCTTTTAAAAATTGCTTTATTTATTTGAGGAGATAATTCTATAGCCGCTGCAATCATGTCTCTTTATTGCTCAGTTGCCACTTTTGCATATATGAGTCGTGCAATGCAGAGTGAAATATATTAGAAATTGCTTTTCGAAACTTAGTCGTAAGTATGACAGTTACATGACTCTTTGTTATCAGATATAAAAAAACTTGCTCTTTAACAGTATGAAAAGATAGGGAAATTGAGTGTTCTCTTTTAAAGTAAATTATTGAAGTACGTGTACGTTGAAATCTCGTTTTCTTTCCACTATGGTTCAATTTAGTTTCAGCATCATTAATCCAATCAAAACTTTGTTGTAATGTAGGCTCTTTGATTCCAAGACGAGGACCCGTTACAGACTTTAAAGAGTCAATATTAACTTTTCTCGAGTAATCCAATAAGAAGTAAAGAGTCGGAAAAAGTGCACAATTGTTTGAGTATGATATTCATCAAGAAAATCGACACACGAAGCTCCATCATTTTCAGTTGAGTTGTATAAATAAACTGTCTCAGAATTGCGCAGCAAGTTCAAAATTCTTCTCAGGTGGTCACGCAATTTCAGTCATTGCCACAGAAATTCGTATTTCTTTGAGAAGCTGATAAAGCACTAGTTTTAATTCCACGTGTTCGGAATGCAAATGTCAGTCGAGAAAGAATAAAAATTTTGTAGGCCCTGAGTTTTTGCCATCCAAATAAACCGGAATCTGCAAACGAAAGGTAATGTAGTTGTGGCATGATTTTATCCTATAAGTGCCTTGCAGAAAATGGTTTACGGCACTTCCAAGTGTTTGCAGTTCTCGTTCGACTATCGGGTTAGCGGTGTTTATTTGCTTGATTGATCTGATACGGTCCACTTCCTCGAATTTTCTCACACAATCTTATCTACTATGACGGAAAAGAAATTAACTTATAACTGAAGGAAATGAATAGACGTTTTCTCACGAATTCAAATCAGTAGAGTCTTGCAACACGACCAGAGTGCATCGAAACGTGAAAGTCACAAAGAGCATACTTGGCAATCTTTTATTATTATTTTATAATATTTTATATCGTATTACGTGTTGTAAGTGTCATTTACAAAATATTGAACAAGACTAATAATCCGTCGCAGTAAGTTTCACATTTTATCTTTTATTGATTTTTTTTATCTATATTGATTTACATTTTCATATTTTAGTTTTTATTTTTTCCGTTGAATATTTGTCCCCAAAATGTCAAGACGTTTGAGGAGTGCGAACGTATTATTAGAGAAAATAAATGATGTTCTGAAGATGATCAAGAAATTCTGGATATGGAAATCGACAATACAAAAATTATGATCCACTTGAAACCGACTTGAACACCGATGAGAACGAAGAGAATATTTCGAACGTATGTAGACGACGAAAGAGAAGGAGAGTTTTAGTTAGTTCTGATAGTGAGAATGGTGAGAATGGATCTAATCCTGGAAGAGCACCTAGTCATAATATTTTTAGGGAAACATCAGGCCCGACTGGGTATAGTAAACGTAATATTATGAAAGGCGAAGTTAGGATGGCATTCTCTGTGATAATTGATAAAAATATAATCGAACTTATAAGACAGAACACAGAGACAGAGGCATTTAGAGTGTTGGGATATAAATGGGAACTGTCTACTGCAAAGTTATATGCATTTTTTGCAATTTTTTATGCATGGGGCGCATATGAGGTTAAGAATATAGATATAACACTTCTATGGAATAAAAAGTGGGGCCCGCCTTTTTTCTCAAATATTATGAGTAGACATGAGATTTACGGATCTTATGAGATTTATTCGATTTGACGACAGAAATCAGCAAACCCAACGATTACAAACCAATAAATTCGCTATGATTTCGGAAGTTTGGTACGTAGCAAATATATAATAAACGGCTTTCCATATTTGGGAAAATATGAAAGTAGAGAACCGTCAGTTCCTCTTGGAGAGTATGTCACTATAAAATTAGCAAAACCGTATGTAAGTTGTGGAAGAAATATAACCACGGACACCTTTTTTACAAGCCTACCTTTAGCAACAAAACTTTTAGCAAAAAAAACTACGATTGTTGGGACAATTAGAGCAAATAGAAAAGAGCTACCATGACTGGCAAAACTGAAAAACGATGACATGGAACTTTTCTCAACCAAACTCTATCTCTCAAATAAGTGTATGTTGACAGTTTACAAAGCCAAACCAAGAAAGAAAGTTCTAATTCTCAATTCAATGCGCAATTCCGTACAAGTTGAAGAAAATGACACCCGAACATCGGAGACAATTTAGTTGTATAATAGCACCAAATTTGGCGTATATGTGACCGACCAAATGGCCAGAAATTATTCGGTATAATCTAAATCTCGGAGATGGCCTTTGCAAGTATTTTTTAATATCTTGGATTTAGCCGGGATAAATGCATGGGTGTTATATAAAGAAACTACCGGGGAGAAATTACAAGACAGGAATTTCTATTCCAATTGGCAGAAGAACTTGCCATCGAATACCAACAAGAGCTCGGCAAAGAAAATCAACCAATACCCATCGCAAGTACAAGTACAGATTCCCGTGAACGGAAAACATGTCAGATAAGTATTTGTAAAGATAATAAGGCGAATAAAATCTGTCTAAAATGTTAAAAGTACGTATGCGGAAAATGCACAGTTAAAAAGCTCATTTATAAAAAGTGCGACGAAAAAGAATAAAATGTAGTTTATGTACTCTTGAATAAAAGAAAATATATTTTTATACTGGTAAGCTGGCTATTGGTCTGCATTCAATATTGAAAAATATAAGTTGTGAAAGACCGGTCATTTGATCGGCCGCAGTAGGAATAGGTATACCTGAAGTGTCGGTAGGAATAGTGTTAATCAAGATCTCACAATTGATGTTAACTCTGGCAAGCTGCATGTAGCCACACTTCTCCGGTCGGTATTCAAATCCTATTTCTGTAGCAGCTTCAACAGCAACATCAACAATTTTTTGAAGATTATCGACATTGTTTGCAACAAGTGCAATGTCATCTGTATAAGCTAGAACTTGAACGGACGAATCATCAATCATAAATGGTTCAATACATGATCTACTTATTGCTTCAAGAACCGTATTAATGGCTATCGAGAAAAGAATCATTGAAAGAGGACATTCTTGTTTAACTCCTTTTTTGATTGAAAGATTACGTGTTACAATTGGGCCACAGCTGTAGAAAGATTGAGTGTCGGTGTAAAGTAATTTGACAATAGTAATAAACTCTCCGCTAACGCCAATAGTTTTCAGAACATTCCACAAGTAGTCATGAGGAACAATTCCAAATGCGTCTTTAATATCTAACCAAGCAATAACTAATAGGGAATCCTTGCTATATTTCGAATGCTCAAGTGCAGTAGAAAGCATTAAATTGTGCTCGACACAACTTTCATAAACAGAACAACCTTTTGCCCAATATTCAAAATATCGTTACAAATCACCCGTGATGTTAGACGTGTAGTTAAAATTATCGCAAAGACTTTATAAATAACAGACAGCAGAGCTATTGGTCGCCAAGATGAAACTTTATCATAATTATCTGTCTTATCAGGTTTCGGAATTAATATAGTCTTGAAAGTTTTCCAGCTAGTCGGAATGATTTTACCACTAATGATTTTATTAAACAGGAAACTTAACAAGATTCCTTCAGGGTCAAGAAGTGCAATTTCTTTGTATTGAATACCATCAATACTCGGTGAAGTGTTATCAGTTCTCTTTAATTCGTAAATAACTTCAAACGGTAAAATATCTACAAGATTGAGAACATTTGCCGTGCTTCTACAGTATTTAAGAATTTTATTCCATGAATTCGATACTGGGTCCTCGTGGCTAAATTGGTTCAGAATATCCTGAATTTCAGGCCTGACAGTGACTGGTAAGTCATTAATAATTTTATAAAAAGTTAATTTCATATTAATTAAAAATTCTGATCTACTTTTATATTTACTTATTATATTTGAGTTTTGTTTACTTCCTAGGTATGGTTCGTGGGATTTAATTTCAGTGAAATTATATAAGTGAGGAATTTGTCGAATAATGCTTTCAACTATTTGGTTAACATCAGAATTTTCAAAACTAATAATTAATTCAAAAACTTTATTTTTACGCTGTTGTAAATCAAATTTAATTGTTTCGCTTTTGTTTAAATTTTCTCTTTATTTTTGTTATTGATATCAAAAACAATTGGAAGAACAGAGTTGATAATACTTGTTATTTCTCTCAAATTAATGTTTTCAAGGGAAATATCATGCGCTTAGTTGTTGATGAAAGCACATGTTAGAATTTTACTGAGCAAACCTGAACCACGAACATCATGTGGACATTTGCCTGCTCTAATTGCACAACCACGTGAGTTTTTTATTTCATTTATTTTAGTAACTAATAATTTACACGTAAATATATAGTTTAGGCTGACATCAAGTGTTGTTCGATCCAGAAAGTAATGCTCGTCAGTGTTATAATCAATTACCAGTAGTGTTTCCCGTGACTTTGGTGGAGCAACTTTAGATTTTTTGGAGGCATTTATAATTCAAATGTTCATTCAAATAATGAGTACAATCGTCAAGAATAGCAGTACACATTGTGAAACCCATAAGAACGAAGTCTTTTGATAAACTTAAATTATTAAAATATTTTAATAAAATGTTGTCGGTAATTTTTCCATTTATTAGATTTAAATTTATTGAAATTTCAGCACACTCTTTAGTGTTGATATCATCAAGTAGCTTATATATTTTTTCATGTTGAAAATCCCGATCTAAAATCAATTTTTCCAAAAACACAATGAAAGCAGAGGCATGAAAAGTTGGATCATCTGAAATGAAGCAGCGGTGGAGAATACCATGATTTATTTGAAATTTGATTTTCATACTCAAGAAAAAACTGTTTAAATAATACGTAAATTTTCCTCTTATTTCGGTTAGTCGATCAGAAATATCAGTCTTTCGAAAATCAAAAATATTACACGTCATACGACAGGTCGAATATAGAAGTAAACACCAATATATTTTTCATTGGGAATTATGCTAATGACATGTTGAGCGTCTTTGAACTGTCGAAGGTTGACGTTCTCAGTGATATAATTATTATTTTGGGCTATTAAATTGATGATTAGATTCGAGGAAAGAACCAGCATATTAGTATTTCTTTTAAACCATTTACTTAAGAGGAATGACATACATTACTTTTGAAATTTTGGTTTAATATTAATATTGTTATTGATGTTTCGTTTTTGTTTTTCAAGGGTAAGTGTAATTGCTTTTTTAAAATTGATTCCAATCAGATTATTTTTAGGAAGGCCCCCACCGATAACTTGGAATATTTTGTTTGTGCCAAAAATTTGAAAATCATGCACCTCTCGTCTTATTTCATCAATAAAATTGTTAAGGAAAGTGTCCAAACCTTGGCTTATAAGAATTGCATAAGCGCGAATAAAGGGACCGCAATCAAAACTGTTCTCTTGATATATACGATTTTGGAAACTGTGACAAGATGAAGCCATTTGAAGTTTAAAAATCTTATTTTAAGCAATGCTAATCTTAAGAGTAGCTTGTTTATTTTTAAACAGATTTCTATTTGCAAATATTGGGTCAATAAAATATGACTCGAGAAATGATTTACAGTACACAAATAAAATCCAATGGCATTGTTTATATTTAGCGGACGAAGTATAACCTCAGCTTTAAACACTGCCTGTGGAATTGAGATAATATATTTTTTTCTTTAATTTCTGAAGATAGAATACTAATATTAAAGCACGGTAAATATGCAAATGTAGGATTACTGATATGCCGCTCAAGGTATTAGTCACTGTCATCGTCTGTAAACCACACTTTTGGATCACGATGTTTTGTATTTTTTAATTTAGTGCATTCTGCCTCAGTCTCTTCAGAGATTGTGGCAGATTTTAAGACTGATGCAGGCACATGACTTCATTTAATTTTTAAGCCACCCAATTTTTGCAATTGCAGTTTTGGTTTTAATACCTTTAGGTTCATTTTCTTTTATTATAGTTGCGTCAATATCAACAGGAAAATTCGGCGACTCAACATCTTTAACTTCAATATAAGTGCAATGATCATCCTTAGAATCATTGACATTGGTTTTGAGATCAGTGTTTTCAAAAGGTTCTTGATTTTTGGGAATAAGAGTTTCAGGTTTAATAAACATTAAAAAGATTATGTAAGGTATTGAATAATAGCTAGTATATTAATTTATCATGTATGTCCACTTAGTATAATATTGACTCTGTTAAATATTTTAGTTTAAATTTAGGATTCGCGATATAGTTTTAATGAATTTTATATCTAATCGAATGTCAATTGATATTACTAAAGAATTTATTGTGAATTTGATGTAAACTTTTAAGGGAAATGTATCAATTTTAGAGAGTATTCCAAAGTGTGAATATTTCAGAGTTTTAGATATAATAGAGAGGTTAGATTTATCACTATGGATTGGGATTTTGATCAATTCTAGTATGTTTTAAAATTTGGAATATCGAGTTTAGATGTAGTAAATTAATAGGGGAAATATTGAATGAGAAATTAATTCTATCAATTATGACGTAATAATTATTTGGATATCAGTATGAGTTTTTTCATATTATAAAGTGTTAAAAGAAATTAATCAAAGGTAAATATTGAGTAAAAATATTCATATAATGTTAGATTTTACATGAAAATTATCAGTAACATACCAATTTTAAGGGATAAATTATGGCTAAATATTGAGTATGTGTAGATAATTCAATAAATGTAAGGTTTTTAATGAAAATGATCAGTAATATATCAATTTTAAAGTGAGATATTTTGGCTAAATATTGAGATTGTGCCGATAAATTTAGAGTTTAACATGAAATTATCAGTAATTTACCAAATAAAAGTGAAAAGTTTATTAATCGGTTACGATTAAGGAATCTTAATCAAATATTTGTTGGGATATCAGCGCTCATCAATCAGGGTAATACTATTGTGTCTAAGAGAAATTCATTAAAGATTCTTACTGCATTTTAATAAATCTAGCTATTGCAGGATTTATGTAAACAAATTTCAATGTGGTGAGATGTAGTTCATTAAATTACAGTCATTATAACTTTAAGGCTTAAATCCAATGTAAAGTAAGTGTAGAGAAATCAATAATTTAGCTTTTTATGTGGAATTAATGTCAGTAAATTGTAGCTTATTAATGCAATCTTTACTGGTAACATGATAGTAATTATAGTTTTTAGGTGAATCAAAGATGAATTCAAGGATTGAGTAGATTTATCCATTTTGTCGATGATTTGTGGTATTTTGATGTTTATTGCTACTATGATAGAAATTCATTAAAATTTTATCGAAGATTTTAAGGTGGTATATTGACATTAAAGTATATTAATTTTTATCAATATGCTAACAAATATTGTTTTTCTTATTCTGTTAAATTTATTTTGTATTGAAGAAAAGTGTGTGTAGTTCAATAAATTGTTAAACATTTAATAGGAATAATTAGTATATTTTTATAGAAACAAATTCTTACTGTACAGTAACCGTAAATTACGACATTTAATAAAGTCAATTTAACCAATATTTGTTGTACATTAATATTTTTTAGACGATCTATTTGAATATGCTTGAATCGTTATAAATACAACTTTTATATGTAAAAGTTTGGAAACATTGTTGGAGTAATCTTTATAAGGAAACTTTAGAGTAATGAATTATGGTAATTGTAGCGTTTTGCAATGCATGTAATTAGATTCGGATAAGTTTTAAATGAAATAAGTTAATTCATTAGTGATTAGCAACAAGTTCAACATGATAATGATTTTAAATGACTTCTGTTTTGTTGATTTATTTAAAAAGACTAATGAAATTATGTTCGATTGAATAGTATGATTTCCTATTGACTAATCAATGTGGTACCAATAATATTTAGAAAATAATTTGAAGTGATAAAGTACTGTTTTAGAACATTAAAATTTGAATTTGAATTAATTTGAGTCGTTGTCATTGGTAATAAATAGAATTAACCAATTAAAATCAAGTATTTTATAATTTCATTTTCAAATTATTATTTTCATGAAAAACTGTAATTATTTTAATTGATAAATTTATTAGTATTTTCAACAAATGGTTTTAGTTAAATAATAAGTTTATTGAAAAATTCAATATGGTTTATACGTTTTCAAATTATTTTCAAGAAAAATTACAATAAATATATCGATAAATCTATTCAACTTTTCATCTATTTTTAGTTTAATAATAGTTTTATTGAATAGTCGCTATAGTTTATACGTTTTCAAATTATTTTCAAGAAAATTGTAATAATTTTAATATATTGATAAATTTATTAGTATTTTGAACACGAGTTTAGCGATTAAATTTATCGAAAAAAAGTGTCGTTGTCAATAGCAATATGTAAATAGTAACAGCCAATCAAAATCAAGTATTTTGTTTCTACTTTTTCAAAATTAATTTCAAGAAAAGTTATTGAAATATGATTTTTATATTGTTTCAAGAATAGCTTTCTATTGAAAAATAATTTCAGTCAATAATATTCCAATTAATATTTCTAATTAACAATTGCATTTAATCAATTTTATCAATAATTTTACTAGTTTATTTACATCGACGATTAACAAATTTATATACTTTTTAATTTAATTATTTTGATAATTTCAATAGAGATTTTCAATTTAATATTCTTAAATTAAAATATAATAAATTCATTCATATTTTCAAACCATGAAAATCTTTAACAGGTACTTAAAAATTTTCAACGATTTTTAAATAAATGAATGCTTTTTACCAATTAAGCAACAACTCTTTATTAAAGACATGTGTCATAATATACTTTGTATTTAGTAATTATTGGTATACATAAGGTTATAATAGTTCAAACTTTAAAATTAGTACCTCTTTCATCATTTAGGGTTAAAATTGTTTCTTCTTTCATTATTTAGGGTTAAAATGATTACCTATTTCTTCACATAGGGTTAAAATTCTTAACCTTTTAGATAACTTTATATGAAATCATGTAATAATTTATTCATAAATTTATCGAAAAGTATTATAAAATACCTAGTTTGAATCATAAATTATTGAAATATTTAATAGGTATCACATAAGACCTGATGAATTTTTAATGGTTATTTAATCAATGTTTGGTTACATAAAGCTTTAATATCCGAAATTAACGGTTAATTAGCATGTTGTTAATGAATGTAAATCTAATTTTACACGTTTTGGTATCAACACTAAAAATGATGAGGGTTAATTAGTATTAAGATATTTTCAAAGCTCTTATTAAAAACAAAAGTTTATTTTAGATATCATTAGTATCCACTTGACTGATATTGATGATGTTTAACAAATACGTGTTTGTAATAAATTTACGTTTGCAAAATTGTTTGTCATTTTTATTGTTGTGAAAGTTAAATTATTATTATCAATACCATTATTATTACCATAATTGTGTGAATTTTGTTAGCATTAATTAATCCAGTATGCGTAAATTTTTAAAAAATATTGATATAAAACTCATGGATCGATTATTTTTTATTAATTTATATAGTGAGTCCAGTGACTTTCATTTGTAAACCCAGTGACTTATTTTCATAAAAATACTAATTCTAAAATAGTTGTTACAACGAATTCAGTTGATGGTATCGCTAATAATTTAGAGTCAGATGAACTTGAATGAATTAGTATTTTCAAATCCTAACTTGGTGAATTATTATCAAAATATTGAATTTTTAATAAAATCAGTATATTAGGTATAAAATTATAGAATTTGGTCAAGTATTTACAGGTAAATAATCCTATGATGGGTTATTTTGATAAAATTTATAAATCCAATGTTTAAATTATATCTTGAATGAGTTATTTTCAAAATTCTTACATCAGTGGTTTCGGTAATAATTCATTGAATCAGGGGCTCAAATCCTAGCGTGGGCTAATTATTTTTTATTTTGAAAAGTAAAGTTTTTAATAGAATATTAATCAGTATATTTTATTTGCTGTAAATTTCAAATTTTATAGAAATTGGTAAAGTATATATTGTATAATTTAGTTTTTTAGATTTAGTTAAGTTGAAATTTTAAACTTTGAATTATTTTATTAAAATATTGAATTTTGTAAATCCAGTGTTCAAATTAAAGTTTTGAGTGACTTTTTTTAATTAAATAAACTATCAATATACTTTAATTGTTGTAAACTTAAATATTCATAAAAATTGGTAAAGTTTTATGATTATTTTGAATTATTACATAATAAACTACTAGCAAAATTGTCAGTAAGCTAAATAATTTAAGATTGAATATTTATTTTAAGACGAGTTTGTGGTTAATTTTTTATGTTAAATGATTATTTTTTATGAAATAATATAATTAACAATTGAATATTTCACCGATCGGTACGGATCTGTGATCGTTGGTTGGTGTGTGTGAACGGTTTAAGAACGGTAGGTTCCAGAAGGGAGGTGTGTGGTAGGTGTGTGAAATGTGTTAGTGTGTGGAAGGTTCTAGAAGGTAGGTGTGTGGAATGTGGTAGTGTGTGGAAGGTTTTAAAAGTGTGTTGGTCCACAACTGCGTGACATAATAAGTGTGAATTAGGTAATCGGTGTGTGATAAGCGTGTCTCCGGATAATGACTGACCAATGGACACGTGACATTATCGTGCGGTCACCTGGTAACAGTGGACAAAGATCATTTACTAGGTAGCAACATAGTGGACTGAGGTCAATCTCAAAGTAGTAACAGAGTGGACAGAGGTCAGATTTTATTTAATATTACGTAAGCCAATGGGGGGTTGTATCTGACGGGCTCACATCCTACTACTATTGTTTGGAACCTTAATAAATCTAGTGGATCGGTAAGTTTTTATTTATTAAATATAACACACTTAATAAAGAACCTTAATAATAATAATTATGGAGAGTTATTATCTTGCACCGTTAACCACGTAACCTATTTTATTTGCCCCACATGTAAATCCACCCATAAAACTAATCATTCAGACTTTTATATCAATTACAGGAACAAATAACGTTAAATCTATTTTTAAATTACCAGTATTTGATAATAATAATAATAATAATAATAATAATAATAATAATAATAATAATAATAATAATAATAATAATAATAATAATAATAATAGTAATAATAATAATAATAATAATAATAATAATAATAATAATAATAATAATAATAATAGTAATAATAATAATAATAATAATAATAATAATAATAATAATAATAATAATAATAATAATAATAATAATAATAATAATAATAATAATAATAATAATAATAACAACAATAATAATAATAATATAAGAACTTCTGTTGATTTTCACTGTTGATTTCTTTTCATTATCCAATAACAAAAAATTTGTTAAAAAACTTTTTTGGCTATGAATCAGTAAAAATATCGATGTTTTTTTATAATAATGATAATAAATAATTATGATGAAAATAATTATAGTAATAATACTAACAATAAAAATACTAATTTTGAAAAATAGGTATTTAATTATTCATGAATTTAGGATTTCCCTGAATAAAATGAGACATACAAACATAAATCAAATAATAATAAATAATTTTCGTTAAATTTATTTTTTGCATTTTCATTCAAAATCTAGAGTAAGTAATTGGTTAAAAATAATTTTATTATTAGAACACATTTTGTTGACTTTATTTTTTTGCAATTATGTCAATAAATAAGAAACATTTTAAAGAAATATTTTCAAGTTTTTTTATTTATATCGAATACATTTAGAATGAACAATGGAAAATGGTTTCTACTTTTAGTCACATTTTGTGTCGGTGTAATAATTATTATAAAGGTAAATGAACAATTCTCTCAGACTTCTTTTCTACAGTTCGATCGTTTGTCAAGATTGAAACTCTCGGAATTTGATAAACTAATCTCTGCAGATGAGCGTCGGGCATTAGTCCAGCAAATCGTTGAAGATTCTCTTAGAGAGATTTTGGCATCCAACTTGACAAAAATGGTGAATTCCAACAAACAAAATGAAAAGAACAAAACGCACGACGTAAACTTTGTTAAGAAACTTTTCGAAAATGAAAGTTTCTCCAACGAAAGTCTTGAAGAAAGAAATTCTAAAATGAAACCCTTTCAAATCCAAATGACGTTTGATGAAAGAAAAATGGTTTATAGGTTATTGGAATTATTTGATCAAACAATGAAAAATAACAATGTGACATACATTATGTATGGTGGGACACTGTTGGGTTCATTCAGACATCATGATCTCATTCCTTGGGATGATGATGTAGATCTTATTATACCAGTCAAACAAAGAGTAAAAATGAAAGAAATCTTTGAAAAGTTTTCTCCTGAGTATACTTTTATTGTAGTAGGAGGGCATGATAAATTCTTCCATAAATCTGGAAAGAAAACTAGATTTTCATGGTCATGGCCATATTTAGATTTAAGCTATTACAATGAAAACGATACGCACATTACCGATATAGTACAAACGTACGGACAGTGGTATTCCTATCCCAAAGAAATAGTATTTCCTTTACACAATAGACCTTTATTAAACTATTCATTGCCTTCGCCTAAAGATACATTTGCATTTTTGGTTTGGACTTATAATTATGGATCTCCGTGTAAAATGGGCGGCTACTCTCACATGGTTGAAGGAGGTGGACCGAGCGGGAATATCGAATGTAAAACAGTGAGCGACAAATTTCCTTTCGTAGAACATTTGCCTCATGAAAATGGGGTTAGAGAGATTTTAAAATACAAAGACATTGAAATAACAGATATAGTAATTCCTGAACCAAAATATGCAGTCTCGGAAACATTTATGTTATCATTAAAACCCGGATTTAGTATGCCTAAAAATATTATGCCGCCAGCAAAATAACATATATTCAAAACCTGTGAATATCAAACAATTTAATTTGAATATATTTTAATTTTTAATATTTTAAAATAGTTTTTTAAATTTAATTTATTATAATAACTTTCATGTTAAACATTAAGTTTATAAAACTTTTAAAATTGAATTTGTTTCATTTATTTTGCGTTTTATAAAAAAGAAACCAATCAAAATAATTTCGATTTAATTTGTTTGTATTTGAAAACATTACTTTTGACAATATTTTAATGATTTTTTCATTTTTTACAAATTTTATATTAACTTTAAAAATCTTATTTTCTTTAAAATAAATTATATATTTTAATCTTGAGATTCAATGACTTTATCAACAATTTTTCCCACTATATATTACAACTTTTACAACTTAATTACAACTTAATATTTTAAAATAGTTTTTTAAATTTTATTTATTATAATAACTTTCATGTTAAACATTAGGTTTATAAAACTTTTAAAATTGAATTCGTTTCATTGTATTGCGTTTTATATAAAAATTAGTTCAAATTCAAAAAAAAAGTTTAAATCCGAATTGTTTTATTTCTCGATATTAATCAATAACTCACAACAATATAAACAATCCCGTCGATATCACAATAATAACAACCAAATTGATAAAATATTGAAACTAACAATTTATCAAAATCAATTAAAAATTACCATTGATTTTTTTTGGTTTTAAATAATTTTAAAAATTGTTTAAATATTATTAGAAAAAAACATCAGAACTTGTTTCTTTTAATAAATAATAATTTAGAAAATTAAAAGAAACAGATTCACTGTCATCAGTAGTAACAAAGAAACTCAATTAATATGTATTTATATATTTAAATAAATTATTACTTTTTTAAAAATTTAAATATTTTACTTTGCTTACAAATTTTATAATATCTTTACAAATGACATTCTACATTAAATAAATTTTAAATTTTAAAAGTCATTATAAAAATTCAAATTTTAAACAGAAACAACATTATTTTTACTTACCTCAGTTTTACATAATCAAGCTATTTGAAAATATTCGTACTCATAACATTTTGAACATTAATCTTATAAACAATGCTTCATATATAATTATTATAAATCGTAAATAAAATTTTTAAATCAAACAACACAAATTTAGTATCACAAGTATTTGCACACATTAGTCAAATTGCTATCAGACATTCTCAAACATTCTCAAACAATTTATCAACAGTCTCTTTTATCAATCATAACAAAAGTCATTTAATAATAATTCTTTAACAATTCAACCAATTTATTAACATTTTTACAGAATTTTCAAAAGTAGAACATAACTGTATAACTGTAGAACACACAAATTTCCAAAATATTTTTCAAAATTAGATTTACCAATATTATAAATGATATTTTGATATTTTAAAATTGAATTCAGTGAATACAGTTGAGCAAAAGAAAATATATATCAGAGAATAAACGCTGAGGAAATTGACTAAGATTGTTATTTATTTAAATTTTATTTATATAAATAATTCCGCTATAGACAATAAAAAGATTTTCAAATATAATAATAAAAATAAATATAATAATAATAATAATAAATATAATAATAATAAAAATAAAAATAAAAGGAGTAATAATAATAATATTAATAATAACTTATTATTATTATTATAAATCAATTAAATACAGACAAAAATCATATTTAATTTGAATCCCAATGCAACATGTGATTTCAACATATTTTTTTTGCTGTTTTGCAGAATATTATGAGTCCACTTGATATAGCTAGCACACCTTTCAGTATTGTCACAGGATTTAAAACCAACTAAAGTGGCACAGTGATTATTAGAAGTTATATGGTGAAGCACCGATTATGTGAAGAGTCAAAAATATAAAAAAAATACTAATAATAATCCCATGAAACTTTGAAATTGATTTACAGTTATTTAGAAAAAAGGTTAAATAATGACAAATGTGCCACCTGGCACTGTATTTGGTGTTCTCCCACTTTTTACTTACTAAATAATAATTATTTATTTCATAAGAATAAATAAAGCGTAATGTTATATTATGTGTAATTATTAATTAAGAATAAATATCTAAATTAATTTTATTAATTATTAAAATTTAATTACCTTATAATATTTATATTTTTTTATTAATTTTTTATAATTAATTCTAAATTATTTATTTTTATATTTTATTTAAATACTTTAATTATGTTGTTGGAGCAAAACAAAAAAGATAGTGAAAATTGTTCAAACGAATAAGTTACACAGCACAAAATCTCAGCACTAAGAAAGCTCAACTCAAAGATATAATACCATATAAATCACCTAAAATCCTAGATAAACAGGAAAAATATAAAATGAAACACCAAAAATATACTTAAACATAAGATGGAAACAAAAAGTTTGACAAAAACTTGGTAAATTTAAAAAATCCAAAATAAATTGAAAAATATTTAATAAAAATAAAATAATTTTGATTTAAAAATTCTAATTAAAAAATAATATTTAAATTAGGTGAAATAAATAAAAATAACGAAAATAAAATTTATTTAATATATAGAAAATCCTAAATTGTCAATTTTGTTTAATCGCATCAATGCTGACACATATGCTGACACAATGCGGACTATATATACTAATCTGTTTTTACAAATTTTCAGTCTTACTTGTTGTGGGTTACTGGGTATCGTGATTTGTTTTAATTCTTTCCGTGGTTTCCCAGGTAACGTCATATAAATATTTTCTAGCTACCACTCGGCACCCGTTGCTAGGCAACGTTGGAAATGTGTTCGAGTGGGTGGATTGTCCGCAAAAAGTGAGCGCTATTACTAATGCTATAATTGCTCGGACAACCCCTGGGTTCAACGAGCTGTCGTTAGAAGACCTATACTCGCTTTAAATTACTGGGTCCCCGTTTAGATTTTAGATTGTTTGATACGTATCCGCCACCTTGTTTTAACTCATCAAGAAGGCTTAATTGGAAAAAATAAAAAAATATCTACGCATATATTTAATTAACATCGTAAACGTATTTTATAATTTTGTCAAGTTTTTATTCAACAGTCGAGCGGCTCGGCGTTTCGCTCGCTCCTTCCGTCCGTGTCGGTAACTACTCGGTGTTGGTGTAGTTATTAAGGTTGCTATGGGAATTGCTGGTGGGGTTGTTATCGCCTCGCGGCAGGCCAACTGAGCAGGGGCGAAGACGAGTGGATAGGTTACCGCTGCTCCCTCTTGACAGGCGGACAGCGCAACCTCCAGCCCCTTTATTTGGATTCTCAAGCTTTGGGTCAGTTGTTTTTCTTCTGCTCATCCCTTTTGCTCCCCGGTAAGCTTTTGGTATAGAGATTTTGCCTTCTTTGGGTCTATCCATGTGGCCTTGGTTTGTTGGACTTCCCGGGCTAGTTGAATGATTTGATCATGAAGATTTCTATTGGTCTGCCTGGCGTGGGTCAATTCTGTTTGTAGTATTTGTAAGGGTTCCATTGCTGCAATAACTAACATTAAATTTTTCTAATGACTCTGATGGTTAAAGGTACGATTAATGTTAAACATAATTTGTAAAATTTAGCTTAAGGAATCATCGAAGAAATGAAATTCGAATAACAATTATTTATTTGAGAAATTAAAAAAAATTTTAGGAGTCAGTGGTCACAAATCAGTGAGGTTAGAATCCTGAAAAAATGTCTTGATCCCTTCTTCGGGGAGCAGCCCGGAGTCGCGAACACGGGTCGTCTTGTGTTGCGAGCCGGTTTCGGACTGGGTGGGTAGTCATCCGCGATTATGCCGTTGGCGATGTCCTCTTCGACATTCGCCAGGTATTTGTTGGCCCAGTCTACCAGTTGGTTGGTTCGTCGTTGGCGTTCTTGGAGACAGGCTAAGAGGGCTCGAGCCCGCTCGTGGATTTCTCGGGCCGGGCTTGGGTCACCCGATAGGCCCTTCTTCTTGAATTGTTTCATCGTTTTGTCTGCCAGGAGCTGGTCTTCTCGCTGATTTTCTCCAGGTTGGGGCATATCGGGATATCGCTCTCGACTGAAAGGACGCCACGCTTGCTTCCATTGCTCTGCTAGGTGCGGGTGTACGTAAATGAAGGGTCCTGATTTTCCTAAACGATAGAACAATTACTTGGGCTTATAACGCACCGATCGGGTTCCCCTACCTGAGGTTTAAGTTAGGGCCCTAGTTCCAACCCTATCTGAGGGAAATTAATTCCCTTTGTATGTGCGTTAACTGAAGTCAACTATTAATTGCTGTGATTATTTGTTATATTTTCAAACGTACCTTTATTCCGGTAAAGTGTTATTTATAAAATCTCATTGACTAATAAAGTATACTTTTAAACATACTCTTATTCTAATAGTATAGTACTTATAAAATTTGTATTGATTGTTAAGTATACTTTTAAACCTACTTCTATTCCGATAAAATATATTTTAAAAAAAATGTTATTGACTGTTAAATGTACCTTTAACATACTTCTATTCAGATAAGATATTATTTATAAAATTTTTATTGACTGTTAAATATACCTTTGTTATTTAAAAAATTTTTTTTGACTGTTAAATATACTTTTAAACCTACTTCTAGTCCAAATAAATATTATTTATAAAATTTTTGTTTGAATTACCTAAGTGATGGTAACTCAGGTGACAAAAATCATCATCTTTAAAAAGAAAAATTTGTAAGTATTGATCATATCGTTAATTCATTTTTTGTTTTTATGGAAACTATCGACTACAGGTATTGACTCGTCGGCAGTCACTCGGAGTTCTTTCTCCCCCTTCCACTCACGTCGTCGAGTCTAACCCGGGATTACTAGAGTCCTTAGGTGTTAATGCGAGTATACTCTTACATTTCCATAGTTGAGATTTAAGGCTGGTCAAAATACCTGCTTCTAATTGGGGATAATTTCTAGTATGCCGTTATATTATCGTTGATTTGCCTATTCCTTGCGGATTACTTTATAACTGTATGCAAATTGACTTATTCTCTACAAGGAATCAACACGTTTGTACATTATTGGACTTTTATTATAATATTACTTGTTCCCGCTCCTTTAGGATCAAAGATTTCGGATTTTAAATTTGATTCCAACTATTTGACATCAACGACGACTCATGAGAAGAAACTCCGATTTACTGCCAACCATCAATCCCGAGCCGATTTTTATTTATGTCACGGTGAAGGAATTAAACGTAGGTTGCCTGATGAATCTCCCACAAATTATTAGCTGGTTGTTTTGTCAATATTACGACGATAACAAAAATGAAGACTGAATTATAGGAATAAACAAATTATTTATTAATTTTTTTGGCGGCGGTCTCCTTGGGTCCGATTTCAGGTGGGAATAGAGTTAAAATGGTTCCGGGAGTAAGCCGTTTGCCTAGTGCTCGTAAGGTACACATTTAATTCTATTGATAATAATTAAAAGTTTACTTGTCGGCGAATATTTCCTTCCCGAGTGCTCATGGTGAATTCGTGGAGATTGATTAATTTTCCTTGACATGGTTTCTACAACTAAAGTGCTTTCCACAGTCGGTGTATTTTATATCTGAGCGTGTGTGCATTATGATAATAATTTGTGACCGCGCACCCTCCGGGTGGGTGTTCACTTCACTCCCTGACCTGGTCTTGACGATGCTAATGCACTCGGTATCAATTTATCCTGACATTTCACGGATTTCTGATCGAATCGCAACGGGTGTGTGTGCAACGACAAATTTGTTATTCACTAACCTTAATGTGGATTATCGATTTATGTAGGTGGCGATGTTCAGTCAAGTTTCTGTTTTTTCTATCTTTACTGGTTTAGTAAATTTCGGAGTTTTATGGGATTTATTTCCGCTGAATGGTCACCATCGTGAGTAGGGATTTGTATTGTGGTCTATAAATTTCTTAATTTTTGTTTTTTAGGATTGAAGCTCTAACATGGATATTGGCGAATTAAATCATTTGTTAACTTAACTTTTCGGGTAAATTATTACATTGGATAGATATTTTATTCTTTTAGTTGGTACATAAGTTTAGTTTGATCAGCGTCGCGGAATTCCCCTTGGCTAGTGAATCTCGATCAAAAGAATAATACGAGTACTATGGAGCGGTTGAGTCAAATGCTTATTTTTCTCGGATCGGTGGCTTATTTGGGCGGAGGAAAATAACGATCACAGGTTTTAATGGATAATTGAGTTCTTCTTAACTTAAGAATCTTTACCCTTTAGGATTAACTCGCCGTGGACGTAGGATTGAGCTAGAGCTGGATTTTAGTGAAGCATTCCCTTTTCCTTTGTGTTTTTTTAATAAAAGACTGTAGTTCGTTATTATTTGGATTTTGGTTTGTCCTTACTCGGGGAAATGCGAGTAGATAGGTTATCCTATCCTACATTTATTCGTATTAATTATAACCTCGGAAGCTCAAAGGCGTTCACCACTATGAAATTTCGTCGTACTAGAAAACATGAGGCTCTATTTATTTGGTTCTTGTTGTCTCGTCGATTTTAACTAAAACTAATTTTCGGTGATTGTCCTATCAATGGAATTTAATTATTTGCATTATTGTGGCATTTTCTTCGGTTTATGAGTCGCTCTCCTTTTTCCATCGTTTTCTCAATTTTATGCGGAGGTCGTATTGGGTTGATCGGGATTTCGGTAAATTAATCTTAAATTATCTCTCAGAAAATTTTGTTAATTAGGAGTTAATTAATGCAAGCTCTATGTTCTTCCTCATTTGGATTGAATTAGGATTATCACATTTTTCTCGTGGTTTTTACCATTACTTCATCGGGACTTCGGTTAAGTTTTCGTTACTATCCTTTATCTTAGCTAGGGGCGTACTTATTTACGTCTCTGAATCGGATTGATTTAAATTCGTGACTCCAATTATTAATTGTTATACATTTTTGGGTATTGCTTAATAATTATGATGAATTTAAATTTACATCTATAGTTTAAATTTAGTGGTTAAAATAATAGTTTGATTTAATTACATAGCAATGATTTCGTCTTTTTATTTTTCCATTTTCCCGTCACCTTTCCCCTGGTTGACCTTAGGCGCGTTGTGTTTACATTATAATTTAATGAGTGCCCACTGAACTACTCGGTGTGGTGATTTTGAGCCGTGTGTAGAACAATTTAGGTCGAATTTAAAGAAAATCGAGAAACGAGGAAGTAGCCAAAAGACCACTTCCTTACTTCTCCTTTCTTCTATACGGGATAATATTGACGTTCCGATCCCTGCGTTCCGCACGCCGGGTCTTCACGGGCACAGATCATCGGCGATATTCCACGCACTTACACGAATCTGAATAATATGTCTGATTTTAATGACTTGTGATATGTCTTTGGCTGTGGGCCGGAAAAATTTCGACATGAAATAAAGTAATTATAGAGAAAATAATTTTTGATATTATAAATAATTTATTAATATTAACAAAACAACATAATAAGTACTTGATCCAACGACAAATCATACAAATACAACTCTTCCCACGCCGACATCCAAGCAGAGCTCCATCGAAATTACGAGGACGCGAAGTGGAGAGAGAGTTCCAAAATAAAACTCACCCTAAAATAGATTTTTAAACAAAACTAGTTCAAGTTTGAAAAACTGATTAAAATTGTGTAAAAATGAATCGGTATATATACCTATTTTTTGTCCCTAACCTTGCGTGTTCTTTTTGATTTAGTAAAACAAAATTCGACCTTGGAATTTTCTAGTGTATTCTAATCTTAATTTTTATTATTTTTTTAATTACATTTGATAATTTTTTATTTGAAATTTTTATTGAATTATTTCTAATTCAAATTCTTTGATTTTAATTTCATTTTCATGAAATTTTCATTTTTGTTAAATTATCAAATTTTGGTCGAATTTGTTAGGTTTTCGTGTTATGTTTATATTTATATCGTGCGGATCTTGTTGCTTTTTGTTATTATTTTAATTTATTTTTATGTTTATTATTTTATATGTAATTGTCTTTTTTTCTCATATTTTGATAGGGTTAATTGGTGTTTTCATAGGTTTTGAATTTAAAGCTGCATGTTATATTTGCATGTGTGTTACCGATTCATTTAAACATTCACAAGGCCGTTTGGGTTCTGGCCCAACACTTGATAATAAAAATATGCTGAATAACATCTTAGTGTGAATTTTAGAATTTGGTATTGGTTCAGACTCTCCTAGAGCTGAGTTTTTGGGCAATCGATACTATTAAGTATTTTGCTCGAAAACAATATTATCTAGAGGATATTAGTGTATAGAATTAGTAGATGGATAGGGGTTCGCTGACTGATGGGCCTGCTTAATCAGACGCCCTGTTGATGACTTCTCTACAAAACTGAAGATTTTTGTGTAGATCGACAAGTATTTTGAATAAGGAGTAGTAATTTATTGATAAATGAAATTTAAAGAAAATATATTACTTAAATGTAAATTATCTAAAGTAATATATTAATTTCTTATATTCTCATTTAGAGTCCGAATATGTAGTTTAAGTTACATTACAGTATTTTAAATTATATATTCGAACACTGAGTAAAAATTATAATAAATTAATACAATTATTCAGATAATTTATATTTAAGTAATAAATTTTCATTAAATTTAAGTTATCATTTGTTTAAATTAATACTGCTTATGAATATTTCGAACGGCTCCGATTATTTTATGACAGTAAACTTAGGTAATATATATTTAGGTAATAAATATGATTTTCTTTTATTAGAGTCACCAGATGACTCAGCCATGGCTCTATTTTAAATTTTATTTGAATTCATTATTGAATATTATTTTAATATTTCAATAGTAACGCAATAATTTGTTTGTCAAAAAAGTCCAAATTGACAATAATTATTATGGTTAGATTTATGTACAAACACTGTACAAGCTTAAAAACTTCAAACTGTCGCTATTCACTGGAGCTATGTAATATTATTAATATGATGCAGCATAACAGCTGGAGTTGCTTAAATCCAGTTGAACTTTGTACACAGACAAAACCGTAATAAGAGAAAGACCAGGCCGTCTGGCTAGTGGCAGTCTCAGCACTGCTAAGTAAGCAGTAATCTGCACTACTGAAGAATTTGCCTGCTTCTGTGCTGCATCAACTATGTTTAACAACATAGCAGAGTAATATGTACTATCAATATTAATAATAATCTATAAACGGTGACTCTGAGCAGCTGTATGCTGCAGTGATAGTAGAATACATTTCAATCCATTTAGATCTTCCAAATCAAAGATATATTAAATTGTCAGTGATCGGATTAATCTTAATGCTTTTACACATTCATAAAAATTATTTTTGGGGGCACCAATTATGATTCAACAGGGGCGTGGAGGGGCGACACGCCACTGATTTATTAAATAATATTAGCGGAAGTCTAAATTGAAGAATGTGTTTGTATATTTGTATATTATTATTAATAATATTGTTATAGACTTTTGAGTTCTGCGTACTCACGCTTGAAGTGTTCTGTGGTTGTGTGTGATGCTTTGGCGTAGTGCGTTTATGCATTATTATTGTAGTGTGGATGTTTTTTATTAATTTCGAATTTACGAAAATTTGGAATTGGTGCATGTAATGGTCAAGAATTAATCTTGTTTTATCAAATCATTTCAATTACTTTTTATTGAATGCTTCGAATTATCATTGATAGATAAGATTTATGGAATTGATTTGGAATTTAGCTTTAGTTTTATGAATTGAAATTAAAATAAACGTTTCAGAATTTATTATTTCCTATTTTATCATTGGAATTATTCTTTTGATTTAATTATTTTGGAGATAAATTCTAAAGGTTTGATGATATGGCCACTTTGGTTATTGATAATGAGCAAAGCTGGAGTTTCACAACCCGTTGTTAATAATAACTTTCTACAAGATAATGATATTGGTATGAAGATCGAAAAGTTCAGTGCATCTGGAAGATTTATTTAAAACTGCATACTTGATTATAACTAAAGGAAGAAAAATGATTTAATTGATCTACATGGTCCTGGGAAGCCGATGTAGCGCCATATTGCTCATAGAATGTTTCAAACTCCATCAAATATCAATTTACTGTTCTCAAAACAAGGTGTACAAAATAACCCATTGCTCTTGATGTGTGTTAAGATCTGACGCAATGACGATGGCTACCTATAATGATGAGTTACACGCAATGAATTTGGCGGGAAAAAATTTAACAGATTATTTGCTTATGTTGTTTTTGTAAATGTGAAAAGTTTAAAAGATGTTTAAAGGAATTATGTTTATAATGAAAAATGGTTTTCTAGGAATTTTTGAATTTTATAAAGTTTAATTTAACAAAAATGGAAACAACTTTTATCTCTGAGACATGTAGATATGATCTCAGTTCTCCGTTACCAGAAGGATTCACGGATATTTTATTGAAATATTTTCATATTACTGATGTTGAAAGTGTTTCCACTGAGCAATGACTTAATATGATTCCTTTGTGGAGAACTTTAGATAAGTCTTCAAAAGATAGAGAAAAACGGTTATTAGACTTTTTCATTTGAAATTGAATGGATAATTGATGATAAATGCAAAATAACTTTTGATTCAATTAAAAATCATTTTAAAGTTTTTGAGGATCTCACTGAAGAATATGAAGTTGATAAGGATATTGATATTAAAGAATCACATCCAAAATTTTTAACAATTAACTAAGTTAAAGATGTTAATGAAGTTTCAGAAATCTCCAAAATTGCAAATACTGTTGAAGCTACGGACAAAACAGAATTTATCATTGATAGCAGAGTGTGGTTCCCTCGTGAGGGCCACGCTAACTTCATGTATGTATTTTATTTTTGTTGTAAAAAATTTAAATTTAAGGATTCCTATTTCACTTTTACAGCCTCTATTGTGTAAGGTTTTACAAATTATAAAAGGAAGTTAAGTTAACAGATGGGAAATTTAGAATATAAGATCGTAATGCCACATACATTGGAGAGACTTCCCGTCATCTCTGTACTCTAGTTCTAGAGCATTGTCGATTGACGGGTTTGACCAATATTAGTGAGCACAATAGAGGCTGTAAAAGTGAAATGAGAATGTCTGATTTTAGAATTTTGTTGAAAAATTTTAATAATTATTGGGAACGCGTGATATGTGAAGCATTGTTGATAAGGTCATTGGATCCAAAGATTAATGTGCAAAGTGCTGTGACTACGAATGTTTTGAATGTTTTAAAATAGTTTACGTATGTTAAATCATGTTTATGTATTGTTTTTTTAATATTATTAACATAATTGAAATTTTAAATTAATTAAGTTATTTGAATATATTTTATAAATATTTATTTATTACAAAATTAAATTAATAAAAAAAATTTGTTTAAATTAAATGTTAATTCATGATATTTTTAGTTGGTTTTGAGTACCTGAAGATGATAGTTATGCTATCGAAATATATCGAACGAAAAGTTCTCATTGGCTTTATCTTTTAATAATAATAATAATAATATTAATAATAATAATAATAATAATTTATTATTTTTATAACTCAATTAAATACAGACAAAAATCATATTTAATTTGAATCCCAATGCAACATGTGATTTCAACATATATTTTGCTGTTTTTCAGAATATTATGAGTCCACTTGATATAGCTAGCACACCTTTCAGTATTGTCACAGGATTTCAAACCAACTAAAGTGGCACAGTGCTTATTAGAAGTTATTTGTTGAAGCACCGATTATGTGAATATTAAAACAACACTAATTATAATCCCAACGGAACTTTAAAATTGATTTACAGTCATTTCGTTATAAAATTAAAATTAAATAATCAGACTAAATAATAAATTATATTAAAAGGTTTTATAAATATATAAAATTAATTTATTTCCTTTAAAGTGTTTTAAAGGAAAATAGTTAAATTAGTTAAATTTAAAATTGTTTTAAAAATTTGATTAGTTTTGTTATTTCAATTTTTTAATAAGATATTAAGTAAGTATAAAACAAATTAGTAAGTAGAGATTCTACATTAGTTAAAATTAAAATTGAATTTTAAATTTTCTAAAATAATTATTTTTAATGAAATAGTTTATTATTAAACGTTATAATTAAATGAAAATAAATTGATCGGTTTTTAAATTGTTTAAATATCACAGGAGAAGTCAGGTTTTTAGAATGTAATAAAAACTAAGATTAATAAAAATGCCTTCTGATTGTACGTTTTAACCACATCTAGCAGAAACGAAGTCTGCTATCAGATACTCCTTCAAAACCTGGAAAAAAATAATAAATCTCCTACGGCAGTTTGAAACCGCAATCTTTTTGCAGTGAAAGTACGTCTTACACTTCTTACTTCTTTGTTATAATTAAGACACTTTGTCGTATCGATCTATTCAGTACATTTTGCAGTCTACATTATTTTCTAGAATTATTTTTTTCGGATTCATACTTCATTTATTATTTTAATAAATAAATATTTTAATTATTTCAGTAATTTTGTTTTAATTAACTTCACAACAGTAAAGATATATTTATGTATTGAAGAAATTATTAATCCAATATTACTTTGAAATAGTAATGAGAATATTATTAAGAAATAATAATAATGAAAAATAAAAATAATAATAATAATAATTATAATATTAATGATAATAATAATAATAATAATAATAATAATAATTTAAATAATAATAATGAAAGATAATAATTATAATTAAAAAAAAAAACTAATAATAATAGTAATAATAAAATTAAGCACTTAAACCGTTTATGTAAACTTACGATTATTATCAAAATTTCTTTTAACATGATAGTGTAATATATTTAATCATTTTTGCATTTTAAATAATAGTTAAATATAAATTTATCATTCTTATTTCCGCTATTCGTTACTTTAATAGTTCATTGAAACAAAATTTAATTTTGTTAAATAAATTCCGATGAAGACGGCAATTCTGATATGTTTTGATGATTAGAGAATAAAGAAGAATCTTCAGAAGAACTGTCACTGATAAGGGTAGCTAAACGGTACAAATATATTTATTGAAGTTATAATGTCCATTAAAGACCTTTGATATGAGCCCATTTATCCAAGGCATTCTCTGGTGCATTTTTTCTGAACACAATAACCTCATGAATATAAAATAGTTTATATTATAATTTATGATTTTAATATCAGTTAAATCTCTAATTAAAAACAAAACTTTTACAAAACGAAATAATAATAATAATAATAATAATAATAATAATAATAATAATAATAATAATAACAATAATAATAATAATAATAATAATAATAATAATAATAATAATAAATAATAAATAATAATAATAATAATAATAATAATAATTTTTCCTTAATTCTCTTCATTGTGAGATATAGTTGTAAAATTGTAATCTCGTTTTGTTAGGATTGTAACCTGTCAAATCATCTGCCGCCAAATTTATTCTGCTAATTGCATTAGCTAACACATAACCTTCATAAATTGGCACAGTTTTTGATACTCCATTTCCAAACTTCAAAACAATATCCGTAGTACACCCAGGCGCATAGAAAGCAAGAACTTATTGAATCGCAAAATGCATAGCTAGTGAGTTAAATGTCGCAAACATAATTTGAATCATCTTTTGTGGTTTGCTTTTGGATTCAATGGTGCTCCAGGTAATAAAAACTGGATGTTCTTCTGGTACTACTCTCAGCTCATTATAAAATGCGTAATCCTAAATACATTCCATATCATCATAATTTGTCCCAGTATTGAGTTTAATCGCATAATCGAAATGTAAAATCCCTCTCTTACATTGAGCCTCGTTTTCATCATAAACATCCTTAACACATTTCAGTCATTACAATATCTTGGCCGACCAACAAAGGAAGAAAAAGAAAAATATATTCCAAAATAATTAAATAAAATAAAACAAATTCCAATACTTTTATTTAGTTCAAGTTACTTTCAACACCTTCCAGAATAATCCATGCTCGATCAAACTCAAAATGTCATTACAATAACTTTAAAAAGTTCATAAACCATTTGAAGTGTTAAAATAAGCACAAAAAATCTCCCAAATTCAAATCAAGAAAAAAGAAATTAAGAGCTCCCCAATTAAAATGGTGTATACAGGCTAAACGCATACATTTCCAATATACACAAAATCCACAGAAGCATAAGCAATTATAGGAAATTCAAGATACAGCAATCATAATAACGCTAACAATTATGTTAAAAAAACGTAGTGCACAAACTTTATTTCGCGACAAATATTCAAAATACTTTTTTTATAACTCTTCGTTGCGTAATATCTACGAGAAGGTTTATTGTTTTTCTTATTATTGATGCAGAATATACAAAGATACCAACATCCAAACACAACCATCAAATATCATAACTAACTTCTGATCTTAAAACTAAAAGTTTGACATATTATTACGTAATAGGTTATAAAATGTTCTTTAATTATCCTTCCTTACGAATACAATGGGATAAAAATACCTTATACGTGGTTGGTTCATTAAGTTCTCGGCCTGACATAAAAATAATTGAGAACACTAAATTTTCATTCATAATCCATAAACTTCAAGTAACATTTTCCCCAAGCGGACCATCGGTTCTGAAAATGCATTTTGGAAGAATTCTTTTACTTCATCCTTCAGTTCGTCGTAATTTTCAAATATAATTTCCCAGCAAAGCGCTTCTTAAGATAGAGGGAAAAGCCTCCTGGAACCTGATCTATGCTGTATGGGGAATAGGAAAGTACTCTAAAACCAACATTGTCCATTGTCGGTGCAAAAACAGCCGCAGTGTGAATATGGTTACTTTTATTGAGATACCATATTGGAAAATTTCTGGATTTTTGTCTTTTGGTCTGTACAATTTCTAATAAGTGGTAACAATATTGTGTGTTCAATTTGACACCCACAGCGGTGAAATCCAACATGATTATCCCACGAGAATTCCAAACTGGCAGCAGTTTTTTTGTAGGATTTTCGTTGGATAATTTCCACTCACTGGATGATCTTTTTGACTCCATGATGTAAAAAGACAATGGGGTTTCGTCTTCAGTAACAATTTTAGATAGGAAATTTCGTCCATATTCACTATAAATCTATAAATTGTTACTGCAGCACTGCAAACGTCTTTCCATCATTTCATATGTTAAGAATACTGGTTTTAGAAGACGAGCGCAAATTAAAAATTAAAATGTTACATAGTAGGAGATAGCAAATATAAGATGAACATATATGTAAATCGAATAATGGATGATGATAATTGGTTACGGCAATGTTAATGACAATTCAATGATCTTATTCTGACGATAACCTCAATTTTTGACAATATATGACAATTCGTGACAATCTATGCGAATGTATGATAATTTCATTTATTTAGACAACCTGTGATTCATTTATGTGTAATTTATCATCTTAAACAATCCGTAATTGATTTTGACAATTTATGATGTCATTTAACACAAGCTTGAGAATATTATTGATAATGATATTTATGTATTTATTTTTTATATTTTAAGTATGAGAAAGTGATAGTAAAAATAAATTGAAAACAATAGATAATTTTAACCCCTCAAGTATATAAAAAATATATTATTAGATTTCTACAAAATTTGATTCATAGTCAAATTTTGTAGAAAATATTGTCACTTATTTTTATATTTATTATTTTTATTATTAATTATTTTTACTATTATTATTTTTTATTTTTATTATCATTTTTGTTATTGCTATTTTTATAATTATTATTATTATTTTTATTATGTTTATTATAATTAATATTAATAATTATTACGGAAATCACTTGAAAAAGGCTTTGCGAAAATTCGTGAATACCTTAAATAAATTTGATTCATAGTCAAATTTTGTAAAAATATTGTAATTAATTATTTTAGTGATAATTCTTTATTCAACAAAAAATGTAAATAGAGATAATATAAATTAAAATTACTTTTCAGCGTCTAAAAAAGGTAATTGCTATTAATTTTTCGATTAGACACCAAAATAATTTACCGCTTGGAGTGTTAATTTCGTCGGGCCAGAGCTCGAAACTCATATCTGTGAAGGTAAATAAGACCTTTCATTATTCAATTTAATGTTAAAACCTGGCTTGACACATCTAAAAGCCTGTTGCAAAAGAAAGTTTTCGAATCCATCTGCATAACTTGCTATAGTTGTAATTTTTCTCGTACACTAAATGTAGAAAAATAAAAATTCTATTTCATTATTTGTTTTTTTTTTGGTTTTTTCTCTAATTAATTTTTATAATATTAAACATTTTTCTATAAACTAAGAAAAATTTAAATATTTAATTTCTGCTCAAAAGCAGGCCCAATGATATTATTGTTGGGCCAGAACACAAACGGCCTTGTAAATGTTTAAATGAATCAGTAACACACATGCAAATATAACATGCAGATTTAAATTCAAATCTATTAAAACACCAATTAAACCCTATCAAAATATGAGAAAGAAGACAATTACATATAAATTAATAAACATAAAAATAAATTAAAATAATAACAAAAAGCAACAAGATCCGCACGATATAAATATAAACATAACACGAAAACCTAACAAATTCGACCGAAATTTGATAATTTAACAAAATGTGAAATTTCATGAAAATGAAATAAAAATCAAAAAATTCGAATTAGAAATAATTCAAGAAAAATTTCAAAAGAAAAATTATCAAATAAAATTGCAAAATAATAAAAAATTAAGATTAGAATACACTAGAAAATTCCAAGGTCGAATTTTGTTTTACTACATCAAAAAAAACATTCAAGGTTAGGGCCAAAAAATAGGTATATATACCGATGCATTTTCACATAAAAGATAATCGTTTTTGAAAGTCACTAAGCAATTTTTAAAAATCTATGTAAGTGAGAGTTTTAGTAGAAAACTCTCTCCACGTCGCATCCTCGTAACCTCGATTGAGCTCTGCTTGGGTGTCGGCGTCGGGAGAGTGATGTTTTATGATATTTTTATTTTATGGATGCTGGGATTGGTAAAATTTTAATATTATTTTAATAAATTATTCATAATTCATAAATTGTGCTTATATTTTGTCGAAATTTTTCCGGCCCACAGCCAAAGACACATCACAAGTCATTAAAATCAGACATATTATTAGGATTCGTGTAAGTGCGTGGAATATCGCTGATGATTCGTGCCCGTGAGGACCCGGTGTGCGGAACGCAGGGGTTGGAACGTCAATATTATCCCGTATAGAAGAAAGGAGAAATAAGGAAGCGGTCTTTTGGCCACTTCCTCATCTCTCGATTTCTTTAAATTCGACCTAAATTATGCTACATACGGCTCAAAATCACCACACCTAGTAGTGGGCACTCATTAACTATAATATGAATACAATGCGCCTAAAGTCAACCTAAGGAAAGGTAACGGGGAAATAAAACGAAACCGTTGCTATGAATTTTAAATCAAACTGTTACTATAAATTTAGTATAAACCATAAATTTCCAACTACGGACATGAATTTAAAAAAATCATAAATATTGAGCAGTTGCCACGAATGTATAACCATTAACAAGTTTAAGCCAGGGTCATAGATTTAGATGAATTATAAATTCAAGTAATTATTACGAACTTAAATTGAACCATGAACTCAAATTGTATTTTGTAAATAAAAGCGATAGGAAAATCATTATAAATTTTCGTTGCTATAATTAACCTAAGTAAATATAAAATAAAGGTAGCACTTAGATATCAATAATTTCACAGTGAGGACCAATATTGGTACCCAAGTAAAGGTAGATTAATTTAAATAAGTAATAAATTAAGTATTAAAACCACCCAAAATTAGAAAAATTCAATAGAAGTTCCAAGTAGCCTCAATGCCGAGGTTAGTCGACGGAAAACCCACCGACGCCATAAAAAATGACGGACATTAATAAACTATCACTTTAGGAGAGAATGGATAAGACGAACGTTATAATACAACGAAGTAGTGAAGTCCGAGAAGGGTGAAAAATGGATAGGAAGATTCCCACTAACCCAATTTAGTTAAGACTCCCCAATCATAAATCCTGTTACCCAACTACTACCGTAAGCAAGTGTTGAGACTACCGTTCATCATAATTCATAGAGTTAAAAATCCACAACTAATAATACTTCAGAGAAAATTTATTGAGAAAAATATCATAAAGACCAAGAGGAGATTCAGACTGATGGGGATCTTCCATACCAGGATCCAGGAAATAGTACTATATGAAAACTCACAAAATAATAAACTAATACAATCAAATCACAATAATACGTGTCGAGAGATTTATTTTTTCCTCATCCGATGCCTAACATCCAGAACGTAAATGATAAGGCGGATGGAAATTTGTTTATAAACCATCGAACCCCATAAAATACAGCGACTATCAAAGAATAGATACCCAGTCAGACGCGTCAACCCCATAACGAATGAAGCGTTCAATACCCAACAAAACGCCATCATAGAACCTCTCAACCTTTGAACCATCGACACCTACCCATCGTCCGAACTAAATCACAATAAATTAATCCAATGATTTAACCAAAAGAATTTCCCATGAAGGAATCCCAAAGTTGAAAATAAAAACATAAATCGTAATGAATAATCACATCTAACGTTAGGAGGTTACAAATAAAAATAAACAAAAAATAAAATCACAAATTGTAATGTGGAATTACACAAAATCACTGACGAGACGAGGGAGATGTTCTTGGTCATTGTCCGTCGTTCCGAATTGCCCAGTAAAGAGATCTGACCATGACCGGGACCAATATTTTCCGGTAGGACCTCTTAAAGAAACCATTGATACGACAAACTGGTCACGGTATTGCTTCTTTTTCACCTAAATAATCTGTTGCGAATTCCCACTTTGACATCATCAACTAAAGATAAATTAAAACCATAATCAAAAGTACTGAATAACTTACTATGAACCATAATATTCCATGAATGTCGAAGATAGATATTTTCCGGCAGCAGCGAATTAATATCCCAAAATCCACTGCTGATAAATACAACAACTGCGAAATAAGAGCCCTTGACATTTGGCAAAAGGTCATGATGAATTAATGCACCACATCACTAACCCGCTTGTTTCGAGTTGGCATGGCCAGTAGTGAATTTAACACCAACCCAGTGTGTGTGAGTAGTGGGATGTGTCACATCCAGCACATGTCACATCCAGCACAGTACCCCCTCCCCCCGCTGAGAAAAAATTTTTCTAAGTCCAAAAGACAAAGACCATGACTCATTCAAGGTCATTTAAACAAAGACCATGACTCATTCAAGGTCATTGGATGACTCATCATATTTTTTCAAGGTCATTGGATGACTCATCATATTTTTTCAAGGTCATTGGATGACTCATCATATTTTTAAGGTAATTTAAACAAAGACCATGACTCATTCAAGGTCATTGGATGACTCATCATATTTTTTCAAGGTCATTGAAACAAAGACCATGACTCATTCAAGGTCATTGGATGACTCATCATATTTTTTAAAGGTCATTTAAACAAAGACCATAACTCATTCAAGGTCATTGGATGACTCATCATATTTTCAAGGTCATTTAAACAAAGACCATGACTCATTCAAGGCCATTGGATGACTCATCATATTTTCAAGGTCATTTAAAAGTAGGTCAAGGTCATTCAAAAGTAGGTCAAGGTCATTGGATGAGTCATCAAATTTTTTCAAGGTCATTCAAAATTTCTCAAGGTCATATTATTTTTAAACATTTTTAAATTTTTAATTTACTACTTATAAAAATAAGTAGTATATATTTTGTAAATTTATTTTATTATTATTAATATTATTTTTATTATTATTATTATTATTATTATTATTATTATTACAAGTTTTATTTATTAAGATTATAATTTTTATTATTATTATTACATATTTTAATTTTTATTACAAGCTTTATTTATTATTAATATTATTCTTTTTATTTTTATTATTATTTTTATTATTATTAATATTATTCTTTTTATTTTTATTATTATTTTTATTATTATTTTTATTATTATTTTTATTATTATTTTTATTATTATTATTTTTATTATTATTTTTATTATTATTACTATATAATGAAAACCAAGACATATACAACAAATTTATTATAAAGAGATAATTCTACTATAGTAGTATTGTCGAAGAGCTTTATTCAAAGCCCATTCCACATACCTCCGATATCGGGAAGCGCAGCAATGACTTCCATCACCACAAGGGTATTCGGGTTCCATATCTTTTGACAAATTGTTTTGTTCGATATCCCATAGGAACTCATCTATTACAGTAAATATCCATATTGATGTATGATTGAATATCAAGTCTGGAATTATTGATGCTGGCTTATCCATGATTCCATGTATTTCTGGATAATAGAATTCCAGACGTTCTTTAATAACTTTAAAATAATCATCTAAAAAACAAGTAATAATAATAATAATAGTAATAATAAATTACCATAATGTTTAACTTCATTCATAGCTTGAACTGCGCTCGGTACAATCATTTTAATGATAAAAATTGAAATAACAATTACTTTTATACTAATTTAGATACACACACACACAAATCTTTAGCTATAAACAATACATATTAATTTATAATGTTTTGAAAATGATTAAAGAAATTTTAATAATATTATTAGTTTTTAATATGGCCAACTCAATTGTTGTAACTGTTCAAGGTAAAAATTCAACAAGATGTGTATGTCCTGATACCGCTGTATTGATGGATATTTTGTATATGATAGATAGGCCTAGATATTTGAAAACTCCAGTCAAAAGATTATCTGAAAGAATGAGTAATTTAGAATTCCGATTTGAACATACATATGAGACTTTAAAAAGAGATAAAAACGAATTATATGATGATATTATATATTTAAATAAGACCATTGGTACTATCAAAAATGAATTAAGAAAATCAGTATTAGAATTGAAAGAAAATCGTAAACTTAATGAAAAAATGATGAATCAAGTTCAATATAGTATAAAATTTTATTCTAATAAAACAACTGATCAGTTCAATCGTATAATGAAATTTCAACAACAACCGGTTAACAGTGGTGGCAACAACTTGAAAGAAGTTAACAGTGCCAACAAATCATCATTGCCATTTCCATTATATATTTTTACATATTTTCTTAGTATTACATGATTCTGATTGGTCGAATATAGTATAAATAAGCTTACACTTTCATATATTTTTATAAAATGCCAGAAACTAAATTTTTTATAACTTTGTTGAATGAGCTGGTCTCTAATAATAGAGAAGAAGATGAAATCATTAAAAACATGAAATTTATGGTAAACCGTACCGAGAAAATCGTTGAAGACATCCCATTCGATTATGAAAAAATTCTCAATTTGCCACCATTGGAGAGAAAGAAGGCATTCCAATCAATATTTAGTTACATGTTCGATGAAAATAATAAATGGATGCGAATAATAGTAGGATTACTGTACATGAAACACATGATATTAAAATCTGGATCCGACTATGAAAATTATTTCCAATGGTCTATAGAGGTATATTACTTTATATTGTTATTAATTTATTATTATTATTTAGGTGATAGAAACAAAAATTGATCCGTGGGTAGAATCAAACGGTGGATGGACAGCTATTAATCAAGTTGCCGCAGAAGCCAAACGCTCTGATGTTTATATCGAGAATTGCAAATTTTTATTAAAACTATTCACTGGAGTATCTGTTTTATATTTATGTAACAAGGTTTATCATAGATTTTAATAAATATTTCTTTGTTATTTTTATTAATAAAAAAACTATATTTTAAAGATTTATTGATTATTACATGTACATGGTTCACTACAAGATTCTATCATAATATTTTCTATAACATGATCAATACAATTCTTAAATTCGGTAGGCTCATCTTTTTCGGTAGCTTCTTCAACATCAATAATTTCTTCAGAATCATTAATAATTTCAGTATCATTAACAATTTCATCACTCTGACATTCAGATTCGCAATCCGATTCTTTACTCAATGCTTCAACTAGAGTCAACATATCTCTAATTTTTACACCGGTTATTTCTTCAAGTTTATCAAACAAAAAGTTTATTAAATATTCTAAACCAAAATTAATTAATTATTTATATTTTATATTTTACCTTTTTCAGACATCATCTTAACACTATTTTAAAACTAATTATAAATTTGTTTATAGAATAACAAAGAAACATTAATACATTTATTAAACACTAAACACTAAAATAACTGTGAAAGTCTAGCAGTAACAATTTTCCAGATTGGAGAAAGCACATCGTTTTGATCTGCTTTATATCCTTGGATTGTTATTGTTATATACCAGTTTTCCTGTTCTTTGAATCCAATTTCTGTAAATGCATCATAATATCTGGTATATTGACTCGTGAAGAAAGCATTTTCATTGCATTTTAAATTGGAATTGATCTTTTTGAACGTATTATCTATATCCTTGATATCTAACATTGATAGAGTGCCAGCGAGAGATTGAAATTGAGTCTTATTGAGTTTGACTGGATTTGCCAATTGCATATTAATAGGCTCCTTTAAAAAATACATTTTATAATTGTGGAACATCTGAACTGGTTGGACGCTTATTTTCTTGGTCATATTTGATTTATGATCTTTATAAGGTGGTGACGCACTTTTATTCCCTTGACAGAAACTGATTAACCAATCAGAATTATGCATGTTAAGTGAATGATAATTGCATGTTAAGTGCGTGACTGTATGTAAATTAACCCGTTGAGTTTTATGATTTTACACATATCATCTATATAAAATGTAATATTATTATTATTACTATACAAATAAAATTACTATTATTACTATTATTATTACTATACAAATAAAATTACTATTATTATTATTATTATTAATATTATTACTATTATTATTACTATACTAATAAAATTACTATTATTACTATTATTACCAAAACTAACAAAAATAAAACTATTACTATTTTTAATATTATTACCAAAACAATAAAACTATTACTATCAACACTAAAAAAAAACAACAAAAATAAAATACAAAAACATTTATTACCAACAATAAAACTACCAAAACAATCAAAATAAAATACATTTATTGTCGTAAAAGTTGCATTTTTTGAAAATTTCGTATGGAATTTGTCAGATTCCATTCGACATAGCGCTGATATCGGAAATCACAGCAGCTACACCCCAGAATGCAGGGGTATTCAGTTTCCATCTCCTTGACCGTTCGGTTTATTTCATTGTCCCAAAGGGCTTGTTTAATCAGATTTGAAATATCGATTCGTGTTTCATTATATATCAACTGTTGATGCATTGAAGGTTCTTGATTCTTCAAAATCTCCTTTATTTGAGGATAGTAATAAATAATACGCTCGATTAGCATTGGAGCATATTTGTCTAAATAAAATATAAAAAAAAATGAAATAAAAATGATAAATTTACCGTATTCAGCGATATTTTTCTTTGGCATAGCATACATAATATTTTCCATTTTAAAAATGAAATAAAATGAATAAGCAATTTGTTTTAATCAATCATTAGCCAATCAGATATCAACCAATCCGGTGATTTCATTTTTTATGTCACAAACAATATTTTTGTACTCTAGATTTCGCACCCCTAATATGACTATTTTGCCGCTAGCAAACACGTTAACACACATTGGGTTGTATTTTAAAAGCCTCAATGCAGGAAATAATTCCGGCTCGAACATACAAAGACATTTTGTTGACATGTTGTGTAGATTGATAGATTGTCCCATATCCATGGTAACTGTAATTGACTGTATTTTAAGATCCTTTATTCTATATTGTAATTTATTGACATCTAAAGGTTTCTTGCATCCCATGATTCTGCATTTGCCGGATTATTTATTATAGGGTATTTTCCACTCCTATCTACAATTTGCTGTGGTTTACCATTTGGAAACGTCATTTTTGATACATCGAAAGTTCCTTTATAATTTATATTTGATAACATAATTAAACAATAATGAAATATTAATCTATATATATGATTTTTAGGAAGAGTACATTAAATCGTATAATATAAACAAAAACCTATAATTATACAAATTAATAATGGACTTAAGAAATGATGCTGTATATCAAATCGTCGGCCCAAGTGGTAGTGGTAAAACTATGTTTGTGTGTAAATTACTGAAATCTAATTTATTTCAAACCAAATTCAACAAGATTTATTGGCATAGGGGTGCAGATGAAGAACATGGATTAACTCAGGATAATTTCTGTAAATTGAAAAACATGAAAATAGTAAAGGGTTTCGATAAAAACTGGTCAAGTCGTTTAAGGAAAGATGATGTCATCATTATTGATGATTTGTATCAGGAAGCTAATAAAGAAAAGGATTTTAATAATTTATTCACAAAAATCAGTAGACATGTTGGTGTTACTGTGATCTTTATTACTCAAAAATCTATTTCACCAGGGTGGTGCACATCGAACAAGGAATTTAAATGTTCAATATTTAGTTATTTTCAAGAATCCTAGAGATGCAACAGTTATTGATTTTCTTGCTCGACAAGCATACCCTAATAATCGTAATTTTCTCATCAGTGCATTTCAAGATGCTACAAAATCACCACATGGATATATATTTCTTGATTTCACACAACAATGTAACGATGATTTACGGGTAAAAACAGATATTTTCAATAAAGAAGGTGCCATGGTATATAAACAAAGTTGAAAACTTTAACATGTAAAAATGTTTATGAAATCCAGGCTTAAAAATATCCGAAAACTTAGACATAATATTAAAAAGACTATAAAGAAACGTGTTCCACCAAAAACTAGTTATACACCATCTAAAAAGCTAATAACCGAGAATTACCCTGCAATGAATCTAATTTCGAAAAACATTATTAAAAAGAGTAAGAAAACAGATAAAATTGTAAAAAATCATAGGAGTTTCCCATATTTTAATGCATTGTTAAAGGCTTCGAGTATGAAAAGAATGTCTATTTTACAATCATTTCCAACTTTTGTTGTCGATGATTTACTCAAAATTCTATTAAAAGTAGTCAGAGGTAAAATTAAAATCAGTATTCTAAAAAACTAGTATTGAATAAACATCGTAAGCCTTTGTTATCACTAGTAAATAATAAAAATCGTAAGCAAATGAGAAAAATCATATATAAACAACAAGGTGGTTTTATTGGAGCAATGTTACCATTAGCATTATCATTATTATCACAATAAACGATGGGGCAATCATTACCTAATGTTAAATTAAAATTTAAATCATCTTGTTGTAATGGAGAAGATTTGGACGAACCCAGAAGACGAGGCAGGTTTCGGTGGAGTGGCAAAGTTAAAGAAAAGAGTCCCAAAGTCGAAAAAGGAAACGCAAAAGTGGTTGTCAGATAAGCTTGCGTACAGTTTAAACAAACCAATGCGGAAAAGATTTCCAACAAGAGCTTATAAGACATTCGGTATTAATGATTTATGGCAAATGGATTTGATGGAGATGATACCGTATTCGAAAATTAACAAGGGTTATAAATAAATTTTAACGTGTATTCATGTTTTCAGTCGTTTTGCCCGCGGTCTACCAACAAAGACAAAATCTGCCGAGGAAATATCTAAAGCAATTAACTCAATGTTTAAAAATGGGCATCCAGACAATTTGCAAACCGATTTAGGTATTATTGTTATTATTATTATTATTATTATTATTATTATTATTATTATTATTACTATTATTATTATTATTATTATTATTATTATTATAGGCAAGGAGTTTTACAATAGTAAAGTTAAGTAAATCCTGGATCGTCTCAAAATAAATCATTATTCTGTTCATTCTCAATACAAAGCCGCACATGTTGAAAGATTTAATTGGACATTGAGGGATAGATTGAAGAAATATTTCGTGCATCAAGGTAATAAAATATGGATAAATGTATTACCGAAAATACTTGTTAGTTATAATAATTCATCACATCGAGGTCTGAATGGTTTGAGACCCGTTGATATCAGCTCGAAAACATTAGCTAAATCAGTACGGTCTAAAACAGTTGCTATTACAAAACCAAAATATAAAGTTGGTGATCACGTTAGAATTAGTAAAATATCTGCTTCACCTTTCATCAAAAATTTTGATAGTAATTGGAGTGATGAGGTATTTCAAATTACTAAAATTAATACTAAACAGAGTCCTGTAATGTATGTTATTAAAGATTGTGATAACAATTTAATACAAGGGAAATTCTATGAACAGGAATTACAAGTTATTTCCAAACCTACAGTGTTCAGAATTCAGAAAATATTGAAAACTAAAATGGTGGGTAAGGATAAACAATACTATGTCAAATGGCATGGATATCAAAAACCCTCATGGATATCATCAAAAGACCTAGTAAAATGAGTTTCTATACAATTTTACCGAGTAATAGTTGCCCACTAATCCATCCGGAAATCAAGCAAGTAAATTTATGGTTGATCTTCAAAATCCCATTTATTTACATGGAAATTGGGAAGTTGCTTTGCAAGACTTTACATTTGTGTACAATACATTTCCATTTTATAGTCATTGTAAAATCGGTTACAAGAAGCGTGTTCCCAAAACCTGTAGTGGTATTTTCTCAATCAATAATTTTGAACGATATTGTCATATTCCGAATCAGATTTTAGATGAAAATTGTGGCATGTTTTTCAAAGATGGATTGAATGTTAGTTGTGATTATAGTCCATTTACAATAAAGTTTGAAAGTATTGAGGATGCCAAGCGAATGGGTTGTGATAAGCTTAGCATTGTTGTTCCTGGTACTGAATACCTAATACGTTTTCAAAACATTTGATGAAAAAAGTGTAACAATCGAAACATCAAAATATCACTATCATATATTAATGAAGTTGAAGAGACATTTACATTTACTAATGATTTATATATTGAAACACTTGAAGAATTACATAAATATATTTCATTCAATTGTTTACATATATTTAAAACTATTGAATTTGTTAAAGATGGATTATGTAAATTCAGTCTGAATAATAACATTTGTGAAATTACATTTGATAATAATTTGGCTAATACATTGGGATTAGATAAGCAAACATATAGGACAAGTGTTTTTGGTGTACGCAAACCAAAAATAATAAAACTTCATAGGCAAATGTTTATATATACTAACATCATCGATCCTATAATTGTTGGTGATTCTTTGGTTCCTCTTTTGAAATCTGTTTGGGTTGATAAACATGACCAGGATGAAGTTGTCAATATAAATATCGATAATCCCATGTACTTACCGGTATCAACATCATGTATAAACAATATAGAAATAAATATTCGTGATGATAGCGGTAAATTTATTGAATTTAGTAAAGATACAAAAACTCATTTGACATTACATTTTCGTAAATTAGATGGCCAATAACGATATTATTAGTATGTATAGTGGTAGCCAAAGTGGTGGCGAATTACCATATTTTATTGGTAAACAGTATGGATCAGGTTGGTTGAGAACAATTGGTAGATTTGCACTTGCTATTCTTAAACGCCTTGGTAGTTTTGGTATGAAAACTGCTAAAGATGTGATAATGAATGAGCAGAAAATATTGCCATCTCTGAAATCAAATGCATTATCCAGTTAGGGAAAGTTCTACTAGTGTGCAGGTATGTTCAAAAACAAGAACCTGCACCAACACCGATTCCAAAACGTAAAAGACATCATAAACATATAAACAAACGAATGAAAGGACATGGAACTATATTCAAAAATGATTTGTGGTAAATCTGAATTGTGCTTATTTGATAGACCGTCTCCCCAAGCAGTAATTGAAATGGGGGCCTTTGAAGATGTATTCCCGATGAATTCTATTATGGATAGTAGAACCGATATTGAATTTTATATTAATGGTTCCCAAACTGAATATTTAGATTCGAATGATACATTGTTAACTGTTCAGATCAAAGTTGTAGATAAAGATAGAAAACCTTTCGGTGAACCTTGTGATGTAATACCAAATAGTTTCTTGTTTCATACACTTTTAAAGATGCAGTTCTCGGATTTAATAATATCAAGATTGAGGGTGGTAACAGTACATATATTCACAAAGCTCTAATAGAAACTATTATAAAATTACAATAGTGATACTAAAAATACATGTTTAACTCCTATGGGTTATGGTAGTGATGATGATAGGAAAAGTGGATTAAAGGATCGAAATTATTTACCATGTGCTCATCATTACAACTCGATTTTATGGATCAACCGAAATATTTACTCCCAGGTGTTAATGTACACATTAGATTGAAAAGATCTGATTCGGCATTATCACTAACAAGTGCCACCACAACACCAATTCTTCAATTAGTTGATGCAAAATTATTGGTAAGAAGAGTTCGTGTTGAGCCTTCTGTATTAGCAGGTCATCAATTGGGGCTTAATTCTAAGCATGCAATATATCCATTGTAAACAAAGGAAATTGTTCAATTTGCAATTGCTAAAGGTTCAGCTTCTTTCTATAAGGAACAAATATTTGGAGATAGAAGAATGACCAACTTTATATTGGTAACATTTCAAAGTGAATCTCAATATAATGGATCATACTTAACATCGTGCTCAATTTTCAAAAACTTTGGTGTAACATCGCTAACTTTATCGAAAAATAGTGATTATAGAGAAACATATACTCAAGATTTCGATAATGATAATTATTGTGCTACATATATGCAGAGTATAGTTAGAAATATGGGTTATTTGGATAAAAACCTTAATTGTGGTATAACTCTTGAAGATTTTAAAAGCAAATATCCATTCTTCACATTTGTTTTGGCACCTGATTTCGATTTAAATCAGAGTCAATTACCTCAAAATGGAAATTTACGATTAGATATAAAGTTTGCTAAAGCTACAACTGAACCAGTACATGTTGTAATATATGGAGTATTTGAAAATGAGGTTCAAATAACTGCAAACAGAACTGTATTGGTTTGAATGAACATTGTTGGTTTGAAAATGTGGTATAAATGTATAGATAATTTATGATAATTTGTCATGGAGTAAGTTTTTAAATGTATTATTAATATTATTGATGTAGTTCTTTTCAGGTCTATCGAATTGGAAAACAAATACTAGGACATGAATTTTTAGGGTTTTTCTCTTGATAAAATTCCATATTTTCGTAATAATCAAGCCATAATCGTCAATACTCAATCATCTCATCTCGGTGGAGAACATTGGTTAGCAATATATATGAAGCCTAGCAAGATATTTGTATTTGATCCTATGGGTTTCTATTATCCGGCTTTAATGGTTTCGAAACTGCAAACAATGGGTAAACCTATTGTCTATAATAAAACTATGTATCAAAAACCATGGACCTTAACATGTGGTCAACATTGTTTAGCTTGGTTATTATCCAAGAGATTTGATGATTAATAAATGTATTAATGTTTATTGTTGTGTTTTAACTATTAATATTATTTTTATTATTCTTTTTATAAATATTATTATTTTTATTTTTATTATTCTATTATTACTTATTATTATTATTTTTATAAATATTATTATTATAATAATAATTATTATTATTATTACTAATATTATTATTATTATAATTATTATTATTAATATTTTTATTATTATTTTTATTATTATTATTAATATTATTATTATTATTAATATTTTTATATTATTATTATTAATATTTTTATTATTATTAATATTTTTATATTATTATTATTAATATTATTTTTATTATTATTATTATAAATATTATTATGTGTTTAATTAAAGCTAATGCATCATCACAAAGACAGTGCATGATAAGTGCGTGATCATCACATGATAAGTGCATGCATACACAAAATTGAATAAAGAAAACACATGCAAACTCAATGTATGTGATTTACAAAGAAAACACATACAAACAAAAGTATGTATGTGATTTTACAAAGAACGCATGCAGTCACAGTGTAGACTGCATGTGTTTTACAAAGAAAACATGTCTAAAAATCTCTCACCTATATGTGTGTATTGCTTAAATGTGATTGGCTAAATCCTGAAAATATTATTCTCTTTATAAACATTGACAAATGTAGAATTTGTCACAATTATTACAAACTTTTACTCGCGGGATTTCAAAAAATTTTAAATGGAGAACTCAAGAATTTTACGCCAATTGTTTGGTCGATGAAAATGGTAAGGATTTTAATTTATTTTAATTTTATTATTATATTTTTCTAGATTGGTATACTTTAACAGAAATACAAGATCAGTTAGATCGTGAAAATGATGTTATAATTATCGAAGATGATGGTAAATTTTAATTTTATATATGTTTTATTTATAAATTATTTTAGAAGTTATTTTAATCGAAGATACAATTGTTATCAGCGATAGCGAAGAGGATATTATCGAAGATGGTAAATTTTAATTTAATTTTATTATATATATTTAAAAACATTTTAGTTGATTTGGATGCAGATGACAATAATTATGCACCGTTTTTGGAGATGCCCCATTTCTGGGTATGACAATAATTATGCCACCGTTTTTGGAGATGCCCCATTTCTGGGATGACAATAATTATGCCACCGTTTTTGGAGATGCCCTCGTTACTGGGGAGATATGGAGGACCTCTCTTCTATAGAGGATGATGATTCGTCGGAATCAGGAGATAAATGTTAGTTTTTTTTTTTATTTATTTTTATTTATCGAAATTAAGTTAATGATATTTGAAGTATTATTAAAATATTACATCAAATATCAATAATTTATAATAATTTATAATAAATTTATAATAAGGATCTATTTATTTCAAAAGTTTTATGATAAATATATTTTTAAATTGATGAAATTTAAGTATTATTTTAATAATACTTCAAATATCATTAATTTATAATATATTTTAAAAAAAGTATTATTACTGAAACATATATTAACATAATAAATTATAAACAAATATAGTTGAACAAATAGTTTTTGAATTATATAGGCATTTTTATTATAGATCTTACGTAATTGAATTATATAGGAATTATTTTATTAGATATTTTATTTAATAGTTTTGCAGTGAGCATGCAAATATTATTGTATTTAAGGTTTTATTTATTAGAATTATTTAATAGTTTGCAGTGAGCATGCAAATATTATTGTATTTAAGGTTTTATTTGTTAGAATTATTAGATATTTTATATCATAGTTACTTTATATAGGTTTTTAATTTAATATTTTTATTAGGCACTTTTTATCCGAGATATTGCATCTCATCATTGCAACATAATGAAAGTTGCCATGAAGAAAATGAAAAAATATTACCGCCATAGATTTAATGGCATCAAAATTTTTTATCTGCGCCATATGCAAAACATCCAAAACATTAAATATAAAGAATTTTATAGGGAACATGGGGTTCATTTAAATTCTTTCAAGTCGAGTAAAATAAATATGTTTAAGAAAATTAATAAAAATAACGTCGATATTTTGAATATACTACAATAAAAAAACATCAAATAAAAAGAATAAAAGACCTGCTGCACCTATTAAATTAATATCCCAAATAAAATAATTAAAAAAGAAGTCATCGAAATCAGTGATGATGATGACTCTAATATTATAAATAATGAAAATATTATAAATAATATACCTATTATAAATAATGAAAATACTATAAATAATGAAAATATTATAAATAATATACCTATTATAATTAATGAAAATACTATAAATAATGAAAATATTATACAATTCGGAGGTTCTGTATTAGAGAATGAGCCAAACATTTCAGTAAATTTAAATGGCGCTATCAAAACTTTACGTTTTGATATATCTAACGCGCAACTAATTACAGTAACTTTAACTGAGCGAATCAGTAATAAATTAATTTTTTGAGATAAATAAAATGGGGAGCGTTAAAATTCAATTCGCGATATTAATTAAATTTGAAAAAGATGGCGAGATCCGTGACAATTATTTTTCAAATAATGCGGAGACATTTTCAGATAACTTTTTAAGTGAAGGGGTTAATAAGCTTAATGAAAAAATAAAACAATTCACCCATTTAGGCAGTGGATGGCGTGTTATTAATATTATGGAAATTCACTTTATTTTAACAAATATGCTCCTATTAATCGTTTGTCTGGACATAAATATATTAAAACCCCTTCTGCATTGAAAAATAAAGGAGCCATAGTAAATATATAAAAAACAATGACGACAAGCGCTTCCTTTACTCTATTCTTTATTTATTAAAGAAAGATATAATTGGTGAAAACCCCAAAGAGTCTCTAAATATACCGAGTTTTTAGACGAATTAGAGTACGATGAGATCACGGATTGTCCCATGAAATTAATAAACATCCCAAAGTTCGAAAGAAAAATTCGACTTTAAAATTAGCAATAAATGTGTTTTCGTACACACCAACTGTTATAATTGATGAGGTTCCAGATAATTATGTCTTTCACCATCCTCATTTAAGTTTGATCCATAGAAGCAAAGTCACTGACGGAAACCCTATTTATTTATTACTACTTGAAAATAATGATAGATATCATTATACCGCTGTGACCAATATCAACTGGTTAATGAATTGCCATCAAAACCCTGACTGTAACATTCAAATTAGATGTCGTTGGTGTCCACATTGCCTTAATGGGTTTAGATTAGATAATGCATTCAATACACATGTTGCATTATGCGCCAAAAATCAGACTGGCACAACCCTATACACGCTCCCCGAAAATAAAAATTTAGAATTCCTAAATTATTCTAAAACATATCACCCCACCTTTTGTGATTTATGCCGATTTTGAATCGGTTTTACCTCCTGATGATAGACATCATCAAATTCATATGCCTGTTGCAGCAGGCCTTTTATTAATTAATAATTATACTAACATAAAATCATATTATTACTTTTACGGACTTGATTGCATTCCTGATTTCTTAAGAAAATTGAGGAAATTGCAACTGAAATTGTTATTCCGTACTATGATTCGGAAGGTGATAAATTGATAGGGCCCATGTCTTTCAGTGAAGGTTCGACAGTTTAAGTCTTGTCGAACCTGTTATTTATGTAAAAAACCGATTGTAAATCCGGTTAGAGATCATTGCCATTTTACTGGTAATTATCTAGGGGCAGCTTGTCGAAAATGTAATATAGCTCGTAGGATTTATCGGTTACTACCTATAGTCTTTCATAATTTAAGAGGTTATGACCTTCACCATATTTTAAAATATGGTCTCGATCGCTTTCCTTCATGGAATTTAGATATCATACCGACCTCTACAGAAAAATTTATTTCATTAATTGTTCACATTAACAAATTGGCTGTTCGCTTTATCGACAGTATGCAATTTGTTAATTGTTCGTTAGCTAAGGCTGTGGAAAACGCTAACTTCTCTTCCATTGACTTCGTCTGTCTTTCAAGGTTCTATAGTCGACTGTAAAGGTATTTTTCCGTATAATTTTGCTGTTTCGGAGGAAGTTCTTGAGACTACTTATGAGTTGCCTCCAATTTGGGAGGGCGTAAGTGAAGATGAGTACGATAGGGCACAACTAATCTGGACGCAGCAAAACTGTAGGACTTTGCGTGATTATATGTTAATTTACCTTAAACTTGATGTATTCCTCCTTGCGGACTATTTTCAACAATTCCGTGCCAAGGCTATTGTTTACAATGGTCTTGAACCTCTAAACTTTTATGGCATTCCGGGTATGTCATGGGCTTCAGCGCTTATGACATTAACGGAACCCATTGAACTTTTACAGGACATGGAAATGTTCAATTTTTACGAAGGTGGAATACGGGGTGGGTTAACATTTGTTAACAAACATTACATTGCTGCTTCGGAGGATACAGAATTATTGTACATAGATATAAATAATCTGTATGGTTGGGCTCTCAGCCAAAGTCTTCCTTACGCTGATTTTACTTGGGTGTATGATGGTTTGGATGAGGTTTTGAATGAATGTGCGAATGTTGTGGATATTGAAATCCTTCCATATGGATATACTATGGAAGTTGATATCGAGATTCCAGATAATTTACATGATTTTCTAAATGACTTTCCGATTGGACCGGAAAAGATGTGCCACCAAATTCAAAAGTTGAGAAGTTAATGCTAACGCATTATCCTAAGAAGAACTATGTTCTTCATTGGAGGCTTCTCAGGCTTTATCTTTCTCTCGGGGCTAAGGTTACACATATACATAGAGCTATTAAATACAAGCAAGCTCCTATTTTTAAACATTATATCGATAAAAACACTAACTTGCGTGCAAATGCAGTTAGTGAATTATATAGAGATTTATTTAAATTGTATAACAACAGTCTGTATGGTAAATCTGTTGAGAACCTTAAAAAGAGGATGAATTTGCGATTATGTAATTCAGCTGAAAAGTTAATTACATATTCGTCAAAACCGGCATTTAGAAAAACAATAGAGATTACTGATGATCTTTTTGCCGCTCATCTTAATAAGGACTCAATATGTTTGGATAGACCTAGTTATATCGGTCAATCAGTTCTAGATTTATCCAAACTACGGATGTACCAGTTACAGTATGTTGAGTTACAAAAAATATCGTGATATTTATAATTGTGATATCAATCTAGTAGCGGGTGATACAGATAGCTTCTTTTGGAGATAAAAAATTTAAAATTAGAAAATTTTATTAAAAGCTATGATTTCGGATGATCTGTTAGATACATCAAATTATGATCCTTCTCATCCTTTATATTCTAGACGACTTGACTCGGTTATTGGCAAGTTCAAGGATGAGAGTAAAGGGTTAGGATATAGCGAGTGGGTTTTCTTACGCCCTAAATGTTATAGCTTGCTAGGAAATAAATCAACGATGCGAGCTAAGGGTGTAAAATTACCGGGTACCGACATTAAACACCAATCATATTTGAATTGTTATAATAACAATAGTATTATGTCGGTACCTCAAACTAGGATAGGGACCCGAAATCATCAGCTGTTCACTTTTAAAAATTCTAAAATAGCATTAAATAATCATGACGACAAGAGAGCTTGGTAGGGAAAAACTCGAGTTTTGCATATGGTCATTATAGAGGGGTTGATGTCCTTGATGTTGGTGGTAATATTATCATGCCTGAAACCGATCCAACAGTTCGCAATCAGCAATTTGATGAGATATTTGAGAATGTTATTGATATTAATTAACAAATTTGTATATAAAAATAAAAATTGTGAAAATTTCTCTTTGGTATTTTCATTTGTTATAATTTATTATAATTATTTTTATTATCAATATTTTCATAATCAAATGCCAAGCGTAAAGAAACGTGAAATAAAACTTGATATTTGTTTAATTGTATTATTAATAATTGATTTACTTTTTATGAACTTGTTGTATTTTATATATAGTTGTTTTTATATAGATGTTTTTTATATAGTTGTTTTATGTATTTGTTTTATTATATATATATATATATATGTATTATTAATAAAAAGTAATAAAAAATAATGATAATAATATTTATAATAATAAATAAAAATAATAATAAAAAGAATAATAAATAAAACTTGTAATAAAAATTAAAACATGTAATAATAATAATAAAAATAATAATAAAAATAATAAAATAAAAATAAAAAGAATAATATTAATAATAATAATAATAAAAATAATAATAAAATAAAAAGAATAATATTAATAATAAATAAAGCTTGTAATAAAAAAAAATTAAAACATGTAATAATAATAATAAATAAAGCTTGTAATAAAAATTAAAACATGTAATAATAATAATAAAATTATAATCTTAATAAATAAAGCTTGTAATAAAAAATTAAAACATGTAATAATAATAATATAATAAATATAATAATAATAAAAATAATAATATTAATAATAATAATATAAGCTTGTAATAAAAAATTAAAACATGTAATAATAATAATAATAAAAATAATAATAAAAATAAAAAGAATAATATTAATAATAAATAAAGCTTGTAATAAAAAAATTAAAACATGTAATAATAATAATAAATAAAGCTTGTAATAAAAAATTAAAACATGTAATAATAATAATAAAATTATAATCTTAATAAATAAAGCTTGTAATAAAAATTAAAATATGTAATAATAATAATAAAAATTATAATCTTAATAAATAAAACTTGTAATAATAATAATAATAATAAAATAATAATAAAAATAATATTAATAATATTAATAAAATAATTGACTTGATTAAAACAAACAATTTAATTTAATAATAATAAAATAAATTTACAAAATATATACTACTTATTTTTATAAGTAGTAAATTAAAAATTTAAAAATGTTTAAAAATAATATGACCTTGAGAAATTTTGAATGACCTTGAAAAAATTTGATGACTCATCCAATGACCTTGACCTACTTTTGAATGACCTTGACCTACTTTTAAATGACCTTGAAAAAATATGATGAGTCATCCAATGACCTTGAATGAGTCATGGTCTTTGTTTCAATGACCTTGAAAAAATATGATGAGTCATCCAATGACCTTGAATGAGTCATGGTCTTTGTTTCAATGACCTTGAAAAAATATGATGAGTCATCCAATGACCTTGAATGAGTCATGGTCTTTGTTTCAATGACCTTGAAAAATATGATGAGTCATCCAATGACCTTGAATGAGTCATGGTCTTTGTTTAATGACCTTGAAAAAATATGATGAGTCATCCAATGACCTTGAATGAGTCATGGTCTTTGTTTAAATGACCTTGAAAAATATGATGAGTCATCCAATGACCTTGAATGAGTCATGGTCTTTGTTTAAATGACCTTGAAAAATATGATGAGTCATCCAATGACCTTGAATGAGTCATGGTCTTTGTTTAAATGACCTTGAATGAGTCATGGTCTTTGTCTTTTGGACTTAGAAAAATTTTCTCTCAGCGGGGGGGGGTACTGTGCTGGATGTGACATGTGCTGGATGTGACACATCCCACTACTTGTGTGTGATTACCAATCTCTAACCTAACAGACACACACTCCAATATAACATCTGCTGATGATAGGAGATCATTCATTTGCCAAAAAATTTAAAAACATGTTTGGAACTGAGGATCGACATGGACACTCGGAGGTCGACCTCACGATTTCCCCGACAAGTAATTATTGGGACTTTAACAATCTTATTATTGATATTTCTTATAGTTACCAATCTCTCAAAGTATTTATCTATTTACGGTTCATTTTATTATCATTTAATAAAAAATTTATTAACATCCATTCTTTTATTTATCATTTTATTTCGTACAAGTTAGATTTGATAGATTTTCTTTTATTGTTTAAATATTATGTTCTATAGCAATCATTAGCCACCCAAGCGCCACTCGAAAAAATTGATTTATTCTTTACAGTCAACCTAAGTCACTGATTCCATGTCGATAGAGATTTCCTCGAGCTCGTTAAAATTTAAATGCAGTTGCTAATCGAAGCAGACCAAATGCAATGATATGCCTTCTGTACATGTTTTCCGACGCCACCATATCAGTTCGTCCCATGATTGATGAAAATCGTAAAGACATTAAATAAAAAGAAATTTTCTAAATAAATTTGCTGATAATGTATGTTCCGCACAAATTTTTCGACGCAGTTCCACAACCATTCAATTGCAACTCGTAATTTTGGAAATATTTAAGTTATGCTTTAAAAATTTTCTCGGTGATACTTCATTTCATTATGAACTCTCAAATTCTCTAGCCAAGTTAGACATTAAATCAGACCTGGAACACATTGTACCCAAAATAATTTATGGAAGTAACTTAAAAATTGTAAATATTTCGGTATTGTGAATATTATCTGGTATTACAAAAAAAAAATAATGAATATCTTTGAGGAAATTTAACTAATAGGTAAAGTAAGCTAAACTACAAACCAAAAAAGGAAATCTTATTGAATAATTTTTTATTATTATTATTGTAAAGTGCCCGTGATATTTGGTAGCGAGATAGTTTTAGAAAAGATACAAACCACAATAAAATAGAATTTAATTTAAATTTCCCTCTACTCAAAACCCTTATTAAATTATACATGTGAATCGAAAGCATACATACGTAGTGGGATTACTAAAATGAGGGCCAATTAAATATTCAGACAGTTTCTATTAAATGGCGACTCGAAGAGATACCATAGGGATTTTTTAGAATTTTCCTCTGTAATTATAGTGACAAACTTTAATGATCACAATCTTATTTAGAAAAATCAGGACCTTTTATCCGGGTCCCCACGCACGTTGCCGATCAGTGGCGGCAGGCTTGGAGACGCGTCTGGAAGGAGAAATACCACGATGTGCCCCAATCCGGAGAAAACCGACGGGACGATATGCTCATGGTGGAGAATACCATAAGACAATTTAGGCAGAGAGGACAACCAAGTGACCCAAGAAATTCATGATCGGGCTCGAGCACTTCTGGCATGCCTCAAGGACCGCCAGCGCCGGGTCAACTTCCTGGTAGACTGGGCCAGTAATCACCTGGCAAACGTCGAGGATGACATTGCAAATGGTAGGATCGCGGAGTCCTATCATTTCATGACACAACCCAGCTCCAGGCCCTTCCGAAATACAAAGAGGCCCGTCTTTGTATACCTCGGTCACCCCTTCACCCAGTAAACTGAGGATGAGAGAGTGGTCGAGTAACATCAATGCCTGACTCCACTTGCAGGTACAGCGGGAAATATTCCTGGTGACTCTAATAGGATTGAATGTCAGTTGTCAATAAATAATTAACTGTTTTGTCTTTGTTGTCTGAATTTTGTTGACCAGAGTTTAGTATTATAAAGATTTGTCTGTACATTATTTTGAATTACCATTGGTGAATCCTAAGCTTATATCATTGTTTTGTAGTTATGGATCCGCTGGAAATTTTGCAAAAGGAATTAAAACATTCCCGCAAGCTCAATAAGGATTTCTACACTCAACTTAGCGAGATGTAGAGAAGTCCAACAAACTAAAGCTTCATGGTTGGAGCCAAGAAAAGTAAAACTACTCCATCAGCGACTGACTGCGGCCCAAAAGGGATGAGCGGATGAAAGACAGATAAATCAAAGCCTCCGGACTCAGATAAGGGGGCTGGAAGTCGCCTTATCGTCCTGCCAAGAAGGAGCCGCTGTAACGTAACCCCTTGTCTTTGCTCCCGCCTAATTGGCTTACCGAGAGACGGCGGCAACTCCAATGACGACCACACCTTCAACTCCGACAATAATAAAGAACAGTTATCGTCCAGGACTCAAGGAGCGGGCCAAACGACGGGCCGCGTGACTGCTAAATATAACGCAACCTACAAACTGAAATTGATTCACTTCTTGTAGAAAATTTGTTTTATCTAGTTTATTTTAGTTGTTTTTCATTCATTAATAAGTGTTCACTAGTTTTATTCTCAACATTATTCGGTAATATTTTTTTTGCTTTGACTAAAGAACTCAGGGAACATGAGTGATAAAGCCTACGACTTAAAGGGGACCAAATGACCTAAAGCGAGCACAAGTCTTCTAACGACAGCTCGTTGGACCCAGAGGTCGTTCGAGCAATTACATCATTAGAAATAGCGCTCACTTTTTTGCGAATGACCTACCCACTCGAGCACATTTCCAACGTTGCTCAGCAACGGGTGTCGAGTGGCAGTAAAGAAAATATTTATATGGCGTTGCCTGGGCAACCACAGGGAGATTAAAACAAAGTATAATACCCAGTAATCCACCATTATCACAAAATATCAACATATTACATTGCGGTATTGTCATCGAATTTATTAGCAATATTTTACGTTGCGGTATTTTTATTGTAAATATTAATTTGTATTATAATTAAAATGTGTCATTCAAATTTCTTTGTTTTCTGCGATTTCTTATGGAACAACAACCTATCGCAGCCTTAGTGAAGAATTTTGGATCTTTTCCCAAAGTATTCTTAAGAAGATGTCCTCCGATGGGCTGAGGAATTCGAATTGAAAAGCCAATTACTAGGAGCTTTCAATTTCATTAACCAGATGCTTCTCTTATTTCATAGGGCAGCTCTGGATATATGGAAACTTCAATCAGAAGCGGCAAATGACAATTATTCATCGTCAAAATCTGCTTTCGTGAAAGCTTTCTGTTTAAGTTAGTCTGGCCAGAGGATTTTCCTAGAAAATCCGGGACATTTGTGAAAAAACCAGGACAAAACCAAAAGTAGTTTTTGTACTCAGAATATTACTTTTTATTATTCATACTTCGTGCTCGGAGCATTCGTTGCCGACAATTGGCCGGCCCAATTCTTTTTGAAGTTTGTTTTGTCCAGTTCTAAGTACACCTCTGAAATTCAAATTCGTATTGTCAGCCGTAAATATAATGAGTTTCTCGTTTAAGCTTTCTCATTGATGACTGTCATCAGCTCATTTGCAACCGCTTCAGACTGTTCATTGTGAATTGAAATTGTTGCAATCTTCTTTGAAATGACTCCGCTTGTAGAATCAGAAAAACGGATGACAATTGGTTAAATTTTAATGTTCTTATGGTTTGAGACATAAGTTATCAAAGTCAGAAAATTTATTTTTTTTAATGCTTGCTCCGTTCCGTGATCAATTTTTTGAAGCAATTACACTAGTGATTAAAGCTGCAGTTTTAGTTTTTAATTATGTAAACCTAGAATCATAAAGATTACGGATCAACCCTGCGGTGCAATCATTGGATGGAAAAGAAAAGTAGTGTCGTGCCTAGTGATATGCAAATGTTGCTTCTTTAGCTGCGTTAACTTGCTACTTCTTTGACGTTTGAATCTACCTTCCAGCTTGAACACTTGATTTGTGCTTTGCGAAGTTTGTATGATCTGGCGTCCTCCGTGACTGGGATGTTGAACAAATTTTTTGCAAAAACCTCGTGGGTCATCTCCAATTAATTTTTGTACAAAACCGAACTCGGTTCTATATTTATCATTCCAGGATGTTTTTGCTTTTTCCCTGACATGATATTCTATGAGAAATATGATATCTGACCAAATGAATGAAATTGTTTTGTTATCTTTTTTAGTCTAAATGTTTGAAACAATTATAATAAATCAACTCAATACATAGCAGGATAAATCATCTTATCTTATGAGCTTAAATAGTTTAACTTCTATTTCTACACTAAGTCAATAACAATTTATTTTTTACGTCACTTTCTATGATTTAATACAAGTAAAGGACTGAATTATTTCGACTCATTTAAATTTTGATTTCTGTTAAAGATAAATATTTTTTCTTATGTAATTTTGAACTGAAGGCAGTTTATAAATTATAAGTTATAATTAAAAATTTCTCTTCAATTAAAAGGTTTTTAAATTTCCATGTCATCAAAATATTGTTCAAAGAAGCAAAATTTTAGTATTTTATTGTTAGTAAAATTTTGTATTTGAATTAATAAAGGTCTAAGATGGTCTGATTTACTAATTTAAATATAATTGTATTGTAGCAATACTCTATTGTACCTTCTTTCTGAAAACATAAAATTTGGTTTACAATCTCGCTCAAAAAAATAATTTCGGGGTAATTTCTGAAAATCCGGGACTAGCCCGGCAAATTCCACGCAGATGGCCAGCCTAGTTTAAGTCCATTTGCCGCATATGAAGCTTTTAGATCGCAAAATTGGCAACCGAGAAAATCACTTGACTTCTATTTCAGCTATGTGAAACTTGGAGAGCTGATCAAAATCGGAAAAGAAGATATTACTATAGCCTTTGTCATGAGCCTTCCAACTGGCGTTTCAAAATCTCTACAATGGTTGGATACAGCGATCTTGAGCCCTTAATCAATAAGCTCGAAATTTGTTGCCACCAATGGAATCTCATATCTGACAGGCAGAGATTATGAGCGCTGTCATGGCCAAACGGATAACCAGAAGCAAACTCAAATTTTTCTCCTGTAGTATATAGGTCATTTCGCAAGGAACTGTCAGAAATCGGAAAACCTAAACCGGAAACTGTGAGCACCGACAGTATCCTTCAGAATCATTTAGCGACGTAAGTCAAAAAGAGGTTAGGTAAAGCATTTATTGATTCAGGTAACTCTCGATCGATTTTTGCAACGAAATAACACTAGGGTATGTGTATTTCAGATAAGTTGATAGTTACAGTAAATCGGAGCTAATCATCTCCGATTGAGTTCAGCAACGTACAACTTGGTGAAAGAGGTCCTAAATTCATGGAACCAGGGCAAAATGTTTGATCCACAGAACCATAAAGTGAATAGTTTTGAGATTAAGCTGCGACTCTTTAAAGGCTGTTTTCTTCTATAACATTACGCCGCATTCAGTGTAGACAGTAACACAGTCCCGTCAAAGGTGCACTTTGGTACAAAATGGAAAAGCCCAAAATTTCTTCTTACAGCTACCGCTCCAGTCGCGATGACCAAGTTCATAGACACTATTCTGTTGGCAGTCATGTATTAATTAAACCACCAAACGCGAAGTGCTACACTCAATGGACAGCCGGCACATTTACAGGTATTTATTCTTCGACCAATGTGGAAATTGATGAATTGCCCAGGCATGTAAGTCACCTGAGAACGGTTACCCATTGTGTGGATAAATTGTAAAAATCGCGTAAATTGTTCACACATCTTTTAGATTCTCTAAATTGTAAAAGATGTATTTTTCAAATTCAGGATGAGTGGTAACATTTGCGAAATTACATTTGATAAAAATCTAGCTGCAACACTTGGATTAGAAAAGCAAACTTATTGCAAATATTCTAATGTTGTACGCAAACCAAAAATAAAAAAACTTCATCAACAAAAATTCTTATATACATTATTGATATTATAATTGTTTGTGAGTCTAGTTTTCCTCCATTGACATCTGTTTGGGTCGATGACAGGATGAGTTATACTTGAATAGAACAAAATTACAATCTTCAAAATGTCTTAAATACACACTTAAATAAATCAAAGGTTCAACTAAACCTTATATAGCAGGAAGTTAGAAAAATTAGTCTTCAATCCTTTGCAAACAAATCATCATTATTTAAATTTTTATTATTTATTTTAAATTTTCTAATTTAAATAAATGTATATATCAGACTTTTATTTTTTAAATTTGTATATGATTGACAAAGACATTACAATACAAGTGTATGGTTAACAAAGACAAGTACAATATAGTAACATGTTTTAATTGGTTTAAAACATACAGGCAATATTTTAACGTCATTGCAAAAATACAAAAACTCAATTTAAACCAGGCATGGCCAACAGTTTTTTGTCACGGGCCGAATTGAGAAAGAAGTTTTTCGCAGGCCGGGCGTAAAAAATACAAAACTTTTAAACAAAAAATGAACAAAATTTTATTATGAAAATATAAATAATGTAACAAATACCTATACAATATATAATAATTATAAAATTAACATTATAATAAAAAATACAAAAGTTTTAAACAAAAAATGAACAAATTTTTATTATGAGACTATGAATAATTATAAATCATAGGTAACTTACAGCAAATATCTATACAAAATAATACAAAATAAACATTTTAATAATAACAAATATATTATAATAATTAATGAGAAATATTGAGGCGGTTTACCTCGTTTATAATCTTTTTAATGTCAGGTTCAAATTCTGTGGTGGCTAATCTTAAACAGCCTCCAAATGTAAATCATTTAATCTCGATCTTGTAGGACTTTTATTGTGATTCCTTAAAGAAAATGTCTGTTCACAAATATAAGTTGAACTAAATATTACTAAATATTTTTTGGCAAGATTTTTTAGATTTAGATATTTTTTACTATTCAATTGCTTATAAAAATTACACAAATTATCTTCCTCTTCTCGATATTTATCATGCAATAATTGATCACACTGTAATTCAATTAATTCTAATTGAATGTCAGGAGAAGCTTCTTCAATATTTGCAGTAAATGGATTTCTAACAATCGACAATATTTTATCTATTCTGTTAAAACATTCGATTCTGTTTTATAAATCAAGTCGTAATGCCAGAATATTTTCAGTATACATTTGAGCTTTTTCTCTTAAAATTATTGCGGAAATCGTCTTTAAGGATGGGAAATGATCAAATTTGCGTTCAGCAAGAGTTGTGGAAAAAAGTTGAAGTTTCATTTTAAAGGCTTTTAATTTCTGCATTAAATCATAAGCAAATAATTTTTTTCCTTGTAAACTTGTGTTGAATTCGTTTAAATATGTAAGGATATCTAGAGAGAAAGCCAAATCACAAAGCCAATTTGGATCCGTTAATTCAGGAAACTCCTCATTTTCTTTGAGCACTAAAGAAATTCGTATTTCCTCTTGAAGCTCCCACACACGCTTTAATACCTTTCCCATGCTCAACCAACGGATTTTATTATAGTATATTACATCGGAATATATGGTATTCAGTTCTTCAAGGAAATCAATGAATTGCCTATGATTTAATCATTTGGCTCTTAAGAAATTTACTAATTTTACAACTATTTTGGTAACATGATCGATTTTTAAAAATTTTTTACATAGGACATGTTGATGAATAATGCAATGTATTGGTATAATTTTATGATTGGGATCAATTTCGAAAATTTTATCTTTAATGCGTTTAATTACTCCAATATTAGAAAACAAATAGTTCCATTTCCAATCATCATTAAAATTTCGACACTGTATCAACCTTTCGTTTTTTAGAAGCCATCCTAGAAATGAAAATATTGGTTCGCGCAGGTTCGGTGGACCTTCACGGCGATCTCGAGACAGTGAATCTATGCTAGTGAATTCAAATTGAAAAAAAATGGCAGCCGAAGTGATATTAGCAGCAAGTAACAAAATTAATTCCATTTTTAAATTAAGAAAGCAATTGCTTTTTTAATGCGATGATAATAAACATCCAATAAACGAATTAACATTGCAAATTAACTTCCAAGAGACAAAGTTATTACTAACAAGTTTGCTACTTACGGAAAGCATTGAATGAATTGGCGTACTGTTCCACTTCAAATACATAGATTATAGAGTTTGTAGTGTGATTATAGATAATAAATAAGCACGAAAAGTTTAATTCATATGAAAAACCAAAAATATCTTGAATTTACTTGATTAATACTATGTAAGTGTCAGGCAAACGCAAATATGTTGGTCATGCCTGATTTAAACTAATGAATTAATAATATAGTCATGCTGTACATTTCTTTGAAAAGCCTATACTTTAAAAATTTCTAAATGAAATAGAGATAAATACCAAATTTGTATGTCTATTTTCAATAATATCAGATGCAAATTGTGATTTATTAAATTAAATTTCCAATAAAAATTTGAAATGTGATATCAAAATTTATCTTAAAGAATAAAAAAGTTTAATCTGCTTTCAAAAAACTATAATTTAATGAAGACTTCTATTAATACATGGACAACGTTATTCAAGGATATAAAGTTTATTTTCCAATTTAGAAAATAAAAGAAGCTATACGTGTTTTAATTTAATTAGATTTATTATGTATCATTGTTGTTTTGAAAAATTATGTTAATAATAATAAAAATAATAATAAAAGTAATAATAATAATATAAAAATAATATAAGTTTGGCAACGATTTTATTAAAAGAAAACACCAAAATCTCTTCGTACGATAGACTTCGACAGTTTAACCTGTCATCTTCAGGAACTAAAAACCAGCTCAATATAAATAATCCATAATATTGAGTAAACTTTTGGTGACTGGAGATGACAGTTAAACTGTCGAAATGTATCTTACGAAGAGTGTTTTATTGACGTTTTCTTTTAATATGAAAAACATATATCTTTTAATAATTTCAATTTTGAAAAATTTTGTTATTAAAAATAGCGTAACTTTTGGAAGATTTTAAAACAACATCTAAGTTCAAAAGACAGGATAATTAAGACTTTTTTTCTAAAAATCTCATTCCTCGGCCAAATGTTATTGAATGCCTCTTGGAAAAAATTTTAAATTATAATTCATTTTTAAAATTATTTATCAAATATTTCATAATAATTATATATTATACTTACTCGACATTTGAAAGTGGACTTTAAAAGTGATTTATATGTATAGAGATCCTCTGTTTTATCAAAAATATGACCGAATGATAGAAATACCGCTAAATGTTCGCCCTTTACATCGTAAACAAATATGGCTCCATGCCTTTAAAATAATTAAATATTAATTTCTAAAATATACTTTTTTAAATTTATTTATAAATATAAACTGATGCCTAAGATAGAATTTTTTTTATTTGTTGAAAAATCACTCTTTTTTCCTTTATATTGAATTAAAATAGATTTTTTAAAATTTTTTTGTAAAAAGGTCATGAGTATATTTTTTTAAAAATTGAATTATGTAGTAATTTATATATTTGGAATCATAACCCAAAGAAGGAATTTTAGAGTTTTAATAGTTAGTCGACTGAAAATTTTACAAATTATCAAGAAAAATATTATTAATATATATTTTTTAATCAAACTTTGATGTCCGGAAAGTTCTTTTCGGTTTTTTATATTAAAACATAAAGCCGCTTATTTTGCACAAAGAAAGGATTTTAATTTACTATATATTGACCATTTTGTTCAATAATGAGACGCCATCTCTCTGTCAAATTCATAATTCCAGCTTCATAAAATTTCTGATCTTTTTCAACAAAATAATTTTCCAAGTATATTTTTACTTTCAAGTGTTCCGCAAAATAATCAAATGTACAATTAAACTAAAAATTGTTTAAAAAAAATCAATTCAATGTAAAATTTACACATACCATCTTTCAGGTTTTATTAATAAACATATTATTTTCTAAAAAAGGCTCTTGGAAGCAGGGGGTTGCCAATCACATGCTCCGACACTATTCCGTTTATTTTTTGCTCTATAATAATTGAGTGTTTTTGCGAACATTATTCTGTTTTTATTGCTCTTTTGGTTTCAAAAAAAGTTAGCAAAAACCGCCCCTTGTTTTTAAGTTTATGCTGTATTGTAGATGTTCCGCTAAAAAAATCAGAGTATATATTGTTCCAACTTCAAAAACTTTGAGAACCAAGGGTCTAAAGTAAAGATGTTTCCTGCTAGACAGTTGTGTAAAGAACAAAACAAATAAAAATATGACGACGCTATATAAGAGCTGTAAGGTGGGTGAGGCAGCACATCTCAGCCTTGTTCCAGTAGTATTTGTCAAGTAACCAAAGAAGTATGGCGCCGTGCGTTGTCATGATGAAACACAACACCTTTACGATTTATCAATTCTGCATCATTTTTCAACAAGGAATCTTTTAATTTTTATAGTTACTGGCAGTATACACTAATGTCAATCATTGTGTTAGGCGGTAGGAGCGGAGTTTAAAGTGTACAATTCGATTGTATTCCACCATATTGACAAAATAACCTATTTTGGTAGATATCTGATTTAGTGTTGTAAATGCTGGCTCACCGGACATGGACATTGATATTTTGCGTTGAAAGTTATTGTGCGGAATCCAATTTTCATCAAACGTTATCAGTATTTTCAAAAAAGGATCTTTTTGATTACGGTTTAAGAACATGTTTCATATATTGATGAGTTGCATTAAATGAATTTCTTTAACTTCATGTTGAACCCAAATACCAAGCTTTTATGAGTATCCAAGACTTCTCAAATAATCATCAACCGCTATTTTAAATAAATTCAATTTTTCTACAATCTTACGAATGGTAATGTGTCGGTCAAATTCAATTAAAGCCTTTAATTTGCGTAACTCTACCATTTAATTATAAGGAACCAACATTATAATTACACGTTCTACAATATATTTCAACAGTTTCATGTTATCATCAAATAAAGTTGAAAAACGCACAGGAAATTCCGAGCACGACTCAATGAATACATCAAAAACAAATTCAGTAATTATCACGTGCACTGAGATAAAGTATACAAATCAACAAAGATTAGCCGCAGAAACATTTTGATCAAGAAACACAAACCATCCATCAATATTCAATTAACTTTAAATTCTAAGGAAACATTAAATTTTCTAAATTCATACATCAAATAAAATAAAATTTAACCAATAAAATCAATATAGAATAAAATAACTTTTTCTCATTTTAAATAAAAATAAATAAAAAATGATCCAAGTCACTTGATAAAAGCTGTGTCGAAAATTCGTGAATATCAAAAATCATGAATATATTTACTGATTCATAGTCAAATATATTTTTTAATAAATATAAACACAATGTCATTGAAAATTACACAAAATTTATAAATTTTGAAAATATCTATTTTTATTTAAATTTTTTAATTTATATATTAACAAATTAATCTAAAAATTAAAAAAGTATTTTTTACATTTACATCTAAAATATAAAGAAAGATTAAAATAAAAAAATACATAAATTCTTGTTTTGTTACATGACAAAAAGACATAAAATATGAAAAAATAAATGAAATATATGTTATGTGTGTTAGATGACAATTAGAAATAAATAATAATTATTGCAAATTAAAATAATATATTTACCTCTTTGCTTTATAAAAATCACATTGTAACTTAGCAGAATTAAATAGAAAAGTTGTATTAACTTTATTGAACCCTTTCGCCATTATAGCGGCCAGGTCAGAGGTCCTTCCTTTTGATTCTCTGAAAATATTGTTTTAACATTTTTTACTAGTACTTTTATAATTGTGGATAAAATCAACTAAAGATTACTTGAAAATGTTTACGTTTTTTTAATTCCATCAAAGTATTTCATCTTTTAATTATTTTAATTATGATAAATTCTGCTTAAAAATGGCAGTATTAAGAAATGTAATTCATCATGGAATACACCCTGGTTTGTGTTTGGAAGAAAGAGAAACAAAACATCAGATTATGTCTAAATGCCGACAGTTAAATCTGGTTACTGATAGGCAAGCATACCCAATACCAAATATAGCTGAGATATTAGTGTTGGCGAATAGGGTTGGTTTTTATTTATTTTTTCTAGGGTTTTTTGTGCATCTAACCCCTAAACTCCAGCAAGATTATTATTTTATTCCTCCTATGTACCCATGGTGATTGCCATGTTGGTACTGTACATAGAGGTTGAAAATTCATGAGCAGGTGAGCTCCATTACTAGAACTACTCCTCATGATATTTTCACATTCGGGTTCTGGACTGCCGATGGAAGGGCTTACGTCTTTCTTTTTCTATATTCTGGTCCTTACTCGTCTATTCCTACAATTTCCATACTTATTTGTCATCTTAACGCGTTATTTATAAATGTATCCGTCAAAAATTTGGGCAGCGTTCCTCCCTTATTTTTGGATAAATTTCCTATTTCATTTGTCTAATCACGGAATCGACTACATTTGTCCTAGTTTACCTTTATCTTTCTTTATATTAAAAATTTGATCAACAATTCCTTAATTTCCCGGTACGTTTCCCATGATTTTAAGTAATTAAAACCCTCTGCGATCACTTCAATAAACATTCCTCTCTTCAGTCAGATTAGATCATTCAACTTTTGGAAAACTACTTTCAAATTTACATTCCTAGCGTATCCTATCCTTTCCTATTTGATTTTCTGATTTATTTTCTGACAAAGTTTTAAATTTTCCCTACAAAACTTTATTCCCGCTTAACTAAACTCGCACTTCCCGAATTTTATTCCGACTCGCTCCGGCCACATTTTCAGCAGCCGCCTCGAGTATACAACGGCGCCCTGCGTAGCGGTCCTGTGCACAAAGCCAGAACCGACTGCAAACTGCCGAGGGGTTCACGAGGCACGACCCACGAGCTCAACTAAGTGTTTTCACCCACTAGCCGGCACACGGTCCGTCCCATGAACCATCTATTTAAATACTTAGTATAAATAAGATTTTAGGGGGATTTGTCAGTGGCACCAAAAGATTCCACGACCATCCAGAATAAAATCAAAGTAACAAGACTTCGAAATATATATTTATACAAAAAATAACAGTACTTACAATCCACAATCATGCAACCAGATTCGAAAAATTGGCATAAATTGGCATAAACACTTTGTCTGACTGAAAAAATGTCTAAAAATTTGTAGTCTAGAATTCTGTAAGTCTGTCTAAATTCTGTCTGAAATTATGAAAATGACTGCCGTATATATAGTATTTTTGTGCCTGTGTGCGACCAATGGGCGATTTTTCGCCATTTTTAGGGTTTTTTAATTATTTTATTAATTTCAAAATATTTTTGTAATTTTTTATATATTTTTCTTTATTTTTTGATATATTAATATTTTATTGTTGGATTTTATTTTTATTATTGTTTTCTTAAAATATTATTTTTAAACCCCAATATTTTGTTTTCTGGTCGCCTCTTCTGCCTGTGTTTTTTCTAAACCTTATTTTGCAAGGTTTTGGCAGTTTATTTTATTTTTCATATGTTTCTTTTTGCATCTGTAGGCATTTTTCCGAATTTTAATTAATTATTTGTTTTATTTAATTTTTGTTATATTTTTAATTTGTTTTAATTAATGTTTTATTTTATTTTTGGTCTCTTCTTGCGGTGCGTGTTTATGTTACGGCAGCCATATTGACAATTTCAAAACTACATTAATCATTTTGTTCTAACTTATACAATTTTCACCTTTTTGTTTAAATTGGTTTTGTAATTTTTATTTTAATTTTGGCTCTAAGCCCAACATTAGATAGATTGGAAGGAGCAAAGCATTTTACTTCAATAGACTTGGAAAATGCTTATTATCAGGTAGAGCTGGAAGAAGAGTCTAAAGAAAAGACAGCATTTTCAACAACAACAGGCCAATATTGTTTCAACAGGATGCCATTGGGAATAGCTGCAGGGCCAGGAACATTTCAGGAGTTAATGGGAAAAGTACTGGACAACGCAAAATGGACAGTTTTAAGACATATTATTAACAAGGATGGCATAAAAACAGACCCATCAAAACTAGAAGTCATTTCAGAAGCCAAAGTGTATAAAGAATCTAAGAAGCTTTCTGGGTATATGTAATTATTATAAAAGGCTTATCAAAGGAGAAAGTATACATAGACATATGCGAACAATTCTCAGAGACGTTTAGAAAGAAAAATTATATTATTGCAAAACATTGATCAATATAGCAGATACATTTCATTGTCAACAGTGAATAAACAAGATGAGAGCACGATAAAAGAAACGATAAATAACAAATAGATTTTAAAGTTCGGAGCACCAAAAGAGATTCATGAATTGTGGAAAAGCATTTGAGTCAAAAGTTATAAAAGATATCACAGAATTATTAATTATTAATTAAAATTATGATTAATATAAAAGAATTTTGAATTTTTTCTCAGGATTTCTCAAGTTAACATTACAATTTGATTTCATCATATTTAATACTCAATTCAATTTATTATTTTTGATTATATTCATAAAACCTCACAGGCACATTATTTCAAAATCTTTTCCTACCTATTTGATCCAATTATAATTAAACTTGCGGTGTCAGATGAGGATGAATGATGGTGGTTAACTTTCGGAGGATGCTTTTCTCCAATTTTCATTCTCTGATTGTCATCCAATGGAGTTCTGTAAGGGCCTGAATAAATTTTTTATGTACTTTTCTTAGGAGTGGTTTTATAAATAAACATCTTAAAAAAGTCATTTTCGAGCAATAAAACGAGCCGATGTCATAATTTCCCATTGAAATGGTCCCAGATAGAAATTCAGTTCCATAGAGGCAAATTATAAACAACATAACGCAAATATCTTAGCAAATAGTTAAATATTCATAAGTATCAATGTGTGTTTTATTATAATTTTTGGACATAAGTAGAAATTGTGACGTAAATGGAAATTGTGACATTAATAGAAATTGTGACATTAATAGAAATTGTGAAATTAATATAAATTGTGATATTAATAGAAATTGTGACGTAAATGGAAATTGTGACATTAATAGAAATTGTGAAATTAATAGAAATTGTGAAATTAATAGAAATTGTGACGAAAATGGAAATTGTGACATTAACGGACATTGTGACATTTATAGAAATTGTGACATTAATATATTGTGAAATTAATAGAAATTGTGACGTAAATGGAAATTGTGATATTAATAGAAATTGTGACGTAAATGGAAATTGTGACATTAATAGAAATTGTGAAATTAATAGAAATTGTGAAATTAATAGAAATTGTGACATTAATATATTGTGAAATTAATAGAAATTGTGACGAAAATGGAAGCTGTGACATTAATAGAAATTGTGAAATTAATATATTGTGAAATTAATAGAAATTGTGACGTAAATGGAAATTGTGACATTAATAGAAATTGTGAAATTAATAGAAATTGTGAAATTAATAGAAATTGTGACATTAATATATTGTGAAATTAATAGAAATTGTGACGAAAATGGAAGCTGTGACATTAATAGAAATTGTGAAATTAATATATTGTGAAATTAATAGAAATTGTGACATTAATAGAAATTGTGAAATTAATATATTGTGAAATTAATAGAAATTGTGACATTAATGGAAATTGTGACATTAATAGAAATTGTGACATTAATAGAAATTGTGACATTAATAGAAATTGTGAAATTAATATAAATTGTGATATTAATAGAAATTGTGACATTAATAGAAATTGTGAAATTAATAGAAATTGTGACATTAATAGAAATTGTGACATTAATAGAAATTGTGAAATTAATAGAAATTGTGAAATTAATAGAAATTGTGACATTAATATATTGTGAAATTAATAGAAATTGTGACGAAAATGGAAGCTGTGACATTAATAGAAATTGTGAAATTAATATATTGTGAAATTAATAGAAATTGTGACATTAATAGAAATTGTGAAATTAATATATTGTGAAATTAATAGAAATTGTGACATTAATAGAAATTGTGACATTAATAGAAATTGTGACATTAATAGAAATTGTGACATTAATAGAAATTGTGAAAATTTAATAGAAATTGTGACATTAATAGTGAAATTGGTGACATTAATAGAAATTGTGAAATTAATATAAATTGTGATATTAATAGAAATTGTGACATTAATAGAAATTGTGACATTAATGGAAATTGTGACATTAATAGAAATTGTGACATTAATAGAAATTGTGAAATTAATATAAATTGTGATATTAATAGAAATTGTGACATTAATAGAAATTGTGACATTAATAGAAATTGTGACATTAATGGAAATTGTGACATTAATAGAAATTGTGACATTAATAGAAATTGTGACATTAATATAAATTGTGATATTAATAGAAATTGTGACATTAATAGAAATTGTGACATTAATAGAAATTGTGAAATTAATAGAAATTGACGAAAATGGAAATTGTGAAATTAACGGACATTGTGACATTTATAGAAATTGTGACATTAATATATTGTGAAATTAATATAAATTGTGATATTAATAGAAATTGTGACATTAACGGAAATTGTGACATTAATGCTGGGCACTGATGGGTAATAAATATTGTTTTTGAAGCCTAAGGGTTAACCAATCCCCACCCAGCGCCTGCATAAGAAGTTTACCGCTAGCCACCCGTCAAAAATTGACGTTTGTACTGTGTGCTAGTGGGTTGAATATTAGCAAAGGGTGAGCCGCTTTCCAAAGACTGTCTATGCCCTAATATTCAGTTGGGTTCACGAGCTGTCGTAGAAGACATCATGCTCTAATTCCAATTTTTAACTATAAAATCAAAATTAAACACAAAGAATATTATTATTAATAATTTAAATTCAATAGTACATCGAAACAAATATCACAACGTTTTAAAGTTTCAAATTGTTAATATTGGTATTTAAAATCCATTTGCGTTACGTATGTGGCCCACCATACGAGTCTTGTTTAATCTGAACAACCTTTCAAGCTCCTTCTTGCCAGGCCGATTTCTCTGTCGGTTTCTTTTAGGCACTTCCTCTGGCTGGCACGAGGTTCCGGGAGTGAGTATTTTCACTCCAATGTCTTTTCCAACGACATTGCGAATGACTATCGCCTCTTGCTCGGCAAATAGTTGAGTACCGCATTGTACTAGTCCCGTTCGGATCTCGTCTTTTAATTTGAGCTCTGTAATTTCCTTTTCTTGTATTTGAATCTTTTGTTCGGCTTGTCTCAAAGCCTCGTCCTTTTGAGTTACTTTTGCCTTCAAAGCTTCGATCTCAGCTCTCAATTTGGTTATCCCTCCGGATCAGAGCCATGCCTGTTCGGCTCTTTGATTTTGGGCCATCGCTTCTTGCCACTTATTACCATGGCTACTTATTATAGTATTTCCAATTTCAATAATAAAAGTATGTATTGATTTTTAGATACTTTTAATTTACTTTTTCCTGTATTTTAAGGTTTTCCGAGGAATCGGATCATCATGGACAGTGTTCAAGTTTTTATATATCCTAATTGCCTCAAATCTCTGATGGTGATGATGATGATGATGATGATGATGATAATAATAATAATAATAATAATAATAATAATAATAATAATAATAATAATAATAATAATAATAATAATAATAATAATAATAATAATTAAATTTTCGAATGTTCGAAGAGAAGTATATTATAAGTAACTTGTAAAGTACATACTCCCAACCCTTCCTTTTCAGGTAAGTTGGTTGCATATCTTTATTAACTACGAAATACTTTTTTAACCCGCACCTAATGTTAATAGTAAGTTAGAGATGAAAATCAGGGTAAAACTCAATCAAATTATATAAAATAATATAAAACTAAAATAATGTAAGGTTTATTTTATACGGTTCATCTGACAATCCCCATTCATGATAATATATAAAATCAAAGTAAATATAAAATTTTCAACGTTAACATTAAATTCAATAAAATGATGATGACAGTATTAAAATGATAACAATAATAATAATAATAATAATAATAATAATAATAATAATAATAATAATAATAATAATAATAATAATAATAATAATAATAATAATAATAATAATAATAATAATATAATAATAATAATAATAATAATAATATTTATAATCTAAAAGGCTGAATATAATCATTGACAAATTTATACTCTTGGGGCTTACTTAGGGATCGTTTTTATCAAGTATTATTATTTATGATCGATTGTGAGGTATCAACTCGTGATGTCTTCGAAAATCAAAATTACTCGGGTATTCTTCAGCTGTAATTTGTGTAAATTAGCAATTTTATTTATTTTGTCATCTATCCTACATTCGATTTTTGGTTTACTTCACATACATTAACTCCTTTATATATCTTTCATTTGTCATTTTTTGACCTTTATATTTAGACCTTTCCCCGGACCTCAGCACTACTCTTTCGAGGGTTTTTAAAATTTTTAAAATTTAAATGTAAAAATTTAATCGTCCGAATAACTTTTCGAAATAATAATTGATAAAAATTTTCGATTTTGAATTTTGTGAAAAAATAAAAATTTTAAAACGTACTGAAAGAATAATTCTTCTTCTGAGATTTGTCTATCCAGCACTGCATTATATACCACGATTTTTCGTGTGTGTGTTTTGATACGGTAAAACAAGGAATTTTCGAGAATATTCTTAAAATATAATTTTTTAATTCATATTGATTTATTATTAAATTTTTACATTTTTTCGTATAAATATTTTATTTAATTTTTTAATTATTTTATTTTTCTTTTAATTTCACATTTTTCGTATTAAATTTAAGTTTCCCGCTTAAAACACACACAGGCATTATAGTGCTGGTTTACCCAACATTAATAGAAATTGTGGCATAAGTAAATATTGTGACATTAATGGAAATTGTGACAGTAGAAATTGTAACTTAACTCGATATAATTAAATATTGTGTTTTTCATGTTTTCCATTGACTAGAATATAACTCTTAATGGAAAATGCTTTAGCAAGGTCTCAACATTTGGTAAATTTTCAGATAAACTGAGAATTTAAAAATGATAAGCGAAAGGTCCTGAAATATTAAAGAAATTATATTCAAATTTATTTCAAAATTTTAAATATTATTTTTATAATTATTAAACATTTGTTGGAAAAAAGCGATGAACCAGAGAAGAAACAGAGAGTGAAAGACTTGTTAGGTTTTGTTTTGGTGTGATCAAGACCTGTTTTAAATCGAAATCTTTCATATTTCATTTTATTGAATAAACACATTGGAAATTGACAAACATAGTTATTTATTTAAATTATATTTTTATAAATGATTCCGTTATCGACAAATTATTTAAAAATATGTTTATTAATTAATTATCGGTATTATTATTAATATTATAATTATTATAATTATTATTATAATTATTATTATTATTATTATTATTATTATTATTATTTTTATTATTATTATTATTATGTAGGAACACGACAATAATATCCTAACTATATTTGTAACAAGTCGATCCATTGAAAATTCTATTTGTTTCTTGGCCAGTTGGTAACAGAGCATTGGATATTAAATTTGATAGTGTTGTGAGTAGCATTGAGTTGAGAAATTACAATGTGAGGAATGTTTTCTTGTTTAGTTATTACTTGACCTTTATTAGTTTAATTCTCGAGTTTTGCCGTTGATGACATTGTAGTGTACACATCGTAAACCAAAAATATTCTTCCATTTCCGACGATTTTTAGGAGAATACGATAATTTATTATCTGAATGAATTTGAACAGTTTAGAATTTTAAAGTTGGTTTTGTTTCAAGTTGACATGAATATGTGGAAACGAGTTTTAAACTAAACAGCAATTTCCAGGGTTGAATTTTGTTGAAGAACATTATCGATGAATTATTTTTTGCAGATAACAATGTGGAGTGTAGTTAAAAAGTGAGAATATTTAAGCAAAAATAAATATTTGTTATTTTTAATAACTCATTTGTAATTAAATTTTAAATAATTAAAATTTAACAAAATTAGATAAGATTAAATGTTTCATGCACTACATTACATGTTATTATTATTATTATTATTATTATTATTTTTATTTATTATTATTATTATTATTTATTATTATTATTATTATTTTTATTTATTATTATTATTATTATTATTTATTATTATTATTATTATTTATTATTTATTATTATTATTATTATTTATTTTTATTATTATTATTATTATTATTTATTTATTATTATTATTATTTATTATTATTATTATTATTATTATTATTATTTATTATTATTATTATTATTATTATTTATTATTATTTTTATTTATTATTATTATTATTATTATTATATTATTATTATTATTATTATTATTTATTATTATTATTATTATTATTATTATTATTATTATTATTATTATTATTTATTATTTATTATTATTATTATTATTATTATTTATTATTATTATTATTATTATTATTATTATTATTATTATTATTATTATATTATTATTATTATTATTATTATTATTTATTATTATTATTATTATTTATTATTATTATTATTATTATTTATTATTATTATTATTATTATTATTATTATTATTTATTATTATTATTATTATTATTATTATTATTTATTATTATTATTATTATTTATTATTATTATTATTATTATTATTATTATTATTATTATTATTATTATTATTATTATTATTGTTATTATTATTAATATAACTATAACTAGAGCACAAAATTAATAAAACATCTATAACATACATTTATTCGTAAAAAAATTTATAATATTTTTGTAGATCTTTTTTCAGTCAACACATTTTTAAGAACATTAAAGCTTCTCTCTACATGCTCTGTTGTTAGATTTATATACTTAAAGAACTCACATTTCGATGGTATATTTACCAAAAGTATCCTTGGTCTACATTGTTACTGACAATTTTGTAAAATCTTTTTTAATTTTTTGTTTCTGTTTTTCTCCCCATGGAGGTATTCAAGGGTGAAACGAACATCTATCATTTCATAAAATTGAAAATCAATGTCTCATAAACAATGAATAAAAAATACAAAATAGCATATGCATTTTTAAATTAAAAAGGCATTAAAATATATTCTTTCTTGCATTTTTAGTTACACAGAGATATTTAAATGTAATTTTATTGGTGCTCTAATTATTACATTCAACTGAATATAAAAGTATAATATATCCAAAATATCTTACTTATAGAAGCTCTTCTATAAACGTTATGATTTTCAGCGTCGGAAGATTTGTACATTTTAGGAAGTACAGATGTCCTTCGGTTATTTTTAATTTCATCATCCTAAATTTGCGAATCAAAAAAATAATTAAAGAAACCTTGTTCTTAATATATAATTTTAATTTTAATATATTATTTGACCGTTGTTTTAGTATTGTGGTTGCTGTCAATTGTGTAAATATCGGTTTATACATCAACTTTAATCAAATATTTGGCATATTTATACAGTGAAAACTGACTAAGACGGAACCTCAACGGGCCGGGAAATATTTCCGTCTTATGCAGGTTTCACTGAATAATTAATTTTTAAAGTCTAATCGATTTTAAATAAAGATTAGAAACATTAATCAGCTAATCAATCATTAAATATTTAATTTGCAGATAACAATGATGTATCACACTATAAAGATTTTTGTAAATAAAATTTGTATTTGAACTGATATTTCTTTTAATTGTGCAACGTTTGATGTGAATTATTTCAATGTGATTTTATTTAAATATTTATTGATCAGTAAATATTAAAAATCACTTGAAAAAGGCTGTGCCGAAAAATCGTAAATACCTTAAATAAATCTGATTCATAGTCAAATTTTGTAGGAAATATTAGGTCACTTGTAAAGAAATCAGAGGTGAAAAACAAAAAAAGTCCTTATAATATTATTATTTACTTTAAAATATTTTACAAAATTAATAACGTTATAATATTAAATCATCTTGTTAACTTTGGTTAACCAATTTTATTTTACTTTGAGTAAAGAATTTCACGTTTGTAATATTTTTGTTTTTTAAAATTTCTCATGTAATTTAACTTAACATTTCTTAGTTACTTTTCATTGTTCAATTTAATTTGATAATTTTAATTTACTTAAATTTAATAATGACACATGTTTTTTGTCAGGACCATATTATCCTATTCAACCTTAAAAATCCAGAAAAATGTTATTATTAATAAAGATAGGTTGAAAAGGATTATTTTATAATCGAAAATTGTCATTTAAAAAGTATTTGCAGAAAAAGATTATTTTTTACAAATTTCAACTGTAAATTCTTTATTATGCACTTTATTTAATTTTACTTCAAACTTGTTTATTAATTCCAAATTTTTAAAGATTTCATCATAAACGTTTTTATGTTTAGTTATACTATTGATAAATTCTGTCATCTCACCACGTTCAGTGGTCTCTATAACTTTGGTGATTTCTGCAACTTCGTTCATCATTGTTATAAATTTTTAATGTTATTCTTACATATCAATTTCCTTATCAACTTCATATTCTTCAGTGAGATCCTCAAAAACTTTAAAATAATTTTTAATTGAATCAAAAGTTAGATTGATTTTATCATTATTAATCCATACAATTTCAAATGACAAAGTCTAATAATCATTTCTGTATATCTTTTGAAGACTTATCTCTAGGTTTCCACAAACGAATCGTATTAAGCCATTACTCTGTGGAAACAATTTCAACATCAGTCATTTTAAAATATTTCAATAAACTATCCACCAAAAACCCCCTCAATCTAATTTCAAGTATATAAACAAAAACACAATTTGATGAAAACTTTTTTTAATTTTATTTTTAATAAAACACAAAACTTAATTTGAAATTAACCACTATTGATAAAATTAAGTAGGTTTTTTATATTAAATAATCTCACAATTATTTTATCCAATAATGCTTGGTAAGTAGAAATATTGTTAATAAAATAAAAAATCTAGTGAAATGATTTTTGATATTATTAAAGAGACATAGATGTACAATATGTTTTGGTGACCAATCTCTAAAACTTTTATGTAGTTGTTGATCCTGTAAAATTTAAAAAGTGAGTTTATTGGTTGAGTAATTATTGATACAGAATACTTTCAAACATACCGACATTCATGTACAAATTTATCAAACATCATAACCAACCTCTGATACAGAAACTATGGTTTTGATATATTATTACGTAATATGTCAATTTAGATAATTATACAATATTCATTAATTATTTTTTAAATATTATTATATATTATTTATATATTATTTTTTATATATTATATATTATTATTAATAAAGACAAGTTGAAAAGGATTATTTTATAATCGAAAATTATACAAACATCATAACAAACCTCTGATCTAGAAACTATGGTTTTGATATATTATTACGTAATATGTCAATTTAAATAATTTTACAATATTCATTAATTATTTTTTTTGTTGATATAAAAATTTTTATAATCTTTTATTTAATTTGACTTCAAATTTGTGTTTGTTTATTAATCTCAAATTGTTAAAATTTTTATAAAATCTCCAAAAATGAAACTATTAAATTAATCGTTTAATATTTTTCCTCTTATTTGTTTTTGAGGTTCGTGATTTTCAAAATTCTTAAAAGATATATTTTTAAAAATGGGTTTTTATATTATATCTTGTTTTTTAGTGTTTTGATGATATTTTATTTATTTACAGTTTGACAAAAAATCAAATATTGTTTCAAAATAAAAATAAATTTAACTTTTAATTCATGCTGCTACCGAAAAATAATTATTTTTGAATTTTACATTAATTGATAAGTTAGTATGTATTTAATATCGATTTAGTGCTATTATGTTTCGATCGTTTATCAATCTTCTTCTAGCATGACAAACGGTCTTTCGTGTTTTGTAAAATATAATTTTTAAATTTAAATTTATTTTTTATTTAAATTTTATTAAATACTTTAATTTAGTGAATGTTTGATTTTTATATAATTTTTTTTAATTAAAATTAAATTTTCTAATTTGAGTTTAATACGATTATTATTGATTAATTTGTTTAGATTTTGTTAATGTGATTTCTAGCCCGAGGAAGACTGATAAACTGTCGAAATGTATAGTGAAATGTTATTTTATGGAATATAAAGTGTGCGTTTTTCAATTATATATATATATATATATATATATATATATATATTTAAATTTTAGTTCTGATACAAAAATTTTATAAAATTTATAATTATTACTATGGATAATATGTTGAGCATTTTAATTTTAAAACCAAACTTACCAGTTCTCTTTTAGATAAATTGAAGTTATGCACTGCGATTCGTAAAGAATATTTCAGAAGGCGAAGAATCCTTAAAAACTAATAAAGAGATACTAAATAAATGATGATTTTTATCACTAATATTATGATTTTGAAATGTACTAAATTTAAAAAATGTAATCCTAAAACTGCACAAATATATATATTATTTAAACGATAAAAGATTTTTTATAATAACTCTGAAGAACAAATGTGAATTAGTTTTCTTCATAATAACATTTCCATGTTCCTTTTGAGAAAGATTGCTCAAAGCGCAAATTCAAAGGTACTAAACTTTAGTATAATCTTGTGTAATCTTATGTAATAAATCATCATGCAAAACAGAGTCATGCAGATAAGACAGCGATGTTTAACTCCTTTTATAATTTGGACTTTATTTAATATTTTCTTTTCACATTCATAGTAAAATTCAACATTATGGTACATGTCTTTTCTGCCTGTCCCAATTCATTTCATCCATATCATTTCATGTGACAAATTTCCAAAAGCATCAGCAATATCTAACCATATAATATATAGGTTTTTCTAGTTTCTTATTGAGTTTTCGACTCTCATTCGAATGGCCAAGCTATGTTCTACACATATATCTCGTACTCCGACGTTCTTTTAATGTTAACTAAAAATTTTAGTAACTAAAGGATCAACCTTTTTATGTTTATGGAAATAACCTGAATACTTGCTTATGTAGACGATCTTATACTGATATCACACACGAAAGAAGGGATTATATAAGTCCTGAGTAAAATAAACTAGAAACTAGAAACAATTATACAACGCTCGGGTCGGTAATGATGATGTAATCACGTACATTATTATGTAAACATAGCATACGTGGTTATGTAACGGCTTCATATAGTATATATGTAACCGTGTGTATTATTGCGTAATAGGCCAAGGTCGTACTGTGTCATAGGTTATGTAGGGTCAAGGTCAAATGGGGTCATTTATAACCTTGAATTCACCATTTTTGTTTTAATAAAACCGCCATTTTGAATTTTTGTTTTAATGAAGTAGTCGCCATTTTAAAACAAAAAATGTTTAAATGGTCTGATTTTAGTCAAACAATATCAATTTTTGGTAAATTTGGGTCAAAAAATCCGATTCTGGGTTCAAAACTCATGATTTCATGGTCTTTTTGATGTTTATGTTGTTGAGAAGGTATCAGATTTTGAACAAATGTTAGATTTCAGTCATAGTAAGGTTAATTTTACATTAAAAGGTGACTTAAGCGTCAAAATCTATAAATTAACAGTCTAGTAAGCCTATATGATCAAAAGGGGGGTCAGGATTGAATTTCCAACAAAATATGATACAAATATAAATATAAATTTAAGTCAACTTTAATATCAATGACTAAATAATTCAAGTAGATATTTTAATTTAAAATTACAATGGAATTATTACTTCAAAATCATGTTCGAAAATTTCAATAACTTTTTTTCTTTGAGCGATATTCATAAGAAAACCATCTGGATGATTATATCTGAAATAGTTGATTGTAATATGTTGTGTTTGTGTGTGTGTGTTTTTTAAAATTAAGTTAGAAACACAGAATTATGTGCAGGCTGGACAGGGTTTAGATGAATAGAGCTACATGATAGATAATAAAATACATCAAGAGTCTTGATTCAAGTCTGTGATTTAAATCAATATATTATGATAATGTCGCAAGGATAATAAAGTTTTTTTTAAAAAAAGCAAAAAACGCGGCTTTTTGAGGACGACGACATTGCAGATGATGATAATGGAAGAGACATTGACGTAGTAAATGAAACTTTCTACAAGGATAGAAATTTGTTCGAAGAAATATCAAAACATGAAGCCTTTTCTCTAACTTCAAACATCAAGCCCGCCTTTGTCACAAAAAATAAGATTTTTTAAAATATTCACCAGTTCAAAGCGATATTTTATCAAAGTATAAAGTGTAACAAGAGGGAAAAATTAAACTAATTTTGGACCCTAAACTAATTAGAGTAAATAATTGTTATTTAAACAAGTTTCTACTTTTAAATTCTCAAAACATTTTATCAAAAATTAAAACTTTTGCTTTTATTAGAATCACAAATTCTACAAAATGTTTTATAAACAAATTAATTTTTTCTAAATTTTACAAAAATATTTAAAATTTTTTAAACAAAAACTATTTTACATTTAGTTTTATCCCGCACCAAAAATTTGCTCTTACTAATAATCAGTAAATGCCATAAAACCAATAAATTCCGAAAAAATCAGTAATCAATAAATGCCACAAAACCAATAATAATAATCAATAAATGCCTTAAAAATGAATAATAATCAATAAATTCCATTAAAAGTCAAATATAATAAATAAAAGCCATAAAAATCAATAGCTAGTAACGCTATCGATCTCAGCGCTTTTTTATAAAAGTATAAAGTGTAACAAGAGGGAAAAATTAAACTAATTTTGGACCCTAAACTAATTAGAGTAAATAATTGTTATTTAAACAAATTTCTACTTTTAAATTCTCAAAACATTTTATCAGAAATTAAAATTTTTGCTTTTTTTAGAATGACAAATTTTACAAAATGTTTTAAAAATAAAAATTAATTTTCTAAATTTTACAAAACCGAGACTTTAACAAAATATTTAAAATTTTTTAAACAAAACTATTTTACATTTAGTTTCATCCCGCACCAAAAATTTGCTCTTACTAATAATCAGTAAATGCCATAAAACCAATAAATTCCGAAAAAATCAGTAGTCAATAAATGCCACAAAACCAATAATAATAATCAATAAATGCCATAAAAATGAATAATAATCAATAAATTCCATTAAAAGTCAAATATAATAAATAAAAGCCATAAAAATCAATAGCTAGTAACGCTATCGATCTCAGCGCTTTTTTATCAAAGTATAAAGTGTAACAAGAGGGAAAAATTAAACTAATTTTGGACCCTAAACTAATTAGAGTAAATAATTGTTATTTAAACAAATTTCTACTTTTAAATTCTCAAAACATTTTATCAGAAATTAAAATTTTTGCTTTTTTTAGAATGACAAATTTTACAAAATGTTTTAAAAATAAAAATTAATTTTCTAAATTTTACAAAACTGAGACTTTAACAAAATATTTAAAATTTTTTAAACAAAACTATTTTACATTTAGTTTCATCCTGCATAAAAAATTTGCACTTACTAATAATCAATCAATTCAATCAGTCGACTGTGATCGAAAACTTTAAATCAGAAATGACGAGCAGTCATTCCAATGTATGTGGTATTACATACATGACATGTAAATTGAAACCCAAGAACCCGAACAAAATCTAAGTAGAACTTGAAATCCACTTATAAACACAAAATTAAGACAACAATTGAGTTCATTGGTATTAATCAATTCTTTCCGAAATATCTTTAATTCAATATTTGTGCAGATTTTGAGGCCCTAAGCTGAAACCTACATAGCCTAAAGGAAACTCCGGGCCTTGTGCAGGACAAAAATGTCCAAAAATTAAATAAAAATTAATATTTTTCGAGAGGAAATAGATCTGAGTAGGAGAAAATGATGAGACAATAATTCGGATAGTACAATAACAATGTAAATCCATATTTAGAAACGATAACGTTTTTTAATCATTAGTGTAACACCGGCTTGGCATAAGGGCAGTTGTTAAGGTCACCGGCACGCGCCAGTTCAAAAGGGCGCCACTAAATCTCTCATTTTTAAATTATTATTTAAATAGATATTTCACTTTTATCCTCGATAACAGCAAAATCTTTATTTATTATCAAACAAATTTCAATGTGATTTTATTAGCAACACTGAAGTGTTTAGGAACCGGAAAGGAAAAAATCACAATTCTTTCTATCGAACGTGGACTTAACAGTCAAATAAACTTCAATGAAATAATCAATAATTTTTCAAACATTAAAGCAAGAAAAATTAAGCTTTGAGAGCCTTTGATACAGAACTAGGAGTGTATCAGTGTAGTGTTACTTAAATTTACTTTTAATTGTGAGTTTCTATCTTTATGTATGAGTTACTGAGTATGACATGTTGACACGATTGTTTTTCTATTTATAATACAGAATACTTCAGGTATTGCTGTAGTCTGTATTAACGCAACAATATCCAGTTTAGTATACACCTGTTTCAGTTCATTAAAAACTACTATAATAAAATTAAAAAATCAATAATGAGACATGCATATTTACCCGTGTCTGTGTGTAATTTTTTCAACTGAATAAAAACTTATATGATAGGAAGGAAGGAAATAGAAGAAAATTTTAAAAAATAATGCATGCAAACCTTCAAAATGTAGAAATGTTCAGTTCAATAAAAACTCTATATAAAACTATTTTTAGTAACTTTTTAAACAAGTTTTTTTTAAATAAAAGCCGAAAATCTTTGAAAAAAATACCAAAAATTCTACTTTGAGTTGTAGAGAAAATTAAGAAATAATTTCGTAAGATTTTTCTTGAAATTCAATCAATTTAATATTTTCACAACATTTCAGATATTTCAAAAATATCCATCGAAACTCTAGGTTTTTGAGTTTTTACCTCATTTGCAATTTACGTGGAGCAACGGAACCAGAACCTTCAAATAAGGAGTTTAAAAAAACGGATTTTTATAAATTTGGGAAATTAACGGAAATTTCCAAAGCCTCATAAAATCAATAATTATCAAAAATTTGGATTTCTGTCTAAAGGTAAAAAAGATGGCAGCCAAAACGAATTTCCAAGGAACAGAGAAACAGTTGATTCGAATATAAAAACTTTTTAATAATAAATTTTAGTTTTCAATTAATCGAACTTACATTTATTCGAAAATAAATAATTTATTAATCATTGATAAATTATCGGAAAATTATAAAATAATTAATTATTGATAAATCAATAATAAATCAAAAAATAAATTATTTATAAATCATTGATGCACTATAGATAAAAAATGGTAAACTAAAAAATAAAAAAATAAATTATCGATAAATTATAAATAAATTTATTAATTATAGATAAAATAATAATAAATCAAAAATAAATTATTGATAAATTAATAATGAATCAGAAATAAATTAGAAATAAATTAATAATAAATTACTGATTAATTAAAAATAAATTAAAAATAAATAATTAATTATTCATTGATACATTATAGATAAATTAATATTAAATCAGAAAAAGATTATTGATAAATTATTCCCAAATTAAAAATTAATCAAAAATAAGTTATTGATAAATTAATAATAAATAAAAAATAAATAATTTATTAATCATTGATACATTATAGATAAAAATTGATAAATTATCGGAAAATTATAAATAAAATAATTAATTATTGATAAATTAATAATAAATCTAAAATAATTTATTGATAAATCATTGATGCATTATAAATAAAAATTGATAAACTAACAAATTAAAATAAATTTATCGATAAATTAATCATAAATCATTGATACATTATAGATATAAAATGTATAAACTATAAATAATTAAATAATAAATTATTGATAAACTAAAAAATCAATAATTGATAAATTATAAATCAGAAATAAATTATTAATAAATCATTGATATATTATAAAGAAATTGTAATAAATAATTGAAAAACTAACAAATAAAAAGTTGAAAAATTATCGATAAATTAATAATAAATCAAAAATAAATTATCGATAAATTTTTGATAAATCAGAAATCAATCATAAAAGGTTACAAGGACTTTTAAAAAAATCAAAACTAGAAATTTATTCTGCTGGAAACTATAAACGGAACATTGGCGTTTCACCGCACGCTTTAGAGTTGATTTTACCAGTTAAACAAATCAAAATGATAATTTTACTGTTTTATAGTGCAATAATCAAGTTTCCCGTCGATCTGATTGGCTCGCATTATTTCACATAAAATAAAACATTTTTCATTGGCTGAAAATTGGGCAAGAAATTTTATAACTGATTTAAGCCGCAATTACGAAAATAATAATTAAAATCTTTTTAATAATATTTAACGATTTAATTAATCAATTTAAGCAATCAATTGAAATCACTTGAAATCATTTAATCCGTTGTAGGAGGAAGATTTTGTTGACGATTTGACATCATAGAACAATTCGAATTGTTTGTGTATTCTGAATTCGCTTGGAAATTTCACTTCCCGGAGAAGAAAATGAGTGGTTTTCACATTCTTTCCGTCGTTTATCTTAATGTAATTTCACTAAGCATAAAAGCAAGCCCATTCTACTTTATAAGAGTATATTCCGAGAAATTTCGGTATGAAAGAATAATTCATTCCCATTGAGCATTGATAATATCTTTTCAGATAGCTGGTGATGATGCACATCTCCGAATCTTTGATTTTATGAAGACTATATTTTCCATATTGAGTATTGAATATCAAACGATCTTTGTCGAAATGAGAATGGGCACAAAACGAAAGATCATACTTTACGATGCTTCCCTAGAATGGAGGCATTCAGAAGAAATTTAATTTTAAAATTCAATTGTTAACCAGGACTTTAATTTGACTAAGGTTGAGATTGTCATGAATTTTTGCAAAGCCAACTGGAGCAACAATAATAAAATGGAATTCATTCAAAGAATGCGTTTGGGTAAAATCGCTGCCTTGTGGAGGGAATTTCACTATGAAACTGTGAGTAAAATCTCCGAGTCCAATGGGGACAAAATTTATGTTTTTTTTCAAAAGATGCCAATAAAAACTTAGGCCAATCTTTAATATCGATCTGCTTAAGTCGACCTCTTCCTAAAATGGAAATGAATTTTTTTTTAAATCATCACTTTAATGATTCTTTTTTTAAAAATTTTAAATAATTATTTTAATGTTAATTTTAAAATTATACTTTATTATAACAATGTCAATTTTAAAATGGCTGTTAATTTATTTTAATTATTTAATTTAAACAAATTGTAAAAACCGTTTTTACACATATTTACGTATCTCAAAGCTTGATCTTTATAAAGGATTCTTTTCAAAACAGAAAATCATCAAATGAAAGGAAAGACACGTAGAAGGATTATATTGCTTTTGAAAAATCGGTCAACAAAACGTTTTAGTTTGTAAATGGAAATCTTGGAAGTTCAAATGATTAGTTTTATCTACAGTAGCAAAGGTTTTACGGGTCCTCGTACTTATAGTCAGGTTCTTCGAGTATTGGGTGTTTCGGTTCTCCAAAAAAATTATCTTGTGAATGCCTTAAAATAAAATGTTTAATAAAGTAATAAAAATATTAAGGAAAAAACCAAATGTGATCTTTTGGAAGCAAGTTAAAGAGAAAAAAAATACAAAATTACAAGGTTACATAAAAGATGACAAAGATTAATTAAAAATTGATTTATTAAATTTCAGACTGAAAAAGTAACATATTTCAGCCTGAAATTTTCAGGTGAAGAAAAGAAATAGATAATAGTAGGTTTATAGGTGGAGTTGATTTGGCCTATTTAACTCTTAAATACAGTGTTGCAATTGGTAACATAACAATATTTTTGATGATCAGTTTGCTAATGAAAAGAAATAAATAAGATTCGCATGTTGTATCAGTTTGGCAACATGCAAATTTTTTTGCAATAAATAAAAGTTTATTTAATATTTTTTCTGCTACTTTTCTAGAGGTACGTACTGCTTTTTTAATCAATTGCTATAAAATAACTTAATAAAAAATTTCGGGCATTTAAGGGTTAATATTATCAACGTAAACCATCAACCGATTATCAAGTTGAAATTTTTTGAACCTCAACAAATTTTTCTCATAGTCTGCGTGTGTCAAATTGTTTTTCTATAGGCTACACCTGATTCAGTTCATTAAAAACTTCTATAATAGAAGTTTTAATGAACAACCAATTACAATTATTATTAAGTTAATGAATTAGCCATTTTTAAAATGAATGGCAGGAAATTTTTTTAATAAAGTATATTTTAGGGCTTGGATTGTGATCTCGTATATTTATGAGATCATTATTCAAACTCTTAAATAATACTTTTCATCATTTATTATAAATTTAGTTTTAATTAGTTTTTTTAGGTTTTTTAGGAATTTATGTAAATTAATGGAATTATTTTCGAATAAAAGTAAGTCCGATTAATTGAAAACTAAAATTTATTATTAAAAAGTTTCTATATTCGAATAAACTATTTTTCTGTTCATTGGAAATTCGTTTTGGCTGCCATCTTTTTTACCTTTAGACAGAAATGCAACTTTTTGATAATTATTGATTTTATGAGGTTTTGGAAATTTCTGTTAATTTCCCAAATTTATCAAAATCTTCCTCATTTCAATGGTATGGATTAATGATTTGGATTTTTTATACTTTATAAAAAAAAATTTTTTACCTTAAGTTATCGGAAAACTTATCTTTTCCGTATTTTTTAAACTCCTCATTTAAAGGTTCTGGTTCCAGTGCTCCTGGTAAATTGCAAAAGAGGTAAAAGCTCAAAAACCTAGAGTTTCGATGGATATTTTTGAAATATCTGAAATGTTGTAAAAATATTAAATTGATTGAATTTCATGAAAAATCTTACAAAATTAATTCTTAATTTTCTCTACAACTCAAAGTAAAGTTATTGGTATTTTGTTCAAAAATTTTCGGCTTGAATTTAAAATAAACTTGTTTAAAAAGTTACTGAAATAGTTTTATAGAGTTTTTAATGAATTGAACATTTCTACATTTGAAAGTTTGCATGCATTATTTACTATGTATTATGTTTTTACGTTAAAAAAATTTTTCTTCTATTTCCTTCTTTTCTATAATATAAGTTTTTGTTCATTTGAACAAATTACATGCAGACATGGGTAAGTATGTATGTTCCTATATTATAACTTTATTGATTTTTCATTTTATTGTAGGAGTTTTTAATGAACTGAATCAGGTGTACTATGTGGTAGTGTAATTATAGCAGAGTGGCCGCGATTGCAAGAAACGACAGCAACTGAAAGTGAGTAAATTATCGCTTGTTTTAAAATTACAACATCACAAATAATTTTCAGATTTGAGCTAGAGATTTTATGGTAATTTCTACTTTAGGATGATATCAACCACTGATTTTAGCCGATTTGACGTACACATATTCAAGTCATGTTATGGCTTCTCGTCAACACCAGAGTCTTCCTAATTTGGTAATTTTCTGAAATATTTTCCAAATATCTTTGCAACCTAAAATTATAGGTTTAACATATTTCACCAACAAATACAAGTATTTTGAGCCTGCTTTATTGGAATGTATTCAGCTTTGTCTATCTCAGCCAGTTTCTTCTCTCAATTGTAAATAGATCAGTAAATTGATTGAATAATAGGAAATTTTTCAAAAAAATCGAGTTTCAACGTTTGATGTCTAGGGACACGCTCGACATGTCTTTTTGTTATTGGCTTGCAAAATGTTTTCTGGAAGTTCATCGTCTTGCCCGCTTGTTGTTTCGGCAGTAGGACTAAAGTTGTTGTCGAAGCCTTATCAAGATGAATAGCTTTAAGGGCCAAGTTTTTTCGATCATTGGACTCTAAGAACCTATCCACCAAACATTATAATTTGAAAGAGAGGTCAATGCATTTTCTGTCATTGAACGTAATCTCCTCTTGAAATTCTTGACTGGCTTTGTCATAAGGATTGCTTTGACTATTGTCATGGTTTTTGGACTCTCTTTATTGGGTAAATGATGAGTTAGAGTAACATTGGAAAGTAGCGCCATTTCGTGCTTAGAATTTCCGTGTAAACCCGCATTAAGACTTTGATTCGGTCGGCAATGATCATCTGCTGGGTTCGATATTTGATTATTAACTCTTCTACTGTAACTTCCTGACGCTACTGGATTAAAACCATATACCAGTTAATTTTCTTTTTTCTCTTCTAGTCTTTGGATTTTTCATAATAATGCTGCTACTTCAGTTGTTGATTTGTTTGAGACTGGGACGACAGACGCTTTGATTGGAGTTGAGTGTACAGGCATAATGATTAGAATGAATTATTCTTATGAAAGCTTTATTATACTGTATAAATAAGATGGCATTACGTATTAGGTAGAAAATCTCTTGGGTCTGAAAATAACAAAATTAAACCCGGATTACCGAAAAAGATGTCAATCAACTGAGATTGTAAAATAAGTGCTCACTTTTTAATAATAACAACCAATTGGAATACATTTCAAACCTAATTCGTGACGGGAAACAATTTTAAATATTTTCTTATGACATTATTTGATAGGAATTTCCTTGAAAGTGGTAGGGATTGTAGTTTTCTTCCTTTTCATATACCCAAAAAATCTTATAATTTTAGCATAAAAAGTGGCGATGTATTCAAAATGAAGTAGAACTGAAGCATATTGGGACTTAAAGACTAAAATTGAGAACAGACCTTCAAATAGTAGCTTCTTGAACCTAGAATGCGTCCGGGAAACTAAAGCTTTAGCAAAAGTGCTCACATATTGCGTACTATTCCAACTTGGGTACAGCTTCAACGATCGCTGAGTAATGAGCAAAAAATATTTGTATGGGGTTGCCTAGGTAACTCCTCTATAGACTTAAGATTCTACACCCAGAAACCTACCAAAGCTCATATTTTACTGACGACTCTCTATTGGAGCACAATTTGAAAGCCACTTGTGACGAAGATTTAATGGAAATATCTTTGTTATGCTCGTATCTAATGAGGTATTTGATGAAATCTTCTCCACCAGGAACATAGCAGTTGTTTGTTGACCCATAAAATGTCTTGCAATTTTAAGCCACTTTATACAGATCCAAATGTGGTTTCTAATGACAGTAGTTATAAAGCTAAATTACGCGGTGTTTCAGAATTAAAGCCATAAAAACGAAATGAATCAAGGGCGTACGCAGAAAAAAATTTCGGGGGGGGGGATTTTCAAAAGAAATTTTCTTTAAACAGTTTTATTGTTTTTATATATTTATATTTATTGCACATGTAAATTATGAACTATAAAAAAAGTTAAATCAGCTTATTTTTAGGATGGTAAATAAAGAAATATCTAAAAAACGCCTTCAGCATTTTTTAAAATAAATTAGTAACGCTTTGACATATCATTATTAGCACACATTATGTTAAAGATTGGCACTTTAAATCTTATTCACTTTAGTAATAACCATTAGACTCTTTGTACCATAGGCCATAACAAACCATAATTTCAGTTTTTTATTTTTATATTGTTTTACAAATCGCAAAAACTTTGATATAAATAGGGTTAAATAAATAGAGGAATAGTTTGCAATACGTTTTGAAATTCATTTGGAAACCACGCTTTTAAATTGGAGACTATAAGAATATTGCTAAATTTACCGACATTTTCGGTATATAAAAATTGAATTACCGATTTACGGTAAGGCATGCATGTTTATATTATTTTATAATGTTGGGCCAGAACACAAACGGCCTTGAGAAATGTTTAAATGGATCGGTAACACACATGCAAACATAACAAACAAATTTAAAATAAACCTATTAAAACACCAATTAAACCCTACCAAATATGAGAAAAAAGAGAATTAAATATAAAATAATAAACATAAAAATAAATTAAAATAATAACAAAATGCAACAAGATTCGCACGATACAAACACAAATATAACACGAAAACCCAACAAATTCGACAAAAATTGATAAATTAATAAAAGTTCATGAAAATGAAACTTAAATCAAAAAATTTGAATTAGAAATAATTCAATAAAAATTCTAAATGAAAAATTATTAAAATAAATGGAAAAATAATAAAATTAAAGATTAGAATACACTAGAAAATAACAAGGTCGAATTTTGTTTTACTACATCAAATTTAACACGCGAGGTTAGGGACAGAAAATAGGTATAAATACCGATTCATTTTCACATAAAATTTAACCATAAAACCATTTTACCAATTTTGGAAACGAAATCTAGTTATTTTAAAAACTATTTTTGTTTGAAAATCTTGATTTTGAAGACAATTTTTAGGTGAGAACTAGTTTTGTTTTGGAGCTCTCTCTCCACGTCTTATCCTCGCAACCTCGGTAGAGCTCTGCTTGGATGTCGGCGTGGGGAGAGATGCATTTTTATGCCTTTGTGAAATTATTGATGGTCAAGTAATTTTGTATTTTGTCTTTAATATGATAATAAATATTTATATTATTCATAAATTGTTTTATATATTTAATAAACTAAATTAAATTGTCGAAATTTTTCCGGCCCACAGCCAACACAAATCGCAAGTTAGTAAAATATATACAGTACAGACTCGTGTAAGTGCGTGGAAAATCGCCAATGATATGTACCCGTGAAGATCCAGCGTGCGAAACGCAGGTGTCGTAACGTCAATATTATCCGTATAGGAGAAACGAGAAATAAGGAAGAGGTCTTTTGGCTGCTTCCTCGTTTCTCATTTCTGTAAAATAGACCTAAATTATATTACACACGGCTCAAAATCATCACACCGAGTAGTCCAGTGGGCACTCATTAAATATAATATAAACACAATATGCGCCTAAGGCTTATTATAGGGTAAGGGTACGGGGAATAAATTAATATAAAATCATTGATTAAAAATAAAGTAATTCATTGATTAAAAATAAAGTAGTTCATTGATTAAAAATAAAGTAATTTATTGATTAAAAATAAAGTAGTTCATTGATTAAAAATAAAGTAATTCATCGATTAAAAATAAAGTAAATCATGGATTAAAAATAAAGTAATTCATCGAGAAAAAATAAAGTAATTCATTGATTAAAGATTAAATAAATTGGTTGATTAAAGATAAAATAAAATAAATTAATATGTTGATGGAAAGTAAGTATAAATCCGTCGCTTAAAAATAAATTAACAATTCACTAAAAATTAATTAATACGAAATCATTGCTATAAAATTAAAATCCTTGTTGTAAAGAAAATTAATATCATGGTTAAAAATAAAAAAAAATAAAATCGATATTATCATGAAATCGTTGATGTGGATAAATTAATTCGTTATGAAACAAAATGAAATTGACTTAATAAATTTAGCTTGACGATAATGTTTAATTTAAAAAATTGCTAAAGCTTAAACTACGGATAAAAACCCAAACATTGACCCTAAAAACCGAGAATTAATACAACTAGTACTCTACAAAATCGACGCAAAAAATCAAAGAACGACCATAAAAACTTATGATGATAAATCAATTAACGTAGAAAGGAACGATCACAAAATTATATTAATATTACATAAAAGGGAACGATCATGAAGCTACATTAACGTTACAAAAAGCTGAAAAACTACAAGAAAGGCTTACCGCCGACATCGAATTTCAATAACTCTAATAGTATAGTTCAAACATCCCTGAGAAAAGCGATGAATAGAGGTCCCTTAAAAAATCCAATAATATAGAAGCAATAAAATTCCAAAAGCATTCGATTGCATAAATTCTCCGAGAAAGATTCCACTCCAGATCCGCCGTAAAGTCTCCAAGTATTTTCTGAAACATGGATCAAAGGTATTCAAAGTAGCTAAAATATTAACTTACTAAAACTAATTCGACATAATAGTGCAACCAAATTTCGGTGAATTTAACTACGACAAATCGCGAAATTCTATAAACAAACTACAAATAATATAAACATAGAATACGAACCTAAACAAATTTAATTATCGCCGTTCAGCTCTAAATACTGAGTATCTCATCGAAGCGACAAATTAACTAACAACTAAAATCAATAATCCGACCGGAAAATCGACAATCCAAAGTCGTTCCGAACATATCGACTTAATTTAAAATAAATAAATCTATGCGGAAATGCACGCATCAACCCCCAACCAAGTCATTATCGATTATAAAATTGTTCTCCTAACATGGATTTTTCGGCCATAAGGGATTTATCCAAAGATCAGAACTCGCAAGATAACGTTTCATAACTTCCCTTGATTAATTTAATTTTCCTAACGTTAGAAACTTTTGATTAATGACCATTACAGTCGTCATCCTTAAAGAAATCCGTCAATCAAAATTAGTTAATTAATAATTGTACCCTACCATTCTAAACGTCGAGCCGGTAGATTGTGAATAAACTTCTGTTAAAATCTTAAATGTCCATAACCCTATTAGTTGTAGTAACGGAGTGTCGCTTTATTTAAAAATTGTCATAACCATTATAAAAAAGGAGATATAGGAGAGTCATGAGCTAGGATAGCTAATTAAATATATTATATCATAAATTTGTAGATAAATAGTCATATTTATTTCATTTGAAAATTGCAATACCAATTAAAGTTTAACAGAATTTGATGAGGTTTGGAGTTTGATAATTCAAGTTGCAACATCACATTTATTATTATTTAATCGATTATTAAAATCCAGGGACGATATAAATAAATTAACTTTCACTCCCTTATACGCAACTATCTGACAATAATGATATTTCAGAAGAGAAAATGCCGCTCGGTTGGATCTCTACCCAGGTAGACGACGAACAGTGTCAGAAGAGAGCACAAGCAACAACAGAAATTATCAAGGAACTGCAACCAAAGTGGCCATATCCCACCACCTGGCGGCTATTGGGCTTCGAAAAAGACCCCTGTTGGCCCAACGGACAGCGATACCCTGCCGAAGAAACCCGCGAACACGCACGGAACCTCCTCACTCAATAGGAAACGGTGCAGGAACAAGTGGACCTGAACGTGGTCAAGGCGAGGATGTATCTCGCAAACGTGGAAGAGGACATCCGCGTCGGACGTATTGCCGAGGCTTATCCACCTCGACCGGCCCGCGATACCCGACGGCCATTCCCAGTTTCACCTCGGAGGAAGAGCTTGAAGAGACCATTTATCGAAGAACCCTGATTTCTCAAGGGCATGAACAATAAGTTGTGTATTAATGTGATTAAGTTTTAAAAGATATTTTCGCTAATTGTCGTTCGTCTTGAATCCTTTGCATGAATAGATTCATTTTGATAACCATGTTTGCAATAATCATAATTTCTAATTATGTAAATCCGTAGAGAAATTTAAAGATTTTTGTTTATTATAGCGATGGCAACTACCCAATTTCTACAAACTGAATTGGAGCTCGCAAGGAGCGCAAATGCAAATCTCCTTAACCAAATAATCCAGATGACGCGAGAAGTGCAACAAATCAAGGCAACCTGGTCAGACCCGAAGAAGATGAAAACTCTGTATCTCAGGCTAACAGCAGCTCAAAAAGGTTGGGCGGAGGAGCGACAGCTCAATCAGAGCCTGCGCACTCAGATCAGGGGATTGGAGGTCGCCCTAGCAATCTGTCGTGAAGGGGAAGCGGTAACGTACCCGCTCATCTTCGCCCCGTCACAGATACCACGTAGAGATTCCAACAGTATCATAACTCAACCTACAAACCAATCCGCCTCTCCATCAAGTACTCGTCGGCCAGGGCGCAAGGAGCGTGCCCGACGTCGAGCAGCACGACCACCAAACTCATCGCACTAAGTTCACAAACAGCACATGTTTTCCTTGTTGATTTGAAATAAATAAGTCGCATTCATTGTTAATTTATCTCCAAGATACACTGTGCATCCAATCATCATCATGAATACTCATATCACGCTGTCAAACCATCGTTCCATCTCCAACAGTCAACATAAATCTGATCTCGAATTTTTACCAGGGGACAGAGCAAAGCGAGCACAGGTCTTCTATCGACAGCTCGTGAACCCGAGGGTTGTCCGAGCAATTACAGTATTAGTAATGATGCTCACTTTTTGCGGACAATCCACCCACTTGAACACATTTCCAACGTTGCCTAGCAACGGGTGCCGAGTGGTAGCTAGAAATCATTTTGTATGGCGTTACTAGGACACCAAAGACAAGTTAAATAAATAGCGAAACCCTGTAACCCACCAATAATATGAAAATTTTTAAAAAATGACAGAGCACAAATCGCATAAACTAAGTAACTGGTGTTTTCCTTAAGATGTACAACGGCTCTCAAACCCAAGAAGCATATAAACACGAATTTAGATATTTTATTTGCCAAATTATTTAACCAAATTAAATTAAATTAGCCAAACTAAAATTACCGGTAAGTTACGAAAATTTACCTTCATAGAGTGAAATAAAATTACAGTTTACAGTATTTTTTAATTTTATTTGATAGAATTTTCACCCAAAACAAAAATAGTTTTTAATTTTAGTTCAGTTTTAAATTTTGAGGGGATTTATCCCCCTAACCATCTGCGCACGCCATGAAATGATTTACCAACCCATAATTCTAACAATTGATTGACTCATAGGTACCATGATAGATTTCAAGAAGCTCTTAATTTAAAATATACTATGTAGAAAATTTTAAAATATTATTAATATTTATTACAGATAATAATTTTTTATATCATCTAGAATTTGAACATCAACATTAATAAGTTAATAATAATTTGTACTATAAAATATATTTAATAATTTACCTAAAACTTTTTGACAATTAATTGCTAGTTTAAATATTCAATATTTTTGTACATTTTTAAATGACTGAAAATATTATTCAAGATAATTGGGTTGAGTTATTCCCATATTTAGAAAAAATAGAAAAAGGCGAACCTCTTAAATTAAATTGGAGTGCTCCTACATACATTAATAATTTTAATAAAAGTAAAATGGTTGATTTAGAATTAAAGATTGAGAAACCTGAAGAAGTGAAAGTATTGTTGCATTATTTATTGAATAATTATTTATAAATCTTTTTCTAGCAATCAAGAAAGGACTTTTCAGAATTCGATTTTGAAGATGATTCTGCCACAAATCCCAGTATTAATTTAATGAGGAAAAATAAGCTAGTAAAACCTAAAATAAAACAGCAATCTAAAACTAATATGGACAAAATTCTTAAAGACATAATGCGCAAAAGAAAGGAAGAGAAAGACGAAGCCATTACGTCTCGCGTATCATCAAATTCTAACGATTCTAATTATGTGTCTGATTTAAATTCCAACAATGCATTGAATAATCACGATGATGATGAAAATGCAGTTGAAAACCAAATTTTTCCCTTGACTTAATTTTGATTTCTATATTAACTTTTTGCTTATTTTTAATTAATAAATTATTTGGTCATTTATATAATTAAAAATCTGCTGAATTTGTGCGCTTAGCGGCACATTTGATGGGGGAAACTTTCTGTCTATCACATTGGCCGAATGGTGAGGATGAGTGCGAGTAATTTATACAGTTTCGGCTTACGAAATTGCCCTGGCACCTTTTGGACTTGGTCGATGCCTTCTATGGTGTCCTATTTGAGGTGCCCCGGGTTGCGGTAGATGAATTGGAATGAGCAGAAATAGTTTCCCAACCTCTGTTACTGGACTTATGCCGGGTGATACAAGTCAAAGGGGTGAAACGAGCATGCCCACTTTCAAGGGCCTTTGCACCGAATGCCTACAAGCTGACTTTGGCACTGGTAAAAGAGTTGTACAGTTGTACCGATGCGAAGGGATTGAGAATAAAATGATAACATAAAATGGAACGAACCAAAAAATTAATTCGTTGAATAGAGATAAAAGAGCATTCATTAAGGACGTCATTGATCCCCCTTGTCTCTTTTCATAAGCATTATATGTTAAACAAATATAGTTATAAAAAATATAAAATTAAAATGAATAACTTTGAACAGTTTCTACACTTACCTGGCACGAAGGTAAATCTGACCACGTCTCCCATATAGTACTGATGAGAGCCATTAGCTTGAAACTTGTCAACTATTGGGATTTGCAATGGACATTACGTTATGTTTCTTATTATTCTTTCATTAAAATCAGACATTCGTGAATAAATCAAATTAAAGTGGTTTTTTCTTGGTATTCTGATGGCTTGTAACCAGTTTCTGTATTAAACTTGTGATTTCAATTATTCTACATTTATCTTGAGATTTCATTAATCAATAATAATAATTTTATTAATCACTGTCTGATTCTAATCAAAGAATATATGATACATTAAGTGATATCCAGTACATTTCCGAATAGTATACTAGTTTCGAGCTCATGGCTCTCATCATTTACTGATGAGATTATTACTGATGATATACTAGCTCGAAACTAGTATACTATTTATGAATGTACTGGATATCACTTAATGTATAGTATATTCTTTGATTAGAATCAGACATAGTGATTAATAAAATTAAGTTTTTCAAGTGGTTTGGTAGGTTGTTACCAGTTTCTGTGTTGAACTTGTAGTTTACAAAAGTAAGATTATATCTACCATGGTTTCAAGTGAAAAGATGTTTCAAGACAAAGATTCGTCTTTTTTCTTGCCTCAAAGTCAAGCATTACAAACTAATTTGGTAGTATCAAATTTTACAATTTCTATTAGTTTACAAAATTAATAGATTAACAATGTCTTAATATTTTAAGATAGCCTGAAAAATCATAAATCTCACGTTAAAACAGTTATCAAAATTAATTAATTAGCCGATGTCAAAGTCAATATCAGCAAATTTAATAAAAATACAATCAAATTTCTCAGATTTGAATTTGACAAAAATGGAGTCAGAGAATCTAAAGAAAGGTCTTCAAACATTTTACAAACAGAAAACCCAAAAAGTTCACGGATGTTAAGAAGCTTCATTGGAGCCATGGGGTATTAACGCTGGGTAATTCTATATCTATCTAATACTTTGGCTCCATCCATGATATGATTACGAGAACTGCAGGAAACAATAGAAAATCCATTTTGGACCAACCTCATGATAACAAATCTCAGTAATAACTCTCGATGGACTAGGACCTCTCTATATAAAATTATCACCTAAAATCTATTTTGATTTGCAACAATTTCGAGTATATAACCAACTGTCCAACCCACGATGATTTGTGTTTATGTTAAGTTTACTGAGTGCCCACTGGACTACTAGTTGTAATTGATAATTTTACCCGTGTGTAACATTGGTTTTGTGTCGAAAATTTTCGATCATGTTGACCTCAAGTGAAAGCCAAAAGACCCTCACACGAGCTTCCTTTATGTCAATATAAAATGAATCGAAGCTCGGATATCTTTTATGTCTTCACATACATAGAAAAACTTGGTCAGATGAATGATCGCACAACCAAGCAGCACACGCTCTGTTTCATGTGTATATTTTAATCTCGCGGTGTTGTAATTAAATGATAAAAAAAGTTTGAAAAATCTCAATGAAAATTATGGTAAAATAAAATAAAGAAAACATCAATTAGAATTATAATATACGGTCATGATAAGTTCAACTCATGCTCAAACTGAATTCCCTAAATCGTCACAAGACAAAGACACTTATTTTGTGTAGCTTTGAAGCGATTTGATTTGCAAAATTATTCAAATAATAGATTCAACGTTCACCAGAAAAATAGTTTCAAACTGTCTCTCTAAAATTGGGTTCAAAATTCTGTCTAAAGTCATCTGCTTTTATACCTAAAATTTGAATCTAACCTTGTTTGTTCTTACTTAATAATTCGACCTTGGTATTTTATTTTTTTAAACTCTGACTCATTTAGTTTCTTTAATTGAGTCGAAAATTTACTTCTATGACTTTAATTGAATTTCTTTAATCAAATTTCTTTTTATTTAAAATTTGTTCCAAGCGTTTATATTCTAATTTTATTAAACTGTCGATTTTTGGTTGAATTCTTGCTTAACTTAAACAAATTTCAAGACCCTTTGTGTTGATTAACCCTTTCGTGTCCAAATTATCTATATTGGGATTTTAACACTTTTTATTTTAAATTCTTATGATTAATATATATTTTATTATATGCAAAAAAACAGATTCCTGTTTTACCGATTAGCTAATGATCGATACTAGATGGCAGCAGTAGTAAATATCGGGGAAAGGTATTCCCATCGGTGTTATCAGGGCAAAACAAAAATGGGAATACGTATTCCCACTGGGCACGAAAGGGTTAAAACTATGATAGAAATTTTGATTTCATATACAAGTTAATAAAGCAAAGTTTGGAACAATATCATTGGTATGAAAATATCAGAATGTACAATTTTACGCTTTGCAGATTATTTCTTCAGAAAAGATTGATAATAAAAAATAACAAAAATTAGCCTAAATAGTATAATAAATGAAATAAGTTCGTAAAGCATTGTCTTAGACTTTTCCCCCAAATTTGGAAATCTTTGTCTAATTTTTCTTTTCAATTAAAAATAAAATGATTTTTCATTGTAATTTCTATAAATGTATTATTTAAATATTTTGGATTTTTCTATTTATTTTACTAATTTATTTCTATTTAATATTTTCCTTTTACTTTTCATATGATAAATTTATCTTGGTATTTTATCATGTACTTCACAATAAAATTTTAATGCTACATAAAAACACATTGGAAAGATTTATATTGTTCTTATTTTTGCAAATTTTATTTTATTTTTGTTACATTATACAAAGTTGCTTTTGATTCATAAATGTTTTAAAGAAAAATTTAAATTTTTAATATTAATAATCAAATTGTAACTAATTTAATTTTAAAATTAAATACATTTTAAAATTGTTTTTATTGACAATATTAATGAAATACTTTAATAAATTTTGATTTATTTAATTTAGACAAAGACGGGTCGATATTTTTTAATTTTTTTAAAAGTGTGAGTTAAAAATAATAGAAAACTTGTATTTTAAAATGTTCTGAGAATATTTATTTAAATAACTTTTTATATTTAAAAATTATTTTTAAAATACATTTTCGATTTGGATAAAATTATAAAAGGTACATTTAATTTTGAAATAATATCTTTATATTTATGATAAATCATAAAATATTAATTGATTTTTAAAATTTTTATTTATTTTTTAAATCCTGTTTATTTTAAAGAACTTTCTTGAATATTTTTTATTTAACATATTTTTTAATTTCAACAATTGTTGTATTTTAACTTCTAAGATTTGTTAAGATTGATTTAAATAAAGGTTTAAATCTACAGATATCTGTGTCAAACAATAAAAATCCCAATTTAAAAAAATTTAAAAAATAATAATTAAAGTAAATATATAAATAAAAATCGAAAAGAAATAAAAAAATAATATTTTTAGTGGAAAACGGGTATAGGCGGATGGCAAATAATGAGATAAGCACGAATATAGTAATATAAAATCAATTATGGTCACTTAGACAAATTATAAAAATTAATTTGTTAATCAATTATACAGCCAAGATTGTAAAATTCATTATTGAGAAAAGATAATTATGCAAAGTTAAAAGGATGAAGAGAAATTTTAAAAATAAAGCAAGTAAAGTCTTATCAAGTCAAAAATCGAGCTGAAATGAAATAATTATCAGATATTTTATACTAAAGTTTTAAATGAAAAAGTATTTATTTTTTAAAATATAAATTATTTTATTTAATTTTAAATATTTTATATTCATTTCTATTATTATTTTTTATTTATTTTATTAAAATATTTTTTATTTTTGGTTTAATTAATTATTTTTTAAAAATATTTTATTTTAAGTTATTTTAATTATTTACTCGTGTATCCTGTTTTAAACCCAGAATAATTAATATTCAATCTGATAAAGAAAATGAATTTTAAATTATTTTTTATCTATATCCTTATATCACGGAAAATTATTTCTTTAAATATATTGGCAATTTAGTTTTATATTATTAATAATAATTTGAAATTTTAATAATTTTTTAAATCAAATTTTCATGAATTTAATTTTTAAATTTTTAAAATTGACAATAATATTGAAATAAATAAATAAATTTTAATTAAATAAATTAAATTTGTTTAAATAAATCAATTAATATAATCATATATTTACGATGGAAAGAATGAGTTATATAAACGAAATGACATGTGAATCAGATCATTACAAAGACATGAAAAGTTTAGAAAGTGAAATAGAAGTTTTGGAAAGTAGAGAAGTTTATTTGAAGGAAGAATATAGAAATTTAAAAAATCAATATGGATATTTAAAAGAGGAAGTAAAAAGAATTCAGTCGACCCCCCTAGCTGTCGGTCAATTTATTCAAGCGATTGACAATGATTCTGGAATTGTTAATACTGAATGTGATAAAAATTATTATGTTCCAATATTGTCAACATTGGACAAGGAATTGTTGACAAAAAATGCGACTGTTGCTTTGAATAAAGGCAGCAAAGCTCTCGTTGATATTCTGATTCCAGAATCAGATTCTTCGATAAAGGTTCTTCGTGACGATGAAAAACCCGATGTTACATTTTCAATGATTGGTGGATTAGACACGCAAAAACAAGAGATGAGAGAAGCGATTGAACTGCCATTAACAAATCCCGGCTTGTTTAAGCAGCTTGGAATAGACGCACCAAGGGGTGTCCTAATGTATGGTCCACCAGGATGTGGTAAGACTATGCTAGCAAAGGCAGTGGCCAATGAAACCAATGCAACATTCATCAGAGCGAACGGTTCTGAATTCGTACAGAAATATCTTGGTGATGGACCGAAAATGGTGAGAGACATATTTAAGCTAGCAAAACTGAATGCTCCGTCAATTATTTTCATTGATGAGATTGACTCAATCGCAACTAGAAGATTTGACAGCAAAACTGGAGCTGATCGAGAAGTGCAAAGGATCCTGATTGAATTGTTGACACAAATGGATGGTTTTGATCAATCTGTCAATGTCAAAGTTATTATGGCTACAAATCGCGCAGATACTCTTGATCCTGCTCTTCTTCGGCCAGGTCGATTGGACCGGAAAATTGAATTTCCCCTTCCAGATAAACGACAAAAACGAATGGTCTTTTCTACGGTGACAAGCAAAATGAATTTGTCCCTTGATATAGATCTTGATGAATTTGCATCAAGAAATGACCCAATCTCTGGGGCAGATATCACTTCAATCTGCCAGGAGGCTGGCATGTTGGCAATCCGTGATAACAGATACCAAATAACCATCAAGGACTTTGAGGCTGCATATAAAACAGCTTTGAGAAAGGACGAAGAAATGCCAGAATTTTACAATTAATTTGTAGAAACAATTTTTTTATTTTAAAAAATTTCTGAAATAAATAAATTTTATATTGATTTTCTCCTAAATACTTATTTCTGTCTTTTTTATTCTTTTTCAACATAAAAATTATTTCTGAAGGTTCTTTTCACTACAGTTATTCTTTGATAAAATACACAAAATACTCCAGCTAGATATTTATTATCTAATTTTACAATCTGATTCTAATTGCCCCTGAGTATATAAAAATTTGCACAATCAAACAATAAATTAAAATTGTTTAATTTATGATTAAATGATTAGATAAATTATTTGAAATAAAAATGCTAGGAATTATAAAATAAATTCTGATTACTAAATACCCTAAAACCTCTCTAACAAAAAATAATTCGCAGTAATCAGTAGTTTTCTACGTATATATTTCGATAAATTAAAACAAAAAAAGAAACGTTTTTTCAAAAATTTAGCTAGTTTGTTTTTATTGATCACAATTTGAACTTTTCTTTTTGTTAAACAATTAAATTTAGTTTGATATTTGATTCTTACATTTTTGTAAATTAATTTACATTTTCTTTAAAATTGAAATCCATTTGCTATATTTTGCTAATTCTTTAAATTTTGTCACTTTCTTTCAGTAATGATTGTTATTCATATCATTATTATTAGCTTTAGCGTTTTATCTGAACTCATGGTATTAGCTACCGTAGCTTTGTTATTTATTACACCCATAATTGAAACTCTTTCGAAAATATAAAAATTTTAAAAACAATGTAATATTTTATAAATTAAACTATTTTAATAATATTAAAGTTTCAAATTATTTTTCACGAAAATTCAAAAACTGATCTTTTCCCAATATTATTAAAACACAAAATATTTTTGAAGAGTTTTTCTATACTGTAAACTATTGATATATTCAGAATAATAGATTTCACTCATAATACATTCAATTACTGAATTTATTATTTTAAATTTATAAATTTTACATAATAAATATTTATAGATATTATTTAATTTTTTAATGCATACTTAAACGTGGTATTTATAAAGTTTGAATTGTTGGTAAAATGTGCAATTAACAATTATTGATCTGACTTTAAACGTGTCTTGGAGTAATTGCAACAATGACAAGTTCTCAATATTACCAATATTTATTGTCTTTCACACTTTCTATCCGCTTTATTTTTGCTAACACAATTATACAACAGATTCATCACTGAAAACCCGAAATTCAGTGATGAATCTGTTGTGTAATTGTGTTAGCAAAAATAAAGCGGATAGAAAGTGTGAAAGACAATAAATATTGGTTCAAATTATTAATTGCCAAAGTCGACTGGTTACTGAAATTTTTGTTTTCTTTTTCTTTTAATAAGGTTTCTATACTTTTATTGTTTTACCAAATGTTACAGTTGAAAAACTAGGATCCCTGAAAACTGTTTTGAATTATTTATAATCAGAGGTGTAGACCTATTCATGAACCAAACAAAAAACCATTTAACCATTTATATTTTGGTGAACCAAAACCAAATCAAAACCAAACTACTAATTTTTAAAATAGTTCAGAAAAAACCAATGAATTATGTAGCGGCATCGTAATGATGCTTAACACGAACTTGTTGTTAACAAAATCTGGTTAATTTAGTTTAAAACTCTAAGATTATAAATTAAATTCAACACATAAGTTTTAAGAATGTAAGTATTCTTAGTTTTAGTTGAATTATAATTCGACTAATTTATTTTATTGATCCTTTTCATATTACCCAAGTAGGAAGCAGCAATAATAAGAATACGGTGTATGATAAATTTATTTTTTATGAAACAATAATCAACAAATGCAAAGAATGATGTTTTGTTTTCAGTAACAATCATTCATAAAATTTAATGCGTCATCTTAAAAGGAAACATCTGGAAGCCTATGAAGAACTTGATTATAAACGAAGATGTAAATCGAAATCGGCCAAAGAGATTGGTACATACAAATCTAAAATGGAAAATTTATTTTTGTCACAAACACTCAAAGAAAAATTAATGTACTTATGATTCCACAAGAATTAAAAGATGCATGTGTCGAATTGGTTACAAAGAATGGACGGCCATTACCTATGATTTAAGATTGTGGTTTTCAGCGTATTTTAAATCAAATAATCAAATCTACAGAAAAATTGCCATTAACAGGCAAAATATATTAGATGACAGATTTCGGCAGAATTAAAAAATAAGATATTTTCAATAAAAGTTGACAATAAAAGATGACAGATTTCGGCAGAATTAAAAAATAAGATATTTTCAATAAAAGTTGACAATAAAAGATGACAGATTTCGGCAGAATTAAAAAATAAGATATTTTCAATAAAAGTCGACAGTGCGTCTTGGATTGATAGGTCAATTTTCATAATCAATGTCCAATTTATTGAAAATGAAAAAATTCAAGTTAACACTATGAGAGGTTACAGTTATACATACATCATTGATGATGCATTTTTATACTTGAATTTGAGTATGAACTAGAAATTTGTAACTTCAAAAACAATTTTTAAAAGTAATTTGTTTTACCGCACACTCAGTTTGTGATGCTTTGAGAGATAGCTCTTTTAAAGATACGATCGATAAAGCAAGACAACTTGTGAAAAAACCTCTAGTTCTGATACCGCTTTTTGAGCTTCTGCTAATTTAAATGATCTTAAAGCGATTAGTTTTTCATCTGATAATGGTATCGCATGCAATGCTACATCACAGGTTCCGAATTCTAGGACTGACAGGGCAAAAATGCCTTTGTATTCCATCAATAATTGTTGCAATTGGTGGGTTTCTGGGTGTTGATATTTTGAAACTATATGGTTGTTACCCAGACAACCCCATACAAATATCTTTCGCTTACCACCCGGCACCCGTTGCTAAGCAACATTGGAACTGTGTTCGAGTGGGTAGATCGTCCGAAAAAAGTGAGCGCTATTGCTTATACTATAATTGACCGAACGATTCCTGGGTCCAACGAGCTGTCGATAGAAGGCCTGTGCTCAATTTTTATTTTTAGGTCCCATTGTTCTCCAATCTCCTTCAAATGTTAACCTATACTCTCATATCATTTATCTCTATGTTCATTCGTTTTAGCCGTAATCCATACTTAGCTTACAGTTTTCGATAAAGTATTTTCAGTTTTATAAGAATATTATACTAACAATTGAACAAAATTCCACTTTTACTTTACTATTTTCGATGTATTTTAATTAATTCGGAAATTTTGAGCAGCATTCTGCACTTATTTTATAGTTTCATGATAAATGTCTTAATTCTTTCCGAAAATTTAAGCAGCGTTCCGCCCATATTTTTCGTCTGAAATTAAATAATTAATTCAATTCTTATGTATTATTTAAAACATACTTTTTCATGATTTTAGTGGTTCGATTTAATCTTTTTCCGATGGCTATTCATTTTAACTGTTGCAACGATTTCGCTATTTTCCACGCTACCCTTTCCCTTTCTTTATCCTTATGATCTACTTATGCTCATTTTACGTTTAATGAGTGCCTACTGGACTACTCAGTGTGATAAGTTTAGCCGATTTGTATTATAGATTTTAGGTCGAATTTTCGGGAGATGGGTGAAAGAGAGCCAGCCAAAAGACTAGTTCTCAATCTTCCCACTGCCCTAATAGACGAACATAATTTTACGTTCGAGCCCGTCGTTGCACACGACGGAACTCTTACGGACACAAGCTATAGACGGAGAAACCGCACTTACACACCTTGATAGTTGTGTCGTATTTTAATATCTTGCTTAATGTGTGGCTGTGGGCCGAAAATGAAATAAATGTTACCGCAAAAATCAGGTAAAAGTCTCGAATGCATAAAACAGTTTTTTTCATATAATTGTTGGGAGTTCATAAATGGGCATCACAGCATCATAACAGTCCATAAATAACATTTTCGACTCGCATTATTATAATAAATAAACATTGTCCATTCATGGTTCATAGCATTTCTAATAGTATTAGGTTATCGATCATTAAATTCATAATCATCAATGAGTTTAAAATTAGTTGTAACGCACACTAACCACAGTAAACTCGTTCAACACAAGTCCAAAGTGAGACTGAAAATCAATATTTCAATTAAGTTGAAAATAATACTGCAAAGTAGATGATAATTTGTGAAAACACATCAGTATATATACCTGTAATTTGACCTTAACCTTGCGTGTTATTTTTATTGCGATTAAACAAATTTGACCTCGAAATTATTTGTGTTATCTAAATTAAATTTTTATTAGTTTCTTAACTTAATATTGGTAATTTATTTTTAACATTTTTAATTAAATTTATTCAGCCAAAAATATTTTATTTTTTTTCATTTAATTTATTAATTTTTACTTTTATATAAATGATCATTTTACGGTCAAATTTTGTTGTTATTATTTTAATTTTTATGTAAATGTCGTGTGGTTCTTGATGCATTTTGTATTTATTTTATTTTAGTTTTAGGTTTTTTGATTTTATATTTATTTATATTCTCTCAGATTTTAAAATTTTTAGTTGGTGTTGCATGTTATATTTTAAGTTATCTTGGTGCTGGGTTTTCGTGCTGTATTACTGATGCATTCAAACAATTTTCAAGGCTGTTTGTGTTCTGACCCAACACAATTGAGCTTTCACGTATTCGTTTAGGATTTCTTATCTATTGTCCATAGCGTTTTCACCGATTTTCACTATCTCTCTTTCCAATGGTATATCTCGTCTTTTCTCCAATTTTCTACTTGGTTCAAATACCATTTCTTCTGTGATGCCTTTGTCTACCTTGATGTAACATATCATTTGTCATTTAGCTGATTCTATTATTTTCTCTGAGCATCGTACTACTGTATTTATAGTGCAAATTCTCCCCTCTTCATATTTTAAACATAATGTTCCTAAATCGATGACGATTTTTTTGAAGAGTTCTGTCATTAAACCGGTTTCAATTATACACTGTATGCTCAATTGAAGTTTTACTGCTTAGTAAGTATCTATCTCTTTATTTTGATGTTTTAGTGTTGTCCACCATAGTCCCATCACATTAACTGTTTCTTTGCTACATCGATCACATAAACTCCAGTTGGTTCGATATCTTTCCATATATGTCGGGGTATTTCAGTAGGTAGTTAGTGGCTATCTGCAACATAAAAAAAAGGGGGGGAGGAGGGGGGTTTATTTACAGATTAAATTCGGATTATCTTGATTACATAATGATGTAATCAACTTAATTAATTTTGTCTGTATTTTAATTAATTTTCGAAATTTTTGTGTGTATTTTTTTTTTGTGTGGATTTTTTTTTTAAATTCAAATTTTGGTGAATTTTTGAAATAAAATTGAAATATTTTTTTTGAATAAATTATTTTTTTCAATCACACTATAGTCAACGGGTATTTTTAACTCGTAATAAAAAACAATGCAATATTTGGTCTCAATACTTTATATAGGTAAATATAGGCATAAAATAAAAATGGCTCAAATCGCCTAAGATGGTCAGAGTGGGTATTTTCATTCACAAATTTTTTTTTTAATCACACTATAGTCAGGGGATATATTTGAAAAAGACTAAAATAAATTGGCTTGAATCGCGTAACGATAAAAAAAGCATAAAATTAAAATTGGCTCAAATCGCCTAAGATGTGATATAGTCAGGGATATTTTTAATTCGTAATAAAAACTAATGCAATATTTGGTCTCAATACTTTCTATAGGTAAATATTGACATAAAATAAAAATGGCTTGAAACGCCTACTGATAAAAAAATCGACAGGGTATTTTATAGGCTTGTTAAAAAAAACACTTGAAATATTTGTTCACACAATTTTCATAGGCAAATTTAGGCTCTAGATAAAAATAATTTAAAATACCTAAAGTAAATTAAAGTACATTAGAATACATTAGAGTATATTAAAGTAAATTAAGGTAAATTAAAGGGTCTAAAGTAAATTAAGATACATTAGAGTATATTAAAGTAAATTTAGATAAATTACAGTAAATTAAAGTACATTAGAATACATTTAAGTATATTAGAGTAAATTAAGGTTCCTCTAGTAAATTAAGATACATTAGAGTACATTAAGGTAAATTAAAGTAAATTAAAGGGTTGAAAGTCAATTTAAGTACATTGGGGTACATTTAAGTAAATTATGGTTCATAAAGTAAATTAAGGTACATCAGAGTAATTTAAAGTACGTTAGAATAAATTTAAGTAAATTAAGGTTCTTAAAGTAATCTAAGGTGCCTAGAGTAAAGTATGGTAGATTAGGTAAGAATTTTTTAAAATTAAATAGAGAGTCAACAGTTAAGTTACATAAGGGTAATTTTTAAAGCTGAAAATTTTAAAAGCAGTTATAGTAGGCAAATTACATAACGTAAGAATTTTTAAAGTTAAAGAGTCGACAATATTGCATGATAAAATTTATTAAATAAAATTTTTAGTATAGTTTTATCGATCAATTTTTATACATATTTTTAAATGATAAAATTTTTAACATAATATTACAATGGAATTTTTTATACATGATTTTTAAAGATGAAATTTTTAGGATAATTTTACAATGAAATTTTTACACATGTTTTTAATTGAAAAATTTTTTAATGTAATCTTACAATTAAATTTTTAGTATAATTTTTACTATTACTTTTTTATACATGTTGATAACGATCAAATTTTCAAAGAAATTTTTCAAAAACTTTTTTCAAAGAATTTTATTAAATTAAATTTTTGAGTTTCAGTGTTACATAGTATTGCCTAAGGTAGGTAGTAGTCATTCGCAAGAGCAACACATCTCCTCCACTCTGCAGCAACCCATCCTTAATAAAAAAAATACACACAAAAATTTCGAAAATTAATTAAAATACAGACAAAATTAATTAAGTTGATTACATCATTATGTAATCAAGATAATCCGAATTTAATCTGTAAATAAACCCCTTCACCCCCTTCTATTTTTTTTATGTTGCAGATAGCCACTAACTACCTACTTATTTCGCTTAGAAGGACAGCTGAGATATTTGCTCCCATATCTATCATTGCTTCTGTTTCCCTCCCGTTTTTCTCAATTATGAGCGTTAATGCTGCTTCAGCTGGTGTATAGAAGGCTGCTATTGTTCTCATTTTGTAGTCTTGATCAACACTTCTTGATCGTCGTGCTGTAATTGTATTCGATGCTTCCTAATTTGGGTCGTGAAATGATGTATATATATTTGCTGTTGGTATCATTCGTGCTCCCATCGTTGTTGCTTTTGTTCGTTATAATTTTACTGGTTCTTCATAAGTCATTCTTGGAATCGGTTCGCTTGCCCATGCACGTGTTTTCTTGTCATCCAAACTTGACTACCAACTTGAAGTTTACTTTTTTTCTCGTTTGTAGATGTCAAAGCATGCCAACATTTGCCTCAGTATTACTTTCACTATTTGGACTATCAATATTATAACAAATATTCCAGCCATCCTCTGTCCAAACTCAAAATATCTACCCAAAATTGATTTCATCATATTAGAAGTTGCTTGTTAGAAGTGATCTGGTGATAAAAACAGTTCATAATTCGGTTTTTGTTCGAAATTCATACCGCTAAACAAATATTTCCACTGTTCTCCAGACACCTGTAATACTTCTCTTTCTGTTGCTGGATTTATTATTGCTACATGTGAATGTGCCCCACAGTGATAAGCCAGTGTTTTCCACGTAATTGCACATTCCTTCGTCTTTGCTATGATAAAGTCTGATTCTTGATATATGTGATATGTTACTGCTTTCTCTATTGTCGTTAGGTTATTTGGTATCGCCATTCTGCATTCTTCGATATCTTTTAGTGAATATTTATCCCTAAAACTGTTTGGTCACAATCGAATACCACAAATCCACTCGCAGCACCTGTACACATAAACCACACCATCATTGTCATCATAAGTGAATGTATGCGTGAGTTCCTCATTGTTGTGTTTTTTATCGATAGTCGGGCTCAAAATCATTTAATAACGCTTGTAATCTCACGTGCATGTGATTGATCGGCTAATTTTTTTCTCGGCTTTCCACCCACCGTTTTGTAGAGTACCAAGTTCGATTTCCTGTTCAACTAGCATTGCTGTGAGTTCTACGTTATTCTTGAATTGCTTGTTTAGAACTTTGTTCGTTGACAGGCTGATCAGGTTATATACTAAATATGCTAGCGCAACTAATCAGTATTCATTGCCTTCTGTATTCGTAAGTAATTGTGCGACTATTTGCCTCGCTTTCTCCCATTCTAGCTTTATAGTTTTAGTTTTCTCTTTGATCAGTTTTGGAATTATACTTGATATTGTATACCATAGTTGTTTTGCATCTTCGCTTGCTCAATTTCGTTGCCACAATCTTCTGAGTGGTTGACTTGTTATTATTAACATATCGGCTAACAGTTCTCGTATCCATTCTACCCCTCTCCTTTCTGGGATGGGTCTTTTTCATCTCGTACGCTACTTTTTCCAATTTATCCAATCTCATAATTCATTGGTGTTGTTTGGATTGATCTCTGGGTTTTGGTTCTCAACCCTCGGCTTTTATTTTTGGTCGACCCCTTAGGCGCTTTTCCATTGATATACCGGTTTCTTTTGTCGTCTAGTTTTCGCTGGTATTTGTTATGGTTATTCTTTGGCTTTCCTTATTTAGTTTTCTCAACCACTTATCCCAATCCCATACCTGATTCATTGCTTCCTGAGTCTGTATTATACACTTTTTCATTGGCGTAAATTGTCTTTGATGTCCGTTTCTACTGTGATTTCATCTATTTCGTTTGGTTGATGGCTGTTCCTCTCGTGGTTCTGGTAAATTAATTGGCGTTTTAATTACTAGTGGCAACAAATTTTCCTCTCCGCTCGCACTATCGCTCAGAATCATCGCTTCATCTCCTTCGGACTGCTTTGGTGATTCGTTTTTATCTTTTCCCACACTGGGTGTACTCATACTTGCTTTTATTGGTTTCAGCTTTTACTCTTTTATTTTTAACGATATTCCCCACGTTTCTGCTATTTTCAGTGGATTTATCTCTCCACCATCATTGGCGTTACTCCTACATCCAACTTTCAATTGTGTAGAGATTGGTATTTGCATCAACCTTATTTAAATATTTGGCATATTTATACAGTGAAAACTGACTAAGACGGAACCTCAACGGGCCGGGAAATATTTCCGTCTTATGCAGGTTTCACTGAATAATTAATTTTTGAAGTCTAATCGATTTTAAATAAAGATAAGAAAAATTAATCAGCTAATCAACCATTAAATATTTAATTTGCAGATAGCAATGATATATCACAGAAAGAGATTGAAGACATAGAAAAAGACTAAAAAGATTTTTGTAAATAAAATTTGTATTTTAACTGGCGTTTCTTTTAATTGTGCAACGTTTGATGTGAATTATTTCAATGTGATTTTATTTAAATATTTATTGATCAGTAAATATTAAAAATCACTTGAAAAAGGCTGTGCCGAAAATTCGTAAATACCTTAAATAAATCTGATTCATAGTCAAATTTTGTAGGAAATATTAGGTCACTTATAAAGAAATCAGAGGTGAAAAACAAAAAAAGTCCTTATAATATTATTATTATTTACTTTAAAATATTTTACAAAATTAATAACGTTATAATATTAAATCATCTTGTTAACTTTGGTTAACCAATTTTATTTTACTTTGATTAAAAAATTTCACGTTTGTAATATTTTTGTTTTTTAAAATTTCTCATGTATTTTAACTTAACATTTCTTAGTTACTTTTCATTGTTCAATTTAATTTGATAATTTTAATTTACTTAAATTTAATAATGACACATTTTCCGATGTTGTCTCGTACTCGGAATCGTCCTCTTTGTATGCTGGTGGTTTCCCTCTTGGATTCTCTGGTTTTTCTTCCTCTGGTGGGTCTTCTTCAATTACTCCTCGCTTTAATTCCCCTCTTTTCTCCTTCTCGTTCCAAACTTGCGTCCATGACGTTGGTTTGCACTCACTTGTATCCAAATCTTTTAGCTTTCTTTTAGTCGATCATCAATAAATTTTTATGATTTTCTTTGATTTCAGGTGGCATTCTTTCACCACTTTCTCCATTTCCTTCCACGTTGTATCTTATCCCCATCGAGCTTCTTCCATTGGTACTACTGTTATTTCCTCTAATGTCTCATCATCTTCACGTAAATAAGGCTGAAGATATTGTATTACTGCATCTTCAACCATCCCATCATCACTCGGAACCTTTGCTTGTTCGACCACCATTTCGTTGATCATTTTTATCAATTCGTCTATTCTATCAATTTTGATATTCACTTTCAGCGTTATCTGTTCCTTGTTTGGCAATTTCACATTCAAGTTCAATTCCCTTATCGCATCATTTTCTATTTTGATTTTCTATTTGTTTTTCTAATTCTATTTCGGTTGGCTTATTTTTTGGTAAGTTTTAATATATATTATAAAAGTATTGATCTTTGACGTCCTTAATCATTCTCATCATATTAATTCTTAGTGGATTGCCTTGACTTTGAATCTTTCTTGCTTTATTCATTCCTCTTCCATTTGCAATTGTTGTAAGTCTTGTGCGTGTCGTTGTTGCGTCATCTCTGTTTCTCTATTTTTTGTATTCTTAACGGTTTCATTATGTGAATATTAGACTGTTGTTGTTGTGGTTGATTTGTTTGCATCACGTTTGACATCATATCTTTAAGGTATGAAATTTCGTGCATAATATTGACTTGCTTTGTCTGTTCAGCATTGGGTTATCTGGGAGCTAACTGCACATAATTATTATTTCTTGGTGGCCTTCGATTTTTATTGCTTCCTTCTCTGCAATCTTTTAACACATGCCCTTGTACTCCACAGGTAAAGCATGTTCTAACCTCACATCGATTGATATTATGTCCCTTTTTTCTACATCTGGCGCATGGTATATTTCGATAACACTAGCTGTCCCAATGGCCAGGTTTTCCAAAAATTTTACACTGTTTTCTCTGGTTTGAGTTACTCATGTTATTGTAGTTCGATCTCTGGTTGCTATTGTAGTTGTTATTCTGGTTGCTAAAATTTACATTCCCACAACGGATCTCAGTTCTGGTCGTCTCAACATTTCTACAAATATTCTGATTAAATGAGCTTCCGGCAGTGTTACGCCTGTTGCCGTTATTACCAATCTTCTGATTTTGCTTGAAAAACATCGTATTTGATTCGCCATGTCTTTGTTTTCTACCGAATAGTTGTTGTATACCTTGATTTATCAATTTTGTAACTCCAAACGTCATTTTCAGAAATTCTTTGATCTCTTTCCATTTGTCTAGTGCTTTTCCTCTTTCCTTTTCTTCTAAGAAAATGTCTAATGCACTGTCTCACAAATAAAACGGCATTCTGCTTTTTACCATGTCATCTGACCACTTGCAGACCTCGAAATACACTCTGAAATTTTTTCAGTTTATTTACGTTCCCATTGAACGGTTCTCCTCGGAAGTTTTCTCCAAATTCCCTGGCTGGTTCGCCTGTCGTTGGTAAATCTGATTTTTTGTTTCCTTCCCCTTTTTCGGTGTTATTCGGATTCTCTTGATCTTGATCATGTTGCTTTGATCTGTCAGTTCGAGATTGTTTCTTTGGTTGTCGTTATTCTCTCTTTCTCCTGGAGGTTTCAGTGTTGTTTGGTCCGGTAACTCGACGTGGTCCTCTTAGTGGTTACTTTTTTCGTCCTCACCTGAAAAATGTGAATGAGTTACTGTTCTCGTTAACCCTTGGTTTTCTTTGTTGCTTGATCCTTTATCATAGCAAAGACGAAGGAATGTGCAATTACGTGGAAAACACTGGCTTATCACTGTGGGGCACATTCATATGTAGCAATAATAAATCCAAGAACAGAAAGAGAAATATTACAGGTGTCCGGCGAACAGTGCAAATACTTTTTAATTTAGCGATTTAATTTTTTTCATCTGTTGCTAAGTTGTTAATTTTTTTTACTTCGCGTTATTTCTATTGCTGGTTTTTAATCTATTTAATCCTCATCGTTGGGGTGGTATTCAGTGTTTTCCGTTATTGTAGTTATTTTATTTTAGATCATGCGGCTCAATTCTTTACTCATTTATTTACATATACTATCATCATACCATGTTTCATACAAATACATTAATTTTACTTCATCATTCATCTTCATGCTCATACCTTTGAAATATTCATCATACCGTTTTATAATTTTACTTTATTTACTACTTTTATCTTAATATCAACCTATTATTATTACTTAATTTACTAACATTATCCATTAGTGTTTACTTCAATTTACTTCAATCCAGGCTGAGCCCCCAAAACTTATTTTGGTGTACAAACGAGTTTACAAATAGATCTTTACGCTACCATGGGATCAAAATTCATCTATTCCACCTCAACACATTTCTAGGGGATCGTTCTTCTTCATACACCTCATAACTTTGCCACATCATCATGCACCCGTGAGATAACTCACATTGGTACTGTGCACAATAGCCGAAAACCACCCAAGCAGGTGAGAACCGTTTCCAGTACTACTTCTTGGATGACCTTAGAAGGGCTTACGTTTTCTTACACCTAATATATCGTATGACACGATTAGATTTTATAGATACCTGGTTAATAAAAGAAACAGGAATAACCATTTCTCTTAATTATATGTGACCAAAAAAACCAAAACTATCTAGTCGAAGGTATATCCCAATGTCACTCCCGTAACATGTATTATCTCTCATTTTTATCATATTTAATTATGATGATCTAATAAAACTGATTCTTAACCCTTTCACTGCTCAAGCCGTATATACACGCACAATACGAATGACCCATACGCTCAGAATTCTTCCCGGTTCAGCTTACTCAAACAAGTCAGGTACAAAAATTCTAAGATGATTTTTCACTTTTAGTATAGTAAAATGGGAATTTTGTGCATCTGTACGTACAATAATCGAAAGATTTCGCACATATTGCGCAGTGAAAGGGTTAAAAAAGAAACTTGTATTTATATTAATTACATTTATTAATTTAATTAAGTTTTATCTAATTAACCCACTTTTGATTGTAGTTAATGATTTACCATTTTCGATTACCAATTCGATTATCGTTTTCCTCGAGATTTGGGAAAATAAATTGAAAAGGAATAAGGGAAGTCATTCAGGATTAATACCCTTCCAGAATTTCCTACAAGACAACATTTACTTCATATTTATTTATGACCACAACCTAAATTTTTTTGCTTTCAATGTTAACATTCTTATTTTAGATTTGTTTATCAATAATCCGAATTTAAGCCATTTTATTTTCAAAATCAATATTCTCTTTTCAGAGATATCCTCACAAAATCCTATGAATTAATTTCCTCCCCCTTGCTCACATAATGGCTCAAAATTGGTCTTCAGTTAGTCACTTCACATCAATTCGGAATAAGAAAAAGAAGGAAAAATCAAGTCAAATAGAAGGAAAACGTTTAATTTACATCTCATATTACATTTAGACACACAAAACGTTTTTAGAGGTCAGCAGTCATTCATCAGTATCTACAGGAAAGTAGCGACGTTTAGGAGATCATCGTACTTTCGCCACGTCTTCCTTCGAGGTTCTACCGGTTACCAAATTAATAAAGGGACTGGATACTGGCATTAAATTGGCCCACAGTTATCCTGATAATCAGAGCCATGTCATCTCGGGCCACCGGTGCATATATGTGATGTAAATTTCCTGTAACGGGTGAAGTATTACCTTCTATAGCATATGTTGAAGGAGCAGGATTCGTGATTCTTTCCTTGGAATACTCTAAGTGGGCCTTTAGGATAGCGTATTCGCCCTATCGCCGTTCGCGTCGCCTGCAGTTTCTGTTGGGTTTGTGCTTAGGGTTTTGTGGGTGTTTTGTGGGTCTGCGTATCTTTGGCAGACAAATATAGAAGGTAGTAAAGTGCTTTCCAGATGCTTGATTTTACTGAAAAAGGTAAGGGACCCCATTGCATTTTCAAAATTTTCTCGAAAACCCCACTTTTTTTACATAAAAACCAAAAGACTTGTTAATAAATATACATTTATTCACATATTAAAATATATAGAGAAAGCAGAGCACTGAATAATTTCCAAATTGGCGATATGACATCTTTTTCATCCATTGTATAGCCTTGGATTACCATATTGACAAACCAACTTTCCCCATCTTTATATTCAATATCTTCAAAGGCATCATGAAAACTGTCATTTGCAACTTAGATTCTTGTTGATTTTCATTAGCACTTTGTTTACTGCAACCACATCGTCTTTTGATAACTGTGCATTGAAACTTGAATATTATGACTTAATCAATTTCACTAGCTTTGTGCATTCATATGGGAATTAATTCTTCAAAAAATACATCTTATAATTATGATTCATTCGCAAATTTTGGACATTTATTGCTTATTCATTTTCAAAATAATGAATGAATTTACATTTCAACTCTCTTTTATACCTGTAAAATCATGTGTGTAACCAATCAAATTTGAGCATGTATGTAACCAAAATCAAGCATGTGTGAATCTTCCACTTGAATTGCACATAATTTGTATTATTATCATTATTATTACCAAAAAATAACATAACAAATAACAACACAAGACTTATTATTCATCTACAATTGATGAAAAGTGAGATTTTCTCAAATCTTTTCGTAACAACCAAATGTTATATTTTTCCTTTCTGTTAGTATATCCTTCACAACGATACGGGCATACATAGTTATCAACAGGGGTAAGCTCTTGATCCAAGGTATGTAAATGATTTAAAAACACTACATTTAGGTCTATTCCAGTGGCCATCCATATTCTGAATGGAATAATCTCTGGAGTTCAATAAATTAAATCTTTTAGTAAATTCGGATATAGATCGCACATTTTTACAAATTTGGATTTTTCTCTTAAAAAACTAATACGTTTTAGCAGGATAAATAGCATTGGATCACAAAGTATTTGGAGCCGAACGTATCGAACTATTATTGCCAAACATTCTTGAAAACTATTGAAGTGAGGATGAGTGATTATTATGCACTATGAAAGAAATGTAAAGAAGTGATGCAATGTAATTATGTATTATGAGCAATTATATAAGTCTGAGAATATAAATGGTGCTTTTCAGTCGAAATTTTTCCGGCCCACAGACACACAAACTGCAAGTAATTAATCTCCTACATAACTACCGAGGGGTGTAAGTGTGGTTCATCAGCCAATAGCTCGTGCCCGTGAGAGACCTCGCCGTGCATAACGACGGGCTTGAACGTCAAATCATTTTCGCTTATATGGGTAGTGGGAAAATCGGGAACCAGTCTTTTGACTGACTCCCTTTCACACAACTCACGAAAATTCGACCTAAATTTGAAACATATCGGCCAAACTTATCACACCGAGTAGTCCAGTGGACACTCTTAAAATCTAATATAAACATACATACACCTTAAGGTCAACTTTTGGTTCAAGGGAAGAACGCTTGCGGAAATCAATCCAACAGTCGTGACGTTTATATTAATTATAATAATTAAAAATAAAAATTCTATTCACCAAGAGTACGGTGCTAACCGATATTGATAGAAGTTACGCATTGAGTTCGACGAAAATATAAAAGTCTCAATGACATAGTGTAATTAAATCCCATATGAAAAGATAGGTTGATAATGTTACATCTAAGCAGAAATATCCACCCAGATAAGTTGAGTAGAGCTAACGTACTGGTAATGACGGAGTCTAATGTATAAATTTAAGACCACTCCAAAGTCACGTTAGTAATATCATAAAATCAATCATCTTGAACGACCCAGGTATGAGGAGTATAAGCCCATTAATTTAAACCAGAGTCATAAAATAATCAAACCCATGAAAATAATAACCGATTATCACCACGCATCGGAATGTCAGCCAAGAGTATATCCGGGAAAAAATTAAAAACAATAAAACCTCAGAACTTACTTCAGACCAAAATTATAGCGAAATAATCAATCCAACCCAACCATTGTAAATCTAATAAAAATCAGCGACAAAATAAATGTATGGAAAAAACCCTGAATAGTTAATGTCGAATAATGTCCAACAAAGTATAAATTAAAGTATCCATAAATAATAAAAAGATCATTCAATAAATTTATTAGATTACATGATCACCGTGCTTGGGTTGACGACAAATCCTAACCGAATCGGGTCCAACATGAGAAATCCTCTTGGCGAGATAACGAATTAGATTCCATAGTTACAGCCGGCCGGAATAAGTGATATGAACCCATCCTATTATCATCTCTGAGCAATAAATTAATGGTTAAGGATCATAATAATTGGGATACGAATGGAAACATTCTGAAAACGAGTTAACTAAGTTTTATCCTAAATAAAAATTGGAAAAGAAAGCAAATACAGCCGTGAAATTTCATTCGTTTGTTGGAACAAAAATACTACATTGAATGGAACATATATAATAACTTGAATCTACTACAATTTTAAAATGTAAATGCCTACAAATATAGGTTAACAATCACAGAAATTATATAATTATACCTGACTTAAAATCCCATTATTCTCAACTATGTCACTGAACGGCATTTTCTTAGCTTACCTAATAGCTACACGATGGCAATTTTGTGCGCCACCACTAACCTTTGATCAGAACACGACATGGAAATCCCACCAAATAGTTAACAAAATACCCTGCAGAGTTTCTCATTTTAATCTATTCTTTAGTGATTATGCAAAAAGATATTCGTAATGTCACCTTAATGATTCATTAGAACAAGATATTATTATTACGTAAGAATATATTACTTAGCAGCATGTGATATTAAACACCCATAAACGGTTTAATGCTCAAAGGCAGATGTGCTTCAAATCAGATAGATATAGAAATTTATCTGCAATACACTCTTGCACACTCCCTCGGACACCAATACTAGTGACGTAACTAGCAGAGCGATAGCATACATTGCTAGATAAACCACTAATCTTGGAATTATTAGTGGGATTCGTCGAAGCAGTACAAAGTGGATTACAGAAAAAATAGAGAACAGAATTTTCCCAGACGGACCAATAAACTACGACCACGAGTAGCAGATGAATCATTTCAATTTCCATGAATATATATATCACGAGTGGTGATGAATCACCTTCCGCCATTAGTCGGTTATATAAAACACCCAACCGATTTGGCAATTCCATTTTGCCTGAATAATATCAAACAACAAAATGAACCGACCAATTCAAAGAGAAATTATTCACCACGAAGTCGGCCCCGTGGAGAAAGTGAAACCCCATTATGTTCGAGAAGATTACGTTTTGGGTAGGGACTAACTTAATATTTTTGTTATTTATTTTGTTTTTAAGTCATTATGATTATTTAATTAATAATAAAGTATTTTTGTTCTTAAACTATTATGATTATTTGATCAATAATAAAGTAATTTTTGGTTTTAAGTCATTATGATTATTTGATTGATAATAAAGTAATTTTGTTCTTAAATCATTGTAATTGTTGATTTAAAAATACAGTATGATGAAAACACCGATAATATCTAAATTTACTAGTAGCTGGTGCTGCACAAAAACTCTGGAATGACGACACTAGAACGACCTTCACGATCCCTAGCAGATTCGCTGGAAGATATCGTCAGGCGCTATGGGCATTCGATAAATCAGACATGATGCCGAATTCCAGCTCCAACAATACGAATATTTTGAACGTAATCAGCGCCAGAGGTTGGCAAGAATCAATGAAGAAATCGCAAGTGGCCTCATTCCGAGTTCGGATGACCATCTCCCGACTATCAAGTGGTCTTTAATCCGGAGGATCCAAGGCTCCTAAATATCAATGCGCTGGTGCACTTGGCGGTGCCTAAGAAGTTGCTACAACCTGAGATCTTGGAAAACTTAAGCAATCGAGATGATAACCACGCATACGGACGTCATCCGCTGCGACAAGACAACCAGGATAAAAATCACCGCAAGGCAATCCAACATTAAAGATGTACATTTTGTGGGGTTAGTGGTGTTTGTAACCTTCACCTTATACATACAATGCTATGCATCTACCATTGGTTACCCGTTGCTAAGCAACGTTGGTAATGTAACCGATGGTTCTGAGATGGCCAGACGTACTGGCGCCTCGAGCTCCAGGAGGGCTGGATCTTCCTGGTTAAATGACACATTGTATTCGAGCAGGTAGACATCGAAGCCTGAGATTCGGCAACTGGCAATGTCTTTGTTGATTTTCATCAACCGCTTACGCTGCAGGCTGGCCTTCTGGCGATACTTCCTTTCGAGATGCTCGAACTGTTGAAGGACCACCTCAGCTTCATGTCGAATTTAGCTAGCCGGATTTCTCCCTGGCTCTCTTTTTATGGCGAGACTGGGCAGCTCCACGTCCTCGTCATGTCGGTGTTTATTTAGGAATGGCCACTATTGACTCGTGATCGGTGTAGTCACTAGAATCTTTTGTGGCGGTCGTTGATTGGTTTGGTTCCAACTGTCATTCTGCCAATTTTCTTCTCTACCGGTGCTCTATTTTTGTAGATGTTTTAGTATCTGTGATGCTTGTAAAAATTCCAGAGTGGAATGCGGGTGTGCATTGTCAGTCATCTGCTTCTTCTCTTCTTAATCGGTATTTTGAACACGCTGAACGATGTGCGGAATTCCGCACCACAAAAGTTAGCTAATTTAATAACATTACGTCATCATTTTCTTTTTAGATTATGTTATTTAACTATAGATTTCTATTTGGAATTCGGTTAATGACTCGCATTAATGTAGTTCTGAATGTGGTATCGGCTCATGTTTCTTGTTCGATATTATTTCTCCTTCGCGGTCGAATTCACTACAAATTTCCTGAGGAAAGCGTCACTATATTACCATCAATGAGATTTAATCGCTATCCTTGGAATAATTATCCATTTCTATTGGAATTTCGGATTCGTTCTGATTTCCGAATGTATGTAAGTTGGTAATTATTGCAGATATCTCTTATCGCTTCCATTGCTAAATCGAAATTAGGGTCAAATATATATTTTAATGTACCTTCTCTATCTACCAACATTCAACAATTACTATTATTAAAAATATATTGATCACAATTTTTATTCATCTTATGTTATCCGTGAAAATTTTTATTCTTATATCAACAAATATTTTCCATCTTGATTTAACGGATTAACTCGAATCCCAATTTATAAAATTCACAAATATTCCACGTCAATGAGGCATAAATGACAAAATTTGCTTAAAACATTAATTTTCACGACAAAGAAATCAGTACTTTGTTTCTACAATTATTGTTATACTTTCTTGCGATAATTTGTGGCTCTGGTCTCTTTCCGGAACGGGCATCGGGCATACGCGTGTTCCTTATCTCGTCTTTCCAGATTTTGTAGGATTTCCGGTTGTACTATTTTCTTTGGTACGACCAGGTGTACTGGTGCCTCTATCTTGAGCAGCATAGGGTCTTCAGGATCAAAGGCCACTAAATAATCGGGCAGATGACCATCGGAGCTCTGTATGAAGCCGCTAGAGATGTCGGCGTTGATCCTCGCTAGTCTTCGGCGTTGGTTGGCGGCCTTACAACGGAATTTCCTCTCGAAATATTCATACTGTTGCAGTTGAAACTCGGCCTCGTGCCGTATCTCACGAGCCGGATTGCGCCCTGGCTCCCTTTTGATAACCATACTGGGAATCTTGACATTTTGATCCACTACGGATCCTCAAAGAGGCCACTCTGGGGTTCCATACGTCGCGATTGAATAGCCCCGATCCCACAGCGCCTAACGATATCTTCCGGAGAATCTGCTAGGGATCGTCAGAGTAGTTCTATTGTCATCTTTCCAATCGTGTCGAGAATTTCTTGCTGTTAGTGAAATTTAATATAAATCATAATTTTAATCAACATTATTATCAATCATAGATATATCGGATTGGGTACAAAAACAAAACAGAAAAAACAAAAAAAACTTCATAATTAGTCAAGTAGTTACAAAGGCAAAACGAAAATAAAATTATCCTATTTACTAACAAAATAAAACTTCGTCATTGATTAATTCAATTTCATAAGGCGTAAATCGTTCGACTACGTTCGATGTTAACCGTTTGTTGGAGTACTTACTATGTATGAGGAATGACTTTAACCTGTTTTAATTATTAAATAATCCTATCATAATAACTTAGAATTAACTTTAATATTTACATTATTTATTTTATAGTTAACTTAAAATTAAATCAAAAAACGACAAAAGGACAAGCAAAACAAATCAAATTGATTTCCTTTATTAACCAAAATTTGCGTTAAAAAACATAAGAACTTGGATTTCCATAATAAAATGACTCTCACCCGACTCATGATTCTCTGGCATATGCTGAGGTCCTTCATTCTTCAGGGATCTCACTTCGTGATGGTTCACGTCCCGCTTTTTCGATAGAATAAAATTGGTGCTTGGCATTTCACAGGTAAAATGGTGGTTGTTAAGTCCAGTAGGTATTTATACCAAGTTCTGTGACGGAATGACTCAGGTCACATGTGACATGATCAAGAGAATTTATTTCTATCCATGTTCGTGGTCACTGCTCATTGGCTAATATATGATCGTTAAATTCCATTTGCTTCACTTTGAATGAGTGTTCTTTCAAAGAATTCGGATGACTCATTTTATTAGTGGTAGTTATGGGCGGAGTGCGGGACTGCATTGTTAGTCGATTTTTTCTCCCTTCGTCATCAATGCACACCGATTTTATTTTTATGTGCGCACAATTTTTTTGAAAATTTTTTTGAAAATTTTTGGCGCGATGTTTTGAAATTTTTATGTTTTTCTTTATTTAATTTTTTAACCAATATTATATGTGTAATTTTTAAATTTTTTCTAAGATAAATTTTAAAATTGAGTTTAAATTATATATGATTTCTAAATAGAATTTTCAGTATGATTTTATTGATGAATTTTTAATATATATATTTTTTTAATTTTTCAAAGAAATTTAGTGTTAACATAATAATAATAATAATAATTCAACCAATTAAAATCTTTATAAAAAACTAATTCTCAACACATAAACACATAAAATAAACACGTAAAAAGATCAAAATTTATTTAATTTAAATCATCACAAATCTGCTTATAATAAGATCTTCTTAGATCAGCCAACAAAATATGTACAACTTCTTTCTTCTTGTAGTCCATGCAGCATTTGCATCTAAATGGACAAGTCAAAATTGAGGGATCTGCACAAACAATGCAGTCATCTAAACATTTCAAACCAGATGTTGAAGTAATACGAAAGCTTGTTTTTCATATTCGGAAAGAAAGCTTCCATCTTCATCAGAATTGTTTCGAATGCGTATGCTTCTTGCTCGTCGATCATTTTTAATTTTTACAATCGTCAGAATTCAATCTATTTAAACACAATCAGTGCTTAATAAATAATCTAGTATTTCTTAGTCGGTATTAAGATTATTAATTTTTGATTTTATAAAATTAAATATTTCTTGTATTCCAATGTTTTTATCCCCGTGACAACGACTTTTCCACTTGCAAATACATTCACACAAAGTGGATTATACTTGACAAGTCTTAATGCTGGAAACAGTTCCGGTTCGTAAATGTTTACTGTTTTGGTAGACAAATCATACAAGTTGATTCGACAACCCGTGTCAATATTCAAAGATAATGATTGAATTTGTAAATCATGAATCTGATATTTGAGATCTCCTTCCTTTAATGGTTTTTTGCATCCCATTATTCTGCGATTTCCGATCTTGAAGAATAAGATTGGATATTTTGCACTTCTATCCACTACATGTTGAGGTTTTCCGGTCAGGAACTTTATTCCGGTTACTTCACATCTTTCTCTATAATTAATATTACTAATCATTTTCCGCTATCAAATTAAATTGAATTAAGAAATGATGCAGTATATCAAATTGTAGGGCCAAGTGGGATCGGAAAAACTTTATTTGTATGTAATTTATTGCAGTCAAACATGTTCAAATCAAAATTCAATAAAATATATTGGCATAAGGGTGCAGACGAAGAACATGGGTTGACACAAAATCAGTTTTGTAAATTGAAAATGACAATGGTTAAGGGATTTGATAAAAACTGGTCGTCTAGGTTACGTCGAGGCGATGTAATAATTATAGATGATTTTTATCAAGAAGCAAATAAGGAAAAAGATTTCAATAATTTAAATGTTCAATACCTAGTTATTTTCAAAAAAAAATTATAAACAATACTACGTTAAGTAGGGTACGAAACACCGACTTGGATATCCTCATCTCAATTGATTAAATAAATATTATGAAAGAAAACCAGTTTTTTTATGATTTTGCCTAGTAATAGTTGTCCACTTATTTATCCTAATAACGAGGCTAGAAATTTTAATGTACAAGTAAATTCTGTCTACTTGGATGGTGAATGGGAAATTGCTTTGATTATTTTTCACTTTTGTCTATAATCCTTTTCCGTATTATAGTAATTCTTGTCTACGATATGAATCGATAAAGAGTGGTAGTAAAATATAGTATTTGAAAATAAATAATCAAAATCATACTTATGAATTAATAAATCCAAAATATACTCCAGATGCTGACGTGTTTATTAAAAAATATGAGAATTTGGTTATTGTCTGTCCGCATGTTCTATTTAAAGTAACGTTCCCCGATATTCAACATGCTTTTAGTTTTGGACTAAAATCTACATCCATCATTTGTGAAGAGGATCATTGTCGAATAAAATTTCCAAAAATTATAGATGATGGTGTTATGGAACAATTTGGGATAATTATAAGTTATAAAAAAAACAATATTTGAAAACATTTATTCATAAACACTTTATCAGAACTACAAGGTCATTTGTTGTAATTTAATCCTTCTCCTTTTAAAGAATTGATAATTCAAAATAATATGATGACATCTCAAATATATCTTTTGACACAAATTTAGCTAAATCTTTGGGATTAAAATTTTCAAACTTTACAGAAAAAAATGTACTAGGCACTAAATTTCCAACATCATTACATCATCATAAACAAATGTTCATTTATTCAAATATTATTGAACCAATAAATGTTGGTGATGTTAGAGTTCCACTATTAAAATCTATTTAGATTAAAAAATATGATCAAGGAGAAATTGTTCATTTAGAAATGAAGAATCCAATGTACTTTCCAGTATCTTATTCAACTATAAAAATCATTGAAATAAATATTCTAGATGATAGTGAGAAATTAATTCAATTTAGCAAAGATACCAAAACACATTTATCGTAACATTTTAAAAAAATAAAAGAATAAAAAAGATTTTTACGTGAATTTACCGAGTGATAGTTGTCCACTTACATTTCCAAATAATGAAGCTGGAAAGTTTTATGTAGAATTTCCAAATCAGATTTACTTGGATGGGGATTGGGAAGTTGCTTTAACTGAATTCACTTTAGTGTACAATAATTTTTCATTTTATAACAACTCTTATATTAAATATATTAAGAGTATAGTGATGAATAGTGATGAATATTTTTATTATATTGAAGGAAACTATAAAATTAGTCACAACTCTACATTTTATCTAATATATATTGAAAATTAAATTTTGAACATTAATTTTAAATATTTTCCATTCAAAGTAACATTTGATAGTATTGAAGAAGCTAATTGCTTGGGATTTAATAAAAAAGAAGTAGATTTTAATGATGAATTGAATCAGATACGCATTCCAAATAAGAAATCAAAATTTGATACTATACGATTAACTATAACTTATTATTAAAGAAAATTTATTCATTACTGAACTTTTACAAGTCACTGATCAGTTAATGACATATTAATCTCATCCGTTCAAATCTTGTGAAATTAAACAAGATAAAATTGTTAAAATTGAATTGGAAGATGATGTTAGTAGTGTTAAATTTAGTAAACGGTTGGCTCTTAGTTTGGGATTAATTGAAGAATCTTATAGGGAAAAGATCATTGTTGGATTTAGTTTACCAACACTAATGCAAAAAAATATACAAATGATGATTTATACAAATATTATCGAACCAATTCTTGTGGGCGAATTAAGTGTTCCCCTTCTTAAATGTGTTTGGATAGAAAAACATAAAAAAGACCATCTTGTTCAATTCATTGAGTAAAATCCAATGTATTTGCCAGTATCATCCTCATATAATAACAATATAGAAATCAATATTCGTGATGATAGTGGAAAATATATATTTGGTAAACAAGATAAAACTTACTTGTCATTACATTTCCATAAAAAAATGGGTAATCTAGACATTTTGAACTTTTATATTACCCATCAAAATGGTGGAGATTTACCATATATTGTAGGTAAACAGTACGGATCTGGTTGGTTAAAAACAATTGAGCGATTCGCACTACCTATTCTTAAACGTATTGGAAATTTGGTATGAAAACTGCTAATGACGTAATAATTAATAATGCTCAAATCTTCCCTGCTTTTAAATCAAATGCAATATCTGAAATTAAAGATTCTATACCAGCTGTAATGGAACACTTGCCTTCTATTATTAACAAAGTTTCTGATGAATTTATTGAAGAACAAAAAGGTGGAACAATTAAACATCGAAAACTTAGCAAGAAACATATAAACAAAAAAATGAAAGGATACGGAACTATATTCCAGTCAAGATTAGCTCAAAATCAGAATTATACATCTTTGATAGACCATCTCCTCTAGCAGTGATTGAAAATGGTTCTTTTGTAGATATTCATCCGGTGAATTCAATTACAGATCCAGGAAACACATCAATTCAATTTTATATCAATAGCTATCAAACCGAATACTTGGATTTGAACGATACATTACTCTACATTCAAATGAAAGTTGTAAATAATAACGAAGAAAATTTATCTAATGAATCAGATGTTCCTGCAAAAAATTTCTTTTTCCAAGCTCTTTATAAAGAGGTTGAAGAAATTTTTAATTCTACTAAAATTGAAGGAAGTAACAATGTATTCGCACACAAGGCAATGATTGAAACTAATATTAATTACAGTCACGATGCAAAACATACTTCATTAGGTGGAATGGGTTATGACGAAAATGATGCAAAAAGAAAAATTTAGATTTCAAAATCAAAACCAATCAGTGTTTGTTCCCCACTTCAATTAGACTTCTTTGATCAACCAAAATATTTATTACCTGGTGTTAGTGTTTAAATTAAATTAACAAGATCCAATACTGAAAGAAGTTTAACATGTACAAAAATAATTCCACAAATAATATTATTAAATGAAAAGTTAATCGTTAGAAGAGTTCGTGTTGAACCGCCAGTTTTACCAGGTCATAAAATTGAGCTTGCTAATAGAAATGCAATTTATCCAATGAAAAGTAAGGAAGTTGTTCAATTTTCATTGCTAATAAGTTCATCTTCATTTTATAAGGAGTAAATATTTGGTGATAGAGGACTACCAAATTTCATTCTTGTTTTTTCCAAGGGAATGAAATATATGGAGGATCATATTTGGAAACATTTTCAATATTTGAACACTTTAATGTCAAGTCTTTAACATTAAGTAAAGGAAATGATTATCGTGAAAAATACAGTCAAGATTTTGCCAATGATAATTATAGTTCTAGTTATATGCAAAGTATTGCTAGGAATATGGGTTATCTTAATACAAATATGAATTGTGACATTACCTTGTCATACTTTAAAAATAAATATCCCTTTTTTACATTTGTATTGGCACCTGATTTTGATCTTAATCAAAGTCAGTTACCTCAAACTGGAAATTTACGATTGGATATAAAATTTGAAAATCCATTAACCGAATCTGTATCAGTACTTGTAAACGGAGTTTTTGAAAAAGAAATTCAAATCACATGAAGCCGTACAGTACTTGTTTGATTGATTTTGTTTGACAAACATTGTTGAACAAACTATAAACCAAAGTATTATTGGTTATAGTTAAAAAATGAAGTAAGTAATTTTATTAATTAGTTAATTTAATTAATTTTAGTTCTATTCAGATACAAACTATTGCTAAAAAACTAATTGGGAAAAATGTTATTGGTGTGTTTCCATTGGGCAAAATTCCTTATATCAATATCAACAAAGCTTTGATTGTAAATACTCAATCAGCTAATCTCGGTGGAGAACATTGACTCTCGATTTACGTTAAACCAGATAAAATATATGTTCCGATGGGATTCTATTATCCCCCTTTATTGATATCAAAACTAGAATCAATGTTCATGCCAATTGAATACAATTGAATTCGATATCAAACTCCGTTGACAAAAACTTGTGGTCGACATTGTTTAGCTTGGCTAAAATAAATCTTTATTCTATCATTGTGTTTATTTCCTAGTGTGACTTTGTGTACATGTTGATTAGTAATGTGTGTTGATGGATACAAGTGCAGATGTGTGGATGTGTTGACATGCTGATTTTGATTGGTAAAAAAAATTTTTGTCCATGCTCAAAATAAATATTACTATGAAAGTATATGTAATAAGAAAATTTAAATAGTTCATACTGTATTGAAGGTATTTAACAGGAGGCCTAAATGTCATCCCAATAACAGCTGTCTAGGAGTAGTTCATATACATTAGACATTCTTGCTATTGTTTCATACAAAATTATTTTTATTGATAGTATATAATCGATTTTTATTGGTCGCGTACTTCTTGTGTATTTATTTTATTAAATAATTTAATAAAAAATTAAATAATTTTAATTAATAGGTAAATTATACCCAACTATTGTCAACTAAAAGTTCATATTAAAAAATGTCACAAAAAATGGAAAAGTATTATGGTCAAAAATATTATAACTCCATTTACTTTATATGCCCCGTATACATAACTTCCCAACCCATTCCCTATTTAGACTTTTATAATCATCATAAAAATCATTAGCGTCAATTTCATGTTAAAAAAATTAAACTATTTAAAAGACCTAGAACTATTGAAGAACCTATAGAACCTACTACAGTTCCTATAAAAAGTATTTTGGAAGACTTAAATGAAGATATCGGATCGTTGGATTCTTGGAATGAAGCGGATGAAGATATCGAATCGGCGGATTCATGGGTTAGAGCGGTGGAAGAGATGGAAGATATCTGATCAACCAATTCATGGAATAGATCAATGGAAGAGGTTGAAAACATGCGGCAAAATAATAATATACAAATAGTTGGAAATTTACCGATAATTCAAAGCGACTTACAGGGTACTCATCAAATAATTAATATAGATACTACCAACTTAAATATTAAGGAAATGGTTTTTCCTGTAGAGTTAATTCATAAGTTAAGAGAGACAATAGAGGAAAGAAGATATGTGAAAATTCAATTTGGAATAGAAATTGAATTCGAGAAAGACGTAGATAAAATTAAATAATTTTAGTAATCATGAGACTAATCAAAATTGAATGACAGAAAAAAAATAGTTTATCAATGAATTACAACCACCGAAAATCAAAATTATTTAGAAGTATCAAAATACACACATGGAAAATCGTGGTATATAAGGCAGTGGTGAGAAACCAAAATTTAGTACGTTTTTAAAAATCTTACTTATTCTTACAGTTAACACGTACTACTAAATTCAATATTTATTATTTTTAAAGTTTATATTTTGGAAAAAATTGGAATTATATTGAAAAAGTAATTGTATTTTTATTTTTACCATTTATTTTTAAAATTGTACTTGTCTCTTGGTGGTAAATTGACACATGTTAATCGTGCAGTAAAATTCAAACAATCTACTATTTTAAAAAGTATTTCGACATAAATACAGAACTTCGAGCTAAAAGTACAAATACATTAGATAAAAATTATTATAAATTGTTAAATAACGTCTATATGGAAAAACTGTTGAAAATGTAAAAAAGAGAATGAATTTACGTCTTTGCACAACAGATGAAAAACTTGTGACTTATACTTCGAATAGCAAGTGGTTAATGAATCGATATATTACCGACAATTAAACCAGTTTAATTCCTCTTTTGGAACGATACTAAAGAATCAATAATACGGAGAGTATGTAAAGGAATTAATTACAGATTTAAAACAAAATTCTGATTTATTTTCATTATCTAATATTTTTTATTGTTTATTATTTTTTATTATGCAGAAAAAGTTTTTTAACTAATCTATTGAAGAGCTATGATCGAACTCAAGTTGTTAAATAACAGTCTATATGGAAAAACTGTTGAAAATCTAAAAAAGAGAATGAATTTACGTCTTTGCACAACAGATAAAAAAACTTGTGACTTATACTTCAAATAGTAAGTGGTTAAGGAATCGATATATTACCGACAACTAAACCAGTAAAATTCCTCTTTTGGAACTCTAACGATACTAAGGAATCAATAATACGGAGAGTAGGTAAAGGATTTAATTACAGATTTAAAACAAAATTCTGATTTATTTTCATTATCTAATATTTTTTATTATGCAGAAAAAAATTTTTAATTAATCTATTGAAGAGCTATGATCGAACTATATCTAGACGGAGTGAAATCATATATAAATTATAAACTCAAGAATACAAAAAAAATATGAATTTTTATGAAAGACTACGAGTGGTGCTAAACCACGGACCATAGTGAACAGTAGGTGAAGAAGCTTTGAGGACGGTTGTCAGAACAGCCCAGAGTTTTTCCGGAAACCTTATCACCTGACCGTCGTTAGACTGAAAGTGGCCATGAGGAAGGTTTAAAATTTATTAACATAAAAAGAAAAATTATTATTTCAACTTATTTTTGAACTTAGCAAAATTTAACTTGACTTTTACAATTTTACCAAAACTTTACTGATTACGCAATCTTTGAAATTTATATTTTGAATTTCTGAATTTTCTATGTTTTGGGTAATTTCAATGTGATTTAATCAATTTTATAAGCCAATAAAATTTTAATGATTTTCATTTATTGATAATACTCTTTACCGTTCTTTAGTGTCGTTGGGAAGTCCCTCACTTAAATTATATATATTATTAGTAATATACGTTCTAGAGGCTAAATGGTGGCGTTACGGCTTAGGGTTAGGGCCTTATCCTGCTCCTGTTGTAGGATGGAGAACTGTCGTAACCTCATTTCTAAAATAATAAATTTTTAATCAGACCTGGTACTACAGTTTCGGAAAATCTATCATTCTATTAGTATAATTTGTCACTAAGTCGCCATAAAATGTTTATTTTTCATTCTGAGATTTAATAATAAAATAATGAAACGCGAAAAAAATAAGATTTATTTCAAATTTTTCGTTCAAGTCATGCGCGTTAGTATCAACCCGTAGTATTCCTACTTCCTTTTCTTGCCACATCGCTCCCTTGCGTATGGGTGGTCGCGGTGAGTTTCTGCGGGCCTTCCTTCATCTCGCATCTCCATCGCCAAGATGCGTCGTGGAATTACCACGTTCATGTCCACCATCCGTTCTTGTAATTTCGGATCGTCTAGCTCGTAGGAGACATTGTAGCGCGAGGCATAGCCGTCACTGCTGGGTATCCTGCCCGCCGCGATATCCGTATTGACCTGTCTCAGATACCATCTGGCTTGTTCCACTTGTCTGTTTGTCTCCTCTTGATGAGCTTCGAGGCGCGCTAGTAAGTATTCGGCCTGGCCCCGCATCTCCCTGGCCGGGTTGCGTCCTGGCTCCCTTTTGATCGCAACGTACGGAAGGTCAATCTCGTCCGAGACTCTTTGCGTGCTGGATCTTGTCTCGCGCACCGGAGAAATGAAAAATCCCGCATCACACATCGCCTGCCTACACCTGGCAGCCGAGTGAGCGGGGAATCGTGCTATTACTCGGGAAGCGTCAATCCACGAGTTTTCTAAAATTAAAAGAAGCATTAAGCGATGAACGGAATTTACACTTTATTTGGTTTTGGGGAATTAGCTTAGAATTTGGGTACGACGATTACTGGATTGGTCGCGCCAGGTTTACTTGGTGTCGAGAAAACTCTGGACAGGGCTGCTTTAAGAGGGGTCTTTTTAGTTCGCGCAGCTCGTTGACAGTGATCTGGAATTCAATTCGGTACTGTTCTATGGGGTCTCCCCCCGAGTAAATTGCCGAGGTTAACTAGCCTTGGTTCAGTTCTTATTTATAAATCATTAGTTATCAAATATTAATTAATATTTTGCCTAGAATTTACGAAAAATGTCTGATAATGTTCCTTTTATTGACCTTTGTTGATATTTCTAATTTAATATTTTTATTCAAAAACCTATTGTTTTTATAAGTAAAATTTTGTTTCTATGGTTACCGCTAAATTTAACGAAGTACTTAATATTAATAGCATTTGAACACCTTTATACAAGTTCTGATTTCAGGTATTGATTATCGGGTTATAAATTTTGTAAGGATTCGGAAGATCACTGGATCGTTAGTATAAGACTTGATTAGTTCCCAAGCATTCTAGTTAGCGTAAGATTTAATTAACCCACAAGCACTTCATTTGGTACGAGATTTAATTAATTCGTAAGTACTTTATTTAGTATACCCTTTGATTAATTCGGGTATTTTCTTTAATAAAAAATTTAATTAATTCATAAATACCTTATTTAGTATAAACTTTGATTAATTCAGGTATTTTCTTTAGTATAAAATTTAATTAATTTACTGAAATTTAAAAATATAACCTCTATAGTTAAATTAAAATTCCCAAATAACAATTCGTGTATGCATTTATTGATTTAGGTTACCATTTCTTGTGAATTGTGAGTCTGACAAAAATTCTCCTAGGCCTACAGGTTCATATTTAAAAATACCATAGATTCGTTTCCTTCGACTCCCTGCCAACGACCTGCGCACATGATCCTGGATTCATACGGTAATGGTTATTAAAAATGGATGGTTGTCGTTTGATGGTATTTTGGGTTAGTTCATTGGTTTTGAATTTAAATGCTATTCAATCAGTTATAGGACTATGGCTTGTTCTAAATTCATTGCGGAAAAAATTCAAATCGGCCAAAGGAATATATTTATATTCTACGACAGTGGTGGACATGGTCTATTGATAGGTCTTGCTGATGGGTCTTCATCACGGACGAATAAGTGGCGGGTTGCACCTGGATACTAGTACTCAATATATTGATTAACAATTTGGTTAATAAATTCCTAATTCCTTACCCTTATATAGAGTCCGGTTGGTACTCGTGGCCTTAGTTTCTTCTTTGTCATGCTCCGGAAACTCTCTTGGGGCTTGTACATTCCTTCTGGACATTTTAGTAATAACTGGAAAAGTCTAAGTTGCGCCGGTTATTATATTGGCTGTGTGCATGCAAGGACAGAGAAAATTTATAGCTTCCGCACACCTGATCTGACTGTCGCCTAACAGGATAATTCTTCGATCGCGAGTATGTGTGCGTGTTTGAATCGAATTTTCTATTGGCATACATGCTACTGTCAAAGGTCGTGTGCAGATGCATTTCCATCCCTAACTGTGCGGGTGTGATTTTTCGGCTGACTTTGGTTTATTTTTGATCGATCAACTCTCAAGAAATGTCAGATCGGACATTTATATATCAGATGCCTATCCTGTTGATCCAAATCAGTTTTCGTCGATGTTAAATTTATTACGGTTGATTTTAGGCATTGTTAGTTCATTCATCGCTTGGCCATTTTAGACTATTAGTTTAGTATTCGTGTGGGCTGAGTTGTTGCTCATCAGTGGTTCTGTTCTCATGAATCGGCACTCGAGGCTGGAATTTGTTGTTACCTCCGAATTGTTTCAGGTGTAGATATTCACTATTATTTTAATATGACGAACTATTACCTTTTAGGTTTTTATATTTCCGACCTACCGGCACACGCCGTTCGTGATTATCATTTCATACTTTGCGTCGGCGACTTATATTAATCAGCGTCGGATGATACTTTCTGCAGCGACTATTGGGACTCAAGATGGATATATTATCATGTCATCAATGACCGGTGCACGGGGAATTTTTGGGAAAGCTACTCATTGTAGTATTCTACTTATTTGTGATGTTTGTGATTACCTTTTACTGGTGAACGCTGTTAAATAAATTCCTTTGGAGTTTTTAGTTTATTTTAGTTTTATTTGTTGCTAGTTATTCGAGGTTGGTACTTGGGTAATTCATTTAATTTTTGACGGGAAGCTTGTACCCTTATATCGTATATCAGTATAATTGTTTGTGAACTCTTTAATATAAATCTCATCCCTCAATACATTTTAAGTCTAGCCATTTCCTTTACCTATTTTCTGATAATTTAAGGTACCATTTTATTATTCTGTTAAATTTTGTAGTGCTCATGACCGTCATGTCGCTCCTCGGTTCCATGCAAAGATTTTAGTCAATGTAAACATTCGAATCTCGTCGCAAGACTTATAAATTCACTTGATGATATGGATCTTGACAAAGGATTTACTTTTTTCTATTATTTACATTAATTTCAAGGTTTGATTTCAATTAAATTTCTTTATTGCAAAACATTAGAAAGTTATAGCAACGATTTTTATTCTCTGACTTCCCGTCACCTTCCCCTTTAATTGATCCTAGGCGCATTTGTGTTTATATTACAAATTAATGAGTGCCCACTGGACTACTCGGTGTTTTGAATTTTAGCCGTTTGTCAGTACAAATTTAGGTCGAATTTATAAGAATTGAGTGATGACGGAATAGCCAAAAGACTATTCCCCTTTCTACCCATTTCCCCTATACGAACTGATATTTACGTTCCAGCTCCTGCGTTCTCACGCCGGAGCCTTCACGGTCACGAACTATTGGCGATTATACACGCACTTACACAGTTCGGTAGGACATATAAGATTTTTATAACTTGTGGTGTTGTTTCGGCTGTGGGCAGGAAAAATTTCGACAAAAATGTTATTTATAAAACTTTTATTGGACATCATATACATCGATCATAAACGTATTTGTCATATTCAGTTCAAAAATTCACATTCCAACATTTCCCCACGCCGACATCTCAAACAGAGCTCGTATGAGGTTGTTTGGATGCGATGTGGAGAAAGTTTTCAAAAACATCTCTTCTGTTGGGCCAGAACACAAACGGCCCTGATAATTGTTTAAATGAATCGGTAATACACACGCAAATACAATATGCAGATTTAAAATCGGACCTATAAAACATCAACTAACCCTGCTAAAATACGAGAAAGAAAACAATTAAATATAAAATCACAAAACACAAAAATAAATTAAATTAATAACAAAGTGCAACAAGATCCGCACGAAATAAACATAAAAATAACATGAGAACATAAAATTTGAACAAATTTCAACAATTTATCAAAAAATGCGAAAATCCATAAAAATGGAACAAAAATTAAATAATTTGAATTGGAAACAATTCAATTAAAAAATTAAAAATAAAATTGTCGAATCAAATTACAAAAAATAATAAAATTAAGATTAGAATATACTAGAAAACCACAAGGTCAAATTTTGTTTTACTAAATCAAATTTAACACGCAAGGTTAGGGTAGTACAATAAGTATATATACCGATTCATTTTTACATAATTTTAATCAATTTTTGAAAAACTTGAATCAGTTTAATCTGAAAAAGGTCAGTCTTAAGAAACTCAGTATCAATATCTTCAATGTGAGTGAAGAAGGATGTCGACAACCTCATGTGAGCTCTGCTGGAGGTGTCGGCGTGGGGGAAGGTTTGAATGTTATGCCAATTATGATGTGATGCCGATTATATTTTAAAGAAATGTTAAATCAAGTTTTACTCACGTCGAAAAAAAATTTACAAAACCAAATCGAACTGTGTAAGTGCGTGTATAATCGCCAATAGTTCGTGCCCGTGAAGGCTACGGCGTGAAAACGCAGTAGCTGGAACGTAAAACCATTATTCCGTATAGGGGAAAAGGGTGAAGGGGAAATAGTCTTTTGGCTGTTTCGACGTCACTCAATTTCCATAAACTCGACTCAAATTATCTTCACACACGGCTAAAAATTAAAACACCGAGTAGTCCAGTGGGCACTCATTAATTATAATATAAACACGCCTAAGATCAATTAAAAGGGAAGGTGACGGGAAACTAAAAAATAAAAAATCGTTGCTATATCTTTCTAATATCACGTCATAAAGATATTTAGAAAAAATTCAAACCGTAGAATAAATGTAAATAATGTAAAACTCTAATATCACGTCCTAAAAGAATTAAATCAAAATCAAACGATAGAAATGGACGAGTAAATTCCTGAGCTGCAGTTAATCCCGTGTAACAAATTTATAATCAAGAACAAACACCAGATAAGTAACCGCGATCACCGCTAATAATTAAAAAGGAAAAAATTTGTAATGGAATGTAGCGATAAGTTCTTTTTTTAATTTTAAACGGGTGCTAGAATACTCACGATTCCACGGAGAAATGATTAACTCAATAGTTACAAATCGGTGCCAAATTAAAAAATAGATTGTAACAGTAAATTACAAAATCTCTAAATAAAATAATATGACCCACTCGAGGTCGGATCATTTAATAGGCTATCAATATGGTGCAAATTTACTTTACCTTTACGGAAATTTCACCAATAAAACTTTCTCTAGAATATACCAACAGAAGAGTCGAAAACTATTTAGATATGGGTTAATTAAAAATACTCGACACAGACGTAAGAGACAAGCTTTAGAATTATTTATTACACTCATGAAAAATTCATCACCGATCGATAAATTCTTTCTGCATCTGGAAAGTAGTTAATGAGGAATTATCACAGATCACCCATCCGTCAATTCTGCAATTTCTTAATGTCCTCTAGAGCTGTTAAGAATTCTTGAACAGATTCTCGTTTAACATCTTTTTTGAACATCGTCATATCCCCCATGTAAAATCGATCATCATCCTCGTCTCCGCCTGAATTAAAAGAAATTGATTTTAGGAAATAATCCGACCGATTAGAATAGCGAATTGGGCAATCCATCCCGAATTAATGGCGTAGTCCACCATAAAATAGGTAATTAAATTCAATGGAGACGGGAGTTGGCCATCAATATCGATTTCCTAAACTAGCGAAGAAAAATTGTTCATAAAACTAATTAAAAATTTTTTACAATGGAGCTTAGATAATAAATACATAATTGGAATAGTAAAATAATTAGCATAGATGATGGATCACAGATGATAAATGAATAGGGAAACTAGTAAGATAAAGTGAACAGATAGCGGTTCACGGTAACGAATGCGGGGGCTAATAACACAACAATTTGGAATAAATATTGGATAACAGAAGTTTGGAATAGACACTGGATCCTAAAAGTTAATAACGTAATAATTGGAACCGCTACCAAACCACAGGGGCTAAATAACATAATAATTAGAATGGATATTAGATTACTTGTAATGAACGCATAGAATAAATAACAGCAACTGATTTCATCAAAAGGGGAATCCACCACCAGTAACTAATTATACTACACAAAGTTGAGTAGTTAGAATGAATAAACCGGAATTGTACCTCCTTAGACGAAAAGATTACAATATTAATTCTAATAATAAATAATATAAACGAATAATATTATAAATGAAGTCTTACCAGAGAGTATAGTATTAGTAGGCCACAAGAAAGATATTCACTGCAAGTTCCTGAAAAGAATAATTGATGAATCGAGATGACTAGAATATAAAGGAACTCTGAGGGTAAATTATGGAGTAAGTAAATCCACGTGGGCCTTGACATTTTATAAAAATGTTAATCAATAAAAGCTAGAATCTAAAGATCACAATCTCTAACCGGTAACGGAGACACGAATACATCACTGAGATAAACAACATGTGTGCAAACAAAATCGATTCTAGACACGCACACATACTCGCAATCGATGAGTTATCTTGCCAGGTGATAATCACGGATTAGGTGTGCAGAATCTATGTGTTTCCTCTGGTCTTACATGCACACTGCCGCTATAATAATCGGTGCAGTTTGGGAATTTCCCAGTATCACTATTATGTCTAAAAGGTATTCAGTAACATCAAAAGAACCTCGGATGTCGGAAAAGAAAGAGCCCAACGTCGCGGGTACCAGCAGGAAGTCGCTCGAAGGTAAACTATTTATGTCTTTAATCATTCTATTGATCGGTAACTCAAGAACTAGCACCCGAATGCCACCATGAAGACCTTCTGGCAAGATCCAAAAAGAAACTGTGCCACCGGTGTTTTAAATGACAATATATTCCTTCAGTTGATTTACAGTTATTTTCACTGAGTTTTATTTTTGGAAATCAATCTACAACTGACTTTTAAATTCCAAACAAAAGAATGACCAAAAGTGTTGTCAAACCAAGAATCGTTCGTCTGAATTAAATCACTATCTTAGGCATAAAACTTAGAACAGTTTCTACAGGTCGTTGGCGGAGATGGGGAATCGAAAGGAATCCATCTATAAGGATAATGAATATGAACCGCATGCTTAGGAACAATGTTATCGAACCTACAATTCACCGGGAAAGGGTTAATTGAATTAATAATGTGATCATACGAATGGATTAGTGAGAACTTGTGATTTAATTCTAAAAAGCATATTTCAAACTTCATTAAGATAATTAAACCTTGTATTAATTAAGGAGTTCTTGAATGAATTAGGCCTTATGTTGATTAGAGAGATTTTGAGTTCATTAAATTTTATATTGATTGGAATAGTTATGAATTAATTTAAACTCTAACCTACCGAAAATATTTTATGAATTAATATAATGTATTGTATGAATTAATTTAAACTTTAACCTACCTAATATATTTTATGAATTAATTAAATGTTAGGCTATATAATGTATTGCATGAATTAATCTAAACTCTAACCTACATAACTCATTTTATGGATTAATAAAACCCTAAGCTACTTGATGTATTGTATGAATTAATTAGACTTTAAGTTACTTAATATATGGTATGAATTAATGAAATTTCAGGTTACTTAGTGTATCGTAGGAAATTAATTTAAACTCTAAACTACCTAATACATTTTATGAATTAATTGAAATTTAGACTACCGAAAGTATTCTTGAACGATTTAAGTCTTATGTTAACGAAAATGCTTAGGAACCAAATAAATGCGATATTAAATGAGGTACTTATAAAATCGGCGTCAGATCCAATATACCTAACTATAGACTATCAACCTTTGTGATAATATTCGAATAAAGTAATAAGATAAAACATTTGACAATTTTTAATTACTACTCACCTATTTATATTCATCCGTAGTCATAGAGTTAAACTCTTATGTATTAATACAACAAATCTTCAAGTATCTAAACTTAACTAAAAACGGCTATAGGAAGGAAAATAAAGGAAAACCAAAGTTTTTATCATCAAAAAGGTTCCGTAAATTCAAAGAAAAATATTAAATAACTATTAGATCTCTATGAGTTTTTAAATCAAGATGAACCAAGAGTAAGATCAGTAATTTACTCGGAGGGAGACTCAGATAAAACAGCGCTGAATTGAACTCCAGATCACTGCCAACGAACTGCGTAATCTAAAAGGACCCCTTTATAATTTTTGACATTACGCGAACCTGCCAGAACACAGACGGCCTTGTAAAGTGTTTAAATGAATCAGTAATACACACGCAAACACAACATGCAGATTTAAACTCAAACCTATTAAAACACCAATTAACCCTACAAAAATGCGAGAAAGAGAACAATTAAATATAAAATTATAAAACACAAAAATAAATTAAATAATAACAAAGTTCAACAAGATCCGCACGAAATAAACATAAACATAACATGAAAACCCAACAATTTGACCGAAATTCGACAATTTATCAAAAAATGTGAAATTCCATAAAAATGGAATAAAAATCAAAAATTTGAATTAGAAATAATTCAATTAAAAATGCAAAGGAAAAATTGTCAAATAAAATTTCAAAATAATAAAAATTAAGAATAGAATAAACTAGAAAATCACAAGGTCAAATTTTGTTTTACTAAATCAAAAATAACACGCAAGGTTAGGGTCGTACAATAGGTATATATACCGATTCATTTTTACACAATTTTAATCGGTTTTTAACCTAAATCAGTTTTACGAAACTTGAAAAGCGATTTTAGCCAGTTTTTCCGAAGAGTGATTATAATGTGAGTGAGAACTTGTGCGAGGCTCTCTCCACGTCGTATCCTTGCAACCTCGAATGAGCTCTGCTTGGATTTCGGCGTGGGGAGAGGGAATTATGACATATTATGTATGCAAATTATTGAACCACAATGTATTACGCGGTAAAATATATCTTTATGACAAAAATTTGTTTGTTTACTGTCGAAATTTTTCCGGCCCACAGCCGAAACATACTACAAGTCATTAAAATCAAACATACAATTCAAAATCGTGTAAGTGCGTGTATTATCGCCAATGATTTGTGCCCGTGAAGGCTCCGGCGTGAGAACGCAGGAGCTGCAACGTCAAAAATATCATTCCGCATAAGGGAAAAGGGTGGAGGGGAAATAGTCTTTTGGCTGTTTCGTCGACACTCATTTCCCGTAAAATCGACCTAAAATCTATGACAACAAACGGCTCAAAATTATCACACCGAGTAGTCCAGTGGACACTCAATAATTATAATATGAACATAATCCGCCTAAGGTCAATCGGAGGGATGGTAACGGGGAAACAATAAAATGAAATCGTTGTTATGGACTTCTGATATAATGTTTAAAGTCAATAAAATTGCTTAAGAGTAAAAAATAAATAATGTAATTTCAATGAAATTGCTTAAGAGTAAAAAATTGAATAATGTAATTGTTATAGACTTCTGATATAATGTTTAAAGTCAAGGAAATCGCTTAAGAGTAAAAATAAATGTAATTTCAATGAAATTGCTTAAGAGTAAAAAATTGAATAATGTAATTGTTATGGACTTCTGATATAATGTTTAAAGTCAATAAAATTACTTAGGAGTAAAAAATTAAATAATGTAAATATTACGGACTTCTGATATGATGTCTAAAGTCAATTGCTTAAGAGTAATAAATAAATAATGTGAATATTACGGACTTCTGATATGGTGTTTAGAATCAATAAAATTATTTAGGAGTAAGGAATAAATAATGTAAATATTATGGATTTCGGATACAAGGTATAAAGTCAATGAAATTAATTAAGAGTAAAAGTTCCATAATATTATGGTCTTCCACTAGGTTACTTCGAATTAAAATCAACCCCTTCGGATAAAGAATTGATAAAACTAGTTGGGATCAAAGAATAAATAATACAATTTTTCTGTTAAATAATGTAAATTCCATATCAAGCGTATAATTTCAAAGGTTTTTTAGATATTAATAATTAAACAAACCCCGAACCGTATCTGTATTAACAGTAATAAAAATCCCGATAATCTACCCCAAAATAACTGATTAATAACCATGAAGCATTTTTAGAAAAATATCAGAGAAAAAATGATCAGACGAGAAGTAGGAATTCCTATCTCCCAAGCGCGACAAAAACCTTATCGTGATAACAAATCTGCTCCCACCGAATAGCTGCACGTCAGACATCGATATTACTAACCGCTAAGCAGTAAATAAAATCGACCTAGAAAATGCCAACAAATAGGTCACTAAACACCCACCTAATAATTATAAAACCAGTATCCGAATTAGCTCATTAAAATGTCCAAATCATCCCTCTCCCCGAATACAATAACAAAAAACAGTTCGAAAAATTTTTATTGAATAATAGAATGAATGAAATCCATGATTAAAATGTTGCCGACCAGAATCTTACGTTATGCCAGGATATACCAGAAAGTGATACTCTAAAATCCAAAAGTTAACAATCCATTAGAACTTAATTATACTATTACCTGCCGGAAATGAATCAACGAATGTAGCTATCAGCGAGCATTATATAACCCAAAGATCGTCGGATGAATCGAGAAGGCGAATGACTCGAGTAGAATAACATTTGCTATTTGTATAGCTGATTTGGCATTTAAATTCAAGCCGATCAATAGTGGTAACTAACTCGTGCAAGCTAAAGCGTGACTTAATTCGACAGGCACACAACTACAGGCATAATCTTCGATCTGACTCTGACCCGTTCGATGAGGAAGAGATCTGAGTATCGATCCGAATTTACATTTTGCTAAAGGGGATAATAATTTAGCTAGGCGTAACTGAAGATAATTTTTTTAATTGATGAAGCTTACAATCTTTGTTGTCAAAATGTCATGCCGAGAAAAACAATTAGGCACAATCTTCGATCTGACTCTGACCCGTTCGACGAGGAAGAGATCCGAGTATCGATCCGAATTTACACTTTGCCAAAGGGGATAATAATTTAGCTAGGCGTAACTGAAGATAATTTTTTTAATTGATGAAGCTTAAAATCCTTGTTGACAAAATGTCATGCCGAGAAAAACAATTGTAGATTATAAATAATGGGTTTAAAGTAAGGTATTTAATTAGTACTTTTATTTTGGTAATAAATTAAAAAAATAAGTAGAGAAATAAGCAAATATTAATGATTTAATTTTTTTTGAATTCTTTAGTAATAAATTTAAAAAAATGAATAGTGTAAAATTAAAGTATTTTGTTGTTAATTTTTTAATAATGACAGATTTTCCTCGTTTTCGTTAAACGTCTGATCGATAATTTTTATAACCAATAATAGGCTCTGTGCAGTGGTCTAGCTGAATAAATTCGAAGGAACGGACGTAGTTTATTAATATATTTCACAAAATCAAAATGAAACTCCCTTAGCAGTGATTTGTACGACCGTCACATACAATTTAGAACGTTTCCTTAATGGTATTGTTCGGATTTCAACTAATTCTTCTTAGTTACAAAGCATATAATCGGTATGACAGTTTGAATGGGTTGGAGCTCATTTTAAGGATAATTCATGTTAATAATCAATTAAAATAAAATAAAAATCAAAGCGCTATTCACCATGTGATTTAAAATGACTTTTCACTCTGTTGGTCGTATGGGAAATCTATTCGCCAATTAGTCCTTATCGTGATGAGGTGTCCGCCATTTTAAAATTCTAGAGTGGGTTTTCCCAATACGATGCACGATTTAGATAACCATTGCGTACCCATGACCAAAATCATGTTGGTACTGTACGCAACAGCCGAATGCCATTCGAGCAGGTAAGCGCTATTACTAACACTACTCCTCAAAGGACCTTCGCTTTCCCGGTTAGTGCCGCCGATAGAAGGACTTACGCATGTTATCCTATCAATTATACTATTACTGAATCCCTTGTATCTACACTATCTGAATTGAGAATCGTGAGATTTCATTCCTATATTCCGGTGGCTTCGTCCGGCATTTTTCTTAGCTGACCTATTATCGAGCTGTGCCATTATTTTATTCCACTTCATTCCAACACACTTATTTATGAACTAGAGAACAGATAATTTACGAACAAATTTTTATTGATACTAATTAAATTTTATACACCAATTACATCAGAACAATGAGATAAGAAGCAAAGGTGGATTGTATGTCGGTCCTTATCTAACACAGTGTCTATAAACATATTCGCTCTGAGATTAACGTCCGCACGATACTGATGAAATGACGACTGGGTTTGAGGAGTTGATCTTATTCATCCGCGTCGACGTCGGTCGGTAACCATCGACGTTTTGCGGGTCGGTAGGGAGGAGGGTTTGTATTGTGGATGGGTTCTGTGCGAGTGAAGGGTCCAGGTTCATCGAATCGGTAAGGATTCCCTGCTACATTACTCATGAGGACAGCAATTTCAACTTTGTCCAGACCCAACCGGTCGAGGGCTTGATTGACCGCAGGTGCTTCGTTTTCATCATCCACCAGATTGATGTGGATGGATCGAGCCGGAGAATAAAACGTTACAGAGGGTGCATAGAGCACATCGGGATCGAACACCGAGATTTCGAACTCCTGGTAAGGGAGCGGGAGATCGTCGATCCGATACGGAGCGCTGGGTGGCTCCGTTTCTCTGAGGAGGCCGGCCTCCATGCGGCGACGCTCGCGACGACGACGATTTCGGTTGGGTCGTCGACGGGTCGCTCTTGAACGGGGTTCTGCTACGGGGTTTTGAGGTGATTCCATTATTGGAGGAGCTGAGGTTGAGGGAGTTGAATCGATTGTGTCCATCAAAAGGTGTTGTTCTGGGATGATGTTTAGGTGACGAGCCCAGACGCTCCCGGGGATGCAGACCCGAAGCTCGGCATACGTGAAGATTTGGCGGAGCGTCACGCTCTGCTCTTTGATCAATACTCACTGGCTGCGAGATTCTGTGATTAATTCGTCTCGAGCGCGAGATAAACGGGTAATTTTCTGGTATAGGCCCTTGGCGGCCTCAGGAGAGGTCCAGGTGCCTTTTACCTGATTATATTTAGTTTTGAGGGCTTCGTGTCTTCCTTCTAACTCTTTTAGCTTCTGCCGGAGCGCGATCACTGATGGAGAGAGTCGAGGGATTCTGGGAAGATTGTTCGGATCAGTCCTGGAATTGGTATTCATTTCTAGAACATGTACAGAGAAAGGTCAATAACTAGGGAGTTGTTGGGAGTAGGGTTGGGGAAAGATATCCCGTCCGAAAAGGATTCGATGGTAGTCAACCGGTAGAATCTTTGGAGTTGGGGGTCTTAATGACGGTTCGATTTACAGTAGCAAGTACGTTATGAGAGCACCGATGGAACATTGGTCAAACCGAACACCGTTCGGGGAAGTACATAAATGAACATTATTCTTAGGGTTCGTTCGATGCTAACACTTGTTGGTATTAAGTAAATTATAGTACCTACACAATTTATCAAGAGAATTTCTAATGTTAATGAAATGGAATATCTATATTAACTATTAATATAAAAAAAAATGAAGTCTCTATATTAATTATTAAGAGAATCGTTAACGTTAATGAAAATGCAATACTTATATTAGTTATTGAGAAGGTTATTGGAAATTGGACATAATTGGATTAATGAGTAAGAGGGTTAATTAACATTAATATTATTAACAATATCCTTACTAACTATCTAGGAAGTTTGGGTACCATGACATTAAGGGTCTTTGCGATGACGTTTGTTATATAACAGCATCACTACTACCAATAGTTATAAGGATGAATGTAATGTAACCATTTAACTAAGAGTGCTAATTATGATAAATATAATACTAGTGAAATTAGCAAAAATGAATCTTGGTGTATGGTTAGCTGTATGAATTGGTTGACAGCTTTGTGCTCGTCTTGGCCATTGTGGAAATCACGTATTTTGTTCCCTTCATGCCACTAGTGTCGTCTCTTAATGAATTCATTTCTAAATCTCAACTGATCTAAAGGGGCACTTTCAACACATGTATCGGAAGCTAGTGGATTTAAAGTTCGGAGTCTATCTCTTATCTGATTCATGTCGATTCAAAAATTTTCTCTATACGAACAGTTCGCTCTTGCATGGAAAGAATTCAATGAGGTTCGCGTATGGTGATATGGATGCAGTTTGTCGTAGTGCGATTACTGAAGGGAGAGACGAGGGATCCGAGGAAGATTATTCTGATCAGGTTTAGGATTTGGATTCATATCTACAATGTATACGGAGGGAATAAAAGGTTAGAGTTATTGAGATCTGACCTATTTGAATCTGCTAGTAGTTGGTAGTTGATGTTCGAACTATCGATGTTACTCTTAGTAATTATCTACGCGGTTTGGACCGTTATGAGTACTTATATTGATGTTTGACTCGTAAACCTATTTCTTTGGACCGTGGGGATGATGTCGAGTTTACTGTAATTTTCTAGGTAACAGGACTATTCCTGATAAAAATGTTAATCAGGAATTCATTTCTAGTAACGAATCATAATAGTATAATCAATAGCATTTATAATGATAACCCTATGAACTAGGTTAATCATAGTATTCATGGTGGTGATATTGATAATAAAGAGATTAGTGATGGTAATGGTGACACTAGTAGTAATATTAATGATGAGAATTAATTAATCGTAATATTAATAATATCAGTAAAATAATTACGTTAATTAATGACTATATTACTAATAATATTAATAAGGTTAATTTATGTTACTGATAATAATAATAATAATAATAATAATAAGATTCCCGATGATATTAATTGTATTAATGCCAATGATTAGATTAATAGTGATAACAGTGATGAAGCTGATGGTACTAATAGTGTCAGTGACAATAATTGCAATGACGTAATGCTGAAAAATACTGTCTTTAATTCGCGATATCTATGTAGTTTAGTATTAGCTAATGGAACGATCAATCGTATTCATCCTGGGAGTTCTACTAGTAGTTGAATCGACGGCATGAACGCGGTAGGTCTAGTTACGTTGGGAAATGCGTGCATTGATATGAGGGTGTTGAGATTCCTCATGATGCGTCGGATTATGTTGCCACTCGCTCTATCCCTTGCTAGTGCCATCGTGTTAATCGGATTGTTCAGGGGTTCTTGTTAAATTTATGATGTCTGTAATTGATTTACTGGCGTAATAGATTGTAGTTTGTGTGAAAAATATCTCTTTCTAATTGGTTTGGGGGAATGTCATCATGTTTGATGAGATAGCTAGTTGCCTTATGTTTCATAGGATAAGTGGATACGTAAGTGTCGGTAAGTTTGATGCTTCGGGGTGTCTTATTGATTCCTAAATCGTTAATTGTAGAAAACTAGTGTCAATATCTATTCGCTAACGGTTTCAACCGAAAAAATTACTACTTGGGATGATTTCCTTTCACAATTCTTAGTGTATAGCCAGCTATAGATTGGTTAAACGATTCATCTCCGTCGCGACAAATTTGGAGATTTCAATTTTGGGTTCCCTTCTTGTCACTAGGGTCGATTATTCATGGTGACTGCAATCTCTGTTTCTTACTAATCGGATGGGCACTGGCAATACATGTACTAGGTATTTACGTATCTACGATCTGGATATTTACCTCTTGTTCATTCAATACTGATTCGGGAATTTTACTATATACGAGCGTTTCGTTCTTGCAAGAGAAAAATCTAATGAGCTTCCCGTATGGTGATATTGATGCGTGTCGTAACGTAAGTCAGGTCAGATTTAATGGTCAGAGAAACAAAAACATGAAAAATATTCTCTGGTTTTCCCTAGAGGCCTTGTGGTAGAGCGGAATAAAGATTCTGACACCATTGGTTTTTGATTTCCCTTTTCTATTTTTATGATATTACTCGTCTAGTTTGCTTCTTTGATTACACCTACCCCTTCTACCGCGTTAGTTTATTATTTTATTCGAGATTTAAAAGGTTTGATCGAATCACTATGTGACTTTCCTAGTTTCCCTACCTGAGGTCGCACTTCCCATGATTTTATTTCTGCGCGCTCCGGCCACTTTTCAGTAGCCGCTACGAGTTATACAACGATGCCCTGCGTGGAGGTCCTGTGCAATTGCCAGACCCTACTGCGGACTACCGAGGTTCCAACGAGGCATAACCCACGAGCACAACTAGGGAACTTAATCCACCAGCCGGCACGAGATCCGTCCCATCGAATGCTATTTCGAATACTTTTAATATATAAATTTCAGGGACTCGAATAGATAGATATATATATGTTAATAATTTATATGACAACATTAAGAAACTTATAATTAAAGTGAATTCGAAACATTATAAACATTAAAAAACTTCATAATACATTAACATTCAAAACGAAATAAAAATAACAAAAATCCTTACGTCTAAGATTTTCCGTAAAATTTTCAGTATTGAGTTTTAAGCATAAAATTTAAGCATAAAGTGTTAGCATAAGTTTTAATAATGAAATTTGTCACTGTATAAATACTGTTTTTGTGCCTGTGTGCGACCAATGAGCGATTTTTCGCGATTTTTAGGGCTTTTTAATTATTTTATTAATTTTACATTATTTTTATTATTTTTCTTACATTTTTCTCTATTTTTTGATATATAATGTATCTTATGGTTGAATTTCATTTTTTATTATTATTTTCTTATGATATTATTTTTAGCCCTTATTATTTGTTTTCTGTTCGCCACTTCTGCTTGTGTTTTTTCTAAACCTTATTTTGCAAGGTTTTGGCAGTTTTTTTTATTTTTCATGTCTTTCTCTGCAGCTGTGGGCTTTTTAATGATTTTAATTAATTATTTGTTTTTATTTAATTTTGTTATATTTTTAATTTGTTTTAATTAATATGTTTTTATTACTTTTTAGTATCTTCTTGTGGTGCGTGCTTATGTATAGTGACTTATTTCATTACTTTTAGTTTTGTTTTAATTTTTATTACCATTTTTGTTTAAATTGTGGCTCTGAGCCCAACAATTGTTTGTAAGAGGGTTTTTTCGAGTTGTGCGAGTTGATTGATTTTCTGAAGTAGGTGTAGATCGAGATTCTGACATGAGGGTTTTCGGAGAAGGTATTCTTGCATCCGGGTGAGCTCTGATTTGATAGTTTGAACTGCTTCGAGGGCTTCTTGGGTTTTCAGAGGGTTTGGGTTTGATTTGTTGATGAAGATGACAATTAAGAGTATACAGATTTGTGGGTATGGGTTCATTTTTCTATTTACAGGATTTTCATTTTTCGTTTATTTACACACACTTTTCGTTTTCGCATTATTTTATTCTGGGTTTAGTTCGTCGTGACTACTCAGGGTTGGATTGTTAATCAGCATCAATTCTGCTCTCATCAGTCTATTTAATTAATCAATTATAGTAATTATTTTATCTTTTTCCTCTATATCACTTTTTTAGCTCTCATTTTCCTCTTTTAATATTTGCATGTTTTTATTCTGTTGTGCCTTTTCGTACTGCTTTATTGTATATTCTTCAAGTTACTTATATGGTCTGTTTAATCTTTTTGTCTTTTGGTATTTTCTCTGCATTCTTTTTGCCTGGGTTTTCCAATGGTCTTCTAACACGTATCTTGACCATTTCGTTGCCAGCTCGGTTTTCAGTTCTTCTACTTTTTCTTCCCAACCCTTGTTTACTTCGAGTTTCTGTTTTAACCACTCGTTTTCGTCTTCTACTTCCTCCTGTTGTTTCTTTAACATCTCACATTCTCTTTTTAACGCCTTTATTAAGTTTCGCGACTGGAACCATTGATTGGTTATACAGTCTATTTCTTGAATTTGCTGTTCCATCGCCATTCTTATATTTTTTATCATTTCCTCCTGCTCGCTGCTTTCTACTTCCATTACTTCCTCCGTTTTGCATATTATTGGTAATGGGTACTCGTTCTCCACTTCAATCTTTATGGGTTTAATACTTTCATTGACAGTGGTCTCACCGGACTCTCCTTCAATTGTTGTTAATTCTCTCTGATTATCCATTTTCTACAAATTTTGTACATCAATTTTTTGTTATTTTTGGTTTCTTTTTATATTTTTATGATTTTGTGCATTTTTTATTCTTTTTATGGGTTTTATTTATTTTATTTTTAAATTTTTTATTTTTATTCCTTTTTCTAATTTTTTGTTTTATTTATATAAATATTTACATATCTTTACACTTTTTACATTTCCTCTTTCTCTTTTATTTTACACCCATGTGCCCTAAACTTCCACAAACCATTCGTCTATTACGGTTTCCTGTGGTCGTTCCTCTGTTTCTCCCATATTCATCATGTTGATAGGCACTGGTATTATTGGTATTAATGAGGTCCACACCATGGGTGGGATATTTAATATCTCGTTTATCCTTTGTCGCAATTCTTGTGAGGTGTTTATCTCCGAGAGATCCTCTATCTCTCTTTCTAATATTGAGGTGTCTCTTTGGGTTTTTAACCTTTCTCTCTCAGCTTACATTTTTCATATTTTTTCGTCAAATACATCTTTTTCGCTTCCTCTAAGCGCATTCTGTCGATGAATGGCAAGGTCTCTTTGCGAGCACATTTTTTTGTATTTGTCTATCTCTTGCTCTGCGCACTCTACCCTGTCCTTTTCGATTTCCGTTTGCACGTCACTCTGCTCTTTATTTTCAACGAGTTTTTGTAATTGGCTCTGCGTCTTTATGAGTTGGTTCACTTTCATCGTACTGAATTTTCTTAGATTTCCTTCTCTTTTCTCTTGTAATTTTATCCGTGCTTGTATATTTTCAATTTCCACTCTTTGTTCCTCTACCTGTTCCCACATCTGCAGGTTGTCGAGGGGTACACAGTTTTCGGGTAATTCTTTCATTTTGTATTTTTGTTTCCAAGCTTTGGCTTCTCTTAATACTCCGTTTGTCTTCCTCTCACTTTTATTCATTGTTTTTGTCCATTCGGTCACCTGTAGACTCTGTTCTCTTTTGGTGTTTTCTAATTCCTCCCTGATTCTGACTTGTACGCTTCCTATTTGTTCGATTTGAGCTTCGAGTTCTTTATTCCTTCTTCCGGCCCCTTCGGTTCTGCATTGGTTAAAAGTTGCTCTTACCAACTGGCTTAGATATTTTGCTCGCATCTTTTCTAATTCGTCCATTTTCTTTAACAATCTTTTGCTCAGCTCTTCCACTTCCTCTTCTAGTTGATCGTGCTTTTGACTATGTAGTTCTAATATTACTTTTCCGAATGCCGTGTTCGTTTTCAGCTCTTGGTATTTGGCGTGTAGTTCTTCTCCTTTCTGAATAAACTCGTCTGTCCGGCTTTTCTGGTAAGCTGTGTTGATCACCTCTTTGTAATATTCTACTTTTATTTCGTTGGTCATTTCTTTTAGTTCTGATTTTTTTTATTTAGTAACTCCATCATCACTTTTCCGTGATTCGTTTTTAATTCTTGTCCCTCGAATTGTTTTTGGAGTTCTCTTACCTTTCTCCTTTCTCTTTCTGTCAGGCATCTTTTACTATTTTTGAAACTATAAAGTTGATGATTTTTTGTTCCTATTCTAAATTGTGGTACTGAAAAGACTGAGTTTTTCTCATAACACTCTTTATAAGATTTATGAGTTAGATCTGTATCCTTTAATGATATATAACAAACTGTAACATTTTGGTCGAAGGAAAACCCATTCGTCATAACCTTCTCCCTTACTTTCGTACTTAAATATTCCAATGACTGAATCAAGTTTTTTAGAATAAAGTGGATGAGTAGATGGATAATTAGATGTATCCTTAATCATTTCAGACAAAAGAACATCTAGTTTACAATTTTTAATCTCCAAGAAAAAAGAGTCTGTATCTCTATATTGATCTCACAATTAAGTTGTTGTCGATATTTTTCCAAGTCCTTATACTGAAGCTCATACATTCTAAGTTTCGACAAGTCAAGCACTGATTGTCCTATAAAGATAAAGTCGTCAAGGTTTTAACCGCTTTTGCTAAAGAATCATTTACAAATTGATAAGAATCAATAAATCTCACACTAATTTTTCCCAAATGAGCAATTAATGAAATAAATTTTTCAGATGTTAATGGAATACATCCTAAAGCCCAATTTTTAAATTTACTCAAACCATATTTTAATATATGATGCATATCATATCCCTTTAAGTTATGGAAAATAATTGGTAAAACTTTGTTTATTTTTCTATTAATATTACAGTCATTGCAAGCAGCACCCAAGCAGCAAAATGATCATGATCTCTCACTGGATCCACAATATCTTTCAAAAAAAGATAGCATTTTATACATGTATCAAATTGAAACTGTTGTAAGTTTGTTAATTCCTTAATTAATTTCTATTTTTTTTCTATATTATGTTTTGGAAATAATAAATTATCTAAAATATAAGGTAAATTTGTATTAAAATATCAATTTAAAATTACTTGATTCATATTTGTTATTGTAGTTATTAAAGTTGTTCATTTTCTAAAATTGAATAATAATTAAAAATTTAAAAGAAAATTAAACTTACAAATTAAACAAATTTATTACAAATTTATTTTGACGAATCAAAATCACACATCAGCACTTGTATTAATCAACACACATTACCAATCTACACAAAATAATATTAGGAAATAAACACAATGATACAAAATTTATTTAAAGAACATTGATTTTAACCAAGCTAAGCAATGTTGGCCACAAGTTTTTATCAACAGATTCTGATAACAAATTCGATTGTATTCAATTGGCATGAACATTGATTCTAGTTTTAATATCAATAAAGGGGGATAATAGAATCCCATTGGATCAAATACATGTATTTTATCTGGTTTCACGTAAATAGCAAGTCAATGTTCTCCACTGAGATTAGCTGATTGAGTATTTACAATCAAAGCTTTGTTGATATTGATATAGGAAATTTTTTCCAATGGGAAAACACCAATGAATTTTTTCCCAATTAGTTTTTTAGCAATAGTTTGTATCTGAATAGAACTAAAATTCGGTAGAGGAAGATCGAAAAAATATTTCAGATATTCTACATTTGTTGAATAACGAAATGGTTTTTAATGAAAAATTTTAATTTATTAATTGTGAAAGCCAATTGAAGGATCAAGTACAAGATAATAAAAAATATAAAATTCAGATAATTATTAAAGGAGTTAAGATTAACAAATCAATTATCAAACCTATTTGGAAAATCCAAAATGTAAGTGGACAACTATTACTGGGTAAATTCACGTAAAAATCTTTTTTATTCTTTTATTTTTCTAAAATGTAACGATAAATGTGTTTTGGTATCTTTGTTAAATTTAATTAATTTCCCACTGCTTCATTTCTTAATTTCATTTAATTTAACTTGATAGCGAAAACTGATTACTAATATTAATTATAGAGGAAGATGTGATGTAACCAGAATGAAGCTCTCGACTGGAAAACCTCAACATGTAGTGGATAGAAGTGGAAAATATCGTATCTTATTCTTCAAGAGCGAAAAATGCAGGGTAATTATTATTATTATATTATTATTATTATTTTTATTTTATTATTATTATTAATATAAATATTATTATTTTATCCTTTTTTATTCAATTATAATAGTTTTATGTATAAAATTTTAAATCATTTAAAACCTTATATCTCTAAATTTATCATAAAAATTTAATAATTATTTTGTTAAAAATTTTATTAAAAAAAATATTTCAAAAATCAAACTAAAATTTTCATATAAAATATTTTAATTAAAAATATGTAATACTTAAAAAATAAATTTCAAAATTTGAAAATAAATTTTAACTTAAAAATACACTTAAAATATCATCTTAAAAATCAACTTAAAATTTTCGAAAAAAATACACACAAAATCAACTTAAAATTTTCGAAAAAAATACACACAAAAGACACTTAAAAATTTAGAAAAAAAAAATACACACAAAAAAAATTAATTAAATTACACACAAAAAATTACATCATTTAGTAATCAATACGCACAGAAAATAATCACGAACCCCCCTATATATATTATGCAATGGTGTGTGGGCGCAGAGTTCCACTAACTACCTACTCAAGACCACTTACCCAGTCATTCTTTGATGAAGGCATACAAAAGATCAATGAAAAGATTGCTTCAATAACTGAGTTAAGGAGTAGTTGGGTTATTAAAAAAACAGTAACAAAAATAAGTAATATCAGTAGGTTGAGTGGTAGAAGTTATATAAAAACACCAAGACAATTGGCTAACAAACGGTGTTAAAGAAATGTGAAAAAATAGCTATAATTTATGTTTTATTTATAGCATATTGTCGATAATTAAAAAAAGATGAGATTGTTAGAGGACATAGAAAAGATAGTTTTAGTTATACTAAGTATCTAAATGAATTAAATTATGACCCAAATGATATACCCATAAAATTAAATGTTATTAGAAAATTTGAATCAAATAACTAAGGACTAATAATTAATATATTTAGTTATGACAAAACATCGAAACCCGAACGCAACGACTTTGTTTTAAAACATCCGTTTTTAAACATAATTCATAGGTCCAAAGTTACAGAAGGAACAATTATTAATTTATTACTATTAAATAAAGGAAAACATTATCATTATGTAGGAATAACATCACTCAATAGGTTATTGAATTGTCAAAATAAAAATATCACAATAGAAAGAATTCAATCGTTATGACGTCATAGATGTCTGAACGGATTTAGGTATAAGAATGCATTAGACAAACATGAGATATTATGTATGAGAAATCAATTATCGACAACTTTATATACTTTCCCGGAAAATAAGTTTATTAAGTTTATTATTCACTGATTGGTCCAAAACTGTAACCCCACCATATGTTATATATGCAGATTTCGAATCTGTTTTGCCAAAGGACGACGTACACCATCAAATACATTTATCCATTTCGACAGGACTTTTATTATTAAATACTGTTGAGGGTAGTACAATATATAAATAATTAATAGGTGAAGATTGTGTGGAACAATTTTTAAAATCCGTAGAAAAAATAGCAAAATATACAGTATTACCGTATTATTATAAAATGGGAAGTCAAACAATTAAGGAATTAACAAACCTACAATAGATTCAATTTGATATTTGTATAACATTTTATCTTTGTTTGAAAGACAATGTGGATCCAGTGAGAGATCATGATCATTTTACTGGGGAAAACTTGTATAAGGTTATGACGAATGGTTTTTCTTTCGACCTAAATGCTACAGTTTGTTAGGTAAATATTCTTGTCTAAAGACTAAGGGTGTATCATTAAAGGATACTGACCTAACTCATAAATCTTATGAGAAAAAATCTTTTTCTGAAAAAATGTCTTTTCTGTACCACGATTTAGAATAGGAACAAAAAATCATCAACTTTATAGTTTTAAAAATAAAAAAGTAGCACCTACAAATAGGGACGATCAAAGGGTTTGGGTGGGTAAAAATAAAAGTTTACCGTAATGGCATATAAATATACCTGGAGAACTTTTTACTTATGAAGAAATTATTGGAGAAACTACAGATGGTGAAGAAATTGTCAGAGAAATTCTGAAAACTATCTTTGAGGAAGAACTAATAAACATTGACGATGTTTAGTTCTCCGACGATGATGAAGATTATTAATAATAAATTTTGTAGTTGAAAAATGATATTATTTTTGTCTTTATTGTGTTTTTTTGTTGTTGATTTTTATGTGTATCATTTTATCATTCAGTGGATAATAGATTTTGAATTAATAAGTTGTAATAAATATTAAATAACATACAAATCTACTTAATATAAGCAGATTTGTGATGATTTAAATAAAATAAGTTTTGATCTTTGTACGTGTTTATTTTATGTGTTCAAGTGTTGAGAATTAGTTTTTTATAAAGATTTTAATTGGTTGAATTATTTTTATTATTATTATTATTATGTTAACACTAAATTTCTTTGAAAATTTGATCGTTATCAACAGTTATGAAAATAAAACTCGTTGTAAAAATACTAAAATCATGCTAAAAATTTAATATTCATGTAATTAATCGTGTATTAATTAAGTTATTTAAAAATTACATATATAATATTTTACATTAAAATATAAAAGCAAAGAATTACAATGTAATATTTGTAATAAATTGATGATAAAAGCTTGTCATGTTAATTGGAGATATCGCTTTTGTTCCAGCTGCTTTGAGCATTGTTTGGGCGATATGATAAATTCTGTCCTGGAACATGTCATACGCAATGATACAATTATCACATTGAAAAATGATAATATATAATTGAAGGGAGAAAACAGCCAAAATGATGAAATTGAAAAATTTTAAAATGAAGAATTTATAAATTTCGAATTGGCAAATTAATAAACTATCACAGCAAGAGAAATGTGTTTACAGCAAATCATTTTATTCCTGGCCAATCAGATATAAAATGTGCGGGTGGAGATTATTAGAAATGATTTTGATGGAATTTGCGTACTTTCTGTTTGATGCGTGGCGAATATGATCTAGAGTTAAAATGGTCATCCATATATGCAGTAACAACTAATGTGATCGATCGCAGTCAATCAGTGAAATATTTTGATAGACCTCATCATGCTGGATGGTGGAAGCCATCAAGTGACAGATATTATCGAATTATGTATAATTATTATTTTTATGATTTATCAATTGTTAAAATGACAAATTAAAAAATTTGATTTCGATTGGTTTTCACTTTTTGTTTACGTTGCTGAATTAGTTTTACTCCAGATAATATATTATTGAAAATCAGTCAATCAAACACGGTTAGAGCAATAATTTCGAGATTTCGGAATGACAATTGATAAATTTTCACAGTGAAAAAATAAATTTATCTATAACAATATTTCCAGGCCAATCAGATACAAAATGCGTTTGGCAGTGATTATTAGAGGTGGTAGGGATGAAATTCGTGTTGCTATAAATAAATAATGTAGTTCATAATTTTAATAATTAGGTAAATTATACCCAACTCTTGTCAACTAAAAGTTCATAATATAAAATGTCACAAAAAATGGAAAAGTATTATGGTCAAAAATACTATAATTCCATTTAATTTATATGTCCCATATGCATAACTTCCCAACCCATTCCTTATTTAGACTTTTATAATCATCATAAAAATAATTTGCGTCAATTTCATGTTAAAAAATTAAACTATTTAAAAGACCTAGAACTATTGAAGAACCTAGTTGTTAAATAACGTCTATATGGAAAAACTGTTGAAAATGTAAAAAAGAGAATGAATTTGCGTCTTTGCACAACAGATGAAAAACTTGTGACTTATACTTCGAATAGCAAGTGGTTAATGAATCGATATATTACCGACAATTAAACCAGTTTAATTCCTCTTTTGGAACGATACTAAAGAATCAATAATACGGAGAGTATGTAAAGGATTTAATTACAGATTTAAAACAAAATTCTGATTTATTTTCATTATCTAATATTTTTTATTATGCAGAAAAAAATTTTTAATTTATCTATTGAAGAGCTATGATCGAACTCTATCTAGACGGAATGAAATCATACATAAATTATAAACTCAAGAATACAAAAATAAATTTGCTAGAAAATGAATTTTTATGACCGGAAACCTTATCATCTGACCGTCGTTAGACTGAGTGGCCATGTGGAAGGTTTAAAATCTATTAACATAAAAAGAAAAATTATTATTTCAACTTACTTTTGAACTTAACAAAATTTAACTTTTAAAAATTGACTTTTACAATTTTATCAAAACTTTGTTGATTACGCTATCTTTGAAATTTATATCTTGATTTTGTTAATTTTCTATGATTTGGGTAATTTCAATGTGATTTAATCAATTTTTATAAGCCAATAAAATTTTAATGATTTTCATTTAATGATAATACTCTTTAACGTTCTTTAGTGTCGTTGGCAAGTTCCCTACTCAAATGATATATATTATTAGTAGCATACGTTCTAGAGGCTGAATGGTGGCGTTATGGGTTAGTTCGGTTTAGCTGTTGGAAGCGCTGTTCAAATTTTTAGATCACTTGGTGATAGCGTCAGTTTCTGGGTATCGCGCACAGGTCCTGTTTCGCAGGTCGACATTGTACCACCCCACCATGCCTGACGGAAACATCGGCCGGAGGGGGTACCATAAAATCAGGGAAGAGAGTTTTGAGTTAGGGGAATAGTTTTAATGTAGACAATGATTTACATTATAGGTTTTTGTAAACGCTTGCCAAGTTGAGTTGCAAGGGTTCTTCGGATAGGATATCAATGACTTGAACATAGTTTTTATTTCTGATAATTCGATCAGCACAATATTCAAGAATGAAAGGAAAGTGAAATATTTGTCCTAGTTGTAAAGGAAGCAACAATATTTTTCTTTGCTGAGCGATATAAACGCTTTGTTTTTATCTAACATTATTAGATTTATGAAATATTTAACCCATTTTAATGCTGACACTGGCTTAAGATTCACAGAAATATTCTTAATAAACATTTTAATGACCATAAAATGATGCGAACTCTGCCAAGTAGGCATTAGGTAAGATACTCAATGATAGAATTATCGCATTGAGAAATGATAATATAAAATTGAAGGGAGAAAACAACCAATCCCATCAACAAGTTGAAATAAAAAATAAATTGTTCAAAATAATAAATTGATAATCTTGGAGAAATAAAAGAACTGAATGAGGAAATGAAAAATGAAATGATAGAATAAGAAAAAACAGCAATTTACTAATATCCAGAAACAAATAATATCCAGCAACTGCTAGAGAATAAAGATGTGATTTATTGAAATGTTCAAAATTGTTTGTTTCAGAAGGAATTTGAGGAATCCGCTAATGAAATTAAGCTGATTTTAACAAAATTTGAAAATGTAGATTTTATAAATTTTGAATTGGCAAATTAATAAACTATCACAGCAAGAGAAATGTGTTTACAACAAGTCATTTTATTCCAGGCCAATCAGATATAAAATGTTCTGGTGGAGATTATTAGAAATGATTTTGATGGAATTTGCGTACTTTCTGTTTGATAAATTTATCTATAACAAACAATTTTTTCAGACCAATCAGATACAAAATGCGTTTGGCAGTGATTATTAGAGGTGGTAGGGATGAAATTCGTGTTGCTATAAATAAATAATGTAGTTCAAGAAATGAATAATTCATTTAATTGATTTATTCCAACAATGCTTTAAAGAACAGAATCTACATAGAATGAAAACGGAAATTAAGTTTGAGAGAATGAAAATATATGTTATATTTAAGGTAGTGGTAGTATATGTTGTTGTTTGATGCGATTTGTGGAATTCCTTATTTATACATTATACAATCGAAAGGTCAATTACAATCGGATGGTAACAATGAAAATCGGTTTGTAAATGGTTAAAAATCTCATGCTGTTAATGTAATGGTTGGAAAATCATGAGACCAATCAAAATTGAATTATAGTAAAAAATTATTTTATCAAATTATATCAAAAGTATTTTGAAGTATCAAAATACACACACGGAAAATCGTGGTATACAAGGCAGTCCTGAGCAAGCAAAATTTAGTACGTTTTTAAAAATCTTACTTATTCTTACAGTTAACACGTACTACTAAATTCAATCTTTATTATTTTAAAAGTTTATATTTTGAAAAATTCAGAATTATATTGAAAAAGTAATTTTAATTATATTTTTAGCACTTGTATGAACTTTATTTTTATTGTATTCATATTAAGATTTTAACTAAATAATAATAATAATATCTTCGGAAGTTTATCTGGAAAAGTAGAATTTTTAAACTATTTAAATTTAGATGTTAATTTATTTTATTTAATATTAAATGAATACAATCAATACGAAGAGCAATGTAGATAGTAAAGTAAAAAATTATAGATTTATTTTATGCTAAACATATTAAAAGACGGCTACAATAGTTCTAATGGTTCTTATGCATGAACACCGAAGTAGACTTATGCAATACCTTCACAACACTTGAAGCAAAGTTCAATTGTGAGAAATAATAACAGTACTTTCTTCATTTAAATGTCTAAAACGTTTAGTAGAGTTACTGATAAGGCTAAATGCTGACAATCCTATTATGAAAGAAGAAACACCGATTCAGTCAGTTGATTGTTGTTGACAAAAATACAAAGTTTTTTGAAAATTGCGGTAGACGTGGTGATTATTAAAAAAATGCTCATAAGACATTATGAGTGGTACAAAATTACCGAACTCTTTAACAATAAACGTTTTGACGCGTTGTTCTTTTAGAATTCATCTTTTAAAACAAAAATAATATATTTAATTATTTGTGAATTCTTTATGTTTTCCTTTCTTGTCTTATTTAATAAAGATATTTATGTTTAAAAGCGTATTCATTTAATTTATTCCTTTGTGAATATTTTATATGTTATTGATACCAGGATTAACAATTTTCAATCCCGGGATTCCAAGCATTATTTACAAAGGATAGAGAATCAAATGCGACAAGTGGCCAATTAGCTGCCAATTCCCTGCAATCGGATGTGAAATGACTAAATGAATTCATTTTAATGATAACAATTATTACCATAATTGATCTGACATAATTTGCGGAATGAGATGGAATCGATGTGAAAATATCGAGAGAAAACAGCTAATTCAAAAAACAAATTGAAAATAAAGAAATAATTTGATTGAAATATTAAATTGATACTTGTGATTGCAACAGAAAATTTGTGAAGAAATAGAGGAGTAGGAAAAAATGAATAGCAAGAGAATTAAAAAGATATAATGAAATCTTTCGACTGGCAAAACTTGTATAATACATCGTAAACATTTTTCAAATAGCTCATGATAACAGCTGATCCGATCTATCATTATTCTGTAAATACTTTTCAAAGGTTTTCTGCTGGAATTTGAGATTAAAATCAATTATCAAAAAAGTAATCAATTTTCATTGATTCACATGGTTTACCAATCCTCTCACTGTAAGGGTTGCCAGTAGCTTTAAAAATGTCGTTCCAACGAATTTGTATCGGTTTTCTTAAAAAGAATTTGCAGGGTAGATTAGAAAACTCACAAAATCCAGAAACTTAAAATAATAAATATTCCTTTAAAAGATTTTCCATGGCAGTGGGTATAAAAAACAGAATAACAACGACTCCGAGACGTCTTCAAGAATATGTCAACGAATTTAGTCATTAAATATGAATGACAACGAAAGTCAATCTGTGAAATATTCTAATAGGCCTTTTTATGAGGGATAGGGGAAGCTATCAAGTGACAGAAATGATCCAATTATTTCCTTCCTATTATTATTTTATCTAACCGGTATGCTCAAATGTAAAAAAATCTTATAAGAATTGAAATAACACTACTCAGCTTAGACATATTTTACTAAAATATTATAAATATTCCGATTTTGTTATGAATAATTATATACCAACAAATAAACCTCGTTTTTAGTTTTTTCTCCGTAAATCAAGCAGCAACTGACACATCCATTTGCACTCATTCTGAAACTTGACTCGGACTTATTAATAATTTCAATCGAATTCTTAATAAATTGTATTATTATTTATTTCCTCGTATTCAAGCGTTGCATAGCAAGTTTATTGTTCAATAATAAGCATTCCTAAATCAACAATAAATGTATGCATATAGGAATATTAACAAATACTGCTAGTTTGCAATAAGGTATTTACTACGGCTTCTACAAAATAAATTTAAAACGTGTAAATGCGTATTAAAAATGCATTTTAACAAAAAATTATAAATTTATATAAACAAATTTGTAAGAAATTTTTAAATAAATAAAATTTCATTTACTTTAAAATTAAATGTTAAAGATTTAGCGAAGAACATTTTACATTTAGTAAAGTTCAATGGCGGTGTAAAATGTATTTTTTATAAGTTCTGAATTAATTTTATAAATGTTAATTATATTAATTTGAAAAAATTTTTAAGGTTTTTCAACCCTAACTAACTATTTGAATTTTGACAATCAAATTAGAAATGGAATTAAAAAATAAATCAACCAAGTATTAAAGAAAATGATAATGTTAAGACATTTAAGACATAACAATCCAAAAACACAAACTAGGAGTGATGAAAACATTGACGAGAAAGTTGCCAACTACGCCATTTATTCTGAAAACTGAAAGATTCACCGAGAAATTGAGATTCCGGAAAGTATGAACATGTTATAACACCAAGTTATAACTGGAAAACGGCTAGAAAATGAGTACTCAGGCAATGATGGATCGAAAAGAACTGCGATTGGAAATAAAATTAGTCAAAATAAGACAATCGTCCTATTTTTGTGTACACGTCTGTACATATTAATAAGGAATCCAATACTCGACGAAAAATCAATACCGGTATTTCGGTATTAAAGAATTATGATACCAGTTTACCGATATTAAAACCGATATTCAATGAAATTAATTAAATCACACGTTTTTCAAAAATTATTCATATTTTTATTGGTAATGTATAAAAGTTTACATTTATTTATTTTGCAATATAAATTAATAAAAATAATTCATTACAAAAATAATTAAATTAAACTTAAATAACATAATTCATTAAAATACATTTCAATAAAAATTTTGTTGGTCTATTTTATAGAATACTTATTGAATCGTTATGTATTTCCTTTGAAATACCGTCTAAAACAAAGAGCATTCAAAGTATATCATTTATTATGCATCGTAACTTATTTAAAATTACACCGGTTACAGAAAACTCCTTTTCAATCTCAACGCTCGTTAGGATAACAGTTGAAAGAAGTTACTAAAATTGTTGGAGATATTTTACCAGCACATCTTCATCTTCAAACAGGCTCATTTCTTAAGAATTTCGTTGGATCCCCTGCGTGTTCTGGTAGATTTAATTTCACTTAGTCTATCAAATATAAATTTAATCGTCGTATCTGCAGAAAATAAGTCGGCGTCTTCTCGACAAAGTGACTCAACTGTTAATTGTACCGCCAAAAGTGCTGTGATTATGACTGAAACTTTTCAAAATAGACATCAATAAAATTTATACCTATATATAAATCTATATATGATTTGTAATGCTTGATTTTAATTTGTGAAAACGTTCAAACATTGCTAATAGACTATTCCATCTAGCCTTGGAATCTAAGATTAAGCATTATTCGTTACCAAATTCGAAATTGACATAATTTTGTAGTGTCTCATTTTTTGTTGATAATCGTTGAAATATATTCAAAATTTTTCAAACTTTTTGTTTAAGCGGACAAAGCTGATTATGTGTTATGTCTGTATCTCGTCCCTGTATTTCGTTTATGAATGTACCACTGGTTGAGACGATTGAATTATGCTGTGCGCTGTGGGATGAAAATGATTCGGAACATCACATTTTGGATAGTAGGGAATTTCGTAAACTTCTTGGATTTGCTACTTCAAATGTCAATTTTCTTTTCAATAATGAATGGTATCAACAAATAGATGGAGTCGCTATGGGTTCCCCTTTAGCGCCAACGATAGCATCAATATTTTTGGCTAGTTTGGAAAAGAAAATTGCTTCTTTCCAATTTGAAAAACCTTTTATTTATAAAAGGTATGTGGATGATATTTTTCTTGTATTTGAAAACCAGAAACATGTAGAACCGTTTTTGCATTTTTTGAACAGTTTACATAAAAACATTGTATTTACATGTGAAACGGAGAGAAAGTCATCAATTGCGTTGTTAGATTTGTTAATTCAACGCAAAAGTAAACAGTATGAGACAGAGATTTATAGAAAACCAACTGATACTGGTCTTTATACTTCTCCAGAAAGATTTTGTGAATTTAAGTATAAGAGAAATATGGTGAAATGATTGATTTATCGTTCATGGTCTTTATCTTCTACTTTTGCTAATTCGGTAAAGAGTGTTGATAAATTGGTTGAGTTGTTGATAAAGAATGGATATTCTAAATCATTTTTATTGTTGATGATAAAAGAGACAGTTGATAAATTGATTAAAAGTCCTAAGGATCCATGTTTTGGAAAGTCTGAATGTAATTTGTCAAATGGGTGTGAATTGAGTGTTGATCTAAATAATAGTAAAAATGAAAATAAAAAAATTGAGCCTAAATATGTGTTATTATTGCCGTACTCTGAACGCTTTACAAATTTTAAAAGGAAGTTAAGTAAACAGATGGGAAATTTAGAGTATAAGATCGTCTCTAATTCTTGTAAGGTACGCAATATGTTTATTAATAAATCAAAAACTCCGGTTAGATTGTGTTCTGATCTCGTTTATCAATTTACATGTAATGGGTGTAATGCCACATACATTGGAGAGACTTTTCGTCATCTCTGTACTCGAGTTCTAGAGCATTGTCAATTGAAGGGTTTGACCAATATTAGTGAACACAATAGAGGCTGTAAAAGTGATAAAGGAATGTCTGATTTTAGAATTTTGTTGAGAAGTTTTAATAATTATTTGGAACGAGTGATATGTGAAGCATTGCTGATAAGGTCATTGGATCCAAAGATTAATGTGAAAAGTGCTGTGACTACGAATGTTTTGAATGTTTTTAATTAGTTTACGTATGTTAAATCATGTTTGTTTTTTTAATAATATTAAAATAATTGAAAATTTTAAATTACATTAATTTTTTAAAAATTAGAATATAAGTGAAAATTTTAAAATTTTAAATTAATTAAAAGTGAATTGAATATATTTTATAAATATTTATTTATTACAAAATTAAATTAATAAAAAATAATTTGTTTAAATTAAATGTTAATTCTTAATATTTTTAGTTGGTTTTGAGTACATGGAGATGATAGGTATGCTATCGAAATATATCGTACGAAAAGTTTTTTATTGGCGTTAGCTTTTAATTAAATCGTTGCCAAATTTATTTAATTATTTCTATATATATATGTGTGTGATTTTTAGAAAGAGTTCATTAAATTATATAATATAAACAAAAACTATAATTATACAAATTAATAACGGAATTAAGAAATGATGCATTATATAAAATCGTCGGCCCAAGTGGTAGCGGTGAAACTATGTTTTTGAGTAAATTACTTAAATCTAATTTATTCCAAACAAACTTTAACAAGATTTATTGGCATACGGGTGCAGATGAAGAACATGGATTAACTCAAGATAATTTCTGTAAATTTAAAAACATTAAAATAGTAAAGGGTTTCGATAAAAACTGGTCAAGTCGATTAAGGAAAGGTGTTGTCATCATTATCAATGATTTGTATCAGGAAGCTAATAAAGAAAAGGATTTTAATAATTTATTCACAAAATTCAGTCGACATGTTTGTGTTACTGTGATCTTTATTACTCAAAATCTATTTCATCAGGGTGACGCACATCGAACAAGGAATTTAAATGTTAAATATTTAGTTATTTTTAAGAATCCTAGAGATGCAACAGTTATTGATTTTCTTGCTCGACAAGCATACCCTAATAATCGTAACTTTCTTATCAGCGCATTTGAAGATGCTACAAAATCACCACATGGATATATATTTCTTGATTTCACACATCAATGCAATGACGATTTACTGGTAAAAACAGATATTTTCAATAAAAAAGGTGCCATGGTATATAAACAAAGTTGAAAACATTAACATGTAAAAATGTTTATGAAATCCAGGCTTAAGAATGTCCGAAAATTTAGACAAACTATTAAAAAGAAAATAAAGACTGAAAAAGTTCCACCAAAAACCAGTTATACACCATCTAAAAAGCTAATTACCGAGAATTACCCTGCAATGAATCTAATTTCAAAAAACGTTATTAAAAGGAATAATAAAAATTTAAAATTGTAAAAAATCATAGGAGTTTCCCATATTTTAATGCATTGTTAAAGGCATTGAGTATGAAAAGAATTTCTATTTTACAATCATTTCCAAATTTTGTTGTCGATGATTTACTCAAAATTCTACTAAAAGTAGTCAGAGGTAAAATTAAAATCAGTAAATCTAAGAAACTAGTGTTGAATAAACATCGAAAACTTTTGTTATCGCTTGTAAATATTAAAAATTGTAAGCAAATGAGAAAATTTATATATAAACAACAAGGTGGTTTTATCGGAGCAATGTTACCATTAGCAATATCATTATAAGGTGGATTACAATAAACGATGAGGCAATCATTACCTAATGTCAAATTAAAATTTAAATCATCTCGTTGTAATGGAGAAGATTTGGACGAACCCAGCAGACTAAGCAGGTTTCGGTGGAGTGGAAAAGTTAAAGAAAAGAGTCCCAAATTCGAAAAAGGAAATGCAATCCTGGGCATCCTGACAATTTGCAAACCGATTCAGGTATTAGTAATATTATTATTGTTATAAGCAATGAATTTTACAATAGTAAAGTTAAAAAAATCCTGAATCGTCTCAAAATAAATCATTACTCTGTACATTTGAAGAAATATTTTGTGCATCAAGGTAATAAAATATGGATAAATGTATTACCGAAAATACTTGTTAGTTATAATAATTCATCACATCGGGGTCTGAATGGTTCGAGACCTATAGATATCAGCTCAAAAACACCAGTGAGTTCTTAAAAAGTTGTTAAAATTACAAATCCAAAATATAAAGTTGATGATTACGTTAGAATTAGTAAATTATCTGCTTCACCTTTCATCAAAAATTTCGATAGTAATTGGACTGATAAAGTATTTCGAAATACAAAGATTAATACTAAACAGAGTTCTGTAATGTATGTTATTAAAGACATTGACAACAATGTAATACAGGGGATATTTTATGAACAGGAATTACAAGTTATTTCGAAACCTGAGTGTTCAGAATTCAGAAAATATTGAAAACTAAAATGATGAGTAAGGCTAGACAATACTATGCAAATGGCACGGATATCAAAACCCTCATGATATCATCAAAAGATCTAGTAAAGTGAGATTCTATACTATTCTACCGAGCAATAGTTGCCCACTAATCCATCCGGAAAATCAAGCAAGTAAATTTATGGTTGATCTTCAAAATCCTATTTATTTACATGGAAATTGGGAAGTTACTTTGCAAGACTTTACATTTGTGTACAATACGTTCCCATTTTATAGTCATTGTAAAATCAATCACAAGAAGCGTGTTCCACAAAACATGTAGTGGCATTTTCTCAATCAATTATTTTGATCGATATTGTCATATTCCGAATCAAATTTTAGATGAAAATAGTGGCATGTTTTTCAAGATGGATTGAATGTTAGTTGTGATTATAGTCCATTTACAATAAAATTTGAAAGTGTTGATGATGCCAAGCGAATGGGTAGTGATAAGCTTAACATAGTTGTTCCTGGTACTGAATACTTATTACATTTCAAAACATTTGAAGAAAATAGCGTAACGTCCGAACACATCAAAATAACTGTATTATATATTAAGGAGGTGGAAGATACATTTACATTTACTAATGATTTATATATTGGAACACTTGAAGAGTTACATAAATATATTTCATTCAATTGTTTACATATATTTAAAACTATTGAAATGGTTAAAGATGGATTATGTCCGAATTCAGTTTGAAATATAACATTTGTGTACACATTAGATTGAAAAGATCTGAGTCGGCATTATCATTAACAAGTGCTAGCACAGCACCTATTCTTCAATTAGTTGATTCAAAATTATTAGTGAGAAGAGTTCGTGTTGAGCCCTCTATATTAGCCGGTCATCAACTGAGGCCTAATTCTAAACATGCAATATATCCATTGAAAACAAAGGAAATTGTTCAATTTGCTATTGATAAAGGTTCAGCTTCTTTCTATAAGGAACAAATATTTGGAGATAGAATAATGACCAACTTTATATTGGTAACATTTCAAAGTGAATCTCAATATAATGGATCATACTTAAAATCTTGCTCAATTTTCAAATATTTTGGAGTAACATCACTAACTTTATCGAAAAATAGTGATTATAGAGAAACATATACTCAAGATTTCAAAAACGATAATTATTGTGTTACATATATCAGAGTTTAGTGAGAAATATGGGTTATTTGGATAAACCTTAATTGTGGTATAACTGTTGATGACTTTAAAAACAAATATCCATTCTTTACATTTGTTTCGGCACCCTATTTTTATTTAAATTAGCGTCAATTACCTCAAAATGGAAATTTAGGATTAGATATAAAGTTTGCTAAAGCTACAACTGAACCGGTGAATGTTGAAATATATGTAGTATTTGAAAATGAAGTTCAAATAACTGCAAACAGAACAGTACTAGTTCTAAGAGAGTTTAAACATTGTTGGTTTGAAAATGTTGGTATAAATGTATAGATAATTTATGATAATTTGTCATGGAGTAAGTTTATAATGTTTTATTAATATTATTGATGTAAATCTGTTCAGGTCTATCGAATTGGACAACAAATACTAGGACATGAATTCTCAGGGGATTTTCCTCTTGATAAAATTCCATATTTACGTAATAATCAAGCCATAATCGTCAATACTCAAGCATCTCATTTCTTTGGAGAACATTGGTTAGCAATATATATGAAACCTAGCAAGGTATTTGTATTTGATCCTATGGGTTTCAATTATCCTGATTAAATTGTTTCGAAACTGCAAACAATGTGTAGACTTATTGTGTAAAATAAAACTATGTTTCAAAAACCATGGAACTTTACATATGGTCATCATTGTTAGCTTGGTTATTATCCAAGCGATTTGATGTTTAATAAATGTATTTATGTTTTGTTATGTTTTATTATTATTGTTATTATTATTATTGTTTTAATTATTATTATTATTATTTTTATTATGTGTTTAATTAATTAATTAATTGAAACAAGGCTAGTGCTAATGCGTGATTAGAAAGACAGTGCATGATCATGATATGATTCACAAAGCCAGTGCGTGATAAGTGCGTGATTAGTAACATGTATACACACTCAATACTGTACGTAATTTACAAAAGAAACACATACATAATTTTGTTTGTATGTGATTTACAAAGAACATATGCCTAACTGCATGCATCAAAAAGTCAGTCGAAAACCTTAAAAAACGAATGAATTTGAGGCTATGCAATTCTGATGAAGAGATGATTGTATATGCCTCAAAGCAGACTTTCAGAAAATTTATCGTAATTGACTACAATCTGATTGCTGCTCATCTGAATAAGGATTTGATATGTTTACACAGGCCTAGTTACATCCCACAATCAGTTCTAGACCTTTCTAAAATTAGAATGTACGAACTACAATATAAGGAATTAGCTAAATACCGTAATGAATTTAATTTCGAAATAAATATCGTTACCGGCGACACAGATTCTTTTTTCCTTGAGGTTAAGCACCAATTGTTTACATTTAAGAACAGTAAAATTGCGCTTACCAATAAAGACGATAAACGTAATTGGGTGTGTAGAAATTTCAGTCTCGCATTTGGTCATAGTAGGTAGTTAGTAGCTATCTGGAACATAAAAAAACATATGGGGAGGGGGGGTATGTAATAGCGGATTAAATTTCGAATTATCTTGATTACATAATGATGTAATCAACTTAATTAATTTTGTGTGTATTAATTTTTTTTTAATTAAATTTTTGGCGCGATTTTTTGGCGCGATTTTTTTTTGAATTCAAATTTTTGGAACATTTTTTTAAATTCAAATTTTGGCGAATTTTTGAAATAAAATTGAAATATTTTTTTTGAATAAATTTTTTTTAATCACACTATAGTCAGGGGGTATTTTTGAAAAAGACTAAAATAAATTGGCTTGAATCGCCTAACGATAAAAAAAAAGCATAAAATTAAAATTGGCTCAAATCGCCTAAGATTTGATATAGTCAGGGATATTTTCATTCACAAATTTTTATTTTAAACACACTATATTCAGGGGATATTTTTGAAAAAGACTAAAAAAATTGGCTCAAATCGCCTAAAATGGTCAGAGAGGGTATTTTCATTCACAAATTTTTTTTAAACACACTATATTCAGAGGATATTTTTGAAAAAGACTAAAATAAATTGGCTTGAATCGCCTAACGATAAAAAAAAAAGCATAAAATTAAAATTGGCTCAAATCGCCTAAGATGTGATATAGTCAAGGATATTTTCGTGCACAAATTTTTTTAAACACACTATAGTCAGGGGATATTTTTGAAAAAGACTAAAATAAATTGGCTTGAATCGCCTAACGATAAAAAAAAAGCATAAAATTAAAATTGGCTCAAATCGCCTAAGATTTGATATAGTCAGGGATATTTTCATTCACAAATTTTTATTTTAAACACACTATATTCAGGGGATATTTTTGAAAAAGACTAAAAAAATTGGCTCAAATCGCCTAAAATGGTCAGAGAGGGTATTTTCATTCACAAATTTTTTTTAAACACACTATATTCAGAGGATATTTTTGAAAAAGACTAAAATAAATTGGCTCGAATCGCCTAACGATAAAAAAAAGCATAAAATTAAAATTGGCTCAAATCGCCTAAAATGGTCAGAGAGGGTATTTTCATTCACAAATTTTTTTAAACACACTATATTCAGAGGATATTTTTGAAAAAGACTAAAATAAATTGGCTTGAATCGCCTAACGATAAAAAAAAAGCATAAAATTAAAATTGGCTCAAATCGCCTAAGATGTGATATAGTCAGGGATATTTTTAATTCGTAATAAAAACTAATGCAATATTTGGTCTCAATACTTTCTATAGGTAAATATTGACATAAATTAAAAATGGCTTGAAACGCCTACTGATAAAAAAATTGACAGGGGTATTTTATAGGCTTGTTAAAAAAAAACACTTGAAATATTTGTTCACACAATTTTTATAGGCAAATTTAGGCTCTAGATAAAAATAATTTAAAATACCTAAAGTAAATTAAAGTACATTAGAATACATTAGAGTATATTAAAGTAAATTAGAGTAAATTAAAGGGTCTAAAGTAAATTAAGATACATTAGAGTATATTAAAGTAAATTTAGACAAATTACAGTAAATTAAAGTACATTAGAATACATTTAAGTATATTAGAGTAAATTAAGGTTCCTCTAGTAAATTAAGATACATTAGAGTACATTAAGGTAAATTAAAGTAAATTAAAGGGTCGAAAGTCAATTTAAGTACATTGGGGTACATTTAAGTAAATTATGGTTCATAAAGTAAATTAAGGTACATCAGAGTAATTTAAAGTACGTTAGAATAAATTTAAGTAAATTAAGGTTCTTAAAGTAATCTAAGGTGCCTAGAGTAAAGTAATGGTAGGTTAGGTAAGAATTTTTTAAAATTAAATAGAGAGTCAACAGTTAAGTTACATAAGTGTAATTTTTAAAGCTGAAAATTTTAAAAGCAGTTATAGTAGGCAAATTACATAAGGTAAGAATTTTTTAAAAGTAAATAGAGGGTCAAAAGGTAAATTACATAAGGTAAGAATTTTTAAAGTTAAAGAGTCGACAATATTGCATGATAAAATTTATTAAATAAAATTTTTAGTATAGTTTTATCGATCAATTTTTATACATATTTTTAAATGATAAAATTTTTAACATAATTTTACAATGGAATTTTTTATACATGATTTTTAAAGATGAAATTTTTAGGATAATTTTACAATGAAATTTTTACACATGTTTTTAATTGAAAAAATTTTTAATGTAATCTTACAATCAAATTTTTAGTATAATTTTTACTATTACTTTTTTTACATGTTGATAACGATCAAATTTTCAAAGAAATTTTTCAAAAACTTTTTTCAAAGAATTTTATTAAATTAAATTTTTGAGTTTCAGTGTTACATAGTATTGCCTAAGGTAGGTAGTAGTCATTCGCAAGAGCAACCCATCTCCTCCACTATGCAGCAACCCATCCTTAATAAAAAAAATAATAAAATAATAATAATATTAATAAAATAATAATAATAATAATAATAATAATAATAATAATTAATAAAATAATAATAATAATTAATAAAATAATAATAATAATTAATAAAATAATAATAATAATTAATAAAATAATAATAATAATAATAATAATTATAATAATAATAATAATAATAATACTTTCAGAAAATATAAAAAGTTAACTTACTTGGTATCAACTTCTGAACACTGATAACCCATACACGGTGAATAATTCATTAATAACTGAACAACAATCACTAGGTACTGTATACAAATAACCGAGTACTGTACAGCTCTCTATATACATATTAGGCATTGAATAATTTACTTATTTATTAAAATGACATATTTAAATAATATTTACTCTTTAACACAGATATTGAATCAACTCAACCCACTTAAAAAATAAAATTTTCTCTCAATCATTTCCCTTTAAAATACTCAGTTATTCACACACTCACAATATGTTATCAATAACTAGTTACTGAACAAATCAATATCAAAAACTAATTACTGAACCAATAAATATTAATGATGGGTTACTGACCAACTAATTTTGAAATAAATCACATAAAAGGGTTACAAAAAGAAATACAAGTTGAAACTTTATTAACTTTTTCACTATTTTATCGATCATTGATGTGTCCAAATTTTTTGGTTGCTTAGTTACCTTGTTGTTATCAGGCGATAATTAATCAAATTCATTGAAACCAAATCCATTGTTATATTTACTTGATATCAAATTCTGAATACTGATACACTGTGAATAATTCATTAATAACTGAACAACAATCACTAGGTACTGTATACAAATAACTGAGTACTGTACAACTCTCTATATATATATTAGGCATTGAATAATTTACTTATTCATTAAAATGACATATTTAAATAATATTTACTCTTTGAACACCGATATTCAACCAACTTAACTCACTTAAAAATAAAATTTTCTCTCAATCATTTCCCCTTAAAATACTTGGTTATTCACACACACTCACAATATGTTATCAATAAAGAGTTACCGAACAAATCAATATCAAAAATTGTTTACTGACCAAGAAATCTTTAAATAAAAGCACATATAAATTTGAACAATCAAAAGAAATACAATTTTATTAACTTCTCGACTCTTTTATCGATCATTGATGTCTCCAAATTGTTTTGTTGTTTAGTTACCTGATTGCTATCAAGAAACTATTAATCATTGAAGCTCAATCAATTGTTGTATTTTCTCTGAATAAAAATTTATTTCTTTACAGTCTTGTATGTGATTTATTGAAATTATTTTGTAAAACTTAGTTAAAAAACTTTGAAATTTTTCTACCATTTTTGTAATATTTTTAATTGCGTCCAACAATGAACATTTATTAAAAGTTATTTTCAAAGATGAATGTCAACCTTTTCATTTATTTTTCACATGCCCTAAAAAAATTAATTGCTAACAGCTCAAAAAAATTACTTAAATTTATTTTTATAGATTTTCTATTCACTCACACTCTTGTTGTTTACTGAATGACAAATTAATTAGTAAGTATAAACTTGATTAGAAAAATATTTTTAAATTAATTTCACAAAACATACATTACTTTCACAGTACTTGAAATAAATTTTCATATATTTATTGTAAATTATTAGATTTTTAAGTTTCTAAACATTAAATAAAGTTAATAGATAAAATAATTATCATCTACCACATTACTAAAAATTAAATGGTTATCGACCAACCACTAAATAAGTTGAATTTCTAACAAAGCTTAAAAAACCACATGGAACAGGTACTTGTGTACTGATAGATACCGATAAAATCTACTAAAAATCCAAATATGTATGTTTAATTTTTGTAAAATATTTGATTTTGTAAAAATAAGACTTATCCTTAAATTATGATTAGCATGTGAATAGAATTTGATTAAATTTAAATATTTTAAGATGTTAAATAAAACTGATTAATTTGTAAATAACGTTAGTACTTTGAAATTTTAAAATAAGACCTTCGGCAAATTGGTAAGAAAATAGTTGTTATTGAGTAATACATATTAAAATTACCAAAGTTTTATAATTTTTGTCAAGTTTTGATAGATCTTTAATAAAATTTGTTAGTACTTTGAATAAAAATTTTAAAAAAGTTTCAACATACTAGCAAATTGTAAAGAAAATAGTACTTATCAATTAAAAAGTTAAATAAACTAAGTTGTAAAATAATTAAAAAAATTTGTTAGATCATTTTTTAAAATTTTATTCAAGGTACTTGTTGAATAAAAATTAGTGTATATTATCGACTTCTTATAGTATTTAATCGTACAATTTCTCTTCATTCCTGGAAATAATCGTAAATATTTAAATTATTCAGAAAATTGTCAATAACAACATAAGTAATGAGTAATAAAAAGTTTTTAAATACTAGTTAATTTAGTTTTTAATTAAATTAAATTACAAATTTATAATAAAATCAAATAAATACTTACTTGTATACAAATAGTTACATGAATCAAACTATTTCTTAGAACCGAACACGTATCGTATATTTTATTCAGATTCCAATAATATCATTAAAATTAACCAAAATCTTATTGATATATTTTGATAACCCTAAAACCAATGAAAATGTATCGATTTCACTAAGTATCCATCCTTTAACATAGATATTTAAACGAATAAATCCCCATAAAAATATCATAAATTCCCTCTTATCTTATCGTTTCCCTTAAAATATTATAAAATTTACTGTCAACCAATCATTTCCCTTTAAAATATCAACAAGCCTGTTTTTAATCGATCATTTCCTATTAAAAAATCATAAATTCTCTTCTTAGCCAATTGTTTTCCCCTAAAATAAAATTTACTCTCAACCAATCATTTCTCTTTAAATGAGATTAATCCCAGTTTTATTCATTATTTTCATAAAAAATCACCGACATATTGATATTCAACCAAATAAATCTCTTGAAATCATCTTAAAATAAAATTCCTCTCTTGACCAATCAAATCCCTTTAAAAATATTATAAATTCGCCTCTCAACCAATCATTTCTCTTTAAATTACAATAATCCCCGCTATATTCATTATTTTCATAAAAATCACCAACATATCGATATTCAACAGAATAAATTTCTTGAAATCCATCTCGTGACCAATTATTTCCCCTTAAAAGATCATAAATTCTCTTCTTAAACAATCATTTCTCTTTTAAATGACAATATTTCCACTCTCTCAAAAGATTTACACACATCTTGATATCTATCTGAACAAAGCCCCTTAAAAATATTATAAATTCCTCCTCTATATTCTCCATTTATAAAATATTTATTCTTTGAACAGCGAATATACCAATCCGGCGAATATACCAATCCGGCGAATATTCCAATCCGTCGAATATTCAAATCCGGCGACTATACCAATCCGGCGAATATTCCAATCCGGCGAATATTCAAATCCGGCGAATATACCAATCCGGCGAATATTCCAATCCGGCGAATATTCAAATCCGGCGACTATACCAATCCGGCGAATATTAGTTGGATTAATATACGCGCGCGCGTTTTTTTAATAACTATTCATCCGCGCACCCATCAACAATATATATCCCTATTTAAATATAATTAACCGACAAAATCTACTCAATTGTTAATAATTTTTAATTGAATATAATAGTAATTCATCCACTCTTAAAGTACAATTCATTTTCAGTGAATATTTTCATCTTTTAAGTATATTTGTTGAGCAGTGAATAATACAGACTCCATTTAAAGTATTTCCCAATATTTAATTGATATTTCATCTTATCATTGAGAAATTTTACCGTCTAATTTATTATATACAATTCTCGATTCACTGAATATTTTTTAGCTTCTATCAATATTTTACGTTATTCAATGATTGTTTTCCCTCTTCAATAAAAATTTTTTCTCTCCAATGAATAATTTCTCTTAATGAATATTTTTCTCTTCAATGAATAATTTCTCACTTTAATTAATATTTTCTCACTTTAATGAATATTTTTCCTCTTCGATGTATATTTTCTTCATTCAAAGTATATTACCCTTGTAAGGTTTGTTGGGCCAGAACGTAAACGGCCTTGAAAAATGTTTAAATGGATCAGAAACACACACGCAGATACAACACGCAATTTAAAATAAAACATAAAAAACACCAAGTAAACCCGATAAAATCTGAGAAATAAAAGAATTAAATATAAAATTAAAAAACATAAAAATAAAATAAATATTAACAAAATGCATCAAGATCCGCACGATACCTACACAAATACAACAAGAAAACACGACAAATTCGACGAAATTGAAAAAATTAATAAAAGTTCATTAAAATGAAATTTAAATCGAAAATTTTGAATTAGTAATAATTCAATAAAAATTCGAAATAAGAAGTCATAAAAATAAATCAAAAAATATCAAAATTAAATAATAGAATTTGCTAGAAAAGAACAAGGTCGAATTTTGTTTTACTGCATCAAATTTTACACGTCACACAATTAGGTATAAATACTGATCCATTTTCACATTTAACTTAACCATTTTTCAATTTGAAAACCATTTTTTTTTGAAAACCTTAGAACCATTTTTGTGAAAACCAAAAACCATTATTTTCAAATCAAGAAACCATTTTTGAAAACTAATTTTTGAAACTCAAATACTTCGAATCTATTTTAAATTTTTAGGTGAGAATCGTTTATATTGGAACCCTCTTTCCACATCACGACCTTGCATCTCAATGGAGCTCTGCTCGGCGTCGATGTGGGAGGAGAGGTATTTATGCGGTTATGCTGTTTTATGCCTTATTTTATGTTTGATGATTTGGAATGGTTAATGGGTAACTTTATTTGTTTCATGATTAATAAAATTTATTAATGTGTATTTATATGTTTTTATAAATTATAACATTCAACTATCGAAATTTTTCCGGCCCACAGCCGAAACATCACGCAAGTTAGTAAAATCAACATAGTGCAGATGCATGTAAGTGCGTGGAAGATCGCCAATGATATGCACCCGTGAAGACTCAGCGTGCGCAACGCAGCGGTCGGATCGTAAATATTTATCCCTATAGCTGAAGCGAGGAATAAGGAAGGAGTCTCTGGCGGCTTCCTCGTTTCTCAATTCTGTAAAATCGACCTAAAATTTATCTAACAAACGGCTTAAAATCACCACACCGAGTAGTCCAGTGGGCACTCAATAACTATAATATAAACATACTATGCCTTAAGATCAATTAAAGGAAAAGGGTACGGGGACAACGTAAATTGAAATGGCTGATATAACCACTTCCGTGTCAATGCTATAAAATGAATTAATCGGGTTAGGATTAATATGAAACGAAATAAAGATAGGGTTAATAGGAAATGAAAGAAATTTAATAAAGTTATAAAACGAATTAAATAAAGCTATGATAGAAATTAAATAAGGTTATGATTAGTATGAAATAAAATGAAATTATGGAAAATGAATTTAATAAAATTATGATTAATAGGAAGTAAAATGAATTTATTAAAGTAATGATCAATTGGAGATTAAATGAATTCAATAAAATTATGATTAATAGGAAACAAAATGAATTTAAATGAAATGAATTTAATAAAATTAGGATTAGTAACAACAAAATCTCAATTGTACAGTGATTTGACATAATACACGAGATATAAAAGAAAATCTTAATTGAAACAAAAGAAAATTGATAAAGTTAATAAAGAATAAAATCTTGTTGGTAATGAAAAAATTTAATAAAATTTTCGGTTAATGAAAATAAATTCTTGTTGATAGAGTAGGTGAAGTTTATAATTGAGACGAAAATAAAATTTTATTTGTTAACTATGCTACAATTGACAATCATAGGGAATAAAAATCGTACCTACTAGGATATAGAATTAACCACAAACTGAGATCATATCGGTGAGGTAAGCAAAAATTGCGATCCATAATAAAGTAAATAGTACAGTGGAATAAATGAAAACCAATCAATTCGAGAATTGTAGGATTAACAATAAAATTTGGAACATTTTAGATATCATTCGGCAAGTTAGGATTATGGGTAGTTGTACAAAGATTAGAAATTGACCAACAGATCGGAATCGTGTTTTAGCCAAATTAATTGCGAAATTAGACAGGGATATTCCATAAAATCCAAATTAATCCGACGTAGCACGACGTGTAAATTGAACCGTCAGGAGATAAAAATCTGAAAATAGCAAAAATCCATGTTCACCACGAAAAGTCGCCTCGATGAGATGTATTATTAACGACACCAACGCTCCCCAAAGTTCTATGATATTGGAAAAGATCCATTCGAGGAATGTTAATAGAATCCAAGATAGGGGTAGCCCAATGTTTCGACGAGAACGAATGACAATTATGTGCATAATTACACTAATTTTCGAAATACGATGATTTGAAAATTCCGAGACGGTCGGAATAAATTAACTCGATGCGTTTGTCGAAATAATTAGCATAGAACCGCGATAAATTCCAATCGAACAAGTACTCGCCGGTCAATAATATAAACAACACATTTTCTCGACGTGACTAAGGTAAACATCGATCAAGTTGGAATGAAGTCAATCTTGCAAATTTAATTAAGAAAATTTAACTCGAATTAACTTCAAAATTTAAACTGTTAAAAGCTTGAATTATAAATAAATTATAATTGAAAATGAGGTGCCTCATGAGTTTCACAGAACGTTTAATTCGCCTTCACCCTAAACTATTTTATAGGTGCACGTACGTATTGCAGACGGATCGAGCCTAGAAAAACCCCAATGATAGTCACTAGATATACCGAATCTCGGGCCTACCTAAACTCTCTTTAATTAATATAGCCAAGACCCTATCTCCCACACTATTAATTTTCATGATTTAAATTTCAATCATTACAGAGCATGTCCAACAATCAGATTTCCACTCGGAAGAAACGCTCGGTAATGAGATTACGAACCTCCGACGCAATAGAAAGACCCCGGTCACAGTGGCCATATTCTATCCCTCGGAAAGCACGGGATCCGAGCAGCGACCCTCTCGAACCAGTAAGGCAAGAATACCCAGCCGCTGAAATCTTTGCAAATGCGCAGGACCTCCTCACCCATTGGGAGCGGGTGCAGGAGCAGGTGGACTTACAAGTAGTCAAGGCAAGGATGCACCTTGCAAATGTGCTGGATGACATCCTTGCTGGGCGGATCGCCGTCGCCCATCCACCTCGTCCGGTCCGAGATACTAGGCGCCCTTATACGGTAGAAGCTCTCAAAAGGAGTCTCAAACGATTCTGCCCGGATGAATGAACTGACAAAACGTTATAGTGATTAAAAACAATAATTATAATTAGCATCGCGTGTATTTCTTTTTTTTTCTTATATAACTGAGAATGAGTGTTGAGTTGTTTAAAAGAGTTAAAATATTTAGGCTGACTATAAATTGACGAGTAAAAATCCATTTAATTTCAGCAATGGCTTCTCTACGGATCCTGCAGACGGAGTTGGATCGCGCGAGGCAGGCGAATGCCGAATTGCTTAGTCAAGTCCTGCAACTAACCCGTGAAATGCAGCAGATCAAAGCGACGTGCTTAGATCCTAAACGAACCAAAGTCCTATACCAACGACTTACCGCAGCTCAAAAGGGCTGGGCCGAGGAACGCCAGCTCAATCGGAGTTTGCGAACGCAGGTACGGGGGTTAGAAGTCGCACTAGCTGTATGCCGAGAGGGTGAAGCGGTCACCTACCCGCTCATCTTCGCCCCGACTCAAATGCCACAGACAGCAATCAAGTCAACAGAGCAACCCGTCGTCACCAACAATCGCCGACCGGGACGTAAGGAGCGTGCCCGACGTCGAGCAACCCAACTCCAAGATACCAAACCATAGATATGCATCATGTGATTTGATTTAATAGAGTAGTTTAGCCATAGTTGAGTCGTTTTCTTTTGAAATCGCTTACCCGAACGGTCATAAGTAACCCTATTGCGTCTCAGTTTTCCGCAGGTAATTAAGCACTAATCGTGAACAATTATTTATGAGGGACAGAGCAAAGCGAGCATAGGTCTTCTATCGACAGCTCGTGAACCCGAGGTTTGTCCGAGCAATTACAGTACTAGCCAATGGTATTCAATTTTTGCGGACAATCCACCACTTGAACACATTTCCAACGTTGCTTAGCAACGGGTGCCAAGTGGAGTAGTATCTTTTTGTATGGCGTTACTAGGGTCGCCAGGAAGACAAGCAAGATCTGAAACCCTGTAACCCACCAGGTTTTAAAATATATCAATTGATATTTCATCTATTTAGTAGATATCTTTAGCTATCCCACTTTTTCCAGTAATTTCAACGATTTTAGACACTTAATGTACTCTCCCACCTATATTACTTCTTCACTGGAAATTTTCTTTATAGAATATAATCTCTACTAATTAAAATTCCATTTGTTGACTTGTTATTGACTTGTCATTTTCACTGAAAATTTAATTAACTTTTAATAAATTTAATTACACACTTAAATAGATTAGATTGTAATCGACAAAAATAAAATATTTTTAGGCTATGTAAATTAATTAGAGATTTTAGGGAAATTTTATGATAATTTAAGTGATATCTAGTTTTACGAGGTATTTATTTTAGTAAATTTTAATCATCTATGTGAATTTTATGGTTTTCATTTGAATGTTAATGGATTTGGGGACTATTATGTTTTTGTAGAAAATATTGAAGAAATGAGGGTAAATCTATAATTTTAGAAGCACTTAATTTCTTGATAATTTAATAAACTTTACTTGATTTTAGGATTATTTTAAATAAAAGTTTATTTTAGGAACAAAATGTTTATGAAACATATTTATGATAATTATTTACTAATTAAATTCCAATTTGACTGATAGATTTTGAATAGTAAATGATATTTAAATTATAATTTTATGATATATTTAAAAAGTTGATTAAATCAGTTGATTTTTAAAAATATTTTAGTGAAACCGAAAATTTTAATTGATTTTACAGTAAAAAAAAAGGATGGTCAATTAATTATTATCATTTTTCCATTTATTGATTTCGTGGATATCATTCACAAAAGTAGTATATTGTAGAGATTTTTAAGAGGATGCTCAGTGTGGTTAACAATATACATATGAAAATCGTTGAATTATATCTATGGGTTGACTGGTAATTTTTATTGAATTTATACTTGATTTACTGATTAATTTTAATTATTTGAGCAACATGATATATATTTTATGATTTTACAATAATTGAGTGAAATTAAATTTATGTGGGAAACATAGACTTTATTCGATTTTAGTCATTTTTGATGAATTTTTTATTTGATTGAATTTGTTGCCAGAATCAAATTGTGGTGATTTTCGACGGAAAATGTTGGGTATCGATAACAATTTTGTAATACTTTAAAGAAAATTTATTTTTATTGGTAAAATTCAGATTTTTATTTTAAGGGAATTTGATTGGTTGAATACATATAGTAAATATGATCCGATTTTTAAAGATCTTATTCGGTTAAATATAGATTTCTAAAGAAATTTTACCTTGTAGGTTATTACCAAAAATATGTGTATTGTTGGTGCAGTGAATGAAAATGTGATTTCAAGGGAAATGATTGGTTAAGAGGAAATTTTAAGGGGAAATAATCTATTAAGAACAAGTTTGTTGTCATTTTTAAGGGAGTTGAGTTGGTTGAATATCTGTGTTCAAAGAATAAATATTTTATAAATGGAGAATATAGAGGAGGAATTTATAATATTTTAAGGGGCTTTGTTCAGATAGATATCAAGATGTGTGTAAATCTTTTGAGAGAGTGGAAATATTGTCATTTAAAAGAGAAATGATTGTTTAAGAAGAGAATTTATGATCTTTTAAGGGGAAATAATTGGTCACGAGATGGATTTCAAGAAATTTATTCTGTTGAATATCGATATGTTGGTGATTTTTATGAAAATAATGAATATAGCGGGGATTATTGTAATTTAAAGAGAAATGATTGGTTGAGAGGCGAATTTATAATATTTTTAAAGGGATTTGATTGGTCAAGAGAGGAATTTTATTTTAAGATGATTTCAAGAGATTTATTTGGTTGAATATCAATATGTCGGTGATTTTTTATGAAAATAATGAATAAAACTGGGATTAATCTCATTTAAAGAGAAATGATTGGTTGAGAGTAAATTTTATTTTAGGGGAAAACAATTGGCTAAGAAGAGAATTTATGATTTTTTAATAGGAAATGATCGATTAAAAACAGGCTTGTTGATATTTTAAAGGGAAATGATTGGTTGACAGTAAATTTTATAATATTTTAAGGGGAAACGATAAGATAAGAGGGGAATTTATGATATTTTTATGGGGATTTATTCGTTTAAATATCTATGTTAAAGGATGGATACTTAGTGAAATCGATACATTTTCATTGGTTTTAGGGTTATCAAAATATATCAATAAGATTTTGGTTAATTTTAATGATATTATTGGAATCTGAATAAAATATACGATACGTGTTCGGTTCTAAGAAATAGTTTGATTCATGTAACTATTTGTATACAAGTAAGTATTTATTTGATTTTATTATAAATTTGTAATTTAATTTAATTAAAAACTAAATTAACTAGTATTTAAAAACTTTTTATTACTCATTACTTATGTTGTTATTGACAATTTTCTGAATAATTTAAATATTTACGATTATTTCCAGGAATGAAGAGAAATTGTACGATTAAATACTATAAGAAGTCGATAATATACACTAATTTTTATTCAACAAGTACCTTGAATAAAATTTTAAAAAATGATCTAACAAATTTTTTTAATTATTTTACAACTTAGTTTATTTAACTTTTTAATTGATAAGTACTATTTTCTTTACAATTTGCTAGTATGTTGAAACTTTTTTAAAATTTTTATTCAAAGTACTAACAAATTTTATTAAAGATCTATCAAAACTTGACAAAAATTATAAAACTTTGGTAATTTTAATATGTATTACTCAATAACAACTATTTTCTTACCAATTTGCCGAAGGTCTTATTTTAAAATTTCAAAGTACTAACGTTATTTACAAATTAATCAGTTTTATTTAACATCTTAAAATATTTAAATTTAATCAAATTCTATTCACATGCTAATCATAATTTAAGGATAAGTCTTATTTTTACAAAATCAAATATTTTACAAAAATTAAACATACATATTTGGATTTTTAGTAGATTTTATCGGTATCTATCAGTACACAAGTACCTGTTCCATGTGGTTTTTTAAGCTTTGTTAGAAATTCAACTTATTTAGTGGTTGGTCGATAACCATTTAATTTTTAGTAATGTGGTAGATGATAATTATTTTATCTATTAACTTTATTTAATGTTTAGAAACTTAAAAATCTAATAATTTACAATAAATATATGAAAATTTATTTCAAGTACTGTGAAAGTAATGTATGTTTTGTGAAATTAATTTAAAAATATTTTTCTAATCAAGTTTATACTTACTAATTAATTTGTCATTCAGTAAACAACAAGAGTGTGAGTGAATAGAAAATCTATAAAAATAAATTTAAGTAATTTTTTTGAGCTGTTAGCAATTAATTTTTTTAGGGCATGTGAAAAATAAATGAAAAGGTTGACATTCATCTTTGAAAATAACTTTTAATAAATGTTCATTGTTGGACGCAATTAAAAATATTACAAAAATGGTAGAAAAATTTCAAAGTTTTTTAACTAAGTTTTACAAAATAATTTCAATAAATCACATACAAGACTGTAAAGAAATAAATTTTTATTCAGAGAAAATACAACAATTGATTGAGCTTCAATGATTAATAGTTTCTTGATAGCAATCAGGTAACTAAACAACAAAACAATTTGGAGACATCAATGATCGATAAAAAAGTCAAGAAGTTAATAAAATTGTATTTCTTTTGATTGTTCAAATTTATATGTGCTTTTATTTAAAGATTTCTTGGTCAGTAAACAATTTTTGATATTGATTTGTTCGGTAACTCTTTATTGATAACATATTGTGAGTGTGTGTGAATAACCAAGTATTTTAAGGGGAAATGATTGAGAGAAAATTTTATTTTTAAGTGAGTTAAGTTGGTTGAATATCGGTGTTCAAAGAGTAAATATTATTTAAATATGTCATTTTAATGAATAAGTAAATTATTCAATGCCTAATATATATATAGAGAGTTGTACAGTACTCAGTTATTTGTATACAGTACCTAGTGATTGTTGTTCAGTTATTAATGAATTATTCACAGTGTATCAGTATTCAGAATTTGATATCAAGTAAATATAACAATGGATTTGGTTTCAATGAATTTGATTAATTATCGCCTGATAACAACAAGGTAACTAAGCAACCAAAAAATTTGGACACATCAATGATCGATAAAATAGTGAAAAAGTTAATAAAGTTTCAACTTGTATTTCTTTTTGTAACCCTTTTATGTGATTTATTTCAAAATTAGTTGGTCAGTAACCCATCATTAATATTTATTGGTTCAGTAATTAGTTTTTGATATTGATTTGTTCAGTAACTAGTTATTGATAACATATTGTGAGTGTGTGAATAACTGAGTATTTTAAAGGGAAATGATTGAGAGAAAATTTTATTTTTTAAGTGGGTTGAGTTGATTCAATATCTGTGTTAAAGAGTAAATATTATTTAAATATGTCATTTTAATAAATAAGTAAATTATTCAATGCCTAATATGTATATAGAGAGCTGTACAGTACTCGGTTATTTGTATACAGTACCTAGTGATTGTTGTTCAGTTATTAATGAATTATTCACCGTGTATGGGTTATCAGTGTTCAGAAGTTGATACCAAGTAAGTTAACTTTTTATATTTTCTGAAAGTATTATTATTATTATTATTATTATAATTATTATTATTATTATTATTATTTTATTAATTATTATTATTATTTTATTAATTATTATTATTATTTTATTAATTATTATTATTATTTTATTAATTATTATTATTATTATTATTATTATTTTATTAATATTATTATTATTTTATTATTTTTTTTATTAAGGATGGGTTGCTGCATAGTGGAGGAGATGGGTTGCTCTTGCGAATGACTACTACCTACCTTAGGCAATACTATGTAACACTGAAACTCAAAAATTTAATTTAATAAAATTCTTTGAAAAAAGTTTTTGAAAAATTTCTTTGAAAATTTGATCGTTATCAACATGTAAAAAAAGTAATAGTAAAAATTATACTAAAAATTTGATTGTAAGATTACATTAAAAATTTTTTCAATTAAAAACATGTGTAAAAATTTCATTGTAAAATTATCCTAAAAATTTCATCTTTAAAAATCATGTATAAAAAATTCCATTGTAAAATTATGTTAAAAATTTTATCATTTAAAAATATGTATAAAAATTGATCGATAAAACTATACTAAAAATTTTATTTAATAAATTTTATCATGCAATATTGTCGACTCTTTAACTTTAAAAATTCTTACCTTATGTAATTTACCTTTTGACCCTCTATTTACTTTTAAAAAATTCTTACCTTATGTAATTTGCCTACTATAACTGCTTTTAAAATTTTCAGCTTTAAAAATTACCCTTATGTAACTTAACTGTTGACTCTCTATTTAATTTTAAAAAATTCTTACCTAACCTACCATTACTTTACTCTAGGCACCTTAGATTACTTTAAGAACCTTAATTTACTTAAATTTATTCTAACGTAATTTTAATTACTCTGATGTACCTTAATTTACTTTATGAACCATAATTTACTTAAATGTACCCCAATGTACTTAAATTGACTTTCGACCCTTTAATTTACTTTAATTTACCTTAATGTACTCTAATGTATCTTAATTTACTAGAGGAACCTTAATTTACTCTAATATACTTAAATGTATTCTAATGTACTTTAATTTACTGTAATTTGTCTAAATTTACTTTAATATACTCTAATGTATCTTAATTTACTTTAGACCCTTTAATTTACTCTAATTTACTTTAATATACTCTAATGTATTCTAATGTACTTTAATTTACTTTAGGTATTTTAAATTATTTTTATCTAGAGCCTAAATTTGCCTATAAAAATTGTGTGAACAAATATTTCAAGTGTTTTTTTTTAACAAGCCTATAAAATACCCCTGTCAATTTTTTTATCAGTAGGCGTTTCAAGCCATTTTTAATTTATGTCAATATTTACCTATAGAAAGTATTGAGACCAAATATTGCATTAGTTTTTATTACGAATTAAAAATATCCCTGACTATATCACATCTTAGGCGATTTGAGCCAATTTTAATTTTATGCTTTTTTTTATCGTTAGGCGATTCAAGCCAATTTATTTTAGTCTTTTTCAAAAATATCCTCTGAATATAGTGTGTTTAAAAAAATTTGTGAATGAAAATACCCTCTCTGACCATTTTAGGCGATTTGAGCCAATTTTAATTTTATGCTTTTTTTTATCGTTAGGCGATTCGAGCCAATTTATTTTAGTCTTTTTCAAAAATATCCTCTGAATATAGTGTGTTTAAAAAAAATTTGTGAATGAAAATACCCTCTCTGACCATTTTAGGCGATTTGAGCCAATTTTTTTAGTCTTTTTCAAAAATATCCCCTGAATATAGTGTGTTTAAAATAAAAATTTGTGAATGAAAATATCCCTGACTATATCAAATCTTAGGCGATTTGAGCCAATTTTAATTTTATGCTTTTTTTTTATCGTTAGGCGATTCAAGCCAATTTATTTTAGTCTTTTTCAAAAATATCCCCTGACTATAGTGTGTTTAAAAAAATTTGTGCACGAAAATATCCTTGACTATATCACATCTTAGGCGATTTGAGCCAATTTTAATTTTATGCTTTTTTTTTATCGTTAGGCGATTCAAGCCAATTTATTTTAGTCTTTTTCAAAAATATCCTCTGAATATAGTGTGTTTAAAAAAAATTTGTGAATGAAAATACCCTCTCTGACCATTTTAGGCGATTTGAGCCAATTTATTTTAGTCTTTTTCAAAAATATCCCCTGAATATAGTGTGTTTAAAATAAAAATTTGTGAATGAAAATATCCCTGACTATATCAAATCTTAGGCGATTTGAGCCAATTTTAATTTTATGCTTTTTTTTATCGTTAGGCGATTCAAGCCAATTTATTTTAGTCTTTTTCAAAAATACCCCCTGACTATAGTGTGATTAAAAAAAAATTTATTCAAAAAAAATATTTCAATTTTATTTCAAAAATTCGCCAAAATTTGAATTTAAAAAAATGTTCCAAAAATTTGAATTCAAAAAAAAATCGCGCCAAAAATTTAATTAAAAAAAAATTAATACACACAAAATTAATTAAGTTGATTACATCATTATGTAATCAAGATAATCCGAAATTTAATCAGCTATTACATACCCCCCCCCCCCTCCCCTATGTTTTTTTTGTTCCAGATAGCTACTAACTACCTACTGGTCATTATTTAGGAATCGATGCCATTGATGATGACCAAGTATCGCACAGCCCCAGCTACCAAAGCACACACAGCCCAAGCTGTGACAGCTCATATGTTGATAATGATGACGTACTATTATCAGATTGATGTTTTGTACAAAACCTTGTGATTTATATCAATACAATATATTTTATGTTGAGTTTTTATTTGAATTTTGCGTTTTATCAACTTTTATTAGTATAATAAAACGTAATATAGTATTAATGATAATAAAATTGTTAAAAATAATAATAACTTGTAATATTAATAATTGTAATAAAGATTCGAATAATAGTATTAATAATAATAATAATAATGTATTTTGTTGAATTTATTATGGTGAAAATACTTGTACATTTATGTTTTATCAACTTTTTTATTAGTATAATAAAAAATTAATATAGCATTAATGATAATAACATTGTTAAAAGTAATAATAACTTGTAATAATAATATCGAAAGTAGCAGTACTATTCAGAGCTTTGAGAAATTTAATTTAATTTATTATTGTTATTATTAACTTTGATTAATTTTATTTATTTCTTTTTATGCTTTCCATCATTGAGGAAAAGAGCTAAGGAAGATCAGCAACAAAATAACAAGATACCATCGTGAATCAAAACAATTGTTTAACTGACATTAAATAAAATTGATGATATTAACTTGCATTAATGAAAATGAGGATAATAATAATATAAATTTATTTTGTTGAATTTATTTTAGTGAAAATACTTGTAAATTTGCGTTTTATAGACTTTGCTGGGTAATTATGGGGAGAAATTTATACCAGTAATCTAAGGAATGTCTACAACCCCATGCAGTACACGCATAACAAATTATTACCACTAGGCACCCGTCACAAGTGACGTTGGTACTGTGTACTAATGGGTGGAAGGTTAGCAAAAAGTGAGCTCTTCTACAAGAACTGCTAATGCCCTAACCCTCCTCGGGTTCACGGACTACCGTAGAAGGTCTATTGTCCTACTCATTAAGGTCCAATTCTCACTCTATTCCCAATAGTCTTAAAACAATGTGAACACATGAAGTGAAATTAAATTAAATACATTTATTCATAATTGATGTCTAACAAATAAATATACGATTGTACGACACATGTCAGATTAAGTTAATTATGCGGGATAACTACCCCATCAGGCGAGCTTCCTTGAGTTTCCGTTTTCGGGCTCGCTCGTGTTTGCCTGGTCGCGGCTTAAACGGTGGCGTTCGTTTTTGAGTCGAGGTGTCTGTTGCGGAGGACGGCTCTGGAGAAGGTGCTGAGGTAGTGGCCCTCTCCTCTATTTGGGTCATATTGATTGCCGGAAAAAGTTCCGTTTCGGCGTACGAGGGTAACGAAGTCAAATCCATAATGATCTGGACTTTAGTCTCCAAGGCCGCTATAGTAGAGGCCTGTTGTCGGATCTTGACTTTGAGTGAGCGGAACAAGGTGAGTTCCTCCTCAAATAGTTTTTTAACTTGGGCCAGCTGTTGGTGAAGCTTCTTGGCTTCAACTGGCCGGATCCATGTCGCCTCCATGCGTCGCGTATGCCGCACGAGGGACTCCGCCCGCTTAGCCTGGCTCATCGCCTCCTTGTGATATCGAGCGACATCCTTTCTATATTTCTCGAATTCTGCTAGATGATTTTCCACTAAAATGAAAAATAGGGTTTAATTACAAATTAGGTGGACCTAGGTTATTGCTATTATAAGATTTAAACTTATAGAATAAAATGGCAAATTATCTTCAGGGTTAATAGGTTCTAGGGTCGTTCATTGAATCATCCAGAGGTTAGCCCTATGTGGGGTCATGGTCCTCATATAAATGTTAGTGCACGGAGTTCGTGGGTTTCGTTGGGCTTAGAATAGGGTAATATTGAGATGAAAAAGGTAATATCCATCCGGTAACCATAAAAACCGTAGTATGATCATGATAAAAATAATAATAGTAGCTTAATTGGTCAAATAATTGTTGGGCCAGCACACAAATAGCCTTGAGAATTGTTTAAATGCATCAGTAATACAGCACGAAAACCCAGCACCAAGATAACCTAAAATACAATATATAACACCAACTAAACACTTTAAAATCTGAGAGAAAATAAATAAATATAAAATCAAAAACATAAAAGTAAAATAAAATAAATACAAAATGCATCAAGAACCGCACGAAATTTACATAAAAAATAACATAATAACAAGAAAATTCGACCGTAAAATGACCATTTATATAAAAGTAAAAATTAATGAATAAAAATAAAATATTTTTTGGTTGAATAAATTTATTTAAAAAATGTTAAAAATAAATTACTAATTTAAATTAAGAAATTAATAAAAATTTAATTTAGATAACACAAATAATTTCAAGGTCGAATTTTGTTTAATCACAATAAAATTAACACGCAAGGTTAAGGCCAAATCGTAGGTATATATACTGACGTGTTTTCACAAATTAGCAAGCACAAGTACTAGAACTAAAATTAAACTAAATATTATTCGACAGTATTATTTCTAACTTGGTTAGAATTTCAATTTTCCGTCTCACTGGGAGACCGGTTGTATTAGTGTGCACTATAGCACTTATTGATTGGAATTTTTATTAGAATTATTAATGGATGGATTATCAATGGAATTTTTAATGGATTATCAATGGATTAGGTTACGAATTTTTATTAAATTTTTATTAGATTATTGATGGATGGAAATTTTAATGGATTATCAATGGATTAGGTTACAAATTTTTAATTTTTATTAAATTACATTACGAATTATTAATGGATGGATTATCGATAGATTAGGTTACGAATTTTTGATGAATTTTTATTATATTACGAATTATTAATGGAATTATGTTAAGAAATTTTAATGGATTATCAATGGATTGGAATTTTTAAGGGATTATGTTGCAAAAATTTTCGAATTAACATAAATACTTTATCGAAAACCGGAAAGATACAGATGGATTACAACTAAATTTTTATACAAGAAAAATATTTTATAAAGCTGAGGAATAATGAAGGATCCCTAGTAAAAACTTGATTATAATAATAATAATAATAATAATAATAATAATAATAATAATAATAATAATAATAATAATGATAATAATAATAATCATGGTACATGTAGTAATGATGATAATAATTATGATAATAATAATAGTAGAAAAAATAATAGTAGTAATAAAAATAAATATAACAGTAATTTATAGTAATAAAGATATTAATAAAGGTAATATTAGTAACAACTAATAAATGTAATACATATAATAGTAACCATGATAATGCTAATGACAATAATAGGAAGCATAGTAGTTAAAATAGGGATAAGCGTAAGAGAGATAATGTGAGAATATTTAACCTAACCAAGGGGTACAGGCCAAAGAATAATCATCAACACGGACAACAATAATAAGGACTTTGGGAATGGACATAACAATGAATGATATGAGAGTATAGGTTAACATTTGACAGAGAGAGGAGAATAATGGGACCTAAGAATCGAAATCTAGCACAGGCCTTCTGTCGGCAGCTCGTTGGACCCAGGGATCGTTCGGTCAATTACAGCTTTAGCTATAGCGCTCACTTTTTGCGGACGATCTACTCACTCGAACACAGTTTCAACGTTGCTTAGCAACGGGTGCCGAGTGGTAAGCGAAAGAAATATTTTGTATGGGGTTGTCTGGGTAACAACCATATAGTTTCAAAATATCAGCACCCAGAAACCCACCATAATTAATATTGGTAATAACAATAATAGTTAAATTTTATAAATACCCACAATATTTCATCTACAATAATAAGAATAATTAACACTAATAAATTTTTATTCTTACTGAAAAATTTTAATTTACTAATATTAAAATTAACATTCCCTACTTTAAATTACTATTTAAAATTTTATAAAAATTTAACTTTTTACTATGATTAACCTTATTGTAATTAAGGATTTTCAATTTTAGATTATATGTATTCATTTAAACCCTTGAAAATTTATGGTTAAGGAGAAATTCGAGTATATACCTCATTATCTAGATTTGATTGCCGCTTATTACCATGGTAACAGATTAAACAATTTGGAAATTCTATAATATTAATTTTAGTTACTTTTAACTAGTATTTTGCCTTAATTTTAGGTATTTTCCACCACAGATCGGATCCAACAATTTTTAGCAGTACGGATATCTTTCCTGAGATTTCAATTTTACTTTAAGTTAATTTTCATCAATCCTCGATTTTAGTACTCCCCAATCTACCCGATCAATCCAAACAGAAATTTCCCTCCGGAATCTCACCATGTGAAGAAAAACAAATCGGCAGATGTTAATATGTACTTCCTGATTTTTATTAGTGAATTTAAATAAAGGTATTTGTTGGATTTGTTCTTTTTCTTACTCTTAATAAAAATATTTTAAAGTAACAACTATAGCCATATGATAACGATAACAATATTTATATTATAATGATAGTAACAGCAATGTCAAGCAATAGTATGAAGTTAATAATAGTAATGATGATACTAATGGTAATAATGATATTAAAATAATATTATTAATAATAATAATAATAATAACCGTGGTAATTTGTCAATAATGGTAATAATAATGTTGACGATAATAATAAATCCTTAAATTAATAATAGTAATACTAATATTAGATTTGGTAATACTAATACTGTAGTAATGGTAAGGGTAATATTAATGAGTTAATAATCATAATAATTTTAATAAGAGTAATAATCATAACAACAGGGGCTTAATATTAGTAATAACGATAACAAATAATATTAAAATAATAATAATAATAACAAAAACTATGAGAATAACAATATTACTAATGAATTAATAATAAACTTAATAATAATAATAATAATAATAATAATAATAAAATAATAATAAAATAATAATAATAATAATAGCAATAATGATGATCATAGGGTTAATAATAAAATGATAATAATAATGTTAATGATAACCACGACAATTGTATGATTCAATGATATTACGATGGGGTGGTGATAAGTTAAAATAATTTATTCTGACGATGTGGGTTATACCAAAATGTACCGAAATTTTTATTTATTTTATTTTACTTATATTTTTTATTTTTACTAAATTTTTAAATTATCCGCTCAAAACACACAGGCAGTTATCGTGCTGGTTAAACAAAAATAAGCTGGTTTAGTTTATAATAATATAAATGTATTTTGTTGAATTTATTTTAGTGAAAATACTTGTACATTTGCGTTTTATAGACTTTTTATGGTATTATTTTTATTAACATTGTTAAAAATAATAAAAGTAATAATAACTTGTATTATTAATAATTGTAATAAAGGTTTCGATAATAGTAATAATAACTTGTAATAATAATAATAATAATAATAATAATAATAATAATATTAACTTGTAAATTATAATAATATTAATAATAATAATAATCAGTAAATTTAAATTTAAAAATATTAAAATACTACTTATTTTTTATAAGTAATAAATTTATATTAAAATTTTTAAAAAATACTATGACCTTGAAAAGTTCGAATGGCCTTAAAAAATTTTGAATGACCTTGAGTATAAACATGTTGACCATCAAATTACCATGAAAAAATTTGAATGACCTTGAGAAAGTTTTTGGATGAGTCATTGTCTTTGTTTAAATGACCTTGAAAATATGATGAGTCATCAAATGACCTTGAATGAGTCATAGTTTTTGTTTAAATGAACTTGAATGAGTCATTGTCTCAGGAAAAAATCTGTACTTTTAGATGTTAACCATTTGTTGGGCTACTTCCTATGTTACTAGGAATGACTTCAACCTGTTTTAATTATTAAATAATCTTACCATAATAACTTAGAATTAACTTTAATATTTACATTATTTATTATATAGTTAACTTAAATTTAAATCAAAAAATGACAAAAGAACAAGCAAAACAAATCAAATTGATTTCCTTTATTAACCGAAACTTGCATTAACAAAACATTAAGAACTTCGATTTCCCTAATAAAATGACTCTCACCCGACTCATAATTCTCTGGCATATGCTGAGGTCCTTCATTCTTCAGGGATCTGGCTTCGTGATGGTTTAGGTCCGGCTTTTTCTATAGAATAATATTGGTGCTTGGCATTTCATAGGTTACATGGTGGCTGTTAAGTCCAATAGGTATTTATACATATTTCTGTGACGGAATGACTCAAGTCACACATGACATCGTCAAGAAAATTTATTTCTATCCATGTTCGTGGCCACTGCTCATTGGTCAATATATAATCATTAAATATATAATCATTAATAGGTTCATGTGTTAATATTAGATTTTAAGAGATCCCACTGGACTACTCTGTGTAATAATTTTAGCAGATATGTGTAAATATTTAGGTCGATTTTTCGGGAGTGAGTGGAAAGGGAGTCAGTCAAAAGACTGATTCCCGATCTTCCCACTGCCCCTATAAGCGAAATGATTTGACGTTCGAGCCCATCGTTACTCACGGCGAGGTCTCTACGGGCACGAGCTATTGGCGGATGAACCGCACTTACACCACTCGATAGGGATGTGTGATTTTAATTACTTGCTGGTGTGTGGCTGTGGGCCAGAAAAATTTCGACAGTAGTAAAATAAATTCATCTTTTCATATCATATAATTGCCCATAATATTCTTTACATAGTTGCATCATTCATATGGCATTCTCATAATCATTGTTCATGCTTACTTCGATAATTTTCAGTGGTTTCAAGATATAATCGTTCTCGAGTCTGGTTTCTAGAAACTTGTGATTCTATACTATTTTTTCTGTTAAAAAAACGCAAGTGTTTTTTAAGAGAAAAAGTCATGCTTCATGGTGGGTTACAGGGTTTTGTTGTTTGTTTTAAACATTCTTGTGTCTACCCCGGTAACGCCATATAAATATTTTCTAGTTACCACTCGGCACCCGTTGCTAGGCAACGTTGGAAATGTGTTCGAGTGGGTGGATTGTCCGCAAAAAGTGAGCGTTATTACTAATGCTGTAATTGCTCGGACAATCCCTGGGTCCAACGAGCTGTCGATGGAAGAATTATGCTCGTTTTGAAAGTCCCTTGTGTGTGATAGCTACTAGGATTAGAGTTCATTAGAAGATAATCTGATAATGTCGTACTGGAAGATAAGGAGACTACTACTCGTGAGAGTAAGGGTATTCGTATGTTGACTGCGGGGTTTTCAATGTTTATCCAGTTTTAAATCACCGCTTTACACAAACAACAAGAAATTTATTTTACAAACAAGCATATGAAATGAACAAAATAGGTCACACTTAAGTTAATTGAGTTTTATTTGATAACCGAGCGGCTCTACTTCTGGCCTGTTCTTTTCGCCCCGGCCTATAGCTATTGGATGTTGTTGTGGTTGGGGTTACGGCTTGTGTTGGATTGGTCACTGACTTCCGATAGGCCAACTGAGATGGTGCGAAAACCAAAGGGTAGGTTACGGCCGCTCCTACCTGACTGCCGGACAAGGCAACCTCCAACCCCCTTATCTGTATTCGAAGGTTTTGGTTCATTTGTCTTTCATCGGCCCACCCTTTTTGAGCGACAGTGAGCAGTTGGCGTAGTGTTTTAATCTTCGTCGGGTCCACCCAGGTGGCTTTTGTTTGATGAATTGCTCGGGTTAGCTGAAGGATTTGTTCGTGTAGAGACTTGTTAGTCTGCTGGGTACGGGCCAGTAGCAGTTGTAGGGAGTCCATTGCTATAGTTAATAATATTCGATTTAATAGATGTTGACTCGGAATTGTTTAATATGCATGTCTTCAAACATAAGAAAAATTTTTCTATTGTAATAATCAAACAATCAAAAATGGTCATACAAGAGAACAAACTATTTATTAAAAAGAAATTTTTTAACTACATCGGGGATGATCGATCAGTCTAAAAGGTCTCCACCACAGAACGACGGTTCAGGAGTCTGTGAACCCCCTCTCCACCCATTCTTCCGGAGAACAGTTGGAAATTGTCATTATGGGTCGCTTCGTGTTACAAACCCGAGTGACCTTAGGCCGGTTGGGGTCCTCCTGGTGGTTGAGTGGAGCCTTGTATTGAGGTGGGTGGCGGTAGATGCTGGCGATTTGACCGGCTAAAAGGTCCTCCTCAATGTTCGCCAAGTATTGGCGGGCCCTAATCACCTGTGTGTCCACTTGCCGCTGGTGGTTCTCGAGACGACCGAGGAGATGGCGGGCATGTTCGCGGATCTCCCAAGCCGGGCTCCACTCCTCCCATTGTTGGTCAGCCAGCCATGGGTTGTGGTAACTCTTCACTGATTACCCGTTGAGTTGTTGGGGCTCTGGTCGGGAAAACTCGGGACATCTCTCACGTTGGAATTGTTCCCATGCCAACCTCCACCGATCGGCAACAGAGGTGGGGACACACATCAACGGTCCTGAGTTTTCTAAATGTTAACACAATCATAAACATTCTCAACTCATAATTAAAAATAGGTATCGGTACGATTCAACTTAGCCTATTACTTGACAATTAGATTTACTGTAATATATAAAAGTAGGACCAAATGGTGCATACTAAGCTGATCTTTAAAGCGTGAATATCCTTATGATATGGCAATATCTAAGGGGCATTGAAAAGGCAAATTCAATCTTTGTAAAATGTAAACGAAAAAATAAAAATTTTTAAAAAAATCAATTTGATTCATACTAATAGCTAGACTGATAAAATTAAACTTCTTATTAACGCTCCTTGTTTAAACCTATCATTACCTTAATTATTATTGTTTGATATCAATCAGAAGAAGAAAAATAAAAATTTAATATGGGAGTCAATTTAGTAGATCTGCACGGCTTCCCTCTGCGAAACTTCTGATCAAATTATTTATAGGAAGTATAGGAGGATCCTTAGGTAAGATTTATTAAATCAATTTTCGTGCTTTGTCGATAAGCAAACTAGCGTGATTATTTCTACTCTTAAACTTACTTTCGAAATATCCATAAAAATTTCTCCTGCCTAGCCGCCATTAATTCTTTGGACTAGATAGAATTAAGATAATAGAAAAATGATTTAGTAAAATGAATGTGGTCGTCCTGGGCATTATAAGTCTGCGGGTTAGTAAGTCTCAAGGATAAATCTCCAAATCTTCATTCTTCCACATAAACTCCTCTTTTAGCATCAACAAAAATTAAGAAAAGAATAAAAATGAACTTTTAAGAAATAGAAAATGTTCTATCGGAAAACCGTAGAAAGAAATTTTGTACCTTAATTATCAATTTTATAATTTATTTTTACTATTTCAAACTTCCCAACTTTAATTATGAGCCGTTCATTTTTAATATTATTAAATTTTGTTGATCAGAGAATTTCACTCGTTCATTATTGATGATAGGAAATTTTACTAGTGAATCATGATCAGAAAGCATCTTGTTAGCATGTTTTATTATTTATAAAAGTTGAAATGGCCGTATTAATCACATAGACATCTAAACTATACGTATACCTATAAGTAATGATACAAAAATTTTGGTTTTAAATTAGCTTCGTGAAATCCATGGGAATGTTCGTAAAAATCTTTTGGGAATTGTAATGTTTATTTCTTTCTAAGAATAGCGTTAAATATATTTTAATTAACAGAAAAAATGGTAATTATTCAAAACTATTAATAAGAGAAAAACCTGAAATTTAAAATGTCTCTAAACAAGGTTACTTTATTGAAAAAGGTGAAAATTTGCCTATTCTATTTATGCGGTCGTTATTATGGGACTATTCGAAACGAAATTCGGAACTTACTCCTAGTTTGAGGGTCAGGGTTCGAGGTTGCTTCCCTGCATGTTCTCTGGTTGGCTATATCTCCGATATTTGGCTGCATGTTCAGTAATGTTAGAAAAGTCACGTTTAACAGCTGCGCCCATTTATATCTTTATGCATGGAGTTTCAACGGGTGTGTGCACACGCGTCGCACACTGATTGGTAAGGAATATGAACATTTATTAGGAACAGAATTTTTGTGGAAGCAATATCCCTAAATACTAATCGTGGGTCAATTTACTTTTTCTATTTATTTATACAGTCTGTTATATTGATTTTTTGGGTGGATTATCCGAAGAGATTGGATCGTGGTTTTAATTGGTGACGCGTCCGGATGTGGGTGGATTTATGGATTTCCAGGAAAAAATTTGGTAATTTCAATCGACAACGTTCAAACACTCTGGGTAGGTGACCGACAAATTTATTTTAATCAATTTTATGGAAAAATAATTTTTGTTGCTTAGCTACCTTACCGGTTGAATTTTCAGTGAATTAGCTACTCGTGGATGCCGATCATTGGAGTTATATGGCTGCAAATTTCGATTCACTGGTTAACGACATTGGGCGAGACAAAATTGGGTAAGATTTTACTTGAGTGGGTAATCAGGTTAAGTTGAACTTAAATTCTTTTCCTTTAGGATAGATGTTGACGTTGACTGACATTACTAGATATTTATCGTTGAATTTGCCGATATTCCCCGAGTCGCATGACATTTAGGCGCATTATTTTTAGATAATTGTCAACTAAGTTGGAAACCGTAGCATTGGCTCCCGTGATCAGGTAATATTAAAAGTTTATAACCCATGATTGTCATTGATTAGACATCGGGAATGTTTATTCCAAGTGGCAAATGCTTTTACCTTATGATGATTATGGTATCCTTCTCAAATCTACTCGGTTGTATTTTCATGAGGCAATCTGGGCTTGTTGGGATTCGCTAATTATCTATTTACTTATTATGTTGGAGTTATTTTGACGCCGTTGTTATTAGTTCAATTATACCTTTCTTGTTACTTATGATAATCGTGATGTGAATTGCTTTGAATTTATTATGTTTGGAATAGTTTATTTATTTGGAAATCTCTAAATTACAGCTATAGGTAAGTTACCTTTGGGTGTTATACTTCATTAATGGGTTATTTTACTGGGAACCTTATCCAATGTAGAATTATTGGTATGCGGATTTATAATTCAGAAAGTTGTTACAAAAGTATTTCTACAATGTGCGAAGTTAAGTTTTACATTTAATTCTCTAGGGATTTTCTAATCACTGTTTTTCCATGAATTCTAATTTTAACTTTTATTTAAGACGTAATAACAACAACTTTACTTTGAATTTCCCTCGTCACCATCCCTTTTATGTGGCCTTAGTCGCATTGTATTTACGTTATAATTAATGAGTGCCCACTGGACTACTCGGTGTGGTGATTTTGAGCCGTGTGTAGAGTAATTTAGGTCGATTTTAAAGAAATCGAGAAACGAGGAAGTAACCAAAAGACCACTTCCTTATTTCTCCATTCTTCTATACGGAATAATATTGACTTTCCGATCCCTGCGTTCCGCACGCCGGGTCTTCACGGGCACAGATCATCGGCGATATTCCACGCACTTACACGAATTTGAATAATGTGTATGATTTTACTGACTTGTAATGTGTTTTGGCTGTGGGCCGGAAAAATTTCGACAAAAACGAATAATTAATGAAAACAAAATGATTTTATGCTTTATAAATATTTTATTAATATTAAAAAAAACAATACAACAAATTACTTGTCCATAACGAAACTCATAAAAAAATACTACTCTCCCCACGCCGACATCCAAGCAGAGCTCTACCGAGGTTGCGAGGAAGTGACGTGGAGAGAGTTTCCAAATAAAACTCTTACTCACCTAGAAATAGATTTTTAAAAACTGCTAAATGATTTCAAAAAACGATTATTGCTATTTTTCATGTGAAAATGCATCGGTATATATAATAATGTGATAAAAAAACCTCTAATTTTTAGTATTTTCTTGATTTAATTTGACAAATTATCCATTAAGTTTTTTATTGAATTATTTCCAACCACAATTACTTTATTTTAATTCAACATTTCCATTAATTCTTTGCTTTTACGAAAATTTTCAATTTTTCAGTCAAATTTTATGTTATTATGTAATTTTTATGTTTTTTCGTGCGGATCTTGATGGATTTTGTTATTATTTTAATTTAATTTTATGTTTTTTGATTTTATATTTTTTATTATATCTTTCTCGCATTTTAAGGTGGTTACTTGTTGTTTTGTGGGTTTAATTGTAAATCTGCATGTTATGTTTGTGTGTTGTTTCCAATTCATTTAAACAAAACTAAGTGCTAGCCCAATACTACTTATGACTATTTACATTTCACATTTTTTACCAAAATGATTTATTTTAGCAATAACAAAAAAACCATCACTGATGATCAAAAAATAACGAAAGATTTTACTGTTATTTTAGTTGCATGTAACGATAGAAAACTTTATAATATAAATCGTTTTTGCAAAAAATAAATATGAATGGATGTAGATAATAAAAAAATTGGTGTCTATTTTTCATTATCACTTATAATTTTTTATCACGTTTTTCAACTCAAAGTTTGAAATTTTGTATTTTAAACACTACCGAAAGATGAATGTTAATGGGAATTTACAAGGTACTGATAAAATAAATGAATTCCATGAAATCAGGGTAGTCCAAATGTTAAAGCACATGTAATAAAAGAAGGGGGTATCTTATTTTGTCATGAAATTTATTAATTATTTTAAGTTGTTAGCAATTTTATACATTAATTAGTCGTTTAAAATAAAATAAATAAATAAACGAATATAAATTATTTAGCAAAACAAAGAAACATGGATTGACACAAAATCAGTTTTGTAAATTGAAAATGACAATAGTTAAGGGATTTGATAAAAACTGGTAGTCTAGGTTACGTCGAAGCGATGTAATAATTATAGATGATTTTTATCAAGAAGAAAATAAGGAAAAAGATTTCAATAACTTGTTCACAAAAATCAGTAGACATTGCGGAGTTACTGTTATTTTCATAACGAAAAATTTATTTCATCAAGGAGGAAGTCATCGAACTCGTAATTTAAATGTTCAATACCTAGTTATTTTCAAAAATCCTCGCGATCAAACGATTGTCGATTTCTTAGCAAGGCAAGCTTGTTCAAACAATAGAAAATATTTAATTGAATCATTCCAAGATGCTACAAGTGTTCCCCGTGGATATTTATGCTTTGACTTTACACAACAATGTAGTGACGATCTACGTATCCGAACAGATATTTTGAATGTAAAAGGTGTTACGATTTATAAACAAGATTGAAAACAATAAATTATTATCAATCATGTTATTTAAAAAAGGAAACTTGTCAAAAATGAAATTCAATCCAAAAATGTTATTCGTAAAACCAAATCAAATTTAAAGAAGATTCTAAAAAAAAATTTAAAGAAAAAGAAGTGGATCAAATTATAAACAATAATAATTGATTGTAAATAGTAAACATGAAATTTGAACGTAGTCTAACATATTTCAATGCATTGTTAAAGGCTCAAAATAATAAAAGAATAGCAATTTTACAAGCTTTCCCTCGAACTTTGAGAGAAAGATTGACAAAATACTTCTTGTATCAAGGTGATAAAACTTGGATACATGTTTTACCGAAAATTATCTTTAGTTACAATCATTCACCAAATAAAGGATTAAATGGTCTCAGACCTGTTGAAATTAACAACAAAGTTGGCATTACCAACAAATACCAAGCATTAAAGAAAGAAAAAATCGATAAGTCAAAATACAAGGTTGGTGATCATGTAAGAATTAGCAAAATCAGTACTTCTCCGTTCATCAAGAATTTTGACAACAATTGGAGCGATGAAGTATATGAAATAAAGAAAATAGATACAAAACAGAATCCTGTAATGTATTTAATAGCAGATCATGAGAATAAAGAAATCAGCGGAAAATTCTTTGAACAAGAACTCCAAGTCATACTAATCCCAACAATATTTAGAATTCAAAAGATAATAAATATTATGAAAGAAAACCAGTTTTTTTATGATTTTGCCTAGTAATAGTTGTCCACTTATTTATCCTAATAACGAGGCTAGTCATTTTAATGTACAAGTAAATTCTGATGGTGAATGGGAAGTTGCTTTGATTGATTTACTTTTGTGTGTAATCCTTTTCCGTATTATATTAATTCTTGTCTACGATATGATTCGATAAAGAGTGGAAGTGAAAAATAGTATTTGAAAATAAATGATCAAAATCATACTTATGAAATAATAAATCCAAAATATACTCCAGATGTTGACGTGTTTATTGAAATATATGAGAATTTGGTTATTGTCTGTCCTCAAGTTCCATTTAAAGTAACAATCCCCAATATTCAACATGCGTTAAGTTTTGGACTAAAATCTACATCAATCAATTGTGAATAGGATCATTGTCGAATAAAATTACCAAACTTTACAGACGATGGTGTTATGGAACAATTATAAGTTATGAAGACAAATCAAAATTTGAAAAACATTTTGAAGATAATTTATTCATAAACTTTTTATCAGAATTACAAGGTCATTTGTTTTCATTTAATCCTTTTCCTTTTAAAGAATTGATAATTCAAAATAATGAATTATTTAAAATAACACTTGCAGATGACATTTCAAAAATATCTTTTGACACAAATTTAGCTAAATCTTTGTGATTAAAATTTTCAAACTTTTCAGAAAAAAATATACTAGGCACTAAAATTCCAACATTATTACGTCATCATAAACAAATGTTCATTTATTCAAATATGATTGAACCAATAAATGTTGGTGATGTTAGAGTTGCGCTATTAAAATCTATTTGGATTAAAAAATATGATCAAGGAGAAATTGTTCATTTAGAAATGAAGAATCCAATGTACCCTCCAGTATCTTATTCACTATAAACATCATTGAAATAAATATTAGAGATGATAGTTGGAAATTAATTCAATTTAGCAAAGATACCAAAACACATTTATCGTTACATTTTAGAAAAGTAAAAGGATATAAAAGATTTTTACGTGAATTTACCCAGTAATAGTTGTCTACTTACATTTCCAAATAATGAAGCTGGAAAGTTTAATGTAGAATTTCCAAATCAGATTTACTTGGATGGGGATTGGGAAGTTGCTTAACCTGAATTCACTTTAGTGTACAATATATATTGTTGGTGGATTTCAAAATAATAATTTAAATAAGATTATAAATTTTTAATAAATTGAGGTAATTTTATTTTTATAACAGCAATCTACAATTCAATGAAGGAATTTATCATCAGTATAATGATGGAGGATTTAATTTTCAAAATTCATATTCAGATTATTTTATTAAACCAATTTTAATTATTATTAGATTATTCTAATTATCAATCAATTCATCAAAGTCTGGCTCAAAATGATGGAGAACTACAAAATGTCAATTTCTGTTAGATTGTAAATTTTTATTAAAACAATTTAAATTTATTATTAGATTATCCAAATTATCAACCAATAGTGACAAATAGCGAATCAAGTAATAATTTTAATTTATTAATAAATTTAATATATTTATTGATTTAGAAAGAAATTTACGAATCTCCGATTGTGAAGCGGGCCTTGAAATTAATGAACAAAAATGAAAGTGTTTATTGTTTTTTAGTATTTTTTATCGAAGGACTGACGCCCCTTGATATTTTATCGATAAGGGCAGATCCCTGCTCAAAATATACTCGTAAATTTTTTAAATGACATGTTTTAGTTTACTATTAGATTTAAATTATTATAAAACTCGACAAAACTCAACTTTAAAAATTTATTCAACAACATTTTGGATTTTCCATATAGGTTTGATAATAGATTTGTTAATCTTGACTCCTTTAATAAATATCTGAATTTTATATTTTTTAATATACTGAACTTGTCTTTCACAATTAATAAATGAATATTTTTCATTAAAAACCATATCTTTATTCATCAAATGGAGAATAACTGAAATAATTTTTCGTTCTTCCTCTTCAATATTTCCATTCATAATATTGTAATCATAAGCTTTTAAATTAAGCAATTCCTAAAAATAATTAAACAAATTAAATTAAAATAAATATTACTTTGAAAGTATATTTAACAGGTAAATTTAGCAGTAAGCTTAAATCTCATCACAATAATAGCTGTCCAAAGATCAATGAAAATATTGCTTCAATAACTGAGTTAGTGAGTAGTTGGGTAAATAAAAAAATAAATTAAGACCCAAATGATATGCCTATGAACTTAAATGGTATTAGAAAATTTGAATCAAATAACGAAGGACTAATAATTTATATATTTAGTTATGAAACCCGAACACAACGACTTTGTTTTAAAACATCCGCTTTTTAATATAATTCATAGGTCCAAAGTTACACAAGGAACAATTATTAATTTATTACTATTAAATAAAGTAAAACATTATCATTATGTAGAAATAACATCACTCAATAAGTTATTGAATTGTCAAAATAAAAATATCACAGTAGAAAGAATTCAATCATTATGATGTCATAGATGTCTGAACGGATTTAGGTATAAGAATGCATTCGACAAACATGAGATATTATGTATGAGAAATCAGTTAGCGACAACTTTATATACTTTCCCAGAAAATAAGTTTATTAAATTCACTGATTGGTCCAAAACTGTAACTCCACCATATGTTATATATGCATATTTTGAATCTATTTTGCCAAAGGACGACGTACACCATCAAATACATTTACCCATTTTGGCAGGACTTTTATTAATAAATAATTTTGATAGCAAAATATACAGTATTACGTATTATTATAAATTGGGAAGTCAAACAATTAAGGAATTAACAAACCTACAACAGATTCAATTTGATACTTGTAAAAAATGTTATCTTTGTTTGAAAGACATTGTGGATCCAGTGAGAGATCGTGATCATTTTACTGGGGAATACTGAAATGCTTCTTGCAATGACTGTAATATTAATAGAAAAATAAACAAAGTATTACAAATTGTTTTCCATAACTTAAAGGGATATGATATGTACCAAATATTAAAATATGGTTTTAGTAAATTTAAAAATTGGGCTTTAGGATGTATTCCAAAAACAACTGAAATATTTGTTCACTTGGAAAACATTAGTGTGAGATTTATTGATTCTTTTCAATTTGTAAACGATTCTCTAGCAAAAGCTGTTAAAACCTTGACGACTTTACCTTTGACTCGATCTGTTTTGACAGGAACTATAGTTGATGAAAAGGGGATCTTTCCGTACAATTTTGCAACTTGTTTAGATGTTCTTCACGATAGTTATGAGCACATAAAAATTAATTAGCTTGATTACATCATTATTTAATCAAGACACACATTAATTAATCAGTAATTAAACACTCCCACTACTTATTATGCAATGGCGTGTGGCGCAGAAAGCTCCTAACTACCTACTTATTACCATATATTACTATATTAAATTTATTATTTATGTCCTATATGTCAAACTCCTAACTAGTTTTGAAATATTTAATAATGACGTATATCACGTATAATTTTTCAAAATTTTTAAATAAGGCGATTGCGATCATAAAAAATTTTTTTGAACGGGGAAGTATTTTTTCAATTTTGCAATGTTATTTATTGGCTATGACTTATCACACATACGGCCTGTAATAAAATGTCCGCCGAAGAATAACGCATCGAAATAGTCATTGCATTTATATGTCATGCTTTTTTCAACCAATCAGAAGCCAACTGTGTTCAAGACTTCGTGGTCGTAAGAAAATAGATCTTTATAAAATTATGTGTGAGCATTGGGAAATACCTGACAAAGATAGTCCACTCATAGAAAAATTACATCAATGCCCATCTCTTTGAGAAGCTTTCCATTAACAACAGAAATCCTATCACTTACATATTTTCAATGCCAATCAAATTAATCAATACCCAATTTTCATGCTTACTCGCAATAATATCTGATAAAGATAAAATCCTAGAAATTACAGAAATGTATGAATATATTTTGAAGGATGAAGAGTATGATAAAAAAATTATGAGCGTGTAAGAAACTGAGGAAAACAAATAAATATGAAGAAAAATATATGAATTCAAAATGTGACGACGATGAATGTAATGGTAATGAAAAACAAGAATAAAAGTTTTGTATTTTATGTTAATAAAAAATTATTCAGTAAATTTTTTACATTTATTTTATTTGTAGAAAGCCCGGTAATTAACTCGCATGTCATTTAAAAACATCTGCCAACATACAAATAAACATAAAGCAAAATATTACATATTCACTGTGACTTGATACACCAGATTGGTTGAATTTGTTTATTTTGTGCGTGCGTGCATGTAAGATTGCGGAAAATTAAATAAATTAATTTACATTCTTTATACCGCTTTGCTTTGAAGCTTTAGAAATTTTTATATCAAAAACCGCTTAATGTAGAATTTCAGAATTCCCAAAATTTCAAAACCAAAGGATAATGCATCTCCAATTTGTTACTAACTATTCGGTGTCAAACATGGACACATGCTGGACATTTGGTTCCCTGAAAAGGTCAAGGACTTCAACTGAAAATTCATCTGCTAACCAATAGTGGCGACCATTTAATCGCCCAGGAGTTTACAATAAACGACCAAAGTGGGTTTATTCACCGAATTTGATTTGAAAAAACAATTGTCCGGTCGAAATCTAACCATGGAAGTCTATCCAGCAAGCAACTTATCTTTTCCAGTATTGGACTGACTACTTCGTAGATGTGGTAGCCTACACCTTTCTGAAAGTAGGTGGTCACCAGATTAAACTACCTCGACGTTGGGAACTACCTGTCGATATGGACGACAAAATGGATACCGATCTGAGTAGCGATTCCAATTACTATGTATTTTTGGATTCCATTTAAGTGATTTTTGCATTACTGAATGTGTGAATAATAATAGTAGAATTAAGTAGAGTTAGAAATTCCAACCGATATTTATGTATAGACAAAAGTGCTAATTAATTTTTTTTTGTTACTTAATTAATTTTGTTTTTTTTACTTAGTGAATAATCTAAGTGAATGGTTAAGGAATCGATATATTACCGACAATTAAACCAGTTTAATTCCTCTTTTGTCAATAAAGGCAGGTTCCTGCCCAAATTTTTTTTTAAAATTATAGATATTCAGGGTAAACTAAAATAAATATTACTTTGAAAGTATTTACAATAAGGAAATTTAAATAGTTCATACTGTATTGAAGGTATTTAACAGGCTGTCTAAAAGTAGTTCATATACTTTAGACATTCTTGCTATTGTTTCATACAAAATTATTTTTATTGATAGTAAATAATCGATTTTTATTTTTATTAATTTTTTTTTTAAATAATTTAATAAAAAATTTAATAATTTTAATTAATAGGTAAATTATACCCCAACTATTGTCAACTGAAGTATTATGGTCAAAAATGTTATATTTCCATTTACTATATATGCCCCGTATGCATAACTTCCCAACCCATTCCCTATTTAGACTTAAAAAAATTAAACTATTTAAAAGACCTAGAACTATTGAAGAACATACTACAGTTCCTATAAATAGTATTTTGGAAGACCTAAATGAAGATATCGGATCGTCGGATTCATGGGATGAAGATATCGAATCGGTGGATTCATGGGATGGAGAGTTGGAAGCGGTGAAAGATTTTGGATCGACCAATTCATGTGATAGATCAATGGAAGAGGTTGAAAACATGCGGAAAAATAAAAATATACAAATAGATGGAAATTTACCGATAATTCAAAGCGACATACGAGGTACTCATCAAATAATTAGTATAGATACAGGTAACCCTCGATTAACACGGTACTTGAATAACATGATTTCGCTTTAACACGGTTAAAATATCGCGGCACACCCTTGTCTAGTACGATATTTTTTAGCACGGTTTTGATTTTCTTATGTTTGTATATTTTATGTCAAGTCATACATTACTGACATCTTGTAGTGAAAAGAAGCCTATTAAAAAAGTGATTTTTAAAAAACAATTGATTTTTAATAAATAAAAGTAAAAAGAAGTGATTTCTAAAAAATTTAAATTTTAAATCATTTAAAATCAGTTCAGTTAAGATACATTTAAAACCAATAGGATTTTATATTGGTCGAGGAGTATTGAATCAGGTAAGATCAAAACTTACTTTATTATTAGAATAAAGATTTTATATAATTTTTTTTAATTCTTTATAATTCGCATTTCAAATTTTATTCAAGCTTTGCAGTTCAAAACCAGCAAGATTTTTTAGTGGTCGAGGACTATACATATTAAGTTGAACAACAGCGTATTTGTAAGATTTTTTCTTAATTAATATTCGATTGTAAAATTCATAAATTTCTAGGAAACTGGCTTATCATGCCGAAAGCAACCAAAACAAAATTAAAAAGAAACGCAATATCTCTTGGTAAAAAAGTTGAAATTTTAGATCGTTTAAGAAAAGGTGAAGGATCAACTTTAGTTGCCAAAGCTTTTGGATTCAATGAAGCAACTATACGAACTATAAAAAAAATGAAGAAAAAATAAGGAAAAGCGTTGCAGCTGCATCTTCCATAAGTGCAAAGAAAACATCTCATGCTCGAGACGTTATTATGGAAATGATGGGAAAAGCTTTAATGATTTGGATAGAGGACAATGCGCAAAAGCGAATGCCGTTAGATGGTAATGTTATCAGATATAAGGCTGTTAAAATTTTTAACCATCTAAAAGAAACCAGACCAGCGCCAGTTTTACCTAATCAACCATCAACTTTTTTTGTACTGGATGCATGAAAATAATAAAAACTATCAAAAACTTAAATCATTTTTTAAATTTTTTGGAACCAAACCCCATGAATTGTATTAATTGTTAGTCTCGATTAACACGATTTTAATAAGCACGGAGTATTCTTGGAACCAAACTATCGTGTTAATCGAGGGTTACCTGTACTACCAACTTAAACATTTAGGAAATTGTTTTTCCTATAGAGTTAATTCACAAGTTAAGAGACAATAGAGGAACTAAGATATGTGAAAATTCAATTTAGAATAGAAATTGAATTCGAGAAAGACGTAGATAAAATTAAAAAATATTAGTAATCATGAAAAAATTGAATGACAGAAAAAAATTAGTTTATCAATGAATTACTACCACCGTAAATCAAAATATATCAAAAGTATTTTGAAGTATCAAAATACACACATGGAAAATCCTGGTATATAAGGCAGTGCTGAGAAACCGAAATTTAGTACGTTTTAAAATATCTTACTTATTCTTACAGTTAACACGTACTACTCAATCTTTATTATTTTAAAAGTTTATATTTCGGAAAAATTTGAAATTATATTGAAAAAGTAATTTTATTTTTAACATTAATTTTTAAAATTGTACTTGTCTCTTGATTGTTAAATCGTGCAGTAAAATTCAAATAATCTACTATTTTTAAAAAGTATATCGTCATAAACCTGAACTTCGAGCTAAAAGTACAAATACATTAGATAAAATTTATTATAAGTTGTTATATATAACAGTTTATATGGAAAAACTTTTGAAAATCTAAAAAAGAGAATGAATATACGTTTTGCACAACAGATAAAAAACTTGTGACTTATACTTCGAATAGTAAGTGGTTAAGGAATCGATATATTACCGACAATTAAACCAGTTTAATTCCTCTTTTGGAACTCTAACGATACTAAAGAATCAATAATACGGAGAGTATGTAAAGGATTAAACTACAGATTTAAAACAAAATTCTGATATATTTCAATTATCTAATATTGTTTATTATTTTTTTATTATGTAGAAAATTTTTTTAATTAATCTATTGAAGAGCTATGATCGAACTCCATCTCAACAGAGTGAAATCATATAAATTATAAACTCAAAAATACAAAAAAAATATGAATTTTTATGACCGACTACGAGTGATGCTAAACCAAGGACCGTAGTGACCAGAAGGTGAAGAAGCTGTGAGGACGGTTGTCAGAACAGCCCAGAGTTTTTCCCCGTAAACCTTATCACCTGACTGTCGTCAGACTGAGAATGGCCATGAGGAACTCTATTAACATAAAAAGAAAAATTATTATTTCAACTTATTTTTGAACTTAACAAAATTTAACTTGACTTTTACAATTTTACCAAAACTTTACTGATTACGCAATCTTTGAAATTTATATCTTGAATTTGTTAATTTTCTATGATTTGGGTAATTTCAATGTGATTTAATCAATTTTATAAGCCAATAAAATTTTAATGATTTTCATTTATTGATAATACTCTTTAACGTTCTTCAGTGTACATGGGAAGTCCCCCACTTAAATGATATATATTATCAGTAGTATACGTTCTAGAGGCTGAATCGTGGCGTTACGGGTTAGTTCGGTTTAGCTGGTGAAAGCGCTGTTCAACTTTTTAGATCACTTGGTGATCGCGTCAGTTTCTGAGTATCGTGCACAGCTCTTGTTTCGCAGGTCGACATTGTACCACGCCACTATGTCTGACGGAAAAATCGGCTGGAGGGGGTACTATAAAATCAGGGAAGAGAGTTTTGAGTTAAGGGAATAGGTTTAATGTAGACAATGATCTACATTATAGGTTTTTGTAAAAGCTTGCCAAGTTGAGTTGCAAGGGTTCTACGGATAGAATATCAATGACTCGAATATAGTTTTTATTTCTGATAATTCGATCAGCTCAATGTTCAAGAATGTAAGGAAATTGAAATATTTGTCCTGCTTGTAAAGTGGGAAGCAACAGTATTTATCTATGCCAAGTGATATAAACGCTTTGTTTTTATCTAACATCATTATATTAAAGAAAGATTTAACTCATGTTAATGCTGACACTGACTTAAGATTCACAGAAATATTCTCAATAAACATTTTAATGACCATCAAATGATGCGAACTCTGCCAAGTAAGCATTAGATAAGATACTCAGTCGGTATTTGAAATCACTTCATTAAAAAGATCAAAGCGACGAGAATAGTAAGTTGCAAAATTAGAAGATTTTGTTTATTAACATCAAAATATTATTTTATAAACTTAAAAATTTTAATATGTATGGGAAATATAAATAGAAAAGGTTTAAGTTAAAAATTATTTAATTTTCAATTTATTATGAATTTTATTAAGTTATTGATATTTACATTTATTTAATATAATTCGCTTTAAATAAAACTTCGATTGGAGTTAGCAAAGAATTACAATGTAATATTTGTAATAAATTGATGATAAAAGCTTGTCATGTTAATTGGAGATATCGCTTTTGTTCCAGCTGCTTTGAGCATTGTTTGGGCGATATGATAAATTCTGTCCTGGAACATGTCCTAGGCACAATTGTGAATTCTAAGATATGTTTGAAATGATCGTTCTATATGAGAAAATACTCTAAATCATTCAATGCTATCAGATGCGAAATGAATTGTAAGGAATGAGTGAATGAAATCCCATTTTAATGAGGGCATTTTTTGCCAAAGCAAATTGCTGATTGATCTGATCAGTAATTTACGCATTGATAGAATTATCGCATTGAGAAATGATAATATAAAATTGAAGGGAGAAAACAACCAATCCCATCAACAAGTTGAAATAAAAAATAAATTGTTCAAAATAATAAATTGATAATCTTGGAGAAATAAAAGAACTGAATGAGGAAATGAAAAATGAAATGATAGAATAAGAAAAAACAGTAATTTACTAATATCCAGAAACAAATCGAGATGATTCCAATGAAATCTAACAGCAACTGCTAGAGAATAAAGATGTGATATATTGAAATGTTCAAAATTGTTTGTTTCAGAAGGAATTTGAGGAATCCGCTAATGAAATTCAGCTGATTTAAACAAAATTTGAAAATGAAGAATTTATAAATTTCGAATTGGCAAATTAATAAACTATCACAGCAAGAGAAATGTGTTTACAACAAATCATTTTATTCCAGGCCAATCAGATATAAATGTGCGGGTGGAGATTATTAGAAATGATTTTGATGGAATTTGCGTACTTTCTGTTTGATGCGTGGCGAATATGATGTAGAGTTAAAATGGTCATCCATATATGCAGTAATAACTAATGTGATCGATCGCAGTCAATCAGTGAAATATTTTGATAGACCTCATCATGCTGGATGGTGGAAGCCATCAAGTGACAGATATTATCGAATTATGTATAATTATTATTTTAATAATTTATCAATTGTTAAAATGACAAATTAAAAAATTTGATTTCGATTGGTTTTCACTTTTTGTTTACGTTGCTGAATTAGTTTTACTCCAGATAATACATTTATGAAAATCAGTCAATCAAACATGGTGACATGGTGAATAACAAATTGATAAATTTATCTATGACAAACAATTTTTCCAGGCCAATCAGATACAAAATGCGTTTGGCAGTGATTATTAGAGGTGGTAGAGATGAAATTCATGTTGCTATAAATAATGTAGTTCAAGAAATTAATAATTCATTTAATTGATTAATTCCAAAAATACTTTAAAGAACAAAATCAAAAACTTTCTACATCGAATGAAAACGGAAATTAAGTTTGAGAGACTGAAAATTTATGTTTTGAGACAATATGTCTAATTTAAGGTTGTGGTAGTATATGTTGTTACTTGATGCGATTTGTTGAATTCCTTATTTATACATATTTATACATTAATCACATACTGTTAATGTAATGATCATGAGACCAATCAAAATTGAATGATAGTAAAAAATTATTTTATCAATGAATTACATCCACCGAAAATCAAATTATATTAAAAGTATTTTGAAGTATAAAAAACCACATACGGAAAATCGTGGTATATAAGACAGTGCTGAGAAACCAAAATTTAGTACGTTTTTAAAAATCTTACTTATTCTTACAGTTAACACGTACTACTAAATTCAATCTTTATTATTTTAAAAGTTTATATTTTGGAAAAATTAAGGATTATGTAGAAAAAGTAATTTTATTTATATTTTTAGCACTTGTATGAACTTTATTTTTATTGTATTCATATTAAGATTTTAACTAAATAATAATAATATCTTCGGAAGTTTATATGGAAAAATAGAATTTTTTAATTATTTAAATTTAGATGTTAATTTATTTTATTTAATATTAAATGAATACAATCAATACGAAGAGCAATGCAAATAGTAAAGTAAAAAATTATAGATGTGTTTTATGCTAAACATATTAAAAGACGGCGACAATAGCACTAACAAGAAATTACATATAGTTCTAATGGTTCTTTTGCATGAACTCCGAAGAGGACTTATGCAATACCTTCACAACACTTGAAGCAACGTTCAATTGTGAGAAATAATAACAGTACTTTCTTCATTTAAATGTCTAAAACGTTTAGTAGAGTTACTGATAAGGCTAAATGCTGACAATCCTGCAATGTTATGAGCATCACTTACTTCGGATGCACTGGATTTATTGACTAAGGTTACCTGAGTTCGTATTGAATATTATCTCAATCATGTTATCAAAGAAGAAACAACGATTCAGTCAGTTGATTGTTGTTGACAAAAATACAAAACGAAATGACACTATTTGAAAATTGGGGTAGACGTGGTGATTATTGAAAAAATGCTCATAACACAATATCAGTGGTACAAAATTACCGAACTCTTTAGACAATAAACTTTTGACGCGTTGTTCTTTTTGAATTCATTTTTAAAACAAAAAAATATATTTAATTATTTCTGAATTTTTTATGTTTTCCTTTCTTGTCTTATTTAATAAAAATATTTATGTTTAAAAGCGTATTTATTTAATTCTATTCTTTAGTGAATATTTTATATGTTAATGATACTAGAATTAACAATTTTCAATCCCGGGATTCCAAGCATTATTTACAAAGGATAGAGAATCAAATGCGACAAGTGGCCAATTAGCTGCCCATTCCCTGCAATCGGATGTGAAATGACTAAATGAATTCATTTTAATGATAACAATTATTACCATAATTGATCTGACATAATTTACGGAATGAGATGGAATCGATGTGAAAATATCGAGAGAAAACAGCTAATTCAGAAAACAAATTGAAAATTTCGAGTTGAAAATAAAGAAATAATTTGATTGAAATATTAAATTGATACTTGTGATTGCAGCAGAAAATTTGCGAGGAGCAGGAAAAAATGAATAGCAAGAGAATTAAAAAGATTTAATGAAATCTTTCGACTGGCAAAACTTGTGTATTACATCAGAGGTTTTCTGCTGGAATTTAAGATTAAAATCAATTATCCAAAAATTTAGTCATTAAATATGAGTGACAACGAAAGTCAATCTGTGAAATATTCTAATAGGCCTTATCATGAGGGATAGGGGAAGCTATCAAGTGACAGAAATGATCCAATTATTTCCTTCCTATTATTATTTTATCTAACCGGTATGCTCATATGTAAAAAAATCTATGTAAAAATATATGTAAGAATTGAAATAACACTACTCAGCTTAGACATATTTTACTAAAATATTATAAATATTCCGATTTTGTTATGAATAATTATATACCAACAAATAAACCTCGTTTTTAGTTTTTTCTCCGTAAATCAAGCAGCAACTGACACATCCATTTGCACTCATTCTGAAACTTGACTCGGACTTATTAATAATTTCAATCGAATTCTTAATAAATTGTATTATTATTTATTTCCTCATATTCAAGCATTGCATAGCAAGTTTATTGTTCAATAATAAGCATTCCTAAATCAACAATAAATATATGCATATAGGAATATTAACAAATACTGCTAGTTTGCAATAAGGTATTTACTACGGCTTCTACAAAATAAATTTAAAACGTGTAAATGCGTATTAAAAATGCATTTTAACAAAAAATTATAAATTTATATAAACAAATTTGTAAGAAATTTTTAAATAAATAAAATTTCATTTACTTTAAAATTAAATGTTAAAGATTTAGCGAAGAACATTTTACATTTAGTAAAGTTCAATGGCGGTGTAAAATGTATTTTTTATAAGTTCTGAATTAATTTTATAAATGTTAATTATATTAATTTGAAAAAATTTTTAAGGTTTTTCAACCCTAACTAACTATTTGAATTTTGACAATCAAATTAGAAATGGAATTAAAAAATAAATCAACCAAGTATTAAAGAAAATGATAATGTTAAGACATTTAAGACATAACAATCCAAAAACACAAACTAGGAGTGATGAAAACATTGACGAGAAAGTTGCCAACTACGCCATTTACCCTGAAAACTGAAAGATTCACAGAGAAATAGAGATTCCGGAAAGTATGAACATGTTATAACACCAAGTTATAACTGGGAAAACGGCTACGAAATGAGTACTTAGGAAATGATGGATCGAAAAGAACTGCGATCGGAACTAAAATTAGTCAAAATAAGACAATCGTCCTATTTTTATGTACACGTCTGTACATATTAATAAGGAATCCAATACTCGACGAAAAATCAATACCGGTATTTCGGTATTAAAGAATTATAATACCGGTTTATTGATATTAAAACCGATATTCAATGAAATTAATTAAATCACACGTTTTTCAAAAATTATTCATATTTTTATTGGTAATGTATAAAAGTTTACATTTATTTATTTTGCAATATAAATTAATAAAAATAATTCATCACAAAAATAATTAAATTAAACTTAAATAACACAATTCATTATAATATATTTCAATAAAAATTTTGTTAGTCTATTTCATAGAATACTTATTGAATCGTTATTTATTTCCTTTGAAATACCCTGTTTAAAACAAAGAGCATTCTTAGTTATGTCATTTATTATGCATCGCAACTTATTTAAAATTACACCGGTCACAGAAAAATCCTTTTCAATTTCAACGCTGGTTGGCATAACCGTTGAAAAAAGTTCCTAAAATTGTTGGAGATATTTTCCCCGCACATCTTCATCTTCAAACAGGCTCATTTCTTTTTTTAGGAATTTCGTTGGATCCCCTGCGTGTTCTGGTAGATTTAATTTCACTTAGTCTATAAAATATAAATTTGATCGTCGTATCTGCAGAAAGTAAGTCGGCGTCTTCTCGACAAAGTGACTCAACTGTTAATTGTACCGCCAAAAGTGCTGTGATTATGACTGAAACTTTTCAAAATCGACATCAATAAAATTTATACCTAGTTTTAAATCTATATATGATTTGTAATGCTTGATTTTAATTTGTGAAAAGTTCAAACATTGCTAATAGACTATTCTATCTAGTCTTGTAATCTAAGATTAAGCAACATTCATTACCAAATTCGAAATTTACATAATTTTGTAGTGTCCCATTTTTTGTTGATAATCGTTGAAATATATTCACAATTTTTCAGACTTTTTGTTTAAGCGGACAAAGCTGATTATGTGTTATGTCTGTACCTCGTCCCTGTATTTCGTAATCCATAATTAATCCATCATCATATGCATATACAAGATGTATATTATACATTTCTTTCGACTGCATCATAATTATTGGATTATTTACAGTGATGTAACTGTGTTTTCGATGCTCTTGGCTAATTTATTTTTTACGCCCTTGACAAATTGTCAAATTTCAGCTTTGAGACTTTTTCAATTGTAAGAAAAAAATGATTGAATTTGTATAAAATTGAAATATCGATTTAAATAAAAATTTTAATTCAAAAGTAATACTAAACCCCTTTCTTTTAAATTTATAATCTGATATTTCAGTATTTTACAATTGACGAATGATTTTGCTATAATTAATGACTATTTTATGTATGGTTGTGGCTGATTTTGGAAGTTAATCACTTAAATTAAGGGCTTTCAGTGATTTTAAAAGATCTACAGATGTTAAAAAAATTCTGAATGGAAGCTCATAATGTGCTGTCATTCGAGCTAGGATTGCTGCTTGTGAGCCGTCCTTGGTATTTTAAGAATATTTTGTAATTTTGTAATTTTGGGCAGCGTTCCTCCCTTATTTTTCGTTAAATTTCCTATTTCGTTTGTTTAATCACGGTATCGACTACATTTTTCCTAAATTTGCCTTTATCTCTCCTTATTTTAAAATTTGATTAACAATTCCTTAACTCCCGTTACATTTCCCATGATTTTAAGTAATTACAGCCCTCTGCGGTCACTTCAATAAACGCTATTCTCTTCTGCCAGATTATATCATTCAACCTTTGGAAAAATATATTCAAATTTACATTCCTACACTATCCTATCCTTTCCTACTTGATTTTCCAATTAATTTCCTGACGAGGTTTTTCCCTACAAAACTTTATTCCCCCTTAACTAAAGTCGCACTTCCCGTGATTTTAAATTCTGCTCGCCCCGGCCACTTTTCAGTAGCCGCTACGAGTCGTAAGTAGTGGGATGTGTCACATCCAGCACATGTCACATCCAGCACAGTACCCCCCCCCGGCTGAGAGAAAATTTTTCTAAGTACAAAAGTACAAAAAATTTTTAAAACAAAGACAATGACTCATTCAAGGTCATTTAAACAAAGACCATGACTCATTCAAGGTCATTGGAGGACTCATCATATTTTTTCAAGGTCATTTAAACAAAGACCATGACTCATTCAAGGTCATTGGAGGACTCATCATATTTTTTCAAGGTCATTTAAACAAAGACCATGACTCATTCAATGTCATTGGATGACTCATCATATTTTTTCAAGGTCATTTAAACAAAGACCATGACTCATTCAAGGTCATTGGATGACTCATCATATTTTATAATATATTTAATTTTAAACAAAGACCATGACTCATTCAAGGTCATTGGAGGACTCATCATATTTTTTCAAGGTCATTTAAACAAAGACCATGACTCATTCAAGGTCATTGGATGACTCATCATATTTTTTCAAGGTAATTTAAACAAAGACCATGACTCATTCAAGGTCATTGGATGACTCATCATATTTTTTCAAGGTCATTTAAACAAAGACCATGACTCATTCAAGGTCATTGGATGACCCATCATATTTTTTCAAGGTCATTTAAACAAAGACCATGACTCATTCAATGTCATTGGATGACTATCATATTTTTTCAAGGTCATTTAAACAAAGACCATGACTCATTCAAGATCATAGGATGACTCATCAAATTTTATAATATATATTTTTAATTTAATTTATATTTATTTAATATACTTTAATTATTTGTTTTAATCAAGTCAATAATATTATTTATTTATTTTTAAATTATATTATTATTAAATTTAATTGTTTGTTTTAATCAAGTCAATTATTTTATTTTTAAATTATATTATTATTATTAAATTGTTTGTTTTAATGAAGTGAATATTGTTTTAATCAAGTCAATAATATTATTTATTTATAAATTATATTATTTTTATTAAATATTTTGTTTTAATGAAGTGAATATTGTTTTAATCAAGTCAATAATATTATTTATTTATTTTTATTTTATTTTATTTATTTTATATACTATAATTTTTGTTTTAATCAAGTCAATAATATTATTTATTTATTTTTATTTTATTTATGTAATATACTTTAATTTTTTTTTTGTTTAAATTAAGTCAATATTTTATTATTTATTTACTATTTTTAAATTATATTATTATTATTATTGTTATTGTTATTATTATTATTATTATTATTATTATTATTATTATTATTATTATTATTATTATTACTATAATTAATATTTTTATTATTATTATTAATATTATTATTAATATTGTTATTATTATTATTAATATTATTATTATTATTATTATTTTTATTATTATACTTATAAATTTGTAAATTTTATTCTATTTTATTATTAATTTTATAAATATTATTATTATTATTATTTATATACTTATAAATTTGTAAATTTTATTCTATTTTATTATTAATTTTTATAAATACTATTATTATTATTATTATTATTATTATTATTATTATTAATATTGTTGTTATTATTATTAATATTATTATTATTATTATTATTATTATTATTATTATTACTATAATAAATATGTTTATTATTTTTTTTATTATTATTATTATTATTATTATTATTACTATAATTAATATTTTTATTATTATTATTAATATTATTATTAATATTTTTATTATTATTATTAATATTATTATTAATATTGTTGTTATTATTATTATTATTATTATTATTATTATTATTACGATAATAAATATTTTTATTATTATTATTATTATTATTATTAGTGAACACAATAGAGGCTGTAAAAGTGATATCGGAATGTCTGATTTTAGAATTTTGTTGAGAAGTTTTAATAGTTATTGGGAACGAGTGATATGTGAAGCATTGCTGATAAGGTCATTGGATCCAAAGATTAATGTGCAGAGTGCTGTGACTACGAATGTTTTGAATGTTTTTAAATAGTTTACGTATGTTAAATCATGTTTGTTTTTTTAATATTATTAAAATAATTGAAAATTTTAAATTGCATTAATTTTTAAAAAATTAGAATATAAGTAAAAAATTTAAAATTTAAAATTAATTTAAAATATATTTTTAAAAATATTTATTTATTAAAAAATTAAATTAATAAAAAATAATTTGTTTAAATTAAATGTTAATTCATAATATTTTTAGTTGGTTTTGAGTACCTGAAGATGATAGCTGTGCTATCGAAATATATCGTAAGAAAGGTTTTTTATTGGCGTTATCGTTTAATTATTATTAATATTGTTATTATTATTATTAATATTATTATTATTATTATTATTTTTATTATTATACTTATAAATTTGTAAATTTTATTCTATTTTATTATTAATTTTTATAAATATTATTATTATTATTATTTATATACTTATAAATTTGTAAATTTTATTCTATTTTATTATTAATTTTTATAAATATTATTATTATTATTATTTATATACTTATAAATTTGTAAATTTTATTCTATTTTATTATTAATTTTTATAAATACTATTATTATTATTATTATTATTATTGTCAAGGTTATTGGATGACTCATCATAATTTTTCAAGGTCATTGAAAAGTAGGTCAAGGTCATTCAAAAGTAGGTCAAGGTCATTCAAAATTTCTCGAGTTCATATTATTTTTAAACAATTTATAATTTTAATTTACTACTTATTTTTATAAGTAGTATATATTTTGTAAATTTATTTTATTATTATTATTATTTTTATTATTATTATTAATATTATTATTATTATTATTATTATTACTTTTTATTATTCTATTATTACTAATAAAAAAAAAAATTTTTTTTAATACTTATAAAAACTTTAATTATTATTAATATTAATATTTTTATTAATTTTAGTATTATTATTATTTTTAATATACTTATTACTTATAAAATTTATTAAAATTTTTATTATTAATTATATTTTGAAAACTTTTTATAATATTATTATTATTATTATTTTTATTATTATTATTATTATTATTTTTAATAATATTATTATTATTATTAATGTATAAAACTTCTATTATAAGGAAATAATTTTATTATTATTAATATTATTATTAATATTTTTATTATTATTATTAATATTATTATTAATATTGTTGTTATTATTATTATTATTATTATTATAATTATTATTATTGTTTTTATTATTATTATTGTCAAGGTCATTGGATGAGTCTTAATTTTTTTTTCAAGGTCATTTTAAAGTATGTCAAGGTCATTTAAAATTTCACAAGGTCTTAGTATTTTTAAACATTTTTATATAAATTTACTACTTATTTTTATAAGTAATGTTTTAATGTTTTTTAATTTTAATTTTATTATTATTATAATTTTCTCAAAGTCATAATATTTTTAGTCATTTTTAAATATAAATTTACTACTTATTTTTTATAAGTAATGTTTTAATATTTATTATTATTATTATTTTCAAGTTTATTGGATGTGTCATAATATTATTTCAAGGTCATTTAAAAGTAGGTCAATGTCATAGTATTTTTAAACATTTATAATTTTAATATACTACTTATTTTTTATAAGTAGTGTTTTAATGTTCTTTAATTTTTATTCTTTTAGTGTTATTATTATTATTATTATTATTATTATTATTATTATTATTATTATTATTATTATCTTATAAGTAGTGTTTTAATGTTTTTTAATTTTAATTTTATTATTATTATTATTATTATTATTTTTATTATTATTTTTATTATTATTATTGTTATTTTTATTATTATTAATAATATTACAAGTTTTTATTATTATTATTTTCATTATTATTTTATATAAATTTTCAACAAAGTATATAAAATTAATATTGAATAGAAAAAGTTTGTTCAATTGTGGTTCATAGTATAGAGGGATAGAACAATTGTAAATGTTTGTAAAAAGTTAAAGAAAAATTATATATTTTTAAGAAAATATGTGCAAATAAATATCAAAACTAATTATGGCTCAAATGTGTGTGTTAAACCATCGATATGTTACAGTGTTTATGGAAAAACTTTAATGAAAATATGTGTTATTTTTCAACAATTTATGAAATATTTATTTTATGGCTAATAATGTGTATGTGTTAAATCATAAAAAATAGTTCAATATTTATGTAAAGTTTGAGATTGTTAAGAAAATGTATATAATTTATGATACACACGTGTTTTTTGATTGAAATATGTGTGTTTGTTTTACCGATATAAGAAAAACTATGGACAATTTTTAAGAAAATACACGTAATTTATGATTATCATGGGATTAGAATTTGATTAAAGTTGTGAGAAAGTTATTAAATTTGAGATAAAACTGATTAATTTGTAAATAATGTTATTACTTTGAAGAAATTTTAAAAAAAGACCTTCAGCAAATTGGTAAGAAAATAGTAGTTATTGAGTAATACTTATTAAAATTACCAAAGTTTTTGACAAGTCTTGATAGGTCTTTAATAAAATTTGTTAGTACTTTGAATAAGAATTTAAAAAAAAAAAGTTTCAACACAGTAGCAAATCGTAAAGAAACTAGTACTTATCAGTTAATTAAATTAACTAAGTTGTAAAATAATTGAAAAAATTTTTTAGATTTTTTAAAATTTTAAGATTGTTAGGTAATTGTTCTAGGTACTTGTTGAATAAAAATTAATGTATTTTATCAACAGCTCATAGTTTTTAATCGTACAATTTCTCTTCATTCCTGGAAATAATCGTAAATATTTAAATTATTCAGAAAATTGTCAATAAAAAAACATAAATAATAGGTAACCAAATATTTTTAAATACTAGTCAATTTTAATTTTTAATTTAATTACAAATATAATAATAATAAAATAAATACTTGTATACAAATAGTTATATGAATCAATCAATTTCTTAGAACTGAAATCTTATCGATATATTCTGATTAACCTTAAATCAATGAAAAAAGTAACAATTTTCCTAAGTATTTTATAAATTCAACCAACTCAATTCCCTTTAAAAAAAATACTATAAATTCGACTCTCAACCAATCATTCCTCTTCAAATGTCATTTTTCACTCCATTATACCAACTATATTCATAATTTTTATAAAAGCCTATCAAGTAGATAATATTTACCTTTTGAATACCAATATTCATTCCAGTAAATTTCTTTAGAAATATTATAAATTACTTTCTTGACCAATCATTTTCCATCAAATAACAATATTTCCAGCCATATTCAATATTTTTCATAAAAAAAAAAAATCATAAAAATACCAATTTAGATAATATTTACCCTTTAAATAACAATATTTAACCAACCCAACCCCCTTAAAAATGACAACAAACTTGTTAATTGACTATTTCTCACTAAAGTAAATTCCACTCTAGACCAATCATTTCCCATCAAATAACACTTACCCTACCCTACCAACTATATTCATTATTTTTTTATAGAAATCACCCTTTAAATAACGATATTTAACCGACTCAGTACCTTAAAAATATCAACAAATCTGTTCTTAATCGATTATTTCCTTAAAAGATCATAAATTTTCTTCTTAGCCAATTGTTTCTCACTAAAATAAAATAAAATTTACTCTCAACCAATCAATTCTCTTTAAATGACATTAATCCAAGCTATATTCATTATTTTCATAAAAAATCACCGACTTATATCGATATTCAACCGAATAAATTTCTTGAAATCCCCTTAAAATAGAATTCATCTCGTGACCAATCCTTTCCCCCTTAAAAGATCATAAATTCTCTTCTTAACAAATCATTTCTCTTTAAATGACAATATTTCCACTCTCTCAAAAGATTTACACACATATTGATATCTATCTGAACAAATCCCCCTAAAAATATTATAAATTCCTCCTCTATATTCTCCATTTAGAAAATATTTACCTTTGAACACAGATATTCAACCAACTTAACCCCTTAAAAATATCAACAAACTTGTTCTTAATCGATTATTTCCTTAAAATATCATAAAATTTACTCTTAACCAATCATTTCCATTGAAATAACATTTCCCCCAACTGCAGCAATAATATACATATTTTTTAAAAACCTACAAGGTAAAATTTCTTTAGAAATCTATGTTTAACCGACTCTACTGCTTAAAAATTCATCATTCGAATCATATTTACTATATGTATTCAACCAATCAAATTCCCTCAAAATTATCATAAAAATTTGAATTTTACCAATAAAAATAAATTTTCTTTAAAGTATTACAAAATTGTTATCATCATTTTCCATCGAAAATCACCACAATTTTGTTCTGGCAACAATTTCAAGCAATTAAAAAATTCATCAAAAATGACTTAAATCGAATAAAATCTATGTTTCCCACATAAATTAAATTATTGTAAAATATATATCATATTGCTCATTAAAATTAATCAGTAAATCAAGTATAAATTCAATAAAAATTACTAGTCAACCATTAGAGATAATTCAATGATTTTCATAACTATACTGATAACCACACTGAGCATCCCCTTAAAAATCTCTAAATTATACTACTTTTGTGATTGATATCCATGAAATCAATATTAGATTTGAAAATGAAAGTAATTATTGACCCCTTTATTTACACTGTAAAATCAATTAAAATTTTAGGTTTCACTAAAATATTTTTAAAAATTAACTGATTTAATCAACTATTTAAATAGAACATAAAATTATAATTAAAATATCATTTACTATTCAAAATCTATCAGTCAAATTGGATTTTAATTGGTAAATAATTATCTTAAATAGATGTTTCATAAACATTTTGATCCTAAATTTATTTATTTATTTATTTATTTTTATTTAAAATAATCCTAAAATCAAGTCTAATCTAATAAATTAGGAAGAAATTAATTGTTTCTAAAATTATAGATTTACCCTAATTTCTTCAATAATTTCATTAAAAACATAATCAAACCTTAAATCCATTAAAATTCAAAAGAAAACCATAAAATTCACAAAGATGATTAAAATTTACTAAAATAAATACCTCGTAAAACTAGATATTACTTAAATTATAATAAAATTTCCCTAAAAGCTCTAATTGATTTACATAGCCTAAAATTATTTTATTTTTGTCCAGTACAACCTAATCTATTGAAAGATGTAATTTATTTAGTTAAATTTTCATTGAAAATAACAAGTCAACAAATGGAATTTTAATTAGTAAAGATTATATTCTATAAAGAAAATTTTCAGTGAAGAAGTAATATTGGTGAGATAGTACATTAAGTGACTAAAATCGTTGAAATTACTGAAAACAGTGGGATAGCTAAAGATATCTACTAAATAGATGAAATATCAATTGATATCTTAATAACTTACAAGGGTAATATACTTTGAATGGAGAAAATATACATCGAAGAGAAAAATATTCGTTGAAGAGGAAAAAACATTCATTGAATAAGGAAAACATTAATTGAAGAGAGAAAATATTCATTAAAGAGGAAAGCAATCATTAAAGTGAGAAAATATGAATTGAAGCTAACAAATATTCAGTGAATCGAGAATTGCTTATAATAAATTAGTCGGTAAAATTTCTCAATGATGAGATAAAATATCAATTAAATATTGTGAAATACTTGAAATAAGTGGTCTGAATTATTCAATGATCAACAAATATACATAAAAGATGAAAATATTTACTGAAAATCAATTGTACTTTAAGAGTGTATTAATTACTATTATATTAAATTAAAAATTATTAACAATTGAGTAGATTTCATCGGTTAATTATATTTAAATAGGGATATATATTTTTGATGGATACTTATGCGCGGAAGAATAGTTATTAAAAACAATAACCGTGCGCGTATACTAATTCGGCGAATATACATCAAATACTGAGATATTAGAAATCAAATCTAAGTCTCTTACAATAGTAAATTCAAAACACATTGAATAATATATTTTGAATGAACATTATGGATATCTATTGCTATTAAGAATTATTATCTAAATGTTATTAATGTCGATAAAACTTATATTTAAATACTTTTTTAGGTGTAACTATTGACAATATATATTTTTTTCAATTCTAAATTTATTCTATTATTTGAAATTATATTCGAAATTTAGTTAAAATAATTTTTTTTTTTTGATTAGTAAATAGAATATTTGATTTAGTTTTATACTCAAATAAAACTTTTTGACAAATTAAAAATATTTTGAATAATCTCTTTATAAATTGATGGTTATAAATAAATATCCAAATGTAAAATTAATTTAAATATTTTATTCAATTGTAACTATTGACAAAATAATAATTTAAATTCAAAAATAATAAGAACATCAAAAATGATTGTTATTTCTAAAAGTAAATTTATAACATTTTATAAAAAGCAATGATTAATATAAAACATACATCAATTTTCTGAATTTATTTAATATTACAAAATACTAAATGTTTCTTATAATCATAATACCAAATTATTCATCTATTCATTGTATTGTTTACTATATTCCATTATTTGTTGGACTTTCTACTACATTCTTCCTACTTGTTATATTCTATCAGATCCGCCCAAATTTATAGTATTAAATTTGCCGCATTTGTTGAATATTCGTAGGATTTGTATATATTCGCCGGATTTGTATATATTCTATATATATAAGATATATATATGAATAATAAATTTGTCAGATTTATTGAATATTCACCGAATTAGTATACGCGCACGGTTATTGTTTTTAATAACTATTCTTCCGCGCATAAGTATCCATCAAAAATATATATCCCTATTTAAATATAATTAACCGATGAAATCTACTCAATTGTTAATAATTTTTAATTTAATATAATAGTAATTAATACACTCTTAAAGTACAATTGATTTTCAGTAAATATTTTCATCTTTTATGTATATTTGTTGATCATTGAATAATTCAGACCATTTATTTCAAGTATTTCACAATATTTAATTGATATTTTATCTCATCATTGAGAAATTTTACCGACTAATTTATTATAAGCAATTCTCGATTCACTGAATATTTGTTAGCTTCAATTCATATTTTCTCACTTTAATGATTGCTTTCCTCTTTAATGAATATTTTCTCTCTTCAATTAATGTTTTCCTTATTCAATGAATGTTTTTTCCTCTTCAACGAATATTTTTCTCTTCGATGTATATTTTCTCCATTCAAAGTATATTACCCTTGTAAGTTATTAAGATATCAATTGATATTTCATCTATTTAGTAGATATCTTTAGCTATCCCACTGTTTTCAGTAATTTCAACGATTTTAGTCACTTAATGTACTATCTCACCAATATTACTTCTTCACTGAAAATTTTCTTTATAGAATATAATCTTTACTAATTAAAATTCCATTTGTTGACTTGTTATTTTCAATGAAAATTTAACTAAATAAATTACATCTTTCAATAGATTAGGTTGTACTGGACAAAAATAAAATAATTTTAGGCTATGTAAATCAATTAGAGCTTTTAGGGAAATTTTATTATAATTTAAGTAATATCTAGTTTTACGAGGTATTTATTTTAGTAAATTTTAATCATCTTTGTGAATTTTATGGTTTTCTTTTGAATTTTAATGGATTTAAGGTTTGATTATGTTTTTAATGAAATTATTGAAGAAATTAGGGTAAATCTATAATTTTAGAAACAATTAATTTCTTCCTAATTTATTAGATTAGACTTGATTTTAGGATTATTTTAAATAAAAATAAATAAATAAATAAATAAATTTAGGATCAAAATGTTTATGAAACATCTATTTAAGATAATTATTTACCAATTAAAATCCAATTTGACTGATAGATTTTGAATAGTAAATGATATTTTAATTATAATTTTATGTTCTATTTAAATAGTTGATTAAATCAGTTAATTTTTAAAAATATTTTAGTGAAACCTAAAATTTTAATTGATTTTACAGTGTAAATAAAGGGGTCAATAATTACTTTCATTTTCAATCTAATATTGATTTCATGGATATCAATCACAAAAGTAGTATAATTTAGAGATTTTTAAGGGATGCTCAGTGTGGTTATCAGTATAGTTATGAAAATCATTGAATTATCTCTAATGGTTGACTAGTAATTTTATTGAATTTATACTTGATTTACTGATTAATTTTAATGAGCAATATGATATATATTTTACAATAATTTAATTTATGTGGGAAACATAGATTTTATTCGATTTAAGTCATTTTTGATGAATTTTTTAATTGCTTGAAATTGTTGCCAGAACAAAATTGTGGTGATTTTCGATGGAAAATGATGATAACAATTTTGTAATACTTTAAAGAAAATTTATTTTTATTGGTAAAATTCAAATTTTTATGATAATTTTGAGGGAATTTGATTGGTTGAATACATATAGTAAATATGATTCGAATGATGAATTTTTAAGCAG